>OY992536.1:67500595-68167255 GCA_963921195.1 Pegoplata infirma
TAAAAAACTTAGAACATTTTTGGTTAATTGGAAACATTTATAGTTATATATGGAACAGAATAAGATATATATAATTTTATATTAAATTATACAGAAAAACAAATTTTGTATTGACCCTTATATAATTTTATATAATTATATCAAACGTACACCTTTTAATCCGAATCATGATTGAATTATATGTAACTAAATATGACTGCATTTAAAAAATTTAGAAAATATCTCACGGATGTATAATTATATATGATTTATTATGTTTTTATCAAGTTATATATAGTTATACATGTTTATTTTTACTCGGGAGGCTTTTTTTTAGTTCAGTTTTAGATTTTTTTACACGCATTTAAAGTTGGTGATTTTAAAGCATTTAAAGTTTTTGTGTACTAAATAATATATCCTAATTTAGGGGTCCCTGGTGGTGCCCTTATTGAACACGTGGGGTCCAGCGTCCAAACTTAAGCTCGAAATTATATAAGCTAAAATTGGTATGAATTTTGCTGCAATCGGTCCAGTACCTACTTACTGAATAGTCAAATTATTAAAAATAGGCTACTATGCACCGTTGCGTATGATTGTTATTTAAATTAAGTATACGCCATTGATACAGTGTTCAAGTAAATTTTAAGATAATTATAATAAAAGTTTACCAACTACAAATGTTTGAACAAAAAATATACCACTGAACAAAAAAAGCCTTGAGCCTTGGTATTGTCATGTAAAATGTCAACTTCATTTGCTTTTGGTTTCATCCCATTCCGATTTTGGTTGTTTTACTGTGTAATTTGTAAATGGGGTAGCGTAAGTCAATATTTTATGATACAAAAACTTAACTGGCAAGTGTTAAAATTTTAATTGTTAATTAAAAATTCTTAACAAATATTAAAATACATGTCATACCAATTTAAGCAGTTTTTATTTTTATGTATAATTTGTTTGTTATAAAATCTTGTCATTAAAAACTTTAAATTATTTTAAAGCTTTTCATATCAAGTACACAAGAAAATTGTTGTGTTACTTCTTAATTTTTATGTCAAACATTATCACTTTTTTTTCATAGTCCTTCATGTTTTCCTTACACTTTTTATAGGATTTTCTGTTTTGTGGGTCTATTAAAAAATTTTATCCATAAAAACCACTAAAGTCATTAATGGCTTGTAACATCATACAATGTGCAACACTGAATGACATAAAAAAATTAACAAGAGCATGAAGTTGAATATTTTACAATGGCTCTTCTGTAAGAGTGTGTGTGTGCCATAACATACTTTTGCACATAAATCCTTTGATAATAAGTAAAACATTTTATTGGCTTAATACATTTTATTAGTTAATCCTTCTAAAGACTTGAACACTTAAAAAGAGAAAGCAAGTTAGAAAAGTAGTGACAGTGGATGATAAGTTTTTTTTTTTTTTTTTTTTTAAGAGGTCGTAAATTGTGAGTTTTTCTTTTTCTGTTACTTTAAGTTGTTCACATTTTAGATACCATGACGTAAAGCGATTAAAAGTTTTGTCAAAAGGAATTGACTTTTTGTAACGGGTATTTTTACAAGGAAGATATTTCGTGACATTAACACAAATTGTTCTGAAACTAATATATGTTAAACAATCAAACGGTGAGCCACGACCACCAGGGGTGTTGCCGTAGCATTTCTGGGTAGTAGCAAAAAATTTAGTTAATATCATGCTAAAAATATATCGGCCATTCCATTAAAGGCCAAAAGTCGACCTCGGGTCAGTCGATTTTTATAAAAAAATTTTTTTCAAGAACTCATAAACAAATTTAAGTTTGTGGCTTAACGAAATTCTAAAAACATTTGATTTTATTCGCGATTTTCATTTCTTGAAAAACTAAAAAAATTTCAACTTTTTAGAAGCATATTGTGGGCAATTCTTAATGGATCTTTGCTATTAAAAACTAGTTTGAAACTAAATATTAGGGTGTTCAGTCGATTAATTCTTGTTCGATTAATCGAAAAATTTTAGACGAATTACACCGTTCAACACTCATTTCCGGTTTGAATTGTGATGATCAATTTTAGTAGACTTTGATCTACTGATTCCAAATCTGTTCTCCAAATTTTACCATCACATCTAGATTTTTAGTTATTCACGTTTGAAAATGCGAAAAATGGCGATTTTTGCATTATTTGAAAGCCTGCACAGCAGCCATTCAGTGGAATACGGGGGGGGGGGGGGGGGGGGTGAAATAAAGCCATAGGCAATAAGGCTATATGGCCTTTTTTCTCAATTCTTTGGGAAATAAGGCCATTTGGACTTATTACCAACACGATTGAGAAATAAAGTCATATTGATTTTGCAACCAAAATGGAAATAAAGCCATATCAGTTGAAAATGTGGAAATATATTTCCACGTAAATCCTACTGCCCAAAAAAAAAATTATTTAGCGAAGCCGCTAAATTAATTTATGTAGTTTGTAATTCTAAGCCCGGCCGAAGACCGTCTACGCCGAAAAACTTTTTTTGTTTAACTATCTTAGGGATAACAAATTCCATTCCTGTGGACAGGATTCCCCACCCTCTCCGCAAAATATTTTGTTTGTTAGCAGGGTTTTTAATATAAAGATTGTTTAACAAACTGTGTAGCCGGCCTTCGGCCGGGCTTAGGGATTACAAAATCCATATAATAAACCCACCCTCTCCGCAAAGTAAAGTTTTCTAGGGCAGCAAACCTTTCACTCACATAAAAAATCGGTTGGAAAGAGGTTGCCACAACCGCAATACGGTTGTCGTACCCGGCTTGCGGTTGTCCCAACCGTACGCGGTTGCAGCAACCGTAAATTGAGGTTGTTATAACTTTTTTAAAATATTTTTGTGCCATTTGCAACAAAATTAAAAAAAGTTGCTACAACTGCAAACCCCGGTTATAGCAACCGTAAATAACGACAATTGCCGGTTGCCACAACTTCAAATGCTCGGTTGTAGCAACCGTTGGTTGAGGTTGAAATAACTTTTTATTTAATTTGTGTCTGCTTTTGAAACGTCACAAAAAAATATTAAATAAAAAAATTTCTATTAAATAAAAATAGTCTAAAAGAGATGTCCATCGCTTTAAATAACGAAATTTCATCGCAGAATTACGTAAGTAACATTATAAATCTTTAAAAAAACATTTCTTTCTTATGCAAACTGTTTTATCTTGCAGTTTTTCCATCTTGGTCAACAATTTCCCTAAATTTGGATGGCGTTATTTAACAGATTTTGAAATGAACCTGAAGGTGCCTCCCACCGCAAATACCTTTGAAATCGCAATATGAAACAGGTAACTACCACTGGACATCTTTAGAACATTTGTGTGAAAATATGAGAAGAAAAAATGGCTCAGTGTATGATACCTTTCCTGTAAAAAAATGTCTCAAAATCTGGGTCTTTTTCTGTGGCAAAAATATCCCACAATCAAAACTCTTCTTTAGGAAAAATTTCTCAAAACCTGGGACTTTTTCTATAAAAAAAATTACTAAAAATCCAAGACTTTTTCTATTGGAAAAATGTCTCAAAATCTGAGACTTTTCTATAGGCTAATGTCTTAGAATCTGAGACTATAGAAAAACTTTCTCAGAGTCTGAGACTTTTTCTATAGAAAAATTGTCTCAGAATCTGAGAATCTTTTTCTATAGAAAAATTGTTTCAGAATTTGAGACTTTTTCTATAGAAAAATTGTTTCAGAATTTGAGACTTTTTCTATAGAAAAATTGTCTCAGAATCTTAGACTTTTTCTATAGAAAAATTTTTTGGAATCTGAGACTTTTTCTATAGAAAAATTGTCTCAGTATCTGAGACTTTATCTATATAAAAATTGTATCAGAATCTGAGACTTTTTCTATAGAAAAATTGTATCAGAATCTGAGACTTTTTCTATAGAAAAATTTTTTGGAATCTGAGACTTTTTCTATAGAAAAATTGTCTCAGTATCTGAGACTTTTTCTATAGAAAAATTGTCTCAGAATCTGAGACTTTTTCTATAGAAAAATTGTCTCAGAATCTGAGACTTTTTCTATAGAAAAATTGTCTCAGAATCTGAGACTTTTTCTATAGAAAAATTGTCTCAGAATCTGAGACTTTTTCTATAGAAAAATTGTCTCAGAATCTGAGACTTTTTCTATAGAAAAATTGTCTCAGAATCTGAGACTTTTTCTATAGAAAAATTGTCTCAGAATCTGAGACTTTTTCTATAGAAAAATTGTCTCAGAATCTGAGACTTTTTCTATAGAAAAATTGTCTCAGAATCTGAGACTTTTTCTATAGAAAAATTGTCTCAGAATCTGAGACTTTTTCTATAGAAAAATTGTCTCAGAATCTGAGACTTTTTCTATAGAAAAATTGTCTCAGAATCTGAGACTTTTTCTATAGAAAAATTGTCTCAGAATCTGAGACTTTTTCTATAGAAAAATTGTCTCAGAATCTGAGACTTTTTCTATAGAAAAATTGTCTCAGAATCTGAGACGTTTTCTATAGAAAAATTGTCTCAGAATCTGAGACTTTTTCTATAGAAAAATTGTCTCAGAATCTGAGACTTTTTCTATAGAAAAATTGTCTCAGAATCTGAGACTTTTTCTATAGAAAAATTGTCTCAGAATCTGAGACTTTTTCTATAGAAAAATTGTCTCAGAATCTGAGACTTTTTCTATAGAAAAATTGTCTCAGAATCTGAGACTTTTTCTATAGAAAAATTGTCTCAGAATCTGAGACTTTTTCTATAGAAAAATTGTCTCAGAATCTGAGACTTTTTCTATAGAAAAATTGTCTCAGAATCTGAGACTTTTTCTATAGAAAAATTGTCTCAGAATCTGAGACTTTTTCTATAGAAAAATTGTCTCAGAATCTGAGACTTTTTCTATAGAAAAATTGTCTCAGAATCTGAGACTTTTTCTATAGAAAAATTGTCTCAGAATCTGAGACTTTTTCTATAGAAAAATTGTCTCAGAATCTGAGACTTTTTCTATAGAAAAATTGTCTCAGAATCTGAGACTTTTTCTATAGAAAAATTGTCTCAGAATCTGAGACTTTTTCTATAGAAAAATTGTCTCAGAATCTGAGACTTTTTCTATAGAAAAATTGTCTCAGAATCTGAGACTTTTTCTATAGAAAAATTGTCTCAGAATCTGAGACTTTTTCTATAGAAAAATTGTCTCAGAATCTGAGATTTTTCTATAGAAAAATTGTCTCAGAATCTGAGACTTTTTCTATAGAAAAATTGTCTCAGAATCTGAGACTTTTTCTATAGAAAAATTGTCTCAGAATCTGAGACTTTTTCTATAGAAAAACTGTCTCAGAACCTGAAACTTTTTCTATAGAAAAAATGTCTCGGAATCTGAGACTTTTTCTATAGAAAAAATGTCTCAGAATCTGACACTTTTTGAATAGAACAAATATCTCAGAATCTGAGACTTTTTCTATAGAAAAAAATGTCTCAGAATCTGAGACTTTTTCTATAAAAAAAAAAATGTCTCAGAATCTAAGACTTTTTCTACAGAAAAAATGTCTCAGAATCTAAGACTTTTTCTATAGAAAAATGACTCAGAATCTGTAACTTTGTCTATAGAAAAAATGACTCCGAATCTGTATCTTTTTCGAAAGAAAAATTGTCTCAGAATCTGAGACTTTTTCTATAGAAAAAATGTCTCAGAATCTAAGACTTTTTCTATAAAAAAAATGTTTCAGAATCTAAGACTTTTTCTATAGAAAAAATGTTTCAGAAAGTCTCAGATTCTGAATCATTCTCCTATAGAAAAAGTCTCAGATTTTGAGGAGAATAATTCGTTGTATGGGATCTTAATCATACGTATTAATACAACTTTAAAATGTATCATTTATTAAATATTTTTAGTATTAAGACGTTTAAATTACTATATTTTTTTAAAAACAATAAAAAAACAAAAAAAAAAAAATTTAAAAAACGTGTTTTTTTATTTGGGGTTTCTTTGTAGTTTTGTATAATATTGAAAATTTATTAAACACAGCTACGGTTGGGACAACCGGCAATACGGTCGCAATAACCGGCAAATGCCGTTATTTGAGGTTGCTGCAACCGGCATTTGTCGGTTGCCACAACTGTAAATTATCGGTTGCTACAACCGTATATTTACCGGTTGCCGCAACCTCAATCTGAGGTTGGAACCTTTTACGGTTGAGACAACCGTATTTTGCTGTGAGTGTTGCGCTATCAAATTTGTTATGCCTCAAATAGGCCTGATAACCAAAATAGCTTTGGTTTGCAGAGAGGGTGGGTTTAATGCATGGAGTATGTAATCCCTAAGCCCGGCCAAAGGCCGGCTACGCAGAAAATCTTTATTACAAAAAAACAAATCAAAGAAGTCGTAATTTCGACATTTCGTCCAAAAAAATATTGATAATTTGGGTTTGGGAGAAACAACATTTTAAGAGCTATCATTTTAGGCTATATGTCTCAGCTTGGGCGATATGACATTTACGATTTTGGGCGATAAGACAGTGGGCGCTATGTCCGTACGCCATGTCAAACTCCATAAATTAATTTAGCGGCTTTGCTAAATAATTTTTTTTTTAGGTAGCAGGATTTACGTGGAAATATATTTTTTTTGGTAATTTTTAAGGATATTTATATGCTTTAAGTCATATCTTTTCTTTTTTTTTAAACAAATTTTTCTATTCTTTTATTAAATTTTTAACAAAATACAAATTTTTGAAAAGAATATTATATATTATTTTTTTTTGATGGAATAGAACTTTTGTTTTTGGTCCGTATATTTTTCAGATATATTGACCAATATCCAGTACTTATTTCAACGGATAACTTTTGCGACCGTCTGCGACGCCGACTACAGTGGGCGATATGTAAACCTTGTTTTTACATATTTTTTAAACATATTTTAAAAAGGTAGGCGTGGTAGTTGTCTGACCGCCCCCTTTTTTTGTGATATTATTTTTACAGTCCTTGAGAATATAT
Source organism: Pegoplata infirma (assembly GCA_963921195.1). Classification (NCBI taxonomy): domain Eukaryota; kingdom Metazoa; phylum Arthropoda; class Insecta; order Diptera; family Anthomyiidae; genus Pegoplata; species Pegoplata infirma. The sequence goes on from OY992536.1 coordinate 67,507,539, forward strand.
ATTAGGGCGGGTCGATTTTTTTTTTGTCAAAAATCGTATAGCAAAAACATAATCTACAAGAAATTCTAAGAACATTTCCCAAAGAAACCATGTTTCTAAAATCAAACCCTATACCGCGCCTAACGACATGAAGATTTGTCCGTCCGTCCTTTTTTCATAAGCAAAACATAGAACTTCCCGGCTAAAAATGTTGAATATTATCATATATGATATCATATATGAGACCATATACAGTATCATATATAGTATCAAATATGGTCTCATATATGAACATATTCCAAAATTGGCGCTTATATAAGACACGATCATATATGATCCAATATATGTGATCATATATTGTATCATATATTGGGTCATATATTGTGTCATATATTGGATCATATATTGGATCATATATGATCTTGTTTTCAATTTGTTTTACATTCTTTTTCTTATTTTTTAATTATTTTTTCATCTTAAACTATATGTAATAGATTATGTATATATTCACCAGAATTGCAAACGGTGTACATAAGTAAATTTAAAAATATTTTTTTATTCATTATGGTGTTTTTCATATATTTCAATGAAAACCTTTAGTTTGATAATTTTGATTTTTTACTTACTCCGTTTGCATTTTTGGTGACCATATAAAATATATAATATAATTTAACTTATACATAGATATTAAAACACATTTTGATAGTAAAAAAAATTTAACATAAAGGATTTAAAATATCAAGAAGAGAGCAAAGGGCTTATTAAAGGAAGGATGATTTCCTTGTTGTTTTCTTGTTTTATTGTTAATTCAGATTTTCTTCAGACTTAGCGTTTTTGTTATGCTATAAACCTCATTTTAGCATATTTACAGTCAAAATCTACAAAAAAAGATATAAAATATTATTATATAAGGTATTTCTAGACATTTTATTATATTAAATAGCATGTCACAGGATTAATTCCGTTTGGAATTGTTATAAGTGGTTTACTCGTAAAACGCAAAACGATTATTTTTTTTCGGAATGAAATCACTTTCAAAATTCAAAGTGGGATTGAATTGCATAGGAGTGGATTTTATTTCGAAAAATATTTTGTTTTACGTTTTTAGAGGAAAACTTTAAAACCACTTCGGAACGGAATTGACTCTGTGACAGGCCCTTAAGTATTACCAACAATAGCATTTGGTGCTGATGGGTTTTAATGATAACACTGATATCATTTAAAGAAACAACCATGTGCCTTTAAATATTGACTTCTTAGGTACATACATGTTAATAGAGTTTATTTTGTTAATACCATGGGATGCTTAAGACCACCGAATACTTTTTACGGAATTTTAACTATAAAAATATTAAAAATAATTCCACATTCTTTTTTTATTCCAGCAAAAAATAACTTTCTACTAAAAACATTTTTTACTCATAATAAGCAAATGAGTACTTAAAACTTTTATTAAAAGCAATATATTTAGTAGTATGTATATTAACTTACTGGGTTTTCTTTGTTAAGATATTTGAAGGAGAGGGATAAATAAACTATTAATACTTACATCATGCCGACAATATTTTCCATGTAGGTAAGGTGACAGTCTTCTTGTGATTGTTAGTAAAAACGTTGTCCTTTCCAAATCGTTACTTAACATCAAAACTGATTATACATTCTTTTCATTTCCGACAGTAAGGGATGTCAAAAGTTTGTAGTGTTGAAATCGTAGTGATAACGTTATGGTGGTGCATATGATTTTCCCCCAAGTTGAGTGAGCTGAACGTTGCTGTAACTCGTAACTCGACCTTCAAACTGCATATATGTTCTTTCCATTTTCAATTTGCTATTGCGACAGTAAGGGATTTCAAAATAGTTTGTAGTGTTGAAATCGTAGTGATAACGTTATGGTGGCGCATATGTTCTCTCTTCCAAGTAGAAGAGCTTTCTTCAACTCGTAACTCGGTATCAAAACTGCTTATACGATCTTTTTATTTCCAATTTGATATGGCGACATTAAGGGATTTGTAAAAAGTTTGTAATATTGAAATCGCAGTGATAACATTATGGTGGTGCATATGCCCTCTCCTCCAAGTTGCGAGAGCTTAACGTAGCTGCGTAGTTAAATTTTCTTCAACATCAAAGAACTCAATAATATTGTTTTTTTGACATTTTGAATACGAAAATTTCCAGTTCATCTTGTTTTGGAATAAAATGTCCACGCTTATACTTGTTATGACGATGAACTGGAAAAAAATGAAAATATGATTTTAGAATTCTTTATATATATTAATGAAAACTTACCTTTTCCAACATTTTTCTATGTAAAAGTAATTTTTTAAGCAGAATATTTTGCAAGTAGGACAATAGTTGTTAAATTATTTATATGCACCGGTATTGCAGTTATGTTTATGTATATAAGTTAATCGATGGTAATAAAATAAAATTTTATTCGTAATTTTTTTTTTTTTTGTAATTCTGATTCAAATTTGCATACATATATGGTATCATATATGATGTCATATATGATACATAGTTTACATGCGACCTCATATATGGGACTGATTTTTGCATATATGGTCACATATATGTTTCCTTATAAGTCATATATGATCATATAAAGATCAATACATAGCCATATATGAACATACACATTTATTTTTAGCCGGGTTGACTCTTTTTTGGTGTTCGTGTTAATTTTTGGGCTTAGGTGTGCTCTGAGGTATATAGTAAAATTTTATTGGCAACATTTTTGTAGAACATTTCATCCCCACCATCCCCCTCTTTCGGGGTGTTTTTTGCGATTGGTTAGATTAGAGTCAAAAAAATACCGTTATGAGAGGGAGTTAGAGGGTTAATATGTTTCACAAAAATATTTGCCATAATATTTTCTACAAAGTTGCTGAATATACCCTACACCTCAGATGTAAAGAAAACATCTATATATATAAAGTAGTTACGTGACTGACTGATGACTGACTGACTGACATACTAATCACGCATCATCCCACAGCCCAAGCCACTGAAGCTAGAGTCTTGAAATTTGGATTGTAGTTTCACCTCCCGGAATACATATCCACTAAGGCTGGGTTTTTGGAAATGTTGATTTTAAGGGGTAAAAACGAAGGGTTGAAAATGGGGAAAAAGCGACTACTTTGGTACTTTTTATTTTTTCTGAAAAAAAATCCAATTATTTTGAAATTTGAAATGTAGGATCCTCTAACGAAAAAACACTTCCAAAAAAAGGACTTTCTGGAAATTCGGATTCCTAAGGGTAAAAAGGGGTAAAAAAATGTATTTTGGTACTTTTCATATTTTTTGAAATTAAGGTCCTACAAAAATATTAAAATTTGCAATGGTGGTTCCAACAACTGAAAAAATTCTGAAAACGTACTTTTTCGAAATTCCGATTCTAAGGGGGTAGAAAACCGAGTACTTTGGTACTTTGGTACTTTTAATTTTTTCTAAAAAAAAAATCCAATTAATTAGAAAATTGGAGTGTAGAATCCTCTAACGGAAAAACATTCCCAAAAAAAGTACTTTCTAGAAATTCGGATTCCTAAGGGTAAAAAGGGGTAAAAAATTGTACTTTGGTACTTTTTATATTTTTTGAAATTAAAGTCCTACAAGAAAATTTAAATTTGAAATGTTGTTTCCAACAACGAAAAAAATTCTGAAAAAGTACTTTTTCGAAATACCGATTCTAATGGGGTAAAAAGCGAGCACTTTGGTACATTTTATTTTTTCTGAAAAAAAAAATCATATTAATTTGAAAATTGGAATGTAGGATCCTCTAACGGAAAAACATTCCAAAAAAAAGTACTTTCTGGAAATTCGGACTCCTAAGAGTAAAAAGTGGTAAAAAAATAAACTTTGGTACTTTCGAAATTTTTTGAAATTAAGGTCCTACAAAAAAATATTACAATGTTAGTTCCAACAACGGGAAAAATTCTGAAAAAGTACTTTTTCGAAATTCCGATTCTAAGGGGGGTAAAAAAGTGTATTTTGGTACTTATTATAATTCCTGAAATACTGGTCCTGGAAACTTAAAATTTGGAATGCAGGGTCATTTACCCAAAAAAGATTTCTAAAGAAGGCAAATATTTTTTTGTTTTTTAGCGCATGTATGCGCATATTCGGAACGAAATGAAAGCCACATAGGACTAATCGGAATGGAACAGGGACTCAAAAGGAATAAAACAGGGAACGAAATGGGGACTTAAAATTCGTAATGTTGGTGGGCCTCCCGAAATATAGATTCGTTTAAGGCTGAGTTTTTGGAAATGTTGATTCTAGGGAATAGGATTCTAGGGAAGAGGGTATTTTGGTACTTTTTATATTTCCACAAACCACTGAAGCTAGAGACTTGAAATTTGGAATATATATCTATGGGGGTAAAACGGGTAAAAAAGGTATTTTGGTACTTTTTATATATACTTAAATAATGGTTTAACTAGCTTGAAATTTGGAATGTAGCATCCTATTCTTAAATAAAGGTCATAAAAACTTAAAATTAGGAATGTAGGATCCAATAACAGAAAAAAACTATGAAAAATTTACTTTTTGGAAATTCCGATTCCGATCTAAGGGGATAAGAACGAGTACTATGGTACCTTTTTTTTTTCTGAAATAGTTTTGATGGAAATTTGGAATGTAAGATTGTCTAGCGAAATAAAATATTCCCAAAAGAATAACTTTTGGAATTCTGATTCCTAAGGAAATTAATTAAAAAAGGGAATTATATATTCTTAAATAATGAGCCTATTAACTTGAAATTTGGAATGTAGCATCCTCTAACGGGAAAAAATCCCCCAAAAAATTACTTTTTGGTACTGTTTATATTTTCTTAAATAGATGTCATAACAATAGAAAAAAAATCAGTAAAAAGTACTTTTTTCGAAATTTCGATTCTAAGGGAGTAAAAAAAAACACTTTGGTACTTTTCATATTATCTGAAATAATGGTACTGGAAACTTGAAATTTGGAATGTAGGATCGTCTAGAGAAAAAATAAAACATTCAAAAAATATTTTTTTTTTTAATTTCTGATTCCTTAGGAGTTAAAGGGGTACTTTTTATATTTTCTGAAACAAAATAAGGGTTAAATGATTATTTTTAATGATATTATCCCTAGAAACTCTTTTGTTCTTTAACGAATACTATTCGAAAAGAAATGAACACCACACCAGCGAAATTGAATGGAGCAGGGAACCAAATGGAATAGAACATGGAACAAAATGGAATGAAACTTGGAACGAATTCAAATGAAAATGTTTTTTTTTTTAATTTTTTTTTTGTACTAAAATTTGTTTATCAATTAATTTTTCAGTATTTTTTTTTGTTTCATTCATACATATTTGTTCATATTTTTACAAAATTTTTTCATTAAATTTTTGACTCAAAGTTTTATTTACTCAATTTTTTTTTATCAAATTAATAAATCAAGGTTTTTTTTTGATAACATAAGACCGTCTTAAAGTTGACGTAATATTTATTATATCAACTGATTTATTTGGTATTTATTGTAAGTGTTGTGATCATCATAAGCACAGTTTTTGTAAAGGATTAAGACATATATATATAAAGATTTCATAGCGAAAAGTTCCAAAAATGGGTCATTTATTATCATTATCAAATTTTTCTGTATTTATGGGCAACAAAATACCCTGCGCACGCTAGTAGTTTTATATACCGATATGCTGTAAGAACATATACAGCGGCAGTGCTTTACTAATTGCCGATGGATATAATTCGAACAATTTTTGGGATTATAACCGCCAAGTATATTAGACATAATTGGGGAAATAAATAATTAGATTGATTTGTATTGAAAACTCCACAGACGAAAAATTATAATAAGAAATTTTAACAATTAATCGCTGCTGTTACCGTTGATCCATGATAATTTTACTCCATTATTTATTTTATATTGGGCTGCAGTATATTAACATGTAACGTGATTTTTTTACATCAGATTTTGAGTAAATTTTTTTTTTAATTTTTGTAAAAAAAATTTTCGAGTGTAAATTTTTTTGAGTGTAATTTTTTTTTGAGTGTAATATTTTTTTTTTAGTTTTTTTGAGTGACAAAAATAGTTTGTAAAATATTATTTTGGCTTACCATTCCTTTTCAAAGCGTGTTTAGCGTTTTTTTTTAACATAGGAGTTCGGGTTAAAACCCATCTGAAATTTCCCATTTTGCTAATAACTTATGAACCACTTGACAGATTTCGCTGAAATTTAGTATTAATCTGACCGGAAGTATAACAAATATATACGCCACGCTTCAGCAGTTTGTCGTATATGTTTTATATTCTTCCGCTAACATTTGAAAGTAAGCGTGTTTCACACAGACAGAAAGACAGACGGACGGACGGAATTTTATGTCGTTAGGCGCGATATAGGGTTTGATTTTAGACCAATGGTTTCTATGGAGAAGTTTCTTAGAATTTCTTGTAGATTTTGTTTTTGCTATACGATTTTTCAGTTTTTTTCGATCCATACAAATCGACCCGCCCTAATATATATACCAAATTTAAAGAAATTATAACCAAAATTACAAATTTTTAAAAAAGTGGGCGTGGCCCTTAACCGGCCTCCCACATTTTTCATAATGTTATTTTCGAAGTCAAAACGAACATTTATACCGAATTTCAAGCCAATATAATTAAAATTGGGTTTTTGTCGTCCTTGATTGGCCAAATGTGGCACTGTGCAGTGGTTGGTAATAACGCCATATGGTCTTATTTCTCAACTCTTTGGGAAATAACGCCATATGGCCGTATTGCCTATGGCTTTATTTCACCCCCCCCCCCCACTCAAGTACCAGTTTTGACTAAAATAACACAGTACAACACTAACAAAAATTACGGGGTTCTGACGATTGATTCTGGTAGAGGAAACCAAAAAAAATATACGTGTGTCGGCGTTTTGCAAAACCACCCCTTAAAAGGGGTGGTTTTGCTACTGGTGGAACAGTATAAAAAAATACTGTTCATAAAATTTTACTATACATGTCAGAACACACTAAACCCCAAAACTTAAGAGAAACACCCCAAATCAGTCAAATTCCAGATTGCCCACTAAGGGTTAATTGTTTTTTGTATTTGTTTTAATGCGCAATATTGAACATGATTCTTTTATGGTGTTTGTGTTAGTTTTTGGGCTTTAGTGCTCTGTCGTATATAGTAAAATTTTATGGGAAACATTTTTGTAGGACATTTTATCCCGCCCTCCCACTTTTTCGGGGTGTTTTTTCGATTTGTTAGGAAAGAGCCTAAAAATTCCGTTATTAAAGGGAGTTAAAGTTAATATGTTTCATAATATTTTCTACAGAGTTGCTGAACACACCATACACCTCAGATATAAAGAAACATAGAAACATTTTATATACATATATGTTGCAAGAACAGGCCAAAACTGGGAATCATTAACCGTCTCTAAAATAAAATTCCGATGAGATCTTTCAAAACGCTGACACACGTATATTTTTTTGTCTCCTCTACCAGAATCAATCGTCGGAACCCTGTAATTTTGGAAAAACTTTTTAGTTGTTGTACAGTGTAATCGATATTGAATTTAGTTGTAAATTTTTTTATGATAACATGAATTTCTGTTATTTCGATTTTTTTAAGCTGCGCTAGTTTGCGTTTCAGATGAAAAAAAAAAAAAAAATATTAAAAAAATAATAATTGTTGTTTTTATTCGACTTTCTTTTAAAATATTTAAAAAATGTTTTTTTTTCTAAAACAAGGTGTGCATTTTTTTGCCCCTGGCCATTTTGGGTTAACAAAGGGTTAAAAATACATGTTATTTCGAAATTATTATTATAAAATAAAACAACAAAAATATTATTAAAGAGATGAATTACGCAAAACTGAATCAAAACAGTACATTTTCTGTTTGGGTCATATTTGACCCCCTGTAAAAATGGGTTAATGATGTTAAAAAAATAATATAACGTAACTTACAAGGGAAGTCTCCCTAGTGTCTCCCGCGGATCTTTTTGGAATTGGTTTTATTTTGTATATCAGAAAAAATAAAGGGACACGTATTTCTTTTAGCGGCCCAAATTCATATGTAGGGGGTAAAAAGGGGGGGGGGAAGACAAGGCCATTTTCCAGTTTTTTTTCGTTTATCTCCTATATTATGCAAGGGAACCTAGTCATGTTACATACCAAACGAAATGTCTTTGGAAAACCTATCTACGTGCGCTAAGAACGTTTCCAAACATGCACAACTTTTCATCTAATTGAGTAAAATACCAAAATTTTAGGACATTTTTGTTAATAAGTCGAAAAATATTAACTTCTTTGGCCCGTTGTTAGCACCACAAGATAGGTATTTTTAATACCTTTAATCTGATACCACACATGCCTATATTAATTTTGTTTAAATAGGCGTAAATTGTAAAAAACTGAAAAAGGTCAATTTTCCCCCATGCAAATTGACCCCCCCCAAAATGAGTTTGGCCCGCAAAAAAAAAAATACGTATCGAATTAATTTTCGTTCTTAACAATATATCCAAATTTCATGAAGATCAGAGGGTGACACCAGGGAGACTCTCCTTGTTAGTTATTTTTATCAAATGAATCAGTTTACAGAACAAGATTTGTAAATTTTAACCAAAATTCAGTTTAAAGCAAAAATTCATGGACAAAAAAAATTTTCCTTGAGATCCGCAAAACTCAAATGACTCAAAAAAACATTGAGTCGATGGATATCCCCATTTTTTTTAAATATTTAAGACTTAGGATGTATTAAATAACACTGCGGAACACTAAAAAATAAACAAGAGTTACGACCATCATTCCTATATATTTCGGACATGCTAATTCGAATGGCGTACTCCGTTTTTCGATGTATGGTACAGTTTTCTTGCAAAATGTCGTTAAAGATTTGCTGATTTCGAGCCAGTTTTTTAACAAAAAAAAATTGCAAAGTAAATGGTTTATAAATTTTATGACATGGAAAACAAAGATATGACTTGTAGCAACATTTCTTATGCAAATTTGGTTTAAAGCTTTTCAATTTAAGCCCTTAAATTCGCGAATTTCTTAATTTTTTAATGTTTTCGCGAAATTAACAGCCAAATTGGTCTTTGATAAAAAATTTGCTTTTAATGAATCAAAAATGCATCCCTAACAATACGAATAGTGGACAAAAAACAGCTATGTTATATGGACCATCATGATGAAAATCGCGAAAAAACGTTTTTTTGTATATGCCAGCATCACTTTACGAGATGATTTAAGGTTCCATCTTTTAGTATATAAAGTGGGAACCTTAAACAACTACCTGACCAAAAGTTCGGCCAAAAAAGTTTTCATTTGCAAAAGTTATCTTAACAAAAACTATAATTTCAGTGTTTGCGATACAATAATTATAGTTTTTGTTAAGATAACTTTTGCAAGTGAAAACTTTTTTGGACAAATTTTGGGTCAGTTCATTGTTTAAGGTTTCCACATTATAAACTAAAAGATGAAGCCTCAAATCATCTCATAAAGTAATGCTGCCATATACAAAAAAACGGTTTTTCGTGATTTTCTTCATGATGGTCCATATAACATAGATGTTTTTTGTCCACTATTCGTAGTGTCATGGACGCCTTTATGATCCACAAAATGCAAGTTTTTTATCAGAGACCAATTTAGCGGTTAATTTCGCGAAAACTTAAAAAAACGAAGAAATCCGCGAATTTAAGGGCTTAAGATGAAAAGCTTTAAACCAAATTTATATTAGAAATATTGCTACAAGTTATATCATTGTTTTCCATGCCATAAAATTTAAAAATCATTAGCTTTGGATTTTTTTTTTTTGTTAAAAAAGCAGCTGAAAATCAGCCAATCTTTAATGACATTTTACAAGAAAACTGTACCATACATCGAAAAACGGAGTACGCCATTCGATTCAGCATGTCCGAAATATATTGAAATGATGGTCGTACCTCTTGTTTTCTAAAATAGTTGTTAGTTTTGTCACGCAGTGTAATCCATTGCTGTAGAACAGCAAGATTCATTTTTTTTTTGTTAAATAAAATTTTAAAAAAATCGAAAATACTCATTTCAGGTACCCTCCCAAATACATGGTAATTTATGTTTGAAAGTGTTAGTGCTGCCATAAAACGTTAAGATAATTTTTTCTGAGTATTGTTGTGTTAAAGTTAAATAAAAAATCTTTTTTTTTGTTTATTTTTACAAAATTTACTTTTTTTTTTGTTTTTTAAAATTTTGGCCATTTCGAGTTTTTCTCGAAACTTTGACCTCCGTGCGCCTGGGTTAGTTTTATCCAATTTAACTCAAATTTTTACACAATTATTGTAACATCAAATGGCACAAAACTCCGCTGCACGCTCATTGAAATTCAAAAAAAAAAAAAAAACACCATAATATATATTCATGATCCTCGATCGATTTTAAGTCGATCTAATGATGTCCATCCGTCCGTCTGACTGTCTGTTGAAAATGTGCTTACTTTTGAAAGACTTTACGGAGGCTCCTGAAATTTAGCATATATGTTGGGCATTTACCTGGTCAGGTTAGTATTGCAATCCAGCGAAATCGGTCAAGTAATTCAAAAGTTATGGGCAAAAGACTAAATTTCGGCAAGTGTTTTTCGTGAATTTACTAGATAATAAACACGCTAACTTTCGAAAGGCAATTCTGAGGTTGCTAAAGCTTAGCACATATATTTGTCCTTCCGCTGACCTGGTTCGTATTGAATTTTAGTCAATTTAGTTTAGTGGTTCAAAAGTTATTAGCAAAACCGTGAATTTAAGATTTGTTTCACCTTAAATTCACATGTTGAAACCCGTTAAACATGTTTTAAAAACATTGGTAAGTCACAAAAATACTTTAAAACGTATTTTTGTCACTCAAAAATATTTTTACACTTAAACAAAAAAAAAAACACTGAAAAAAATTGAACACTCAAAAAAATGTTACACTCAAAAAAAAATTAGTAAATTATTTTTTTTTTTCAAAAATTACTAAAAAAAAGTTTTTTACACAAAATATAAAATTCCTAATCAAAAATGTTATTTTTTTCACGTTAAAAAATTTACTATCACTTAAAAAGACCATTGTGGAGGGTATTCATAGATTCGGCCAAGTCGAATTTAACTTTTCTACTTGTTTTTTTTTAATTTCTAAGTCCCGAACACATTTTTTTTGCAATTTTTTTTGTGTTTCCCGAAAAAAATTGATTACATGGGATAATTTTGAAAATTGTAAGATAAAAAAAATATTTTATGCAAAACTCTACACATTTTATCTTATGATATAAAATTATATACAACTATATCAAATTTGATAAAACTAGTATTCGGATCCAAAATTATCATATTTAATTTAATATAATATATTTTAAACTATTTTGATCCACCAATTTCATCGTCTTATTTTATCCAATTACGTGTTGGGCCGTATTAAATTGTATATGGCTCAATTTCAAATTATATATGGATCTGTATATTTTTTTTTTGTCGGGTAAGCTTTTTTCCTTTTTTTTCAGCTTAAAAATTGTTTTTTTTTTAATTTTTTTCGAACCGCATGCGTATGATTGATATTGTACCAATTCAATTAATATTAATCATACGTATTTCAAATACACATGTTATTTTAAGGACAAATTCAACTGTAACGAATGAAATTAAAATGCCTCAACAAAATCCTAATATTGAAAAACAGTGATTTCAATAGCACAATGAAGACAACATTTAAAATATTTTAAATTTTGGTTAGAGGGCCATTTCAGAAAATTTAGCTCAAATTTTAGTCATTTTTGGAAATGGTGGCTCAGATTAATTTGAACCTTGACACATAGATAGCCCTCATAAATATGATATATGTACCATATATTGTTTTTTTACATTTGGTGTATTTAACGAATTATGGCGGGTCAAAGATTGACTTTTTAAGCAAAAGTAAGAAAAATACATCACGTTTAAAGAGCTGTAACTTCTTAACCAATGACCAGATTTTCACAAATTTAGGCTCATGTGAAAGCTGGGGTTCTTCTTTTAGAAAATATTTTTAAAATAACACAGTTTTTTTTTACAGAAATGATGCAAAAATGCAAAAACATTTTTTCTTTTCGAATATTTAAAAAAACACATCTTCGATTTTTTTTAAAAAAATTCTGGTGAAAAATAACGATGTTTTGTATAACATATTCAAAATTCAGAGTGGGATCTCCATGGGATCAAAAAATCTGTTTTAAGTACGAGGTGCTCATATTCCCTTAGAAAATTTAAATTTCTAATGTTTTGAATGTTTTTCAAAATTTTAATAGTATAATTTTCTTTGAAAATTTAAATTTTTATATTGAAGAAACATAAAATTTTAATTTTCTAAGGTAAAATTTAAGAACTTCGTACTAAAACCAGAATATTTTTTGATCCCATTGGGATCCCACTCTGAATTTTGGATATGTTGTACAAAACAGTATTGTTTATCACCAAACTTTTTTTTTTAAAAATCGAAGATGTGTTTTTTTAAATATTCGCAAAAAAAAAAGTTTTTGAATTTTTGCAACACTTCTGAAAAAAACCGTATGCTTTTGAAAATATTTCCTAAAAGAAGAAGAATTAAGCTTTCATATGAGCCATTACTTGTGATAATCGGATTACGAGTTAAAAAGTTAGAGCATGTTAAACGTCATGTATTTTTCTGACTTTTACTAAAAAAGTCGAACTTTGACCCGCGATAATTTGAAAACTACAGCAAATTTTGAAAATCCAAAAATGCAACATATCTCATATAAACGTGGATATCTTTGAGCCAAATTCTCAGTGGCGTCCAAAGGCATGTTTCCGAACAGTGGGGCGAAAATTTTTGGAGTTACCCTAGAGACAACATAATTTTTCTTAAAGAGTAGACAGCAGGATATTGTTAGGTAAAATTTGTTTCTACAATGCTAACGTAGTGGATAAGATTGGAAATATTTGAAAATAATTTGAAATATAAATTAAATTCTAATCTAATTCATGAAAACCAAAGTGGATTGCTGGATGTGTTTTGTTTAATAACTACGCAAATTTTAATATTTTTTAGCAATTCTCTAAATTTTTTGACCGCGTTTTAAAAATATTTTTTTTATAGTTAAATAATAAATTGAAAAATTAAATGTTGATGCATATTTAATTAAGCTTTTATATATTGTATGTATATTTTTATATACCTCATAAAAAATATTTAACTAGAATGTGTATGACATATTAAGGTGGACCTTAATTTGTTTTGCTTTTTTCCATTTTCCAAGGTTAGGTTTTGAGGTTAGGGAAAACTAAAAATTAAAAAAAAAATATGAGCATGATCGGTTTCCACGCGGATTGAAGTTTGTGAGAACACAATTGGTGCAAAATGGAACAGAAAAATAATTTGTGTTGCGATACATCATATTTATTAGTTGTGCTGATCACATGCTGATCACGAATATCAAATCGGTCAAAGGGTTTTCTAGATATCGCTATATGAAAATTGTTAGAAGTTGCGTTTTTTTCCTGAGCACAAGAAATTTTTAAAAGAAATTTCAAAATTTGTTTTCCTTGATACCTTCATAGAACTTGAGACGAACTTTCATTTTAACTTAATTTCTGACAAATCAGATAAATTAAGCTCGTGACACCTTCGATTAAATACCGGATTATTCGATTATGAATGATTTTCATTGAAGAGCGCCACGGGTTATAATTACACTGTGGAACAAATTCTGGTTAGCAAAAGTTAGGTCGATTCTGAGAGTGAGTGGTGAGAATAGAGGCTAATTTAGAATAATGTTAGTTCGATTTTGTTTAATCGACCTTTGAACTTTGCAGTCAAATGCCGATTTTCATCATATTGTTTATATGGTTTTTTGGCTATAACTCGTCGACTAATAGATATTTTTTCAATCTGTAAAAGCAAAATTTTTGATAGAGACCTGTCCAACAATTAAAATTAAAAAAAAAATGATTTTGAAAATTTATGTGGTGCTTATGAAGCAAAATATTTTAAAAAAGCATGAAAAAAATAATTTTTTTTCAACATTTTGCTTCATAAGCACCACAAAAATTTTCTAAATCAATTTTTTAAAAAAATTTTAATTGTTGGACAGGTCTCTAGCAATAATTTGGCTTTTACAGATTGAAAATTTTTTTTATAAAAGTTTTGGAACACGGAAAAAAAACGAAATTTTTATAAATTTCGATATCTTGAAAACCGTTCGACCAATTTTTTAATTTTTTGATATTCATGTTCAGAGCATCAAAATTAAAGTAAATATGATGTATCGGAAGACATATTATTTTTTTCTTTCCGTTTTGCACAATTGCGTTCTTACAATCTTTAATGCACTAAAAAAATTATGTCATTAACTGTTTGTAATTTATTTAAAAAGTTTAACGTTTTGTTGTTTTTTAAAGAAAACATTTTTTTTTTAACGTTAATTTTTTTTTTAATGACTACTTTTGTGCGTTGTTTCAAAAATAACTACATACAAAATAAAAACTTTCATTAGTAATCAATTTTTTAAGTCATTTATTTTTGTTCTGTGAGTAAAACTAAGTGATTCTTTTTTAAATTATAATGATTTTTGTACGTTATTTTTTTAATTGTTGGCATTTTTTAAAGAAAAATCATTAGTTTTACCGACTTGTGTGGGTAATTTTTTTGTAGAAAAAAATTAAAAAAATTATTTTTAGAAATATCAAAACATGTTTGTATAAAGTGACTTAAGCACGATGAGTAGAGTGTCTGGCCAGAATGTAGTAGTTTGCTAGATTGATTCAAATTTTTCCAAGATTGATTCCAATTTTTTAAAAAATTTTTTAAAAAATAATTCAATAAAAAACTATATTTTTGTTTTCGTTGGCTATGTTTTTTTTTTTTTTTAATTCATTTGTAAAAGTAACAGAACAAACAATAATTTTTAATATTTTCGCAGGTTATTTTTTTTCAAATTTGTTGTTAAAAAGAAATGAAAAAAAAAATATTTTTTAATGTTAAATGTTATTTATTGTAGAAAATTTTATGAAAAGTAAAAAATAAATGTTATATATGGTTTGAATTGAGAAAGGTGTGAAAGAAAAATTTATTTTTCTAAAAATTTAAGACATCCTGGTTCGTTTTTTACTAGTTTCATATAATCCAGTTATTATAATCATCAGAAAAACTTTTAATGTCAAATTTATTCAGTTAATAGTTAATTATATTCTATATGTGAAAATTATTAACAGATCGCAGCCACCAAGGATTGAACCAATTCTTGTGTGGTTGTTGCTGTTGTTTTTTCGTACAGAAGAAGGTGAAATTGCATTATGGTGAATAAATTAAATTTTTTAGTAATCATCATTCGTCCTCCTCTCCTTCATCAACTCTGATCTAAGTACTTGTTTTGCAACCTTGCCAGAACATGGTCTATATTTTGTAGACACAAATGTTTGTTAAAACAACTGAATAATTACTAAGATGGTTTTCAATTATTTAATCACTTGTTTTAAAGGTGTTTTACTTTTGTTTTTAGCTACAAAATATTTTCATACCCTCCAACATGTTAAAAAAAACAGGGGCGTATTTTTTTTTTGGGGGGGTTTCGGCAATCGGAGGCAACATTTCTGGATCCAACTACAAGACTTCTGACATAAAAATGTTTCGTTTGCTAAGCAAAAGTACAAAAAACCTATAAAAAATTGCGTTTTTTCAGAGGTTGGTTTAGTTCTTAAGGGGGAACTTTTTTCCCCCTGATCCGATTTTGCCCATGTTCGAACTTTACCAGCCCAATAATATAAGATATATTCGTACCAAACTTCAGGAGTCGAACTCTTTTATTTTGAACTGTATCGTATCTCCCACAGGCGGACAGACGGATGGACGAACAGACGGACATCGCTAGAATGTCTAAGAATCGATCACTGATCAATAATATATATGAGGCATTCCACACCAAATGTCCAGCGAAAAAAAATACGTGTTCCATAAACTTCTGAATAGCTTGTATGTATAGCCCTATATGGAACTTAGAAAATTGCGTTTTCGGTTTTTCATTTTTTCAAAAACTGGGCTTTGGAGGCGTGGTCAAATATTGGAAAAATGGTCAAATTTGTGGCGAGTTGCATTGATTAAATATTTATCACATTAAAACGGAATGCACCACAATCTTAAAAATTTACATTCTTATATAGTTTCGTATAGGCTATCGAATAATTTTTTTTTTTCCTTGAAAAATTTTCAGAACCCGTTCGGAAATTTTCCATTTTTTAAAAAAATCAATTTATCAAAAATCCGGCCACTTTTTTCTTGTTTTTTTTTTTTTTTTTTTAAGTTTAGATGTTTGTCCATCTACACAAAAAAAATCAGAAATGTATTTTTCGTTTTTTTTCGAGAAAATCGCATTTGAATTTTAAATTTCATAACAATTTTGTAATTTGCTTGTATTTTCTTGTTTTAAAGTTGCGAATGAGTAATATTAATTGCATGAATATTACTCATTCGACACGTTAAAACAAGAAAATACAAGCAAATTACAAAATTGTTATGAAATTTAAAATTCAAATGCGATTTTCTCGAAAAAAAACGAAAAATACATTTCTGATTTTTTTTGTGTGGATGGACAAACATCCAAACTTAAAAAAAAAAAATTAAAAAAAGAAAAAAAGTGACCGGATTTTTGATAAATTGAATTTTTTAACAAATGGAAAATTTCAGAACGGGTTCTGAAAATTTTCTAAAGAAAAAAATTTTATTCGATAGCCCATACAAAACTATATAAAAATGTAAATTTTTAAGATTGTGGTGCATTCCGTTTTATTTAATCAAGGCAACTCGCCACAAATTTGACCATTTTTCCAATATTTGACCATGCCTTCTAAGCCCAGTTTTTGAAAATTTGAAAAACCAAAAACGAAATTTTCTTAGTTCCATATAGGGCTATCCAAACAACCTATTCAGAAATTTACGGGACATATGTTTTTCTGTAGCGGGACATTTGGTGTGGAATGCCTCATATACTTTATGGGGTCCTAGACCCATATTTCGATGCGTTACACACGGAATGGCAAAGTGTGTATACCCCCATACTGTGGTTGGAGGGTATAAAAACATTTGTCAGTTTTTTTAAATGACTATTTCTGTTCTTTGTTTCAAAAATAACAACATAAAAAATGTCATCAAAATCATTACCATTAAATTTATAAAGTTATTTATTTTTGTTCTGTAAGTAAAAATAAGTGATTCTTCTTTAATTTTTTAATGATTTGTGTTATTTTTTTAAAATTGTTTGCATTTTTTAAAGTTAATTATTAGTTTTTATCTACTTATGTGGGTTATTTTTTTGTAGAAAAAAAAAAATCAAAAAATTATTTTAGAAATATAAAAACGTGTTTGTATCAAGTGACTTTGGTACATTGGGTAGAGTGTCTGGCCAGAATGTAGTTGATTGCGGGATCGATTCCTAAAAATTTTATTAAAAATTTTTTAAAATATAATTTAATAGAAGAATTGTAAATTGTAAAATAATCTACGAAATCATTAATTTTTAACGTTTTCGTAGGTTATTTTTTTTTTTTTTAAGTTGTTGGTAAAAATAGCAGAACAAACATTAATTTTGAATGTTTATGTAGGTTATTTTTTTATTTTTTTGAATTTGTTATTAAAAACAAATGAAAAAATCGAAATTTTTAAAGGTTTAATATTATTTATTTTAGAAATTTTTATGAACAGTAAAAAATAAATGTTGCTGTTTGTTAAAATAAATGAATAGTTATGGTTTATTATGGTTTATAATTGTTTTTTTTTTTTTTTTGAAGTTGTTGGTAAAAATAACAGAACAAACATTAATTTTGAAGGTTTATGTAGGTTATTTTTTTTTTTTAATTTGTTAATAAAAATAAATGACAAAAAGCGAAATTTTAAAATATTTAATGTTATTTTTTAAAAAATTATGAACAGTATAAAATAAATGTTGCTGTTTGTTAAAATAAATGAATAGTTATGGTTTTTTATGGTTTATAATTGTTTTTACCTACAAAATATTTTCAGTGTGTGTGTGCGAAACGGCAATTTTCAAGCGATCGAGCTCATAATATTTTTGTCACAATTTTTTTTTATCCCAATCTCACACAAAACAGTGCTCCAATTTGTTAAATAGAAAAAATTAGATCCACCTTAATAACATATTCTATGTGTTTTTATACCCTCCAACTACAGTATGAGGGTATACTCACTTTGTCATTCCGTGTGTAACACATCAAAATATCGGTCTAGGACCCCATAAAGTATATATATTTATGATCAGTGATCGATTCTAAGACATTCTAGCGATGTCCGTCCGTCCGTCTGTCCGTCCGTCTGTCCGTCTGTCCGTCTGTAGTTAACACGATGCAGTCCAAAATAAAAGAGCTAGACTCCCGACATTGGGCATGAATATGTCTAATGTTCCTAGGCAGGTTAAGTTCGTAAAGGAGCAAAATCGGTCCAGGGGGAAAAATGTTCCCCCTTGAGGAACTAAACCAACCTCTGAAAAATACCATATTTTTACATGATTTTCTTTGTTTTTGTTTAACAAATGCAACATTTTTATGCTACAAGAAGTTCAAAATCCTGCATTTGGACCCACAGAATTAAAAAATGTCGTTTTTTCGGTCCGCTCCCCCACCCCCTTTTATGGGCGAGGAATATTTTTTTTTTTTAAATAAACTTGTATTTTTTTACAGCAAAAAGTATACGAATGAATTCTTAAATACATATTCGAGAAGAAATGCCCCCCCCCCCCCCCAATTACCACTAGCGACCCCCCCAAAAAAAAAAAACGCCCCTGCAATTTTTTTTTTATTTATTTGCATGTTGGAGGGTATAACAGATTCGGCACGGCCGAATTTAACACTCTCACTTGTTAATGTTAAAATATGTTTTTACTAGTATAACCACTAAATTACACGTTGTAGGTGTAAAATGACATGTGATACTTTATGAATTTTTAAAATTGTTTATATTTTTTTCTGTCAATAATTACATGCATTTTTATAAATTTTACACATTGAACGCATATTGTGTAGATTTAATAAAGTTTGAAATATATTATGTTCGTTCATACCCATCACTTACAAGGGAAGTCTCCCTGGTGTCACCCTCCGATCTTCATGAAATTTGGATATGTTGTTAAAAACGAAAATTAATTCGACACGTATTTTTTTTTTGCGACCCAAACTCATTTTTAGGGGGGGTCGCTTTGTACGGGGGGAAATTGACCTTTTTCAGTTTTTTACGATTTACGCCTATTTATACAAAATTAATATAGGCATATGTAATATCAGATTAAAGGTATTGAAAATACCTATCTTGTGGTGCTAACAACGGGCCAAAGAGGTTAATATTTTTCGACTTATTTACAAAAATGTCATAAAATTTTGGTATTATACTCAATATGACGAAATGTTGTGCATGTTTGGACACGTTCTTCACACACGTAGATAGGTTTTCCAAAGACCTTTCATTTGGTATGTAATATGACTAGGTTTCTTTGCATAGTATAGGAAATAATCGAAAAAACTGAAAAATTGCCTTTTCTTCCTCCCTCTTTTCACCCCCTAAATATGAATTTGGGCCGCTAAAAAAAAAATACGTGTCTCTTTTATATCCATAAAGATCCGCGCTTGACACAAGGAAGACTTCCCTTGTTAGTAATAGACCACATAAATATTTTACCACGCATATAATACATCACCCAACTCCCTGTGCATATTTTCAGCGCGTTTAGGTCTTTTTGAATTTTAAACCTTAAAATATATTGCAATTAGTTCAAAGATCTCCAACGCTATAGCTAAAGGTCTTACAAGTTGGTATGCAGCATTTACTTTAACATACACTTTTCCAATCTTAAAACATTTGGCGGTTGTTATGGCTTAGTTCATAAAAAAAAATAAAATAGCTATATCTCGAGAAGGTGATTTGACATAACCTTTCTGATGACAGATTAGTGTTTATGAGGCCAAAGTAGTTTCGAAAATGTATACAAAATGTCTGTGTAAAAACCGTGAAGAGCAGTGTTATTTGGAACTTATTTTATTTCTAAAAATGTGAGAAGTTTAGAAAAATGAATTTCGTCGAAAACGACTTTTATAACAACTTGAAAATTTGAAAAGTAAGAAATATCTCGAAAACGGTTCTACATATGAAACTTTGGATTTCTTTTCTTTTCTTCAGCGCAAGATTTTACATTGCAAATAAATTTAAAATATCGTAGATAGAAAATTTTTTATTTAATTTGTAAACTAGTGTAGTTTTTGCAGAATTATTGAATGTTGCTTAAACCAAACGATACTGTTTAAAACAACACAATTGTTATTTTAAAATGCATTATTAAGGAATTATTTTATTAAATTTGAAAACAGACAATGAAAGTTTGGCTTTAAATTGATTTTATATATTTAATATTTTAATTTTAAAATAATTTTTGTTTACAATTAAATTTAATTATTCATAAATGCAAGTATAAAAATGGATTTTTTTTTTGGTATTTCCATTAAAGCAGCTTATAAAACAAAATTCCATAAATATTTCGATGGATTTAAAAACCACAAAATAGTCATAATGAAATACGTTCAATCATGCATGTGGCAATAACAAAACACTGCTGATAAAATAAAACCTGACAGTGGTATTACTGAAATTTTCCCAACCTACTGTTTTAGAGCAAGTTTATGAAAAGGAAAAATAAAAAAAAAAAACAAATGCAAAAATTAAATTCGACTTTGTCAAATCCGTGAATACCCTACCCTCCACAATGTCCAAACCCCCCCCCCCATGTACCAGCGCATGAGCGCATGTTCGCATGATATCCCCTAAGCCCTTAAAAAAAATGATGATACCCGCAGATAAAATTTTCAAAATTAACTCTACTGTGTATATCGTCGCTGCTCCGTCGTAATTTGGTATGTGTTTTTAATGAAGTTTTCAGGAGAGCAAAAAACCGTTTTATTTTGTCAATTTGCCATATTTCATAAAAGTCAGGTGTCTTTAAAATACATAAAGATATTTTATAAATGTGTGCCACAAAAAAGAGAATGATTTTTTAGCTAAAACGACGATATTAACGAATTACCTAAAAAACTACACATAACACATTTTGTTGGAACATTTTTGGTATTAATTTTTTTTATTTTTGGACATTTTTATACACATGACCGTTTTTGTTCAAAGAACTTAAGTTATAAAATTTGATAATACTGCAAAAAATTTTAATATTCATTAAAGTGATAGTAATTACACTTTTTACACACATATTTTGTACAAATATGCATCCAAGTGCTGCGCTGATTCAATGAATTTTGTTTTTCTTAGCAAAAATATTTTACTCAAAAAAAATGTTACTCAAATTTGTGTCATGAGATCTGACCATCATTTCTATATAATTGGGACATGCCAATTTCAATGGAGAAGTCCGTTTTTGAATCAATGGAACAGTTTCTATGCAAATCATCGTTAAAGTTTTGCACATTTTGTTGCAGGTTTTTATTTAACGAAAATCTGATTTTACAAATGTAGATTTGTTTGGTATGGGAAATGGGGATTAGAATCATAACGATGTATTTAGTACAAATTTGGATAATTTTTTTTTGCGTTTAAATAGCAAAAATCGCGATTTTTCTTATATATTATTAATTTTGCGTTTTTTTGCAACCCCATAATTAGTTTTTAGAATTGATTTCCTGTGTATAAAAATACTAATGTATGTAATTAATTTCTGCAAAAAACTGTTTTGCAAATCGCGAAAAATCGCTTTTTCATAATGGCAGCACCCTTTTAAAATTTGATCTCATACTTCATCTTTTAGTATAGTATGTAAGCATGCCTAATACCCTATTCACACTTACAGTTTTAAATAGTTTTTAGCAATTATTTTTAGCATTTTCTGTCAATATACTGTAATAGAATAAAGAAAGTGCTAAAAATATTGCTGCTAAAAACGATTTAAAACTGTACGTGTGAATAGGGTATAAAACCCTTACGTTAAAAATTTTAAGCAAAAATGTTTATATTTGCAAAAGTTTTCTTAACAAAAACTGGTTTTAAACTACATATACCACTTTTTTTTGAACATTTACATACTGATTTCACATAGCTACTTTTTCTAATTTCTAAACCATTCAAGATATCGCTAAACGGTTTAGTGGACAGACGAATGACACATAGAGGTTTCATTTTATGCAATAAAAAAAAATCCAAAAATGTCACATACCAAATCACGACGGAGCAGCGACGATATTTAAAGAAAATGTTGGGGTTGACAAATTATTGGGGCCTGCCTTGGGGCAGGTGGAGCAGTAGGACCAAATTTTTGTAAAACATTTATCTCTTCTTTTTTAATAAAAAAATAGTTTCTATAAATTTTTTTATACCCTCCAACTACAGTATGCTGGTATACTCACTTTTTCATTCCGTTTGTAACGCATCGTAATATAGGTGTAGGACTCCATAAATTTAATCTATTATTGACAAGCGCTCCGTCTGTCCGTCCGTCAGTTTGTGGAAGACACTATATCGAGGCAATATCACTTAATTAACACATATTATACGAAAAAAATATTGTTTTCGTTCTTAAAGTACCTTTCCTTATGATACCGTTTTTCAATAAAAATATAATATCGTTTTCCCTATCGATAATTTCAGTCATAACAATAGTAAATTCGGCATTTTCCAGAATTTATCGAAAAACTATCGTTATTCCAGGCGATGACGGTACCGTTTTGATATTAAAATGTAATATTGTTTTCGATATCGAGATTTTCAGGAATAACGATAGAAAAATCGGCAAAAATTCGAAAATGATATCATAATTTTAATTTATGGTGATACTGTAATCGGTATCATACAGATGATCCTTCTTTCGCTATCACTCATCGTAATTTGGATTATTGGGATCTGTCTTAGAATCTAAAACTTTTTCTATAGGAAAAATGTCTTAGAATCTGAGATTTTTCTCAGAATCTGAAACTTTTTCTATAGGAAAAATGTTTTAGAATCTCAAACTTTTTCTATGGTAAAAAATGTCTTAGAATCCGAGAAATTAAAAATATGTAAAAATACACCAGACAACCAAAAGAAAATGTTCGAAAAAGAAATATTTATCGCTGAATTTTTTTTTCGCGAAAAATAACAGACACTTCTTTAATGATGTTTTTTTTTTTTGCGTTTTGGAGGAAAAAAATATAATTAAAAATATTTTAGAAAAAAAAAAAAATTAAAAAAAGTTTCGAAGTTCCGAAAAAAATGTTTCCAAATATTTTTTGAATTTTTTTGGTTTGAAAAATAAATCTTTAAAAATGCTTTTAAAAAAATTACATCTGAAATTTGTTTTGGCGTTTTCAAGCAAACATTTTTTTAAAAATGCTGCCGAAATATACACAATGATGTGTTATAAAAATAAATAAATTTATATTTTAAACGGTTTTTAATAATAAAAAAAACACGGCAAAGTGCTTAGAAAGCGCTTTCAAAGTATTTTTTCGATTTATAATTTCATACGGTTGGCAGTTTTTGCCTGGGGTATTATATTTTGTGTCCGTTTGAAATTTGACAGGAAACCGTATTATGTATTCTCGATTAAAAATTTTCAGGAATCGGATCAGTGCTTCTTTTATTCCCCATTAAAACCATCCTCTCGATGTTTAAATAAATTTCTCAAAATTCATAAAAATATTAAATAATTGTTTAAAATTTAGTTGACAATGTGTACTTTGTTAATCTAATTAAAACTAAATATAAATGGAATTTTGCACTTACAAGGGAAGTATCTAAACCCTTATGAAGCGATTTGCATAAAACTTAAAATTTATATAATAGAGGGGTGTCTCGGCTTATCGTCCATTTCGGGGATTTAGAGGTTCAAAAAATAGGTAAAAATGGCGAAAAACTTTTTTGGATTTTTTAGCCATTTTTTCTAAGAAATTATATGATCACTAAGAAAATTATGTCATTAACTGTTTGTAGGTTATTTTAAAAAGTAATCAGTAAAGTTATTTTAAAAGAAAAATCATTAATTTTAATAAGGACTTCTTATTTTCTACTGTTTCTGTAGTTTAAAAAAAAAATAATTTACTGTCTAAAAAACTAATTTTCTCTAACATTCACTTTCGGAAGTAAAAAAATTCTTCTATAGTTTTACTGTTTTTCAATACAAAATAAGTGAATATTCACTAGTTTTTTAATGTTTTGGTTAGTCATTAAATTAACATTTAAAATTGACTTTAATATGTTTTTATTTTAAATGAAAAAACAGTGGAACGGTTTTTAAATGAAATTTCATTTGTTTTAAGTGAATATTCACTGGAATTTACCTACATAATTTTTTGAGTGATGTTTCCACATAAGAATAAAGTTTTTTTATTCCTATCCAACGGAGTAATAACCTTGTAAAAGTTCGGCTTACAAGGGAAGTCTCCCTGGTGTCACCCTCCGATCTTCATGAAATTTGGATATGTTGTTAACAACGAAAACTAATTCGACACGTTTTTTTTTGCGGCCCAAACACATTTTTATGGGGTTCGATTTGAATGGGGGGAAATTGACCTTTTTCAGTTTTGTACGATTTACCCCTATTTAAACCAAATTAATATAGGCATGTGTGGTATCAGATTAAAGGTATTAAAAATACCTATCTCGTGATGCTAACAACGGGCCAAAGAAGGTAATATTTTTCGACTTATTAAAAAAAATGTCATAATATTTTGGTATTTTACTCAATATGATCAAAAGTTGTGCATGTTTGGACGCGTTCTTAGTACACGTAGAGAGGTTTCCCCAAGACCTTTCATTTGGTATGTAACGTGACTAGGTTTCTTTGCATAATATAGGAGATAAACGAAAAAAACTGAAAAATGGCCTTGTCTTCCCCCTCCTTTTTATCCCCTAGATATGAATTTGGGCCTCTAAAAAAAAATACGTGTCCCTTTATTTTTTCTGCTCTACAAAATAAAACCAATTCCATAAAGATCCGCGGGTGACACTAGGAAGACTTCCCTTGTTAGTTAAAAAAAATTTTAGTGAAACTAAAATAAATGTTTAAAAAAACCGGCACTTTTTGGAATTTAGAAAAACTGTAAATGCAGTTGTGTAAACAAGACCTTGAACCATCACTGAGCAACAATGTTTAATGATTACCCCACTTTATCCGTAAAAGTTACAGAGTGTTAAAGTTGAAAAATCTATAAAAATGGCTTGAAATAATCCATAGTATTTACCTTCTCTCGCTTTTTTTTTTAAGTTCTCCTTATCCTTATTCAGTACATATAAGAGATTATTAAAATGTTGGTTTGATAGATGCTTCATCGCTTGGTAAGAAGTTATAAGACAGTTAAGTTTTGAAACCAAAAGTTAAGAGTTTTTAAATTTTCGAGGTTTTTTGATCAGGGATTTCGGCCTCCTCTATAAAATGAAAAAAGTTGAACTGGTATTGGTAGCTCTTGTAGTTCTTAACATTTTGGAATTAATCCCATTAATGTGCCACGAATAGTTAAGGAGTTTCAGCAGATCAAAGTTCGAAAGAAAAAACGTATTTTTTTTTTAAAATACCAGTTTTTCGCGAGGCACATTCGCGGTTTCATTCGAAATTTGGTGGACTCTTGCGTTTTTTTTTTTGAATTTACATAAAAAAATCACTAGCGGGTTTATAAAAAATAAATTGCAAAAATTTTATGGCATTTTTGAAAATTGTGCGAAATTTGCATATCTGTTTCCTATTTTTTTTAGCAGCAATTAATGCATCATGTTCATTTTAATACACTAAAAGACGTGCCTTAACGAGTATAACTTTTTACTTTAAGCCATTCTGAGCGGAGACCGCGATGATTTGATTTGATGTGTCATCATAAAATCAGAGGCGGGTTAAAAAATTTGGATGATTATAGATTTTTTGGACCATATTAAATTTTCTTGTTATAAAAAAGCATCACCGATTTTTTTAAACTACTGTGATACGATTTTCCGTGATTTTTTTTCAGTAATACCAACGCGCATTGCCTAAATATGTTATAAAAAATTGTGAAACTTTTCTTTTACCGCGAATTAATCGCGATTTTAGTTACTTACAAGGGAAGTATCTCAACCCTTATGAACCGATTTGCATGAAACGTAAAATATATATAAAAGAGACAATTCTAAGGTTGGGGTGTCTCGGCTTATCGGCCATATCGGGGATTTAGGGGTTCAAAACATGGGTCAAAAAATGGCGAAAAAATCGTTTTTTGGAATTTTCAGAGATTTCTTTCTAAAAAACTATATGATGTTTACATATGAGAAGAAAGGTTTTTTTAATGCCTATCCAACGGTGGCATAACCTTGTAAAAGTGTGGCTTCGTTAAATACTTTTTTCATGAAAATGTGAAAATTTTGGGTGGTATTTATATGAAGACATAGGGCTACGATGTCCATATGAATTCGAAATAATCTTTATTAAATTTAAATCGATACGTATTTTTGCTCTAGATGATATTCCTGTTAGTTCGTGAGTTATCGAAATTTTCCCGGAGGTCCATATGGTTTCAAAAGGAGACAACGTAATTTTGAAATACTGATATGGCCGAAAAGCCGAGACACCCCAACCTTAAAATCGTCTCATTTATATATATTTTAAGTTTTAGACAAATCGGTTCATAAGGGTTGAGATACTTCCCTTGTTAGATATTTTTTTTAACCTTTATGTGCTCGGTAGTCTACATTTGTACCATTTTTGCAGAAAAAGTTGAATAAAAAAAAA
Organism: Pegoplata infirma; assembly: GCA_963921195.1. Classification (NCBI taxonomy): domain Eukaryota; kingdom Metazoa; phylum Arthropoda; class Insecta; order Diptera; family Anthomyiidae; genus Pegoplata; species Pegoplata infirma. The sequence continues at coordinate 67,534,225 of OY992536.1, forward strand.
CTGTCCACAAAACAGGGTCCGATATTTTCAGTAGCTTCCTAATAATCAATTCAAAGCAGTTTTTGCCACTAACACTTTAAAAAATAATTTACTGCACCTCCCAGACCCTACTTTTCAAAATGACCATCTCCTGGCGGGTAGTCTACAAATGAAGACATCATATAAAATGTATGGAAATTCACATCACTTTGAGCTTTTATTTGTCGCTGGCGTTAATAAATTAAACTATGAAGATACACATGCATTGTGGAGTACAGAAGCAGTTTGTAATAACCGTGCAATAGTGCCGAAATCTCGGTTCAAGGGCATTTTGCGGCTTATTTGGTTTGATAGAGTTGCTGGGCAGGTTAACGATATGGTTGGTTTAATTTCTGCTTTATGGGCTATAATGAGCAACAGTCTTCGCCGGTACTATCAACCATCGGGAGAAATTACAGTTGAATAGTTCATGCGAATAAAGACGAATAGACCATTTGTAGAATTTTACAGGGGACAATAAAAACGCAGGAAACGGTTAAAAAATAATATTTTTGTCAACTTTTTGGTTTTAGCTTAAAGATTTAGGTCACATCTACCTATATACAAAATTTTAGTAAGGTATTCGAAAGAGAACTTGCCAAAAATTGGACTTCAATTTTTTGCTTAAATGGAAAAATATCAAAAAAAATGTATTGAAATTTGAATAAAAATGTGTTATTTTGCATCAGATTTTGACTACATTTTCATGAGACTTGCAATACTTGACGAACTATGGTTGGTATTTGTTTGTAACACTTTACGGACTTCAAGGATACACTTTTTAAGGATTGCCAGGACATGCAAAAAAAATTTTTTTTGTTAATTTTTTTTAATATTCCTGCCATTTGATGCAGTAGTAATTCTTTATGACACTAAATACATTTTTAGGAATTATAATATTGACCCTTGACTGCATAAGGACATGAAAAAAAATTTGTTTTTTATTCCTGACATTGGATGCAGTATTAACACTAAAAGTTTGTATGTGCTAAGATCGTTTTTTTTGTGTACAATTTCAAATTTTAGCTAATATCAATTTTAAACTCGCAGCTAAATAATTTTTATATAATATTTTGTTAAGGATGGATATTCGCCCTTTTTGCTTTCCACACTTTAAAGTCTTATAACTCAAGAACGGTAAAATTTTTTGCCAATATAATAAGTGTGGTTTGTTCCTCGTAATGTTCTTTTAACACATTGTTACCGAAAGTAAAATTTTTGTATGTTTTTGTGTTGTATTTAATCAAAATTGTGCGTTAGTTCACTCCCAATTTAAACAAAAATATAAAAATATACGAATTATTGCACTTTCAAAGTAATTTTTTTAGCCTTAAAAGTCAAAATTTCCCCAAAGTTTCTGCATAGGATTGTAGGGCTCTGCTAATAAAATGCATTTATGCAAAAAAACGTGTTTGCGAAAAAGTGGTCTATTCGTCCTTATTCGTATGAACTATTCAGTTGACGAACAACTATTTGCATATCACGGACTTACGCATCCCACCCAAGCCTGCAAAGTATGGCATATAAATCTGGTACACATGCGATGTAAAGTAATTTTTTCCTCTCAACAGCAATATTCTTGTATAAATCTCGCTGTTGAGAGTAAAGAAGAGCTCAAATGCAAGCCGTGCAACAAATGTTGGAGAGAGTATCGTGTGTGACAATTTTTTCACATCATTGAATCTGGGTAGGCATTTGATGTCAAAAAATCTAACTTTCAAAAAGTCAAAACTCAAAACTTTGCTCTGGTCTTTGGCAATATTTTTGAACATGCTAGATATAGCCGTTCTCTAGCATTCATTATATTTTCGGAAAATAACGACCATATCTACCAAACAGTCAAACGACGAAAGTTCCTGCGAAGCCTTGCAAAGTAGCCCTTCATGCCAGCAACTGTACAGCGCTCTGAAAATGCAAGGGTATTAGGATATGCTCTAACACACCTGGCCATTGAAGTGGCGCTTGATAGTTTTCCTGTTTCTAGCACTAATATGAAACACCGGCCTGATATTTCTAACAACATACAGCCCATGCACCCTGATCGTTGTCTATATTATGAAGTTTAAATTTAAACATTTTCACCTTAACTTTGTATCTAAAAATCATATATTTCTTAATAATTATGTATTTAAGTAGAACACTCTGCGTGCTAGTGTTTTTTTCATATGTTTTCCATAAAAAAACATATTTGCTACAAATGTAGACTTCCGACCGCCAACGTAAGTTTACAATCCCGAGCACATAAAGGTTAAATCGTTTGGTCATTAAAGGGTTAAATTTATATCATATACTTTAAAAGAAATGATATATCCTGGCATGTTTTAATAACGCATGCAACAAATGTGTAGAAAAAAAATCTTTAAAATATTTTTAACATTTTTAAAACCGCTAAATCTTAAAACCGCCATAACTTTTGACCCCCTTGCGCGATTTAATTGACGCGAACGAATTTCTTATTCTTAAATAGCTTCTAATATTTATGCCAACTTTCATAGATGTGCCATCAAAACAAAAATCACATCTTTTTTACCTCAAAATTTAAGTCTTAGACGGAACTCCTCATATATTTGCCAAAAGCGTTGTGACATAAATAAAGATATCTCGAAAAGAAATAACAATACTGGTATCATTCAGGTTTCAAATAATAGGTAATAAGACAGCCTTTAAAATGGTTTTCCCAAGATTTTTTTTGAAAAAGGTCAAAGGTCATTGGTTTTATCCTTAATTTTTGGAGAGCTATATCTCTAAAAACTATATTTTTAAAATTTTGGAAAAAATATGTGTTGTTAAGAATCACCTATACTACTTAAGTTTAAGTTTTCAGGATGGAGACTTCATTGGAACTTTAAATATTAATAGAAACATTGTGACAGGAAAGAAAAAGCGGTGTAATTTCCCTAATAAAAAAATAAAGTCTTTGAAATTCTGGTACCAAAATTGATTTTTCTGAATGTTTTTGATGTGTTGAGTCCAAACATGACCTTTTAACTGACATATCGCTATTACTTTTCAAGATATATGCACCTAAACGTTAAAAAAAAAAAAACACAGCAATAGCATTTTAGCAATTTTCTCAAATTTGTGTGCAGATATTTCGAAAACTAATAGCGATAGGCCAGTTCAAAGGTCAATATGAACTCTGTACGTCAAAAACATTCAGAAAAGTGAATTTTGGTACCAGAATCTCAAAGACAAAAAAAAAATATTTTTTCTAAGGTTAAATACATCGCTTTTTCTTTCTTGTCACTATGTTTCTATTAATATTAAAAGTTCCATAGAAGTCACCATCCAGAAAATTTAAACTAAAGTAGTATAGGTGACCCTTAATAACATATGAAGGTTTCTATTTCAAACGTACCACGAAAAAAAAAATGTTGTTGGATCAAAGTCAAACTTTGAGAGCTTATTGCCCTATATGAAAGTAACAAATCGTGGAACAAAAGTTTTCGTTTTTATGAAAAATGGGCGAGATGGGCGTGGTCAAACATTGTAAAATTGAGCAATTTTAGCATGATGTCGCTTTATATTTAATTTTTTCTACAGTTACTCAACGATTCTGAAATTTTCGAAACACATCTAATTTATAGTGTTTTGTATGGGCTATCGATTGGCATTATTAGTTTTTGGAAAAAATTCAGAACTACTTATGTCTGAATTTTTCAAATGAAAAATAAAAATCGATGTAGCAAAAAACACACCATTTTTAATTTTATTTAAAAAAATTTTAAATTAAAGTTCTTTTCATTTTCTACATCATATCAAATTTTCAGAGAGCAGTTATTTTTGGTTTTCGAGAAAATTGGCTTTAAAGTTTGAATGTCTTATTTTATTATCCATATCACTCATACGCCACGATACATTTATTTTTGCACTTACCAAAAACTTGTTTAATTCTATTTAGATAATTGATTTAGAGCTGATTTGTAGAGTCCAACCGAATATTCGGTTTCGGTCTCGACTTCGGCCGAATAATGGGGTTTCGGCCTCTATTCGGTATTCGGCAAAATTTTAGTATTTTAAAAAATATATAAAAAAAGTTGCTGAATTTTTCAATTTCGAGTATTATTACACTTCATTTTTAAAATGTAACAAGGATTTCCAACTAACGTGTTACTGTAACAGTTCAAATAATTTTTTTTTCTTAATCTACAGATTTAATGAACAATTTTTTTTAAGTTTATTTAAATATGATTTTTTTGTAAGTTTTTAAAAATATATATACCTAAGACAAATAATTATATGTGCATTTTTTTATATTGAGTTATAGGAAAGAAATGAAATTATTTCTTTATGTTTGGTTAATATTTTATTATGTTTATATATGCATTAAAATCATAAACATTTCAATTTTATACCTAATTTTTTAAAACTGAATATAACGAAAAAGGAAATACTTCATATGTTTTCTATAGAAAATAATTATATGTGCATTAAAGAAAATTCCTATTTATTCTTTTTGATTTGCAATATAATTAAGTATTTTGTGAAAATTTGTGTTCGCCTTGTGTATTTAAACTTTTTTAAGCCTAGGAGGCATAAAACCCGCCAAGGTCTTTAATGTACCAACACCCCTTGTCCCCCTTTTTGTCAGTATTTAAAGTTAAAGTCCTTTAATGGTCTTGTACGGCTTTGACTTTGAATTGACCTTGGCAGAAAGGGTCCTAAAGAGGAATTAAATTGGGTGTAGGTCGGGACTAATGGCTGGCCACTTCAATACTGGTATATTGTGCGCATATAGAAAGTTTTTTGTCAACCGAGTGACATGGATTAGAGCGTTATCTTGTGAGAATGTCCAATTATCTGCATACAGTTCGGTAGCAAAGTCTATTAAATGGTCCCCAATTAGTAAAAATATATTTTTGCATTATTTTTATTGGAAACAAATCATATTCAAACCCTTCCTCATGATCCAAATGCATCCTATACCATGACTGATTCGAAACTCTGCGGAAATGTGTCAAATCTCTACAAGAGAAGTGGTGACCATCAGCGCCGTCTTAATTTAACTTTTATTCGTCATATTTAGGGATAAAAAAAGTTTAGTTTGGATTGCAATGATCGTCAACACCAATATTGGAGAGATTAAAGACAGTCGCGCCAAACGTGCTATTTGCAAAATCACGGTTGCGAATCCGTTATGGTATGGGATGCATTTGGATCAGGAGGACGGTTCCGAATACGATTTGCCCATATTAAAAACAATGCAATAATATGATTTTACTTGTTCGGGAACATTAAATAGACTTTGCTACCGAACTGTGTAGACATAATTGGACATTCCACCAAGACAACGCCCCAATCCATGTCACTGGTTTGACAAAAAACTTGTTTAATGCGCCCAGCATACCAGTATTGAAATGTCCAGCCTTAGTCCTGACCTAAACCTAACTAAATTCCCCCTTAGGACCCTTTCTGCCAAGGTCATTTCAAAGTCAAAGCTGTACAATACGCGCTAAGGACTTTAATTTGCGATATTGACGAAACGAGGGAAAAATTGTATTGGCACAGGAAAAAACTTGATTGGTTTTATGCCTCGTAGACTAAATCAAGTATAAATATTAAAATGGTTACCAATTTTTTATGAATATCCTAATTATATTGTAAATCCATAAGAAAATATATGAATTTTCTTTTTTGCACATATAATTATTTTCTATGGAGTATATTTTTATGCCTTATTTTCTGTATTAATAAATAAAGTTTGAAATAAATATTTTTATGATTTTAAAGCTTACTTAAAAACATAACAAAATATTAGCCAAACTTGAAAAAATATTTTGTTTTCTTTCCTATAACTCAATATAATACAGTGCACATATAATTATTTGTCTTAGGTATTTTAAATAAATACAACAATTCCGATGGTTTAAAAACATTAAGTGCTGTATATTTATTTTAAAAAATAAATAAATAAAAATTTTATTCAGCCAGGCATTCGTTTTTTTTAGTTTCGGTTTTGGTTCGGTTTCGGTTTGGCCTCGAAAAACTGGTTTCGGCCGGACTCTATTGATTTGTCATATATATAATAAGAATTCGACTGTTTTTCAAGATTCTTCGTATCAAGGTTGCATTCAATATCAATAAAATGACAATATTTCAGAAGTGATCTTTGCCTTATGATTGTTGAAATTCTGGGACGCCGCTTAGCCATTTACTGGAATAAATCCAGGCAACAATATTCACAGTCGTTGTTAATTTTTAAGAATACTCTGATATTAAACACATTGCCTTACAACTAAAAATTTAAAATATATCAGAAGTAGACAAGTTCCAAAAAATATTTTAAAGTCTGCACTTCAAAAATTTTACAAACCTTCTTCATCATTTCAAAGATGTTAAAGTTCAAAAAAATTGTCATTCTTATTACACAGAAGACGAGTAAGCGATGACACTGTATGTCTCTGGTCAACAAAAAAAAACAGTAGAATTCCTATAAATAAGACAAATCAGCTCTAAATCGGTTATCTAAACAGAATTAAACAAGTTTTTGGTAAGTGCAAAAATAAATGTATCGTGGCGTATGAGTGATATAGAAAATAAAATAAGACATTTAAACTTTAAAGCCAACTTTCTCGAAAACCAAAAATAACTGCTCTCTGAAAATTTGATATGATGTAGAGAATGAAATGAACTTTAATTTAATTTTTTTTTTTTAAAAAATTAAAAATGGCGTGTTTTTTGCTACATCGATTTTTATTTTTCATTTGAAAAATTCAGACATAGTTCTGAATTTTTTCCAAAAACTAATAATGCCAATCGATAGCCCATACAAAATACTATAAAATAAATGTGTTTCGAAAATTTTAGAATCGTTGAGTTACTGTAGAAAAAATTAAATATAAAGCGACATCATGCAAAAATTGCTCAATTTTACCATGTTTGACCACGCCTATCTAGCCCATTTTTCCGAAAAACGAAAACTTTTGTTCCACGATTTGTTACTTTCATATAGGGCAATAAGCTCTCAAAGTTTGACTTTGATCTAACAACATTTTTTTTTCGTGGTACGTTTGAAATAGAAACCTTCATATATATTTTCCAAAATTTTAAAAATATCGTTTTTTTAGATATAGCTCTCCAAAAACTATGGTTAAAACCAATGACTTTTGACCTTTTTCTAAAAAAATCTTGGGGAACACCATTTTAAAGGCTGTCTCATTACCTATTATTTGCAACCTGACTGGTACCTGTATTATTATTACTTTTTGAGTTATCTTTATTTAACTCAAAACACTTTTGTCAAATATATACAATTTTGCCAATTTTCAAGAGCCCATATCTCGGGAAAACAAACTACCAGAAGTCCCTTTTTTTGTAAGGGCCCAACTATATTTCAAGTTTCATCAAATTCGAAAGGGGTAAGGTCAAAAATGCAATTTTTCTGTTGAATTGAGGTGTTTTAACTCTATACATTGTTTCATAAGGGGACAACGAAATTTTAAAACACCCCTACCATAAAACCGTTTCTTTTATATATAATTTAAGTTTCAGGAAAATCGGTTCATAAAGGTTGATTTATTTCCCTGTATGAAAAATTCGAGCAAAATTCAGTTTAATCGGTCTATTAGTAACAAAAATAAGCCACATGCACTAAAATTTGGTCTGTGTGTGTGTTCTCAACACGAATTAAAGATTTAAAAAATTATAGATCTAAGCGCTCCATGTTTACATTGATTTAGTGTATCAAATGGCCAGTCTTGACCTTCTATAAACTTCATATTTGTTTTTTATTTTAATTTGTAGGGTATAAAATACTTAAAACACTGGAAAACATTTGATACTTGCCTAAATATATTAACCCATTCTAAAAACCATACATTTTTTTTGCTGGGTAATCATCAAACTTGTACTAATAAATTTGGCAATAAATTAAAACACAATGGATATTGTTGTTGTGATTAGTATGTTGGTACTAGTTATAACGTTTGTTATTTTTAAGTAGGTCATTCCGACTACACTGTAATAACCAGCATTGAATATATGTATGTAGTACTTAGGTATATTGTACTTTATTGCTGTTATAGCTCTAAAAATCTCTAGTAATGTCCAACAAACTGTAAGGGTACACTGAACACAACAGCAACAATTACAACATCAGCAGCAGTAGCAGTAGCAACAACAACACTGAAAATAGTTTTAAATATGCTTTTGAATTCTAATCACTAGACCTAAAATTTCTGTTACTGTTTGGCAAATGGAAACTAATCGATCAGCAGCAATATGCATAAATTTTAATATTTGTTGGTTTTCTTTTCTAAGTTTGATATAGATTTTTTTATGTTTGTATTTTGGTAGTTTTTGCATCACTTAAATACCTTCAGTTACGTGCATGATTGTAAAGATGCACAATGGGTTGAGGATACTTAACGCCCACCATTACATTAAATGTAGAATGTAATGACATAAGCCAGGAAAATCAAAAATATTTGTGAACCAACTGTGTCCGATATTTAGAGTTTCTACACTCAAAGAAAAAAGCTTCGTCATATTGATGAAAAGGTCTGATGACTAATTTCATCCGATTAATGAAGGTTTTCTTCAATATGATGAAACGTGTCATTAAAATTGAACAAACAACAGACTATATATTTCATCATTTCATCAACAAATGTTTTCAAAATGCCTTTTTTTAAATAATTAAAATAATATCACAATAGTTTTTATTATTTGAAGTTGAAAAAATATATTAAAAATATACATATACAAAAAACAAAAACAAAAAATGCTGCCATAGCTGTTACTTTAGACTGGCATTTTTCTGTATAGCAAAATTTTTTCTTCTCCGATTTTCAAAGTCCGGGCATTTTTTTATTCTACTAGGCCTAAACCTAATGTGGTACTTATTTGAGGCCAATCGGATTAAATTAACCCGTGGCGCCCGGCGGTCAAAAATTTGGATTTTTGAAAAATTAAAAAAAAAAATAAAAAATAAATATATCTTTTGAAACATCATATTTGTTAATTTTGATGTGCTGAGCACGAATATAAAAAAAAAAAAAAAAATTAAAATCGGTCGAACAGTTTTCGAGATATCGCTATTTGAAATTTGCCAAAAATGGCGGTTTTTTCCTACGTTCAAGAAATTTTTTAAAAAAAGTCTCAAAATTTCATTCCGCCGACCCTTTTGTAGAGCTTGAGACAATCTTTCATTTAAAACTAACTTGAGCCAAATTCGATCATTTTAACCAGTGGCGCCCTTCGATTAAAGTTTTGGATTTTTGGAAAATTTCCACCAAAATTTTGAATTTTTAAAAATGAAAAAATAAAAAAAAAATATCTTGCGGTACATTATTTTCATTAATTTTAGCAATGCTGAATACGAATATCCAAAAATTTATAAAATCGGTCGAACGGTTTTCAAGATATCGCCATTTTAAATTTGTCAAAAAATTGCAAAATGGGGGGATTTTTCCTACGTTTAAGATTTTCTTTTAAAAAAACTCTAAAAATTTCTTTATTTTACCCCTTTTGTAGAGCTTTATGCAATCTTTCATTTAAGCTTGATTGGAGTCAAATCCGATCATTTTAACCCGTGGCGCCCATCGATCAAAGTTTTGGCTTTTATAAACTTTTTACCAAAAACCCTAAACTTTGAGCGAAGGGTGCCACGGGTTAAAATGATCGGATTTGGCTCCAACCAATAAAATGATCGGATTTGGCTCGAATTAGTTTTAAATGAAAGAATTGTCTCAAGCTCTACAAAAGCGACGGCGGAATGAAATTTTGAGACTTTTTTTAAAAAATTTCTTGAACGTAGGAAAAAACCGCCATTTTTTTCAAATTTGAAATGGCGATATTTCGAAAACCAATCGAGCGATTTAATTTTTTTGATATTCGTGCTCAGCGCATCGAAATTAACAAATGTGATGTTTCGAAAGATAAAAATTTTTTTAATTTTATTTTTAAAAATTTTTCAAAAATCCGGAACTTTGACCTCCGGGTGCCACGGGTTAATTTAATCCGATTGACCTCAAATTTGTACCACATAAGTTTTGGACCTAGGACAATAAAAATTTGCCCGTACACTTGGGAAAATCGAAAGATGACAAAAAAATGCCAGTCTACTGGTACTTAAACCAACATAATTGTTAAAATATTATAGAACACAATAAACAAAATGAATTTTTAGTGTAATTATTTGCTGAAATGTTTTAGGTAAGTGGCTAGAGACTAAGCCCAACAAACAAGATGTCAGGTGATCAAATCTTGCCAGGGATATATAAATTTTTAAAAATAGAAAATACATGAAATTGTACGTAAATAAAAACCAATTCAATACTTGAGGTTTTTTCCTACGATCAAGAATTAAAAAAAAAAATTCCCCTGAAGATGTTGCAAAAATCCCAACGAAACGTCGGATAGAAAATGAATAAATAATGCCTTTTATTTACATTTAGGAGAAAAAACTGACCTTAAAAGCCTGTATTAGAAATAATTTCTATAAAAATCAAATAAAGAAGTTATTTTCGTTGGCCTTTTCATGGAACTTCAGACAGTCTTTTATTTATACTTAATTTGAACCAAATCCGATCTTTTTGTTCCATGGCGCCCTTCGATCAAAGTTTTGAATTTTTTTGAAAATTCCAAAAAAACTGGATTTCTAAAAAATTTAAAAACAAAAAATAAAAAACTTATAAAAAATATAATTAGAGCCCGTGCTCGATAAAATTACTGACAAAATATGTCTCCATTAGGCACGTCTCCGAAACAGAAAATGCAAATTCCTTTATTTGTGTCTGCAATTCCAGATCATGTTGGTAACCCATGCGAAATAACGTAAGAGACAAAAAAGTTGAAAGATAGTATGAAGTGAGATTGAGATTGCTAGAAATAGAATTTTAGTGTTGAAAACTGTTAAAATTTATTCTGTAGAAACTAGTACCTACGGTCAGTACCGTAGAACCGGGAATACCGGTATTCCCGGGAAATGGTACCGGTTTCCCGGTTCTTATATTATTCCCGGTTCCGGTTCTGACGGTATTACCGGTATTCCCGGGACTACCGGTATGTATATTTTGTAAAATTTTTTCAACTGACATTTTTTCTTCGCTTTTACAAAAAAAAAAAAAAAAATACAAAACATGTGAAAAACACCATTTCATTTATTTTTTATGAATTTAAGAAAAAAATAGTTTCATGATTTTTAAATAATTTTACAAACACAACTAAATGTTTCTGAAATACTGATTAAATGGTGTAATTTAAATATTCTATGGTATAGTATTTTTTTGTTCTTGAGAACCGGTACCAGTATCAGAACCGGGAATACCGGTATTCTCGGGAATATATCTAGAACCGGGAAACCGGTGCCAGAACCGGGAATACCGAGAACCGGGAAATGGGGGGCACTAGTAGAAACTATGAATATTCACATATATAAAAAACTGTTTTCATTGACATGACAAACCGACATTTAAAATCCTACTGATGATAACACTAAATGTCTATTATTTTTAGAAATTTAATTTTCTTCTGCATTTTTTCAACTTGAACCCTTAAAACAAATATAATTAGAGCCCGTGCTCGATCTGTACTTACAGAACAAAAAATAAAAAAACGTTTTGCTTTGCACTATTATTTTTTTATTAATTTTGGCATGTTATATTCAAATATAAAATTTCTGAAATCGGTAGAGCGATTTTCGATTTGACCCAATACAGACCATTTTACCTAACGTCACCCTTCGATCAAATTTTAAATTTTTTGTTGAAAATTTCTAAAAAAACAAAACTTAAAACGAAAGGATTTGGCTCAAATTATTTAAAAAAACTAACAAGGGAAATATCTCAACCCCTATGAACCGATTTGCCTGAAACTTAAAATATATATAAATGAGGCGATTTTAAGGTTGGGGTGTCTCGGCTTATCGGCCATATCAGTGTTTAAAAATTTCGTCGTCCCCTTATGAAACAATGAGGACCTTCGGGAAAATTTTGATAACTCCCGAACTAACAGGAATATCGTCTAGGGCAAAAATAAGTGTCGACTTAAATTTAATAAAGATTATTTCGTATTCATATGGATATCGTAGGTCTATGTCTTCATATATACCCCCAAAATTTACACATTTTCATGAGAAAAATATTTAACGAAGACGAATTTTTACAATGTTATGCCACCGTTTGATAGGCATTAAAAAAACATTTCTTCTCATATGGAAACATCATGTAGTTTCTTAGAAAGAAATCGCTGAAAAATCCAAAACACGATTTTTGACCCATTTTTTGAACCCCTAAATCCCCGATATGGCCGATAAGCCGAGACACCCCTACCTTAAAATGGTCTCATTTATGTATATTTTAAGTTTCAGGCAAATCGGTTCATAAGGGTTGAGATACTTCCCTTGTAAGAGATTTTTTTAAAATTTCTTCACCGTAGGAAAAACCACAATTTTTTTCAGATTTTAAGTAACGATATCTCGAAAACCGATCGAAATTTAAATTAATAAATAGAGATTTGATTTTTTGGACTGTTGTTTGACCTTCAGGAATAAAGATCCACTAAGGCTGGATTTTTGCCAATGTTGATTCTAATGGGGTAAAAAGGGTAAAAAACTGTACTTTTGGTACTTTTTATATCTCCCGATATAATGGTCATAGAGACTTGAAATTTGGACTGTATGTTACCCTCCCGCAATATAGATCCACTATGGCTGGAGTTTAGCCAATGGTAAGGGGGTAAAAATGGTAAAAAACTGTACTTTTGGTACTTTTTAAATCTTCTGATATAATGATCATAGAGACTTGAAATTTGGACTGTATGTTCACCTCCCGGAATATAGATCCATTAAGGCTGGATTTTTGCCAGTGTTAATTCTAAGGGGGTCAAAAGGGTAAAAAACTGTACTTTTGGTGCTTTTTATATCTCCTGAAATAATGGTCATAGAAACTTGAAATTTGGACAGTATGTTTACATCCTAGAATATAGATCCAGTACGGCTGGATTATTGCCAATGTTGATTCTAAAAGGGTAAAAAGGGAAAAAAATCTGTACTTTTGGCACCTTTTATATTTCCTTAAAAAATTGTCACATAGACTTGAAATTTGGACTGTATGTTCACCTCCCGGAATATAGATACCCTAAGGCTGGGTTTTTGCCAATGATTTTTCTAATAGGGTTAAAAGGGTAAAAATATGTACTTTTGTTACATTTTATATTTCCTTAAATAATGGTACTACAAAATTGAAATTTGCAATCTTCCGGAAAAAAGATTCACTAAGGCTCGGGTTTTGCCAATGTTGATTCTACTGAGGTAAAATGGGTAAAAAATTACTTTTGGTACTTTTTTTATTTACTGAAATTTTATTCAAACTTGAAATTTAGAATGTAGGATCCTTTAGTGAAATAAAACATTCTGGAACAAGTACTTTCCAAAAATTCTGTACCGTTTTCAAAAAGTACCTTTTATAAAAACTACCTTTTATAAAAAGTACCTTTTATAAAAAGTACCTTTTATAAAAAGTACCTTTTATAAAAAGTACCTTTTATAAAAAGTACCTTTTATAAAAAGTACCTTTTTTAAAAACTACCTTTTATAAAAAGTACCTTTTATAAAAAGTACCTTTTATAAAAAATACCTTTAATAAAAAGAATATTTTATAAAAAGTACCTTTTATAAAAAGTACCTTTTATAAAAAAAAAAAACTTTTATAAAAAGTAACTTTTATAAAAAGTACCTTTTATAAAAAGTACCTTTTATAAAAAGTACCTTTTATAAAAAGTACCTTTTATAAAAAGTACCTTTTATAAAAAGTACCTTTTATAAAAAGTACCTTTTATAAAAAGTACCTTTTATAAAAAGTACCTTTTATAAAAAGTACCTTTTATAAAAAGTACCTTTTTATAAAAGTACCTTTTTATAAAAGTACCTTTTATAAAAAGTACCTTTTATAAAAATTACCTTTTATAAAAAGTACCTTTTATAAAAAGTACCTTTTATAAAAAGTACCTTTAATAAAAAGTACCTTTTATTAAAAGTACCTTTCTTAAAAATTACCTTTTATAAAAGGTGCTTTTTATAAAAAAGTACCTTTTATAAAATTACTTTTTATAAAAAGTACCATTTATAAAAGTACCTTTAATAATAAGTACCTTTTATAAAAATACCCTTTATAAAAAGTACCTTTTATAAAAAGTACCTTTTGTAAAAAGTACCTTTTATAAAAAGTACCTTTTATCAAAAGTACCTCTAATAAAAAGAACCTTTTATCAAAAGTACCTTTTATAAAAAGTACCTTTTATAAAAAGTACCTTTCATTAAAAGTACCTTTTATAAAAAGTACCTTTTATAAAAAGTACCTTTTATAAAAAGTACCTTTTATTAAAAGTACCGAAAGTACACTTTTTGATACTTTTTTATTTCCTGAGGTATAAATAAAACCAACTTTTTTGTTTTTTAAATCATCACATTGGTGGAGGGTATTTAAAGATTCGGCACAGCCGAATATAGCTTTCTTACTTGTTTTTTTTTTCATTTGTAAAAATCCAAAACTTTATTTATTTATTTAGCGTATGGATTAAAAAAATATACAGAGAATATTACAATATATGTGGTATTTGTTTTATAGGTTTAAGGAATTTAGCCAAGATATAACGTCAGGTGTTAGGTTTTTTATATCTTCAACATTTCCTGGAAAGGACAAGATTGGGCAATCATACATTATGTGGTTGATAGATTGGGAAGGATAGCCGCATGAGCAACTGGCATCGGTGGCAAGACCCCACTTGGTCAGGGTTTCCATAGTCCTGGCAGTGGCACTACGTAAACGGTTTAAATTACACCATGGTTTTCGGGGGATATCAAATTCCATGTTACGTTCGTCTGGGTTGAAAAGAGGACTATATCGTCCTGAGTCGTTCCATTGAGCCATCCATGAGGTGTTTATTTCAAAATTATCTTCACATAGTTTTTTGGCTAGCACTATGGGAGGGAGTCTAGATTTCAATCTCGAACAGTAGTGAATTGAAAGATCAGAGCAAAGCGGGATATCGGAGTTGGCATAAACTTTGTTGTACTCCCGAAGGAGGGCTTGTTTTCTCCGTAGTTGTGGAGGTTGTAAATTTGATAGCATGGGTAACCATTCAATGGGGGTAGCCTTAAGTGTACCAGATATAAGTCTCATTGTGGTGTTTAGTTGTGTGTCGACTTTTCTTACATGGTGGCTATTTAACCAGATAGGCGCTCCATACTCAGCGGTGGAATACACTAGGGCTAGTGCTGATGTTCGTAGGCAGCTTGCAGTGGCTCCCCAAGTTGTACCTGTGAGTTTCTGAATTATGTTGTTCCTTGTTTTGATTTTCTGTGCAGTTTTGGTAAGGTGGGTCTTAAATGATAACGTCCTATCAAGGGTGATGCCCAAATATTTTGGGGTGGAGTTGTGGTAAAGTGTGGAACCGTTAAATCTGATTGTAAGCTTCCTGTCAGCTTCTTTGTGAGTTAAGTGGAAACAGCACACCTCAGTCTTTGCTGGACTGGGTTTTAGTCTCCAATTACTGCAGAAGGAGGATATCTTTGATAAATCAGTTTGTAAGACATTTTCGAGCAAGTTGAAGCTTGTGTGTTGGAAAGCAAATGCCATGTCATCAGCATAGTTAAATTTTCTGGAGGTGGTGGAAGGAAGATCGTAGATGTAGAGGTTGAAAAGAATTGGGGCTAAAACTGATCCTTGTGGTAGACCATTGTTTAGTTTTTTGGTCCTGCTGAGGCTATCGTTTATGAATACATTAAAAAGCCGATCACTTAGCATTGCCATTACGATGTTACAAATTCTGCTGCACGGGATTGCCTGGTTAAGTTTAAAGATTAGGCCTTTCTTCCATACGGTGTCATAGGCAGCTGTGAGGTCCACAAAAGCAACTGCAGTTTTTTGCATCTGGTCAAATCCGTTTTCTATGTAGTTTGTCAGAGATAAGACCTGATCAGTACAGCTTCGCCCCCTTCTAAACCCGGCCTGTTCTGGAGGGATAATTTTTTCAATATCAGTTTCAATTCGGCTTAATATTAGTCGCTCGAACAGCTTTAAACAAACAGAGAGTAAGCTGATAGGTCGGTAACTTGATACATCTGTTGGGTCCTTTCCCGGTTTAAGTAATGCAATTACTTTGGCTTTCTTGAACGGTCCAGGCAGGGAACCAGAATGTAGAATGTCCGTGTAAAATTTAGCAAGCCAAACCCTAACATGAGGACCTGTGTACTTCATAAACTCCGGGTAGATGCCATCCACGCCTGCAGCTGTACCACTTTTTATCTTTAGCAGCCCATCAGTAACATCTGATTCGGAAAAGGGCCTAGAATATGTTTCATTCGGCTGGGTAAGACCTCGTAACGATTTAAGTTCGGAGTTGACCTTGCGCGTAAATGTTTTCTCTGAGTCCGCCTTGGATACATTGACCATATGTCGAGCTATACAATTGGGATCCATTGGTGGCTTTGAGGAGGTTGGCGGGTTTGCAGCACCTAACTTTCGGAGGAGACTCCAGGCTTTACGACTTGAGTGCTTAAAGTCTATCTGGGATACGGCGCTGGACCATTCCGATTTTCTTGCCTCGTCTAGACTCCTTATTAACTCGTCGGCTATAACCGGGTTTTGACTAGATAGGAACTCCTCGTGCAGCCTATCACTATCCTCATTCCAACAAGGAATATATTCCTTACGGAATCCCCTGGGAATGCATTTTTTTGCGGTGGCAATGATAAGGCCTATAAATCGGTCGTAATTCTTAGCTGTTGGAGGAATGAAGCGAATGTCACAGTCTAGTTTGGATGTGAATTTCGGCCAATCAGCTTTTTTAAAGTTCCATCTGGGTTTCGGGGTGGTTCTTACGATGGGCACTGTAATTCCAATATTGATGATTGCGGGACGATGTTGGCTTTGTGGAAAATTAGATGATATGGACCTTGATGCTGTTAGTGGTTTGTCGTGAACGGATGATATGAAACAAAGATCGGGATTGTAATCTCTATTCCATCTTGCAGAACGAAAGCTTCCCCGGTCCTTGGCGTCGAAGAGGAGGTGTAGTCTATGATTTTCGCTCCATTGGACAAGCTCTTCACCATTCTCGTCATCGGTGGCGTATCTCCACAAACTGTGGTGGCTGTTGAAATCGCCGCAGTAAATGGCAGGGTGAGGGTAAATCGGTATAACATTGCTGGACCATGAAACCACAGGGGGTTTGTAAACGTTTGTGATGTGTAACCCATTTATCCTGACTGTAATAAGAAAGATGTTGTTTGTATTGTTACAGGACAGTACTTCTGCACCATGTAAGTCATTCCTTATGTAAGTAGCAGCGCCATAACTGGAGTGGTTAATAGCTGCTAAAAGATGGAATCCGTGAATGTTACCTCTACTGTGTAATGTTTCGAAAGTACTTGTATGAGTTTCCTGGATTAGGACTACGTCGATATTTTCATCTGTCAGAAATCGTGACAGATAGTCGGACTTAGCTTTGCTAATGCCCTCTATATTTAACTGGCATATGCGGATTTGGGGACCAATTAATTTTTCCATTTTTTAAAAATATTCTGATTATGTATACGTTTTAGTACTTTTTCTTTTCAGTTGAAAGTTGTTTGTGTGTTAAATTTTCTCCTGGGAATCGGAGCTACATTTGGCTAAAAATTGCTCAGTTGGTATATCATTTTCGTATCATATTTTTGGGTTCTCTGTATTTAATAGCCAGGAGGTTTTTTCTGATAGGGTTGAATAAACTTAAATTTTGGCTTCCGATTCGCGGTAGTTCATTTAGCGTTACCCAGGATGCACCACAAGGAGGCGAACTACGGTTGCATCCCAAATTGGCCTCAAACTTGTACCGCATAAGTTCTAAACCTAGAAGAATAATAGTTTGGCCGAACGTTCAAAATTGGAAGAAAAATGTTAGTCTAAAGCCCCATGTTGAAAGCCAATTACACTAGTTTACAAATTAAAAAAAATTTGCGATCCCCGACATTTTGCGTTTATTTTTTATGTAAAATCTTACGCTGAATATGAAAATCCACTCCATAATTTTTTAAGTAGAACAGTTTTCGAGATACTGCCAACTTTTAAAATTGTCATCTAAGTATTTAAAAAAGTGGTTTTACTTAAACTAAAATATCTCCGGGAAAAATTGATAGATTTTATTGGTTTTGGTTTTAAATTAAAGGTAATTAAATGATCTATAAACCCTTGATACAACAATCAGATTATCACATTAGAAGCTATTAATCGATATATCGACAATTGTGCCTTAATTTTACCTAATTTTGGCAAAAAAAGAAAATTGCATTGTAAATTTCACAAAGAAAAGAAATGTTTAAAATTCGTTTTTCTTTTTGACGTTCAAGTCTGGTCTAATATGAAGAAATTAAGATGGGGTTTAAAAAAATCCGTTGAAAAGTTACACGCATTTTAGTAAAAATGCAGAAATTCAGTTTTTATACAAATACAACGAGCAGGAAAAAACATGATACTGCATATTTTTGGTTTTCCTGCTGATGAATGAAAAAGTAATTTAATTTTTTTTTCCCCTATAAAAAAATTTTAAACGCTAGCCCATTGTGTTATAAATGTTTAACACGAATAACAAAAAAAAAAAATTATATATTCCATCTGACCATCATCTACCACTAGTCTCTTTTTTATATTTTCCACACATTTACCACAAAACTACGTTGGCATGGTTAGGTTTTACATGTTGTAATAGGTGCATGTAGATTGCATAGAAATACATATTTATTTTTTTTTATAACACATTCAGACTAAAGTATTAGAGTAGAAATATATTCACTAAATGTTACTACTGCTGCTGCTACTGTTGGAACAGTCAGGTCCACCTATTTTTTTGTTTCATTTGTCGTTATACATTTACAAATGTATTTCAGCTTAACGTGTCGTATGCGATTTAAGTGCGGCAAACGCAGCAACATTAATACTTTGCACGTACCACAATTTAAATTAACACTTTTCATAAACGTGTTGTGGTTTATGTTGGTTTGTTGTTGCTTTTGTTGTTATTTTGTTTTTGTTTTGCTACTACACCGTTTGGGGAAAAGTATTAGTAATTGTTTTTAACTTAAATATATGTATGTGTGTATGTTCAATTTTAATTGTGCTGAGAATTTTAATATTGATGAGTTTTTGTGACTAGAATTTTAGAATCAAAAATGGGAATATTTTTTTAAAAAATAATTTTGATATATTTTATTTATACTCTAGTAAAAGTACGAAAAAGGTTATTAGGAGGGTATGCTCCTGTTATTATGACTCGCTTTAATATGCAGATTTATAAGAAAACTTCATAAAAAATATCACAGTTTCACAAAAACATTCGTTTTATCGTATGTCTTAGATTTTTTACACTATTTTCTTATAAAAAAAACCTTCTAGAAAATTAATCGTATAAAACTAATCAAAATAACCCATTTGCCCTTCCCATCGCAAAAATCTTAGATCCTGAGATTTTTTTTAATTAGAAAAATATCTTTTTAACTCAGATTTATTTCTCTTAGTTTTTTTGTTTTTTTATTCAAAAATATTGTCATACTTTTTCAATGGTAAAATAAAGACAGAATCATAAAATTTGTGTATAAAAAACTGTTTAACAAAATTTTTCCATTCAACTGAAAGAACTTCACATAAGAGGCATATAAGTAAGGGGTGGTCCAATAACAAGTATCTTTTTAAAAATGCAATAAAATGATCAATACTCAACTTTTTTTGAAATGTTATGTCTTTATTTGAAAGAGCAAACATTCCCATTTTTTATGGCAAACGACTTCATTGATGCGTCCTCGGTTTTCGCCGCTGTATCGCGTTGTAGCGCAGTACTGCGCTGCCAAACTGCACGTTTTCCGAAAAAAAGTTTTTAACCGAAATAAAGCACTCAAATGAGGTTATGTTAACAAACAAATTGCTACACCTTGGGATCGTTAAACTCGCACGGTATTGTTACGAATCCAATTCATCTATAGGAAGCAACAGATTTGAGTATAAGCATCATTACACAATATTTTCAAAAATACAGTTGAAAACCCCATTTTCGTCAAAGATGAGCGCTACAGAGCCATGATCACCGACTTTTTGTGGGCCGTAATAGAATTTATCAACTTGGATGACATTTATTTTCAGAAGGATGTCGCAATATGTCCCACAGTCCATCAAGCAATCGATATTTTGCGCACTTAGTTCGGAAATCGAGTTTTTAGCCATATTTGCGGTGACAAATGATCACTTCAGAGCTGCCGATTAAAACCTTTAGACATTTTTTTGAGGGGTCTCGTAAAAGATCCATTCAACATGGGAAATCCAGAAATGTTCTAGGCCCTTTCGATGAATATCGTTCAATTAGAAAAATGGGTGCCGAGGATGAGCTACTGCGGAGCTAACCCAGGCAGCCGCATGAATGAAGTCGTTTGCCATAAATAATGGGAATATTTGTTCATTCAAATAAAGCCATAAGGTTCCAAAACTATTGAGTATTGTTCATTTCATTGCATGTTTTAAAAAGATACTAGTTATTGGACCACCCTGTACAAATGTGCACTATAACTGTTGGCGTATAATTGATATTAATTAAAATTAGTTATTTATCATACGCCCAGTATTTCGGAATATGATTTTTGTACCCATTAGTAGTGTTGCCTGATTAGGGGATTTGTCAACAAAATTAGGATTTTAATTTTTGTTTGTGGACAAAAGTTTCCAGGATTTTTATTACTGCAATAATGCGTTTAATTAGAAATAATGTTAAAAAAATGATTCTTTTAACAAACGACTGCTTCCATGACACTTTCGAACAAGATTCATAGATTTTAGAAGGTTTAGTCAATTCGACTATGGGATAAAGTCGTTCCAAACGGAAAATGTTGCTCTTAAGGGGGGTTTTGTTTAATTTGAATGATAAATTGTTGTTATATTTTTAAAATTTTATAACATAAAAATTGGTGAACTGAAATTGTCACTCAATTGCAGAATGCTTTTTTTTAAAGGACAAAATCGGCTGTTGTTGTACAGCTAAAAGAACTGGACCAATTTTGATAAAATTTTCTTCGATTTGTAGATTATTAAATTCTCTGGTACTTATCGTAGTACTTTTGAAATTAAAAAAAAATATGATTTTTTTTATTAAAAAACCAAAAAAAAAGTTGTTATTCAAAAATAGTTTCGGAACTTCGAAATTAAAAAAAAAATGTAAAGAGCTCTTTAAACGCTTTTCGAATACGGTCGCAAAGCGTTCGAAAAAAAAGTTTTGAGATTGCTTTTTTTTTGTTATATTGCTTTTAGAACACTTTTCATAAACGCTCTCAAAGCGTTTGAAAATAGCGTTTTGAGCAGTGGTCGGCATCAATTGCACATGGATCCCGAACAAATTCGGCTATTTACATGTATTCAACAAGAATGTCAACAAAATTCACAACTAAGAGCATACCCAGTATGCAAAATGAGTCGATATCGATTCGAAAAAGAATCGTTTTCTCTAAGAATTTCATCGATATCGAGTTCGATATAATGTCGATATAAAGCGTGTTTTCCTATGTGGCATGCAAGGTGATATAAAATCGAGTTTTGGTACAGGATTCGATTCGATTTTTAATCGAAAAATTTTATGAATTTCGATACATTTGTTTTTTAATAATTTAGTTAATTGTTTTAAAAACGGTAAGAATTGAAAAAAAAAATATTTTATTACTTTACTACTACTTACTTACAATTAACTAATTTTTACTAATTTAATTTATTTATTTATTTTTTAAATTTAATTTTTACTAATTACTATTTTTATCTGCCTCACTTGAGATTTGAACTCAGAACTCACAGTTTACTGGTTGAACGCCTTACTCCTTCAGCCAAAATTTGATAATAAAAGTAGTTTTTTAAAATTACTTTTACTAAAATTTGAATTTTTTTTTATTATTTGAATTGCACTTAAATTATAATTTGTATTATTATTATTTGAATTACCCTGTTTTTATATTCATTTTATTTTGTTTTGACATACTTCTCCCAATTTAAAACTATTTTTATTTCAAAATATATGTATATTAGTACAAACAAATTTCAAGTTGTGTATGGCCTAGTTGGTTAGCAGGTTCGGCAGCTTATGATTTGTAGATTTTTGGCCTTGGTTCAAACCCCGGTCGCGGATTTTTTTTTTTATTTTTTTTATTGTTCTTGTGTTAGATATTATTTTTTTTTAATAATAAAAGTAAAATTTGTGGAATTTTTGTAAAATTTAATAAAACTAAAACTCGATGTTATATTGAAAATAAATATTTTTTTATGGAACAACAAATACGAGAATTCCTAAAATGTAGATTGGAAATCATTTCGAAATCGATTAGTTTTTCAATAAAAATATGAGTTCTAGAAACGTTAAAATATCGACTGTATATAATATCGACTTCGAATCGCTTTTGCGGAAAAGCCTCGAAAAAACTTCGAAAAAATTGTCGCCTCGAAACTGTGCAGACTGGGTAAGAATACAACAAGAAGCTGGTTGATATCGCTTTGTTTGCGAAATAAACCAACACATGCATGTTTATTTTCAAATACCAAAGCATTCATATTCTCTTTTCTGCCGACCACTAGTTTTGAGAATGCTTTTTTTTTGTTACAGTGCTTTCAGAACGCTTTTTATACCCTCCACTCTAGTGATAGAGGGTATATATAAGTTTGTCATTCCATTTGTAACACCTCGAAATATTGGTCTAGGACCCCATAAAGTATATATATTTATGATCCTCGATCGATTTTAAGTCGATCTAGCGATGTCCGTCCGTCCGTCCGTCCGTCCGTCTGTCTGTCTGTCTGTCCGTCCGTAGAAAACACGCTAACTTTTGAAAGACTTTACAGAGGCTACTGAAGTTTGGCATATATGTTTGTCATTTACCTGGTCTGGTTGGTATTGCAATCCAGCCAAATCGGTCCAGTGGTTCAAAAGTTATGAGCAAAAGTGTAAATTTCGGCAAGGGTATTTCGCGAATTTACGAGATAAAAAACACGATAACTTTCGAAAGACAATAATGAGACTACTGAAGCTTGGCACGTATCTTTGCCGTTCCCCGGGTCTGTTTGGTTTTAAATTTCAGATCAATCGCTCCAGTGGTTCAAAAGTTATAAGCAAAACCTTGAATTACAGATTAGTTTCATCTAAAATGCCACGTGTTTTAACAAGTTTTAAAAGCATTGGTGGTAACTAAGCAATGCTTTTCAAACTTGTTTAATTTAAAGCAATGTTTTTTAAACTTGTTTAGTTTTAAAAGCATTGGTAACTTAAAAATTACACTCGAAAAAAATTTTACACTCAAAAAAAATGTTACACTCAAAAAAATTTTACACTCAAAAAAAAATTTACACAAAAAATTTTTTTTTTTTTGTACAAAAATGACAATATTTTGTGTAAGAAATATTTTTACAGTAAAAAAAAACATTACACTCGAAAAAAATTTTACACTCAAAAAAAAAATTAGTAATTTTTCTTTTTTTAAAAAAAAAAATTACAAAAAAAGAGTTTTTTACTCAAAATAAAATATTTCTAATCAAAATTGTTAAGTTTTTCACGTTAAAAAATGTACTATCCTTAAAAAAATGCATTGTGGAGGGTATTCATAGATTCGGCAAAGTCGAATTTAACTTTTCTACTTGTTTTTAGAACCGTCGTCAATTTCTGCTTGGGTAGTTTTGTAAAATAGTTTTTATTAATCTTGTTTTTTTTAGAAATATTGGACCTTATCACAGTTGTAGTACTTGCTTTTGTTTTTTCCACTCCGTACAAAATATTTTACAATTCGGAAAATATGTTTTACTTATCCGATTTTAGAATTTTACAAAAAATGTGTTAGTAACAACTTTTTTTCTAATTTTGACTACGCCAACCGTAAGAAACAGTAGGATTATATTTTGAGGATATATTTAATAAAACTTTCGAATTATTAAAATTAATTGGTTTAATGCATTCGTTCCAAAATGAGAACACCAATATACTGTGGATATCAGACTTTTACTTCATACTTAAAATTTTAAGCTGAAAAGCAGGTATTTTATATATTATTTTAAACATTGATATTGTGAATTTGAATATGAAATACCAAATTTCGAAAAGAAGAAACCATTGAAATTTTAGATTAAGAAAACTTTTGCCAATTTGCAACAAACCTTCGAAGTGAAATTCGGTTTCATTCCGTATTTATTACGCAATCGATAAAAGAAAAATAATTATAAGGCCTAAATAATATGCAAGCTGAAGCATATCCTTATTAGTTTTTCTTTAAAAAATTTAATTTTTTCAAAGTTTTAATATTATTTTTAATAAATCATTTAAAATTCTTTTAAAAATGTGTAAATTAAATATATTTTTCTTAAAAAAATTAGCGACGAATTCCCGAAAAAAAATCCCGGGATTTTAAGAAAATATTTCCGGGAAATTTTCCCCGAATATAAGCCCTAGTGGCAACCCAGGCAATTCTTGTTGACCAAATTTTGGACCATAAAATTTTAAAAATATTACAATAATTCATCTTTCGAATAAAAATTAGAATTAGAAAATATTCCGTTTTTATATTTTTGTAGTTGTTTGAAAATTGCTCACGTTAAGACAGATTTTTTCCTTTAAAACCCCCTAAATAAAAAAAACAAGAAAAAAAGTAAAATTAGACTTTGCCTTTTAAAGATATTGTAAATTTTCTTACGTGAAAAAAAAAAAATCAATGAAGGCTGTTTTTTTTTTCTTTAAACACCCCTTAAAATAAAATATATCTAATCAAAATTGTTATTCTTTTCACCTTAAAAAATTTACTATTTTCATCAAAATCGGTTCAATTGTTTCTGCTGTACAACTGCAGCCGATTTTGCATTTTAAAAAAAGAATTCTACAATTATGTGGCAACCCTGGCAATTCTTGTTGAGCAAATTGTGTTACAAAGTTTTAAAGATATTACAATAATTCATCTTTCAAATAAAAAAACAGAAATAAATAGCTGTTTATAGGAGTAAGACTGTTTTTTCCCCTTAAACCCCCCTTAAGTAAACATTTTTTTTAGACATTTAAAAAAAAAAAAAAATACTTTTTTTTTTTTTTTGAGTGTAAAATTTAATATTTATGAGGTACAAAAATACTTTGTAAAGTAATTTGGAGGCCTACCAATGTTTTTAAAGCTTGTTTTTTTTCAAAATTTCGCACAGTGTAAGATTTATCATTTTAGGGGTACAAAGTTCAATTTTTTTCGCGCTTTTGAAAAAGTTGTGGCGTAGATATGTAAAACAAAAATTCCACGAGTCTAAAAACGTATTTCGATTTTAAAAACTCTAAATAGGTCGTCCATTGCATCAATCTGAAGTCATTATTATTTTTTAACTAAATAACTTCCACAAGTCCATAGTCCATATTTGCAAAAATTGAAATTTTGTACACCTTAAATAAAAAATCTAACACTGTGGGACAGTTTTTTAAACACGAGTATTTAAGGTGGAACCCATTTAAAATTCACGGTTTTGTTCATAAATTTTAAACCACTGGATTTTGCCAAGCTTCAGCAGCCTCAGAGTAACCTTTTGAAAGTAAGCGTGTTTTTTTAACTCGTAAATCCGCGAAAAACTCTAGCCAAAATACACGATATTGCATATAACTTTTGAACCCCTTGACCGATTTTGCTGAAATGCAATACCAACCTATCCAGGTAATTTAGAAATATATATGCTTAACATCAGCAGTATCAATAAAGTCTTTTAAAAGTTATCGTATTTTTTTCAGGCGGACGGACGGACATCGTTAAATCGACTTAAAATCAATCGGTGATCATGAATATCGTCCATTCCATGAGATATTTTAAAAAATCGGACCGAGGGTCTTCTGATTTTTGTTATATTTTTCATACAGATTATCTATGGAGCCAATTTCAAATTTCATCCATAAGATCGAAAATATTCGAAAAACTCGCGATTTTATTCACGATTCATTTTTAAAAAAGTCAAAAAAATGCAAAACCTCATCATATCCGAAAAGTTTACAATTTTTACTTCAAAATAATGTCCTCCTAATAATGGACTCACTGTGTGTGCTATTTTTAAAGAAATTTTAAAAATTTCCTTAAAACAAATTTTAATATTTTAAATTAAACCAAAAAAAATCTGAAAGTACATGATTTTTTAAAAAAATTATAAAAAAATAGCACACACAGTGGGTCTATTATTAGGAGGACATTATTTTGTAGTAAAAATAGTAAACTTTTCAAATATGATAATTAAAAAAAAAAATGCAAAGGGGTAAAAGTTTTGAAAAATGCACTTCAAAACTGCATTTGCATTTAAAATGCATTTTTGAATCACCAAAATTTTTGCGGTCATTATATGCAAAAAATAGACAAAAATTCCTTTCTAATGTTCATAAAAACAATAAGATACGATTACTACTTTTGAAAATATAACGGTTTATAAAAATGTCTTTTTACATGATTTTGGTATAATTTAAAAATTAAAAATTTTTATAAGGGAAACTTAAGGAAGTATTTCTTTAAAAAAAATATTAAAAATAGCATACATTCTCGGTCCATTGTAATGAAAACATTTTTTTGTAGCAAAAATTCTAAATTTTCCAAATATGCTAATTAAAAAAAATTAAAAATGGGTAAAATTTTCGCAAAATGCACTTCAAAACTGCATTTGCATATAAAATGCACTTTTAAACCACCAATATTTTTTCAGTTTATTAGAAATTAAAATAGACTAACATACCATTCGTATGCGCTATAGATTGTTAAAATGCGATAAGTAGTTTAGAAAATACAGCTGCTCGAAGTGAATAAAATCGCGAGTTTTTTTTAATATTTTCGATCTGATGGATGAAGTTTGAAATTGGCTCCATAGAGTATCTGCATGAAAAAAATAACAAAAATCGGAAGACCTTGGGAAAAAAAAAAACGCCTAAAATCACCAAATGTCTTGTGGAATGAACGATATATATGATTTATATGTTGTCCTAGACCAGTATTTCGAGGTGTTACAAATGAACTGACAAACTTATATATACCCTCTATCAGTAGAGTGTATGGTATAAAAATTCACCAAAAAATATAATACACATTATTTTTCTTAAACAATTCCTCGTAATTTAATTTAAATATTTTTTTTTTATAATCTACAAAAAAAAATTACAAAGATGAAAATTTAATTTTAATATCCTTCAGTTTTTGCTAAAAAAATTATAATCACCAACTAATAACGAAAAAAAAATTGTAATTATGTAAAAAAGTGAAGAATTTTGGCATCATTTATACCTTCATTATTACCATAGCAGTAAGCGATAATCGCACATTAAATAAAAAGAAGACACAAAAAATTGTTAACATCTTGAACAGATTTTACACTCCGGTAGTCATTTTTCATGTGGACAACTGCGATTTTCATTACTGTCATGTTGAAAAAAAAAAGAAAACTTAAATTAACAAAAAAAAAACTGAACTTAATTTGCCTGTGTGTCTCGAAAGTATTGCTTTATACTTGAATACACAAGTTTTGTGGCACTGTTAACTAACTTTTAATAACTTTTGAAATTTATTTTTTTTTTGTTTTTGTTTTTTGTAAGTTTCTATGTAAAGTGAAATTTTACTCTTGTGTTTAACAAATATTTTAAGGTATTTAAAGTCATATTAGAAGGGAGATTATGTTAAATTAGGTCTGGCCGAATATTTTTACACCCCTCACGGTGTAAAAAACGGGTGTGGACTTTTTTTGCATTTTGTAGGCTATCTCCAATAAACAGAAATTCGTTCTATCATTGTATCAATTTATTGAAAAATAAAGCATAAAATTGGTGCAGATTTTAAAAATTTAAATCTATCTTAACATTTCTACACGGGGCTTGTAGAAACTCCTAATTAATTCTCTTGGTTCAACAGCAGGTCGATGAACTTTATATGATGCAAAAATGTTCCATTTATTGAACAAACAGACAAAAAACTTAAAAATAATATTATGTATTTCTGGGTTTGCATTAGTTCTCCAAGGGGGAACTTTTTTCCCCGGTTCCGATTTAGTCCATTTTCAAACTTCAGTGGCCTATAACAGTGGCGGGTACAGCTTTTGGGTTTAACCTTTAACTGACGAGGTGAATTTTTGGAGCATAGCTTATGACGTGGTGGTAAATTTTACCCCTTTTTAATTTTTTAAACTAAAATTAATAAAAATTATTTTTTTATAATAATTTGTTTTTTAAAACTAAGTTACAACATTAATAATAACAATAAATGTAAAACTTAAAAAAAATATAAGCTATTTTCATCATAACAGTTACTTTATTTCATGAACCTTTTTTTATGTAAAAAAAAAGTCACAAGGAAAACTTATAAAAAAATTATGAATAAAACCAAATAAACCAAAATTTTGATGGATGTTAATTTGCAGTCAAATGTATACACTTTAAGAAATATAAGAGATCGTAGAGAAAAAAAATTAATTGAAGAAACTACAGGTCAACCTTTTTGGAGGTTTTTAGACCCTCCACCACTCAGTGGTACAGGGTATAACAGAGTAAGTAAAAAAAGTAAGAAAAACTTACTAACCGAAATACAGGTCCTAACCAACCTTCAAGTATGCCGAACAACTCAGAATCGTTTTTTGCGTTGATTTAGTAATTTTCGTCTGACAGAATGTCTGTCTGTCCGTCCGACCATCTGTCCACGTACACAGTGTAAGCGCGATACACCGCAACTATCAATCGCTTTTGCTGAAATTCCAATTTATATCAAGTTGAAATCACCGGTTCGTGTTTAGATTTGGTCACCCATACAAAGTTCCCCTTAAATTTGGCTTTAATGACTCTTTTAATTTTTTACTAACAACATATCCGAGGAGTGGTAAAAATAATTCTATTAAAACCTAACGTTTATATCGATGTGTGGTCAATATTTTTCAACTGAATACTTACGCCTATGCTGACATGGGGTAAAATATTTCCAAAGAAAAACTTACGTAAATGCCGACGAGTGGTAATTTTTACACCAGCATGTCCATTGCACGGCTCATGCTAAGCCTAGCTTCACCAAAACACAACTATATATTTAAGATTGCGATTTGTGAAGATACTAAGAAAATGAAAATAATAGAGTGCAATTGAAAAGAATAATTCAAAAAAATGTAACGAGAGGGTAAAATTTACCACCACCTCGACAGTTAAAGGTTAAGGGAGGAATTTTTTTTACGTCGAATAAATTCGCATTTGTCGGACGAGCAAAAAAGGGATACTTTGTTTTTGCAAAAAAAGTTTTTGCCGAAGGAGGCTTGTTTTTCATGATCATATTTCGTTAAGACCATTTTTTTTTTTATTTGTTTTAAAAGAAAATTGCATGTTTTCGTATACAAAAAAAGTTTCAGATTATAACACATTTGACGTATAGAAAAGTCTAAATCAAAGAATTTTTCAAAAAAGAAATTCTTCGTACACTAAGAAAATTATATCATTAACTGTTTGTAGGTTATTTTAAAAAGTAATCAGTAAAGTCATTTTAAAAGAAAATTCACTTATTTTATAAAGGATTTAATTTTTTTACTGTTTCTGTAGTTTAAAAAAAATAATTTACTGTATTAAAAACGAATTTTCTGTTACATTTAATTTCGGCAGTAAAAAATTTCTTCTATAGTTTTACTGTTTTTCAATACAAAATAACTGAATATTCACTAGTTTTTTAATGTTTTGGTTAGTCATTAAATTAACATTTAAAATTGACTATAATGTGTTTTTATTTTAAATAAAAAAACAGTGGAATGGTTTTTAAATAAAATTTCATTTGTTTTAAGTGAATATTCACTGGAATTTACCTACATAATTCTTTGAGTGTACATATGTAGAAAATATCAGATCTTCGTGAAAATATTTCAGAATCTAAAACTTGTTCTTTGCGAAAAATGTCTCAGAATCTCAGACTTTTTCGTATAAAAAAATTTTCAGATTCTAAGAATTTTTTTCCACAAAAAAAAGTATCCGATTCTGAAACCTTTTAGTGTAGAAAAAGATTTCATATTTTGAAGCATTTTTGATATAATTTTCTTATAGAAAAAATCACAGATTATCAGATTTATTTCGTACTGAAATAATTTTACATTCTGAGACCTTTTTTCCATAGAAAAAGTCTCAAATTCTTAGATTTTTTTCCTATAAATAAAGTCTCAGATTCTGAGACCTTTTTTCCTACAGAAAAAGTCTCAAATTCTTAGACCTTTTTCATATCATTCTAACATTCATAAGAAAAAGTCTTAGATTCTGAGAAATTTTTCCTTTATAAAAAGTCTCAGATTGAGAGACCATTTTCCTTCAGAAAAGTATCAGATTCTGAAACCTTTTCCAATAAATAAGTCTCAAAGGCCTTTTTAGAAAAAGTCTCAAATTCTGAGACCTTTTTCTTTAAGAGAAAGTGAGTATTCTTCTACAAAACTCGGAAAGAAAATGTTTGAGGATGTGAAAAATGTTAGAGTTTTTATGTACCTTTTTCTGTAGAAAAAGTCTCAGAGTATTTGATCTTTTTAATATAGAACAATTCTCAGATTCTAAGACCTTTTCCCTAAAGAATCTACAGGAGCCCGATTCTACAACATTCTGAAAGAATTTTCCAAAATAGGTTTACATACGTTAGACATCCACATTTTTAAGATTTTAAGATATTTTTCCAATTCCTATGTTGTGTTCTATAAAAAAATATATTCTAAAGCATTTTTTTATACCACAATTTATAATACGATTAACAGATATTTTTTCAAAGAAAATTTTCAGATTAACTTCATTTTTCCTTTAAAAATGTTAAAATTTTCTCTATAAAAATTTTTAGATTTTTTTCTATGAAAAATGATTGGATATTTTTGCTTCGGCAAATTAGTTTAGGAAATTTTCTTCTGCCTTCTGCCTTCATTCCTCTTTATTTCTTTTTTTCCTCTTTTTTTCTTATTGAAATTAGGTCTGGGGGGAAATTTCACTTCCCCCCCCCCCTTGTACCCTCGCATGCCTATAAGCATAACACATATCCGTGTCAAAACCTCAGGAGTCTGGCTCTTTTATTTTAGACAGTTTCGTGTCTTCCACAGATAGACAAGCGGACGATCGGACAGACGGACAACGAACAGTGGGCGAGATTCACTTTTTTTGTCAGAATTACTGTGCAGCCCTCAGTTCTTAACCTATTTTAATTTTGTTTTTTTTTTTTTGCTTGTCGCTTATTTTGATTATAGAAATCCGATATACATATACTTAAGAAGTTGTAGCTCTTTAAAAATTCATAGAAAAACAATTTAGAAAACATTTACTTCCAAAATTTTGAAAAACAAAAAAAAAAATTATCTTTTTTTCATTTTTGTATGGAAAAAAATGAGCAAAATTTAAAAAAAAAAATAAAAATAGAAGACCCTTGTGTCCCACGAAAATGATGACTGACTTTGTTTGTAAAAATGTTGTACTTTGATTATATGTTAACTAAAAAAATTAAAAGGGGTAAAAGTTGACGAAAATGCACCCCAAAAATGCATTTGCATTTAGAATGCATTTATTTAATGACACAATTTTGTATGAACTTTTATGTTTAAAGTAGAGGACTTTATCTTTTAATATCAATTTCGATTTTAAAAATCCGATATTTACTTAAGAAGTTATAGCTCTTAAAACTACATCACTTTTTAAATTTTTTGTGATTTTTAAAAAATGAAATCGCGAATAAAATCGCGAGTTTCTGGAATTTAATTAAACTGTAAATAGGATTGTCTAAATGGCTCCATAGCATATGTGCTCATAGTACAAAAAAAAAACTGAAGACCCACGACCAGATTTGTGGTTTTGTCTCGTAATTTTGAACAAACAACAAATTTTTAAAAATTCGATATCTTTTGAACGGGTCATCAAAAAACGGGTCATCAAAAAATTCATACTATAGATGAACTGGACCAAGGCGTCTTAGCTTTTACCAAACAAGTCCAACAAGCAGCATGGCAAAGCACACCCATATTAAAACCTAAGGTTCAACAGCAAGGCTACTCTCCAAAAATACAAGAAATGGTTTTAGAAAAGAGAAAACTACGAAAAAGCTGGCAGCAGACTCGTGACCGTCATTAAAATCTAAACTTAATAAACTACGTAAAAATATAAGTAACTCTATCAGGAATACAAAAAACGATAAAACTAAAAAACTACTGGAAAATCTGTCTTATGATAAAAGCACCAACTACTCCTTATGGAAATATACAAAGAACTTCCAACAGCCAATGTTTCAAAATCCACCACTTAAACTTTGTAACGGTGAATGGGCAAAAAGTAATGAAGAAAAAGCAACAGCATTCTCAAATCATCTTGTTAATATTTTTAAACCCAACAGTAGCATTCACAACACCACATTCGAAAACATCGTCCAATCAAACGAAAACATTACACCAACAACACCAGATGAATTGAAAACTGTAATTCAATCGCTAAAAACAAAAAAATCCCCAGGGTTTGATTTGATTACAGGCGAGGTGTTAAAAGAACTTCCTCCTAAGGCCGTAGAAAAACTTAGTAGTAAAATAAATACTTCACTAAGACTAAACTATTTTCCGATATATTGGAAAACTGCAGAAGTCATAATGATCCACAAACCAGGTAAACCTCCTAATGAAACCACGTCATACCGACCAATTTCACTGCTACCACTACTATCAAAACTTTTCGAAAAAATAATTCTTAAAAGATTCCAACATGTAATGACCGAATCCAACATCATTCCAAACCATCAATTTGGTTTCCGGTCCGAACACTCTACTATAGAGCAAGTTCATAGGATTTGCGATACCATTGAAGATGCATTAGAACGGAAGAAAATATGTACTGCAGTATTCTTGGATGTCTCTCTGGCGTTCGATAAAGTCTGGCACCAAGGCCTGCTTTACAAAATAAAGAAATTTTTCTCAATTGAACTAAGCCAACTAATGGAATCATATTTGTCTCAGCGATATTTTAGAATAAAATACGAAGGTTCCTACTCAATACTTCAACCTATACAAGCAGGAGTACCCCAAGGAAGTATACTTGGTCCCATATTGTATCTAATATACACAAGTGATATACCACATCCTCAAAACACCGTAATAGCAACGTTTGCCGATGATACGGCCATTCTTTCTACTGGTAACAGCATTCAAGAATCAACAGAAAAAACCCAAAATGCCATTGACCAAATAACAGCATGGACATCAAAATGGCGAATAAAATTGAACAACACCAAATCGATACATGTAGACTTTTCAAATAAGAAATTTAGTCACCTAAAACTTAATATATTTAATGTTGAAGTTCCATATGCAAACACTGCGAAATATCTTGGCATGAACCTCGACGCTAAACTGAAATGGAAGGAACACATAAAAAAAAACATACTCAACTTGAGATGAACTACAGAGAACTAAGCTACCTTCTTGATTTTAAATCAGATTTATCCTTGCACAATAAGCTAATAATATACAAACAAGTATTAGCTCCCATCTGGATCTACGGTATTCAGCTCTGGGGCTGTGCGCAGAAATCCAACATAAATATCATTCAACGTTTTCAAAATAAAGTTTTACGAAAAATGGTGAACGCTCCATGGTACATAAGGAACACTGACCTTCATCGCGACTTAGGAGTTGATAGTGTGATAACAACTATTAAAAAGTATGCAGTCAATCATCATACAAAGTTACAACGCCACACCAATGAGGAAGCATCTCGCCTTTTCTTTAATCCATCTAACGAAAGAAGATTGGTTCGTACAAAACCCATTGATCTGCTTGGGGTAAATTTGCCTTAGATCATCATTTTTAAATCATATATCAATAGAATAATACTACTAGATAGTTCTCAGTTTGAACTAGTTGTAGTTTTAGTAAACAAAAGATTTGTAATTATTTTACATTCAATTATTTGTTTTAATAAAAAAAAAAAAAAAAAAAAAATCTGAAAATTTACCACGAAGGAGTTTTCGAAGGGTACTAAAAACTGTTAACAAATTGGGAAAATAAAAAAAAAAAAAGTTTTTCAAAGTGTCCGATTTGGCATGGAATGCCCCATATACTTTATGGGGTCCCAGATCGATATTTCGATGAGTTACAAACGGAATGACAAACTAATACATACCCTATATCACTAAGTGGAGGGTAGAAAAAATATTGATAAAAAAAATATTGGTGAAAAAAATATTGATGAAAAAAACATTGATGAAAAAAACATTGATAAAAAAAATATTGATAAAAAACAAAAATATTGATTAAAAAATCAAATTTTTTGATGAACACAAAAGCAATTATTGAAATATTTGTATGAAAAAAAATTTTACAAAAAAAAATTTAATGGGTAAAAAATATTGATGATAAAAAATATTGATGAAAAAAAAATTATTGATAAAAAAATATTCACCACGAGGTGAATTATTATCCAAGTGACAAACCGCTTATATAGTCAAACTGAGGTGGCGTCCTGCAACTTTTTTAAAATAAGACACCAGCCTAAAAACATTATCATGTTAGAAATAAAATTAAATGTCAATACGGCCTATTGTCCGCATGATATAAGTAATACATACTTTTTTGGAGTCCAAGACTAACATATGAAAGCGTTACAAACAGAATGAGAACGTTACATATATCCTCCACAACTTAGTGAACGATTAAAAAAGACATTCATATTATATATAAAATGACAATGAAATATTTAAGACAAAAACGGTTGTAAGCAGTATTCAGCTTTACTATCTTTACTGTATGAATATGACTTTTATTGTTATTAACCTCTAACATTTTATCGGTGTAAGTCATCTTAATATTGACTCCTGTTTTTAGTTTCTTGTAACTTAAATATGATTAGATTATATGAATATGCGTCATTTGAATATGGACACGTTAGTTTACTATTTCAGTCACTCAAGCAGGAAAAGTGTCTTGGGCTATAAAACCAAATTTTTTTACTCATACGTATCTGGTACTTTCCTTTATTGTAATGGTGTTGTCATTTAGGACTTTTTCTTTACGAAAAATGTCTCATAAAAAATTTTCAGAATGTGAGACTTTTTCTATGTGAAAAATGTTTCAGAATCTGACACTTTTTGTCTCAAATTCTCACACTTTTTCCATACGAAAAATGTCTCATGAACCTGAGACTTTTTCTCAGTTCTTGCTGGGTGTGAAAATAAGTGAAATTTGTTGAAATATATGATTCACAAAATACCACGACTAACAATAAGTTTTTAGATTTTTAAGGGGTTTCTTTTAAATTGTCTAGAAAATATAATGTGTATGGAAGAAACTAGCAAAATATTAGAAAAAATAACCGAAAAAATAATAAAAATTCTTTGTTCATTGCTCCCTCAGTATAATAACATACTTTCTTTGTAGCTGCAAACTTTTGACCATTCCATCTGTCTGTCTGTCGTTGTTGGTCAACAAAAACTTTACTTTGGAAAAACTTTATATACAGTTTGGCAAATAACTTTAATCCCCAGTATGTACTTTCTCAACTATGGAGATTCAACCATGCTATACATAACATGCAGATGTAATTTTCAAAATATCATCATTTGGAATGTCTTTTCTTTAGAATAAAAAAAAAAAAAAAACAATTTTTTTGAATTATTTTGTATGACATTAACAAAGTTTTCATGTCGCTTTATGTATAACAACATGTTGCTTGTCTGTAATACTACTCATACACACTGTAATCAGAGTTGTTTCGGAGCAGTTCTTATATGTCATATTTAAATATTTCAGAAAAAAAAAAGATTTCCTACTACTATACATCTAAAATTGGGTATGTATTTGGGTGTGTAATACACAAATTAGGGTT
This sequence comes from Pegoplata infirma, assembly GCA_963921195.1. Classification (NCBI taxonomy): domain Eukaryota; kingdom Metazoa; phylum Arthropoda; class Insecta; order Diptera; family Anthomyiidae; genus Pegoplata; species Pegoplata infirma. The sequence goes on from OY992536.1 coordinate 67,570,045, forward strand.
GTATTTATAAGCAAATTTGTTTTTTTGATATATCATCAAAAGCCATGTTTTCGCATAACCGTATATCAATTAAAAATTTTTATTTTGAAAAATTTTCAGAAACCTTTTTGAAATTTCCCATTTTTAAAAAAGTCAATTTATCCATTTTTATTTCTTTTTAAGTTTAGATGTTTGTTTATTCACACAAAAAAAAATCATACTCGTTTTTTTTCGAGAGAATCGCATTTCAATATTAAATTTCATAAGAATTTTGTAATTTGCTTATATTTTCTTGTTTTAGCATAGCGGATGACTAACAAATATTTGCATAAATAATACTCATACGCTTTGTTGAAACAAGAATATACAAGCAAATTTCAATATTCTTATGAAATTTAATATTCAAATGCAATTTTCTCGAAAAAAAAACGAAAAACAAGCGTCTGAATTTTTTGGTTGGATAGACAAACATCCAAACTTAAAAAAAAAATTTAAAAAGAAAAAAAGGTGGACGGATTTTGTAAATTGCCTTTATTAAAAAATGGGAAATTTCGGAACGGGTTCTAAAAATTTTTAAAATTAAAATTTTTTAGTAGATAGCCCATTAAAAAAATTTACAAGAATGCAAATTTTTGAGACTATGGTGCATTCCGTTTTAAATTGATAAATAATTAATCAAGGCAACTCGACACAAATTTGACATTTTTTCAATATTTTGTCAGTATCAACCGATAAACCCAAAACGCAGAAAAGTTTAACAAAATTCACTTGGAATCACTGTTGTTGAATACCAAAATTTATTTATTCAAAACCGAAAAATGACAACTTGGCTTTTCTTTAGAAACTGATTAAGATATTTTCTGCTATCGATACATAGACAACTGATAAAAAGATTTTCTGTTATCGATACACACTTGATAACTGATTAGTTTTCCATAGAAAATTTTCTGTTATCGATACAATAACTGATTAATTTTCTATATAAAATTTTCTGTTTTCAATACATTGATAACTGTTTTATTTTCGATAAAAAAATTTCTGTTATTGATACTTCGACAACTGATTAATTTTGTATTGTAAATTTTCTGTTAGCTATACAAAGAATGCTGATTAACGTTTTTTCTTTTTCTTTGAATTTGCTGTTATCGATAACTAATTTATTTTCTATGATAAATTAGGTGTCGATAAATGAATAATTTTCTATAGAAAATTTTCTGTTATCGATAACTGATAACTTTTAATTAGAAAATTTTCAGTTATCGATATATCGAGAACTGAATAATTTTTGTTAGCTACATCAGTAACTGATTAATTTTCTTTAGAAAATTTTCAGTTATCGATACGTCGACAGCTGATTAGTTTTCTATAGATTTTTTTGGTTTTCGACGCATCGACAACCGATTAATTTTTTATACAAATTTTTCTGTTAACGACACATCGATAACTGATTAATTTTTTATTCAAAATTTTCTGTTACTGATACATCGATAACTGCTTAACTTTCTACAGATTTTTTTCTGTTATCGATACATAGAAAATTTACATAGAAAATTTTCTGTAATCTGTACATCAGCAACTGATTTATTTTCCATTAAAAATCTTCTGCTATCTCTCAACTAATTTTAAATAGAAAATTTTCTGTTATTGATAACTGATTAGTTTTCTATAGAAAAATTTCTGCTGCCGGTACATCGATAACTGATTAATTTTGTTTTGAAAATTTTCTGATTTCGACAAGTGATTATTTTTTTATTAAAAATGTTCTGTTATCGTAAAATCGATAACTGACTAGATTTCTATAGAAAATTTACTGTTATCCATGTATCGAAAACTGATTAATATTCAATAAAAAATTTACTGTTATCTATTCATCGGTACATCGATAACTATTAAAAAAATTTTTTCTTTGGAAAATTTTCTGTAATCGATACATCGATAACAGATAAATTTTTATATTTTTTTAGGAAGTTTCTGTAATCGATAACTGATTAATTTTCTATAGATGATTTCCTGTTGTCGATATATCGATAACTGTATAATTTTCTATAGAAAATGTTCTGTTATCGATACATCGATAACTGATTAGTTTTTGTTATCGATACATCGATTTTGGTTATTGATACATCAATAACTGACTAGTTTTCTATAGAATATTTTCTGTTACCGATACATCGATAACTGACTAGTATTCCTTAGAAAATGGGCTGTTATCGATAAACCGATAACTGATTTGTCTTCTTTAAAAAATTTTCTGCTATCGATATATTTATAACTCATTAGGTATCTTTAGAAAATTTTCTGTTATCAATCGACACCGACAACTGATTAATTTTCAATTAAAAATTTGTTTGTTTCGTTACATACTTACAAATTTTTTATAGAAAATTTTCTGTTATTGAGTTATCTATGACTGATTGGTTTTATTTTGAAAACTTTCTACATCGAGAACTAATTAATTTTCTATTAAAATTTTTTGTCATCGATAACTGATAGAAAAATTTCGATAACTGATTAATTTTCTTTAGAAAATTCTCTGTTATCGACAACTGATTGTTTTTCTATTAAAAATTTTCTGTTATCGTTACATCGATAACTGACAAGTTTTCTATAGAAATTTACAGTTATCGGTGCATCGAAAACTGATTAATATTTTATAGAAAACGATTCGTCGGTACTCGATACATCTATAACTTATAAATTTTCTTTGGAAAATTTTCTGTTATCAATACATCGATAACTGATTTTTATTTATATTTCTTTATACAATTTCTGTAAACGAAGCATGGATAACTGAGTAAGTTTCCACAAAAAATTTCCTGTTATCGATACATCGATAACTGTTTAATTTTCTATAAAAAATTTTCTGTTATCAGTACATCGATAATTGTTTAATTTGCTATAAAATTCTACACCAATACAACGATAACTGATAAATTTTCTATAAAAAAATTCTCTTATCGATAACTGATTAATTTTCTATAGAAAATGTTCTGTTATCGATACATAGATAACTGACTAGCTTTCTATAGAAAATTTTCTGTTATCGATACATCGATAACTGATTAGTTTGCTTTAGAAAATTTTCTGTTATCGATACACCGATAACTTAGTCTTATTTAGTAAAATTTCTGTTATCGATATATTGATATCTCATTAGTTTTCTTTAGAAAATTTTCGACAACTGATTAATTTTCAGTTAACAATTTGTTGTTATCGTTACATTTTTTTAATTTTTCCCAGAAAATTTTCTGTTATCGATACATCGATGACTGATAAGTTTTCTTTAGAAAATTTCTGTTATCGATACATCTATAGAAATATTTCTTTAATCGATACATCGATACATCGATAACCGATTAAATTTCTGTTATTGATAACTAGTTAATTTTCTGTTAAAGAAACATTGATAACTGATTAATTATCTACAGAAAATTTTCTGTTATCTACACATCGCGAACTGAATAATTTTACTGCTATCGATACATCGATAACTGATTAATTTTTTTTAGAAAATTATCTATTATCGATGGATTTTTTTCTATAAATCATTTTCAGTTACAGTTCAGATACATCGATAACTGATTAATTTTTCTATAGAAAATTTTCTGTTATCGATTCATCGAGAACTAGACAATTTTTCTAAAGAAAATTTTCTGTAATACATACTTCGAAAACTGATTAATTTTCTATAAAAAATCGATAACTGATTAATTTTCTGTTATCGATACATCGATAATTGATTAATTTTCTATATAAAATTTTCTGTTATCAATATATTGATAACTGATTGATTTCTTAAGAACATTTTCTGTTATCGACACATAAAAAAAATTATATTTCCAATTCATCGAAAACCGATTAATTTTTCTATAAAAAATTTCTGCTATCGATATTTGGTTAATTTTTCTATTGAAAATTTTCTGTTTGCAATAAATCGAGAACTAGACAATTTTTTATTTATACAAAAATTTTCCGTTATCGAAATCTACAGAAAATTTTCTGTTATTGATACATCGATAATTGATTAATTTCTATTTAAAATTTTCTGTTATGAATATATCGATAACTGATTGATTTCTAAAGAACATTTTCTGTTATCGATACATCAAAAAAATTTATATTTCCAAAACATCGAAAACCGATTAATTTTCTATAGAAAAAAATTTTTCTGCTATGGATATTTGCTTAATTTTTCTATTAAAAATTTTCTTTTTGCGATAAATCTAGAACTAGATAATTTTTTATTTATACAAAAATTTTCCGTTATCGAAATCTACAGAACATTTTCTGTTATCGACAGCTTAACAGTTTTCTTTAAAAAAAATTTCTATTATCTATACTAAAATTTTTTAATTTAAAAATATTTTTCCTATATGTTCCCCCTAATCTTCGGCAATTCCTTCATTTTGTGCAAGAGTTAAAAGTAGCATGTGTTTTCAACAACTTGTTCTTTTTCGAAAACAAAACGATTTTTATTATGATTCAAACAGGAACTTTTCTATTTTGTTTTTCTATTTTTTTTTGTAACTTATAACAAGGGTTTTGTCGTGGCTGAGGTAGCTCAGTCTCGTGCCAGGATCTACTTAAGGTCCCTCAAACCTTTAGTAATAAAAACACGATTTATTTACCCTTTTTGGGGTTTTACAATAAATATTCTTTATTGATCGTTTTTAAAATTCACAATATATATATATTTAAATGTTTTACGATGTAAAAATATATCGGCAACTTAAATCCTTTGTCTCCACTCTCACTCACTCGGATTATTACGATATGATGGTTACGGTATTCGTGAAACGACAGTCCTGTTGGATTGTTCGGTGTGACGGGTACGGTATTCGGTATTCGATGGTTTTACGGTATTTGACTCGGCTTGGATGTTTCGGTATGACGGACGGTGTGTCGGTAGGTATGTACTTGGTGTGACGTTGTTGGTTGCGTATTCGGATGATGATGATTAGGGTCGAGGTTTCGGTATGACGAAGATGCGTCTCTAGGTTTATACTTCGGTAGATTTGATCTAGGACAAGACTCGGTGGCTTTCGTTACGACCCTCTGTTAGCAGCCCCTCGGCGGTGGAGGTTAAGACCCCTGTAATTAACTAAAATTAGCAAAGCTGTCAGCCGAAGCCGCAGGAGTAGTAAAGCTGTCAGCCGAAGCCGCAGGAGTATTAAAGCTGTCAGCCGAAGCCGCAGGAGTAGTAAAGCTGTCAGCCGAAGCCGCAGGAGTAGTAAAGCTGTCAGCCGAAGCCGCAGGAGTAGTAAAGCTATCAGCCGGAGCCGCAGGAGTAGTAAAGCTGTCAGCCGAAGCCGCAGGAGTATTAAAGCTGTCAGCCGAAGCCGCAGGAGTAGTAAAGCTGTCAGCCGAAGCCGCAGGAGTAGTAAAGCTGTCAGCCGAAGCCGCAGGAGTAGTAAAGCTGTCAGCCGAAGCCGCAGGAGTATTAAAGCTGTCAGCCGAAGCCGCAGGAGTAGTAAAGCTGTCAGCCGAAGCCGCAGGAGTAGTAAAGCTGTCAGCCGAAGCCGCAGGAGTATTAAAGCTGTCAGCCGAAGCCGCAGGAGTAGTAAAGCTGTCAGCCGAAGCCGCAGGAGTAGTAAAGCTGTCAGCCGAAGCCGCAGGAGTATTTATTTATAAGGACAATCGATATCGATCGTCCACCAAAGTTGCAGTCAGGTTCCTTTTATTTAGGAGATACGCTCAACATCCTGTTCTGTTGAACAAGTACTTGATCGTACCTAACTGGTTTGTCCACCGCTGGTGAACTGCCTTTGGTTGTCTTAACCTTCACTATTCATATAAAAGGCAAATTAGACTCAACGAGAATTAAAACATAAATGTTTAACCAACCACAAGAATGTATGCTACTATTCAAAACACACGAAAATTAGGGTGACACATATATACCGTAGGTGAAATTAATAGGGTGGCCATTATTTACATGTGTGTTCATGCTTCCAGTAAATATAATGTACTTGCGACCCTTGGCCAATATTAGGGCGGTAAATATAGTGTCGTTGTATATATTAGGGTGGTACTTATACACCAGGGTAAATGTTGTATTTAGTTAAAAATCGCGGCAATCAACGCATATAACTGTATTAAACAGCCAAAAGACAATTTAATATGTATGTAGCGATAGATGAGTCTATTTGCTACGTTACATTCCCTCCCTACTTCGGAGAGCGATGCTCTGGCGGTCTTGGACCATGTTGAATTCCAAGAGTTTTGTGAGTGGGAATGAACGATCCTCGGGTGAAATCGGGTGTGATGAAAGTATTATTCGTAACGTCGGAGGTGATTAATTTTTCCAAAGATACTCTTGTCGTTTGTACTGCTTCTGAGGAATGTGTGTTAAACCAGGTGGAAGGTGTAGAGTTTACAACTGGCTTTGAATTGATGGATATGGTAGTGTGTTCTGGCGGTGTTTTTGACGGTTTTCTTGTGAATGAACGTGCCGAATCCTTAATAAGGGTAGGTGAATGCTGCCGAATTACTCCGGGTTCACTTTGGGCAGAACGTTTGGATATCCTTCGGTATTGTGCAGAGTTTTCCTCGTAACCTCGGAACCCGTCTTGCCGGTTTGCTATCATTTGTTCGGTAACAGGTTGGGGATTTCGACAATCACAACTTCGGGACATCTGTCCATCTCGCCCACAAAAAGAACAAAATAGCCGCCTCGAATTAGGACAACACCAACGGGTATGGCCAACAGCCTTACATCGCCAGCATATATTTGACCGCTTGAATCTGGATTCCACCACCATGTGTGCCATCTGCGGCCGTTCTTCACATTTCAATATCTCAAATTCATCAGTCATTGTTAAAAGTTCATCCAGAGTTGCGAAGTCACAGGGACGGATATAATGTCTGTATTCCAGACGAAGACCATCGTAAATTTTGTCGAGGTGGTTCATCCCTTTAAGCCGGGGATGCCTGCGAGCAAGTGTTAACTTGTCCAATACGTAGTCCTTGGCTCTTTCCTGTTGAAGCTGCCGACGGTTGTAAAACTTTTGTTCAAGCGAAGTCAGATACCTAGCTGGTAAGAAAAATTTGCCGAATTCGTGTTTAAAATCCGACCAGGTATTAATATCACCTCGTTTTACCCGGTACCACTTCAGGGCGTTGCCACTGAGAACGCCTAGTAACGATGGTAGCAGCCGGTCCTGTGGAATTTTGTAACATTCAGCCAGCTCTTCGAAACGTTCCAGAAATTCTACGAGGTCGGTATTTCCGGAGAACTTCAAGTCCCATTTTTGAACGAATGACATTATCTGGACGTCAGATATTTCCACTTGTGGATTTTTCAAAGGTTCGGGAATAGCGGTTGGCTCATGGGAGGTCTTTGAAAAAACAGGTATAGATGAGGTTCTCGAAGGAATCAGCTCATTTATAGACTCTTCTAAGTCTCGAAGCATAAAATAAAAATCGGTGGATGCTCGAAGCTGTTCAGCACGCATATTTTGAATCAACTGATTTCGTAAATACTCGTCTGGGTGCTCCTCTACGGCTACCCCGTGCTTTCGACAGTGCTCAATGAGTTGGTCTTTTCGTAGCATGTATACCCAGCCGAGTGAGTCGGTCGTTAAGGATCGACTTGTGGATTCTGCTTTGTTGCTTGCATTGTGTTGACTCGGTTCCATTTCGTTGGCGGTGGAGTCGGTGTTTCCGCTTTGCGTTTTGGAATCGGGTCCCTGCTCGGGCGCCATTTATAACAAGGGTTTTGTCGTGGCTGAGGTAGCTCAGTCTCGTGCCAGGATCTACTTAAGGTCCCTCAAACCTTTAGTAATAAAAACACGATTTATTTACCCTTTTTGGGGTTTTACAATAAATATTCTTTATTGATCGTTTTTAAAATTCACAATATATATATATTTAAATGTTTTACGATGTAAAAATATATCGGCAACTTAAATCCTTTGTCTCCACTCTCACTCACTCGGATTATTACGATATGATGGTTACGGTATTCGTGAAACGACAGTCCTGTTGGATTGTTCGGTGTGACGGGTACGGTATTCGGTATTCGATGGTTTTACGGTATTTGACTCGGCTTGGATGTTTCGGTATGACGGACGGTGTGTCGGTAGGTATGTACTTGGTGTGACGTTGTTGGTTGCGTATTCGGATGATGATGATTAGGGTCGAGGTTTCGGTATGACGAAGATGCGTCTCTAGGTTTATACTTCGGTAGATTTGATCTAGGACAAGACTCGGTGGCTTTCGTTACGACCCTCTGTTAGCAGCCCCTCGGCGGTGGAGGTTAAGACCCCTGTAATTAACTAAAATTAGCAAAGCTGTCAGCCGAAGCCGCAGGAGTAGTAAAGCTGTCAGCCGAAGCCGCAGGAGTATTAAAGCTGTCAGCCGAAGCCGCAGGAGTAGTAAAGCTGTCAGCCGAAGCCGCAGGAGTAGTAAAGCTGTCAGCCGAAGCCGCAGGAGTAGTAAAGCTATCAGCCGGAGCCGCAGGAGTAGTAAAGCTGTCAGCCGAAGCCGCAGGAGTATTAAAGCTGTCAGCCGAAGCCGCAGGAGTAGTAAAGCTGTCAGCCGAAGCCGCAGGAGTAGTAAAGCTGTCAGCCGAAGCCGCAGGAGTAGTAAAGCTGTCAGCCGAAGCCGCAGGAGTATTAAAGCTGTCAGCCGAAGCCGCAGGAGTAGTAAAGCTGTCAGCCGAAGCCGCAGGAGTAGTAAAGCTGTCAGCCGAAGCCGCAGGAGTATTAAAGCTGTCAGCCGAAGCCGCAGGAGTAGTAAAGCTGTCAGCCGAAGCCGCAGGAGTAGTAAAGCTGTCAGCCGAAGCCGCAGGAGTATTTATTTATAAGGACAATCGATATCGATCGTCCACCAAAGTTGCAGTCAGGTTCCTTTTATTTAGGAGATACGCTCAACATCCTGTTCTGTTGAACAAGTACTTGATCGTACCTAACTGGTTTGTCCACCGCTGGTGAACTGCCTTTGGTTGTCTTAACCTTCACTATTCATATAAAAGGCAAATTAGACTCAACGAGAATTAAAACATAAATGTTTAACCAACCACAAGAATGTATGCTACTATTCAAAACACACGAAAATTAGGGTGACACATATATACCGTAGGTGAAATTAATAGGGTGGCCATTATTTACATGTGTGTTCATGCTTCCAGTAAATATAATGTACTTGCGACCCTTGGCCAATATTAGGGCGGTAAATATAGTGTCGTTGTATATATTAGGGTGGTACTTATACACCAGGGTAAATGTTGTATTTAGTTAAAAATCGCGGCAATCAACGCATATAACTGTATTAAACAGCCAAAAGACAATTTAATATGTATGTAGCGATAGATGAGTCTATTTGCTACGTTACAAACTCTAGACAAATTTTATTTATAATATATAAAAGTTTTGCGTGTAGTTGGTAAATATATATATGTGTGTGTGTGTGTGTGTATACATTATGGTTATTAAGTACATTTGCATACATATAAAACTTTATACATTTGTTGTAAGTTGAAATGGGTTTGTTATGTGTATGTTCTGGATGTTTTTCAATTGTTATTTTATTTTTTTTTTAAGTAGTTTAATGATATTTTAAATTGAATTTCAATTGAATATATTTACTAAGGTCAATATTAAAACAATAAACATAGTTAATTTGTTTATCATATTGGACAGATGATACTTAATTTTTATGCTAAATTATAAAAACATCATGAACATGCATTTTTTTTAGTGATTTTCTCAATTTTGGAATGCGTTTTATTCAAGGACAAAATCGGTTGCAGTTGTACAGCAAAAACTACTGAACCGATTTTGATGAATTTTTTTATACCCTCCACTCTAGTGATAGAGGCTATATATAAGTTTGTCATTCCGTTTGTAACACCTCGAAATATTGGTCTAGGACCCCATAAAGTATATATATTCACAGGCGCGGATCCAGGGGGGGGGAGAATGGGATTTCTCCCCCCCCCCAAAATGATTTCGAAAGAAAAAATAAGGAAAGGAAAAAAAGAAAATAAAGAAAGGAAAGGAAAGGGGAAAAAAGAAGAAAAAAAAGAAAAGGAAAAAAGGAAGGAAAAAGACTAGAATGTAAAAAACCCTTAGGGGATTTATATGTGTGCTGATCATTTACGTCAGCACACGTAGCCTTAGAATAAAATGTTTCAGAATTAAAGAATGTGCATATGAAAAACTTAAATGGCAATAGAGTCGTGGACATTTTCTAACCGAATAACTGTCCTTATTATTTTCTATGGAAAAAGTATAATTTTAAAAAAAAAGGGTTAAAAATTTCAGACTTTACCTTAAAAAAGTTTTTTGATACTTATTTGACTTAGAATGTAAACATTTCTTTAATTAAAAAATTATCTCAAATTTTATAAAAAATATTTTATATTTATTATTTTAGAAATTATAGAAAAAATCCCTCAGCATCTGAGAATTTTTCCAAAAAAAAAAAAATGTTTCAGAATCTGCCACAAAATTTATGTAAAAAAAAACTCAGAATCAGATAACATTTCTACAAGAAAAACGTCTCAGAATTTGAGTTTTCTATATGGAAATATATTTTTGCGGTTAGTTTTTTTATAGAAAACTTCTTGAGAATGAGAATTTCTCTATTTAAGAAATCTTTTAAATGTGCGAATTTTTCTATAGGAAAAGATTATCAAGATCTATTAATTTTTTTTATAGAAAACATGTTTTATAATTTTTCTATAGAAAACTATAGAATATTCTGAGAATTTGCCTATAGGGAATAATTTTTCTATATGAAAAATGTTTGAAAATCTAAGAAATTTAAAACATAAGATGCCATTAAAATCGTAAAATTTTTCATTAAAAAAATGCTAAAAAATTTAAGTTTTAGAAAAGTGTATCAAAATTTCTTCATAAAATGTTTTTGAACTGATAATTTTTTTAGTATATGATCATTTTCTTTTACGAAATATGATCTAAGAATATTTTTATACGAAAAATTTCTTAAAATCAGAGAATTACTTTAAAGTATGTATGAGCATTATTACAGAGATTTTTTATAAGAAAGATACTTTAGAATTTGAAAATTTTTTATAAAAATTATATCTCAGAATCTCATATTATAGAAAAAAGTTTAAAAATCGGACACATTTTCTATAAGAAAATGTTGAATCTGAGAGTTTTTCTTAAGAAAATACGATCTGAGAATTTAAGAACTTTTTTATATCAAAGTTTTAGAATCTGGACATTTTTCTAAAGGCAAAAATCTCAGAAAAATGGGTTATTTTTCTATATGAAAACTATTTTAGAATCTAAAAGATTTTCTGTTGAAAAAATGGCTCAACATCTGAGACATTTTGTAAAGGAAACATTTATAAAAAACTAATATGTAATATGGTAAATTTTTTTTTTCGAAATATTTCAGTTTTTTATATAGAATTTTTTATATAAAAATTACGGGTCTTTTCAAATTTGTGACTAGCTATGACTGAGTATGGGTTCGTTTATTTGACTATAAACGGTCTTGCTAAGGAAGTAAATCGGTCCGTCAGGATTCGCTCGCGAAAATGATTCTTGAGTAAAAAAAGTTCCCCCAAATCCAAATCAAAAGGTTGAATCCGCGCCTGATTTAAATACTATAGCTTTAAGTTGATTTTTTTTTTGTTTGGTTTTTCATTTGTTACTCAATATTAAAAATATTCACGAAAATTCATACAACACCCCACTGACCCGCCCCCCCCCTCCCACACCAACCAAACTTTTTTGCATTCCGATTTCATAAAATTTTTTTGGTAAAAAAAAATCTCCCCCCCCAAATGAAATTCCTGGATCCGCGCCTGATATTCATGATCCTCGATCAATTTTAAGACGATCTAGCGATGTCCGTCCGTCTGTCCATCCGTCCGTCCGTCTGTCTGTACGTCTGTCTGTATGGTATTGCAATCCAGCGAAATCGGTCCAGTGCACAGTGGTAAATTCCGGCCAAAACCCCTTAACTTCTTTAATTTTTCATGTTAACTTATAAAATGCTGTAGGTAGGTTAAGAACATAATAATAAACCAATTTTCCGCGGAATTTTTTGTTCCGCGAAATTTTTTTTTTTTTGTTCGCGAAAAAAATTTTTTTGAAGGTATTTGAAGATGTTGTGTCTTAATCGTGAGTATTTCATCCATCTTCTTTTTTATGTGTTTTCCACAGCTCAAAAAGCTCTTTATTTGATATAAATGACCCAACTTTAAAAGACTCTAACTGAAAGACTTGGCTAAACTTGGTACTGATGTTAATTAGTACTTACTTGGGAACCCTTATACTAATTTGTGGTATAGCGACTTAAGAGCAATTTTGAGCAAAAAGTATTTTTTTGGCTTTCCAAAGTTTGTATTTTTTATAAACTTTTTTATTTTTTTAGATTTATTTTCACAATCACTGTTTAAATCAATCCACGCATTCGAAATTGCCGAAACGCATATGACATGTAAAAATAATGCTAAATTTTCAAAATATATCAATTTCAAGGACAACGTTTTTTGTTTTAGGTTTATAGCCTACTTGGATTTCAAAGTTGCAAATCACAACTTTTAAATTAAAAACAAAATAAATGCAAATACTCAACTTTGCTTCGTTATAAAACCTAAACTAGTCAAGGGATTGGCACAAAGCTTTGTAATCGCATGTTTTTAAGTATATGCTCTCATTTGCCATCAATTTGAAAATTTTTTTTTTTAGTTTTGGCCGGTTTTTACCTCTGTGCAGTGTTTCAAAAGTTATGAGCAAAAGACTGAATTCTGAGGATGCTGAAGCTCAGCATATTTATTTGTCGTTTCTTGGGCCTAGTTCGTGTTGAATTTCAGCTCAATCCGTCCAGTGCACTATAGGAAATTTTACCCATTTTTTGGCCAAAAGTCAAAAATAAAATTTTTGCAAACATTATTTTTTTTACATTAATATAAAAAAAAAACTGAACAAAGTAAACAATTCTTTCTCAATTTTTCGACAGAATTGATGTACTGTCACTTTATCAGTAGTTTTTCTTGCAATTTCTTACTTACAAGGAAAGTCTCCCTGGTGTCACCCTCCGATCTTCATGAAATTTGGATATGTTGTTAAGAACGAAAATTAATTCGACTCATTTTTAGGGGGGTCGATTTATATGGGGGAAAATTTAACTTTTTCAGTTTTTTACGATTTACGCCTATTTAAACAAAATTAAATGTGTGGTATCAGATTAAAGGTATTAAAAATATTTATTTCGTGGTGCTAACAACGGGCCAAAGAAGTTAATATTTTTCGAATTATTAACAAAAATGTCCAAAAATTTTGGTATTTTACTCAATATGACAAAAAGTTGTGCATGTTTGGACACATTCTTAGCACAAGTAGATAGGTTTTCCAAAGACCTTTCATTAGGTTTGTAACATGACTAGGTTTCTTTGCATAATATAGGAGATAAACGAAAAAAACGAAAAATGACCTTTTGTTCCCCCCTCCTTTTTACCCCCTAAATATAAATTTGGGCCGCTAAAAAAAATACGTGACCCTTTATTTTTTCTGATCTACAAAATAAAACCAATTCCATAAAGATCCGCGGGTGACACTAGGGAGACTTCCCTTGTTAGTTATAAAATAACGATTGAGTGCAGTGAATTTTGTGATAGCTTCTAACAAAAGTTTTTATATTAAGAAAATATAGTTTTTAAAAACTAAAAAATGGAAAATAATGTCGAAGGTGAGTACTTTAATGATAAATAGTGAAATGTTGGTGAACTCATCTATTAGATCGATTTAATTGGAAAAATTGAAGTGACCTTAAGATGAACTTATTGAAGTATGAATTGGAATTTTATTTTGACTTTAAAAAAAATGATAGCATATCGTCGCTGCTCCGTCGTAATTTGGTATGTGTTTTTAATGAAGTTTTCAGGAGAGCAAAAAAACCGTTTTATTTTGTGATTTTGCCATATTTTATAAAAGTCAAGCGGCTTTAAAATACATAAAGATGTTTTATATATGTGTACCACAAAAAAAGAATGATTTTTTTGCTAAAACGCAGATATTAACGAATTACATAAAAAACTACACATAACACATTTTGTTGGAACATTTTTGGAATTATTTTTTTTATTTTGGGACATTTTTATACACATGACCGTTTTTGTTCAAAGAACTTAAGTTATAAAATTTGATAATAGTGCAAAAAATTGTAATATTCATTAAAGTGATAGTAAATACACTTTTAAATCCCATATTTTGTACAAATCTGCATCCAAGTGCTGAGTTGCTCAATGAATTTTGTTTTTTTTTAGCGAAAAAATTTTACTTAAAAAAATGTTACTGAAATTTGTGCCATGAGATCTGACCATCATTTCTATATAATTGGGGCATGCTAATTTCAATGGTGAAGTCCGTTTTTGAATCAATGGAACAGTTTTCATGGAAATCATCGTTAAAGTTATGCACATTTTGTTGCAGTTTTTTTTATTAAAAAAATTCTTCTTTTACAAATGCAAATTTGTTTGGTATGGGAAATGGGGATTAGACTCATAACGATATTATAGTACAAATTTGGATAAAAATTTTTGCGTCAAAATGGTAAAAATTTTTGTGATATTTTAATAATTTTGAGTTTTTTTTTGCAACCCTATAATTATTTTTCCGAATTGATTTCATGTGTATGAAAAGACTAAAGTATGTAATTAATTTCTGCAAAAAAACTGTTTAGATACATATAACTTTTTTTTGAAAATCGCGAAAAATCGCTTTTTTTTTTATAATGGCAGCATCCCTTTAAAATGTAATCTCATACTTCATTTTTTAGTATAGTATGTAAGCATGCCTAAAACCCTTATGTTAAAAATTTTAAGCAAAAATGTTAATAATTGCAAAAGTTTTCTTAGCAAAAACTGGTTTTAAACTACACATACCACTTTTTTTTGGAACATTTACATATGGATTTCACATAGCTACTTTTGCTAACTTCCAAACCATTCAAGATATCGCTAAACGGTTTAGTGGGCAGACGGATGCCCTATAGAGGTTTCATATTATGCAATAAAAAAAAAATCCAAAAATGTCACATACCAAATCACGACGGAGCAGCGACGATATGTTAGCTATAAAACCATAAAAGTTCTCTAGGACAATCAATTACCTTCCGAATTTATTAAATTTCAAGGTCGGATATGTGCAAACTTTTTTTAAAAACGCATTTTTCCAGGTGACTACTGAGTGCCAAATTCAGAGTTATTTAATACATGGCGAGAGAAATAAAATAAATGTGGATAAGGAGCCGCTATTTCTGGCCATTTCTTTTCACACATTGCTGAGAGTGAATGTTTCGAAAACTTTAAACAATATATAAAGGAGGAATTAAGAATATTTTGTTCAAATATAAATATGAAAAGGACTAAAAGTTGTAGGAGTTTGAAAATTTTTGAAAGACAGCATGCTGTTTGGCTTAAAGGCAATACTTGGCTAAGAAAACTTGAAACGCAGCCTGCCTCCACTAAATCGAAACCTGGGCGACCGCAATTAACTTTTTTGTCAAAATCTGCAAGAACAAAAATACGAGTTACAGCAGAAATCTCTAAAGATCTAAATAGGGAAGTTGAGCCCCTAGCTCTTGCTTCATCTACGGCTGCCCGTAGTGGCATTTTGAAATGTAGTTGACGAC
Source organism: Pegoplata infirma (assembly GCA_963921195.1). Taxonomy (NCBI): domain Eukaryota; kingdom Metazoa; phylum Arthropoda; class Insecta; order Diptera; family Anthomyiidae; genus Pegoplata; species Pegoplata infirma. The sequence goes on from OY992536.1 coordinate 67,585,639, forward strand.
TTGGAACTCAAAAATCAAATTTTTGAACAAAATCCTTGTTAAAAAGTAGATTTGTTTGACACTTCTTAAAATTGATAAAATAAATTTCTACTGTTATCTTCAAAAGTTAGTGTACACTCAAAAAAAAAGAAATAGTAAAAACAGTTTATAAAACCATGTAATCTATCAAGGATCTAAAAAATCTTAGATGCGGAAACTTATAACCCGGGAACCCTGTTTGGAACTAATTATTAGCTAATTTTTTAGGTAACTTTACTAAATTTTTTTTTGAGCGTATGAAAAACTTAAAGAGTCACTCCCTCCCTCTAAAGAGTCTTCCAAAAGTCAAATCAAAAAAAATCATTCAAATCGGTCCAGCCGTTTGGCTGTAAATAATTTTGGCCAAAAATAGGGTAAAATTTCCTATAGTGCAGTGGTTAAAAAGTTATTAGCAAAACCGTGAATTTCAGATTAGTTTAACCTTAAATTCATGTGTTGAAAATCCGTTAAATATGTTTTAAAAACATTGGTAAGTCACAAAAATATTTTAGAACGTATTTTTGTCACTCAAAATATTTTTACACTAAAAAAAAAATACACTTGAAAAAAATTTTACACTCAAAAAAAAAAAAAAAATTGGAAAATATTTTTTTTTAAAAATTTCTTAAAAAAAAAGTGTTTTTACACAAAATCAAAAATTTTATTTTTTTTTCACTTTAGAAAATTTACTATCACTTTAAAAGGCATTGTGGAGGGTATTCATAGATTCGGCCAAGTCGAATTTAACTTTTTTTCTCGTTTGATTTGAAGATAATTAAATTTTCTAGTAGTAACTGTGGCAATTTTTTTTGAAAAATTTGGATTGTTGTTGAAATTATCCTAATGTAAACTGAAAAAAAATGGAAGATTTTACTTTTCTTCTATCATTAAAAAAAAAAATAATTAGTTCCAAGTTTCATCAAAATCGGTTTAGTAGTTTTGGATGTACAACTGATGCTTATTGTGTCCTTAAAATAAGCATTCCACAATTGAGTGGCAACCTTGAAAAATGCCTGCGAATTTTGTATTCGTGCCCAAAACATTTAATCATGATAATGTTTTGCGGAAAATTTGGGTGTACTTGCCAAAGCAAAGTTTTTTTTAGAAAAAATAATGTTATATCACTTTGCTATTCCATGCAAAACGAATTGAAATATCAGTCGATGACCCCATTAAAAAACCAAAAGAGCTGTATATTTCGTAAATGAGTGCAAAAAAGTGTTTTCACATTTTGGAGAGTATAAAAGATTCGGCACCAAAAAATATAACACTCTCACTTGTTTTATGTACATTTGATAAACAAATTGAAAATTTTTATGCGAAAAGCTTAGACTTGGTGAAAAGGTAGTTTTGGTAAAAAAAAATATTTTTTGAAAAACAAAATTACTTATGTTAAAAAAAATTTAATGAACCCAAAATTTTTGGTGAAAACAAATTTGATGAAAAAAAGATTTTGATGAATTTTTTTGATGAAAAGAAAAATTTTTTGATGTAAAAAAAATTGATGAAAAAAAAATGTGAAAAAAAAACTTTATGAAAAAAAAATCAATGAAAAAAAAAAAATTGATGAAAAAAAATTTGATGAAAAAAAAATTTGATAATAAAAAATGATGAGAAAAAAAAAATTTATAAAAAAATAAAATTTGATAAAAAAATAAAATTTGATAAAAAAAAAAAAAAAATTTGATAAAAAAAAAATAAAATTTAAAAAAAAAAAAGATGAAAAAAAAAGTTTGATAAAAAAAACATTATGAAAAAAAAAGTTGATAAAAAAAGGTTTGATAAAAAAAACAAAATTGATGAAAAAAAAAATTTAAGGAAAAAAAATTTATGAAAAATAAAAAAAATTAATGAAAAAAAAAATTAACGAAAAAAAAAATTGATGAAAAAAAAATTTATAGAAAAAAAAAAAAATTATGAAAAAAAATAAATGTTGATGAAAAAAAAACTTTTTTTTTGTTGAAAAATAATTATGTTGCTTTTTATTCACCAGCTTTTTGGTTGTAAGAAAATGAAAATAGTAAATTTTTAGGGCATACCCTAGAATGATGCTTCGTAAAGAGCTGATTACAGGAAAACAAAAAAAATAAAAAAATTTTGGAGATCATCTTCAGGGCGCAGCCAGCGCTTAAAGTTTGCATCCGTAGTGCAAAAATTTTTTTTATTTTTTTTATATTTTTTTTTTTTCGAAAGACTGAAGAAATAGCTATCTAAACTCTTTGAGAGACATTTTGCTAAAAACAATAGGTAAGAAGTTACATGGATGAGAATCAACACCTCTTTGGCCAAAATGTCATATTTCGACCCCCTCTAACTCAGAGAGTTCTTGACCGATCTCGTTGAAAAATTGTGTCTGAACTACTATCCAATAGGACTAACCTTGGTGCAAATTTCATCCCGATCGGAAGATATCGGTTTCAAAAGTTGTGTCAGTTGACACGAAAACCCCCATATATAAAAGAGCCCAAACCGCGGAAGCTAGATACTTGAAATTTGGAATGTAGGTTCGGCTCCCGACAAAACCACCCACTAAGAAGGGATTTTTGGAAATTCCGATTCTAAGGGGGGGCAAAAGGGGGAAATAGGGCCCTTTGGGGGATTTTGTATCTTTTGAACTAATAGTCCTAGAAACTTCAAATTTGAACTCTAGGATCCTCTCGCGGAAATAAAATTCCGAAAAAAATATTTTTGGAAAATTCCGCCTCCAAGGGGGGAAAAAGGGGGAAAATAGGGCAAATTGGTACATTTTTTATATTCTAAACAAATGGTCCCAGAAACTTAAAATTTGAACACTAGGAGCTTCTCGGGGAAATAACATTTTGGAAAAAGTAATATTTTGAAAATTCCGTTTCTAAGGAGGGGGGAAATAGGGCAGGTTGGTACATTTTGTATCTTCTGAACTAATGGCCCTACAATCTTGAAATTTTGAATATAGGATACTCTCGCAGAAATAACATTTTGGAAAAGTCCTTTTTTAAAATTCCGGTTTTAAGGGGGACAAAAAGGGGGAAAATGGGGCAATTTGGTGAATTTTGAACTCATGGTCCTAGAAACTAGATATTTGGACTACTGTATCCTCTCGGGGGAAAAACATTTTTTACTCAAAATTTTTTTTCACTCAAAATTTTTTTTTTTACTCAAAATTTTTTTTCACTCAAATTTTTTTTTCAAAATTTTTTTTACTCAACATTTTTTTTACTCAAATTTTTTTTTACTCAAAATTTTTTTCACTCAAAATTTTTTTTTTACTCAAAATTTTTTTTTACTCAAATTTTTTTTTTTTACAAAATTTTTTTTACTCAAAATTTTTTTTACTCATAATTTTTTTTACTCAAAATTTTTTTTACTCAAAATTTTTTTTACTCAAATTTTTTTCACTCAAAATTTTTTTTTACTCAATTTTTTTTACTAAAAATTTTTTTCACTCAATTTTATTTTATGCTTCAGTTTTTTTACTAATTTTTTTACTTAAATTTTTTACTTAGAAGGTGTTTTCACCCATTTTTTTTTTATTTTTGGGAATTTATTGATCTAACCACTCAAATTTAGGGGGAAATAGGACAATTTTGAACATGGTCCCAGAAACCTGAAATTTGGACTTAAGGATCCTCTCGCGGAAATAATACACTAAAGAAAGTACTTTTTTAAAAAGACGCTTCTAAAAAAGGGGAAATGAGGAAAAAAGGGCAATTTGGTACATGTTCTATCTTTTGACCTAATGATCCTAGAAACTTAAAGTTTGGACTATAAGATCCTCTAACGGAAAAAAATTCTGAAACAAAGTTTTTTTTTTAATTCTGATTCTAGGGGGTTGAAAGGGGAAAAGTAGGATAATTTGGTACATTTTGTATCTTCTGAACTAATAGTCCTAGAAACTTAAAAATTTGGACTATACACTCAAAATATTTTGTAAGTAAATTCAACTGAAAAAACGTTTAAAACAATCGTTTTTCCTTTTAAAAAACGGACTACTTATATTTCATTTGTAACAACATAATTTTTCAGTTATTTTTAAACGTTAATAAATGACTAGACATTCCGTAAAAACAAACGATATTTCAGTTATTTTAACTGTTTACATTTTTTTATTTTGTTAAGTAAAAATAAAATTTTTTGAATAACAAACTACAAAAACCGTACTTCTGTAAAATTATACGGAATAATCAGTCACAAATAATTTAACTGATAAAAATATTTTTCCGTAACTTTTGTAGTTTATTGTTTTTACAACTGTATAAATCATTCAATATTTTATTTTCCTTGAAAAACAAACGATAAAACGTTTAAAACAACTTTAACTAAAAACTTTTTGAATAACCGTAAATAGTTACTGTAAAACTTTTCTGGGTGTATGATCCTCTCGCGGAAATAACGTTCTGAAGAAAGTATTTTTTGAAAATTTTTCATTCAAATTTGGGGGGGGGGGGTGGAGGGGAAAGGACGATTTTTAACTTTTTCTATATTCTGAACTAATGGTCCCATAAACCTGAACTTTGGACTATAGGATCCTCTCGCGGAAATAATATCCTGAAGAAAGTACTTTTTTAAAAAAGCATTTCTAAGACGGGGAAAAGGGGCAAATTGGGCAATTTGGTACATTTTCTTTTTTCTGACCTAATGGTCCTAGAAACTTAAAGTTTGGACTACAAGATCCTCTCGCGGAAAAAGCATTCCGAAACAAAGTTTTTTTTAATTTCGCTTCTATTTTGTATCAGCTGAACTACTGGTCTTAGACACTTGCAATTTGAACTGTACAATCCTCTCGCGAAAATAACATTCTAAAAGAAGTAGTTTTTGGAAAATTTCGCTTCTAAGGGGGAAAGTAGGGCAATTTTGTATCTGCTGAACTAATGGTCCTAGATACTTGAAATTTGGACTTCACGATCGTCTCTAGGAAATAACATTCTGAAAGAAGTACTTTTTTGAAAATTCCGCTTTCAAGGGGGAAAAAGGGGAAGGTATGCCAATTTTGTATCTGCTGAACTAATGGTCCTAGATACTTGAAATTTGGACTGAACGATCCTCTGGCTGGAATAACATTCGAATAGAAGTACTTTTTGGAAAATTCCAAAAAGTATTTTTTGAAAATTCTGGGGGAAAAAGGGGGTAACAAAGCTAATATTGAATCTGCTGAACTCATGGTCCTAGATACTTGAAATTTGAACTATACGATCCTCTGGCGGAAATAACATTCGAATAGAAGTACTTTTTGGAAAATTCCGCTTAAAAGGGGGAAAGTAGGGCAATTTTGTATCTGCTGAACTAATGGTCCTAGATACTTGAAATTTGGAGTGAACGATCCTCTCGCGGAAATAATATTATAAAGGAAGTACTTTTTCAAATTTCTAGGGGAAAATGGGGGAAATTGGGCAATTTGAATCTGCTGAGCTAATGGTATTTAATACTTGAAATTTGAACTGTACGATCCTTTCGCGGAAATAACATTCTTAAAGAAGAACTTTTTTTAAAAATTCCGCTTCTACGTGGAAAAACAGGGAAAGTAGGGCAATTTTGTATCTGTTGAACTCATGCGCGGGTACAAGGGGGGGGGGGAAAAGGGGAAATTTCCCCCCCCCCCCCAGACCAAAATTCAAGAAGAAAAAAAAAAGAAAAGAAAAGAAAAAAAGAAAGAAAGAAAAAAGGAAAAAAGGAAGAAAAGAAGTAGGAAATTTAAAAAAAAAAATTTCCAAAGGAAAATAGTCTTAAAATCCAAAAATATTTAATGGAAAAAAAATTTGAATTTTTTGAAGGAAAAATCTAAAAAATTTATAGGGAAAATCTGAAAATTTTTAAAGGAAAAATGTGACTTAATTTTGTACAAAAAAATGACTTACAAGGGAAGTCTCCCTAGTGTCACCCGCGGATCTTTATGGAATTGGTTTTATTTTGTAGAGCAGAAAAAATAAAGGGACACGTATTTTTTTTAGCGGCCCAAATTCATATTTAGGGGGTAAAAAGGAGGGGGGAAGACAAGGCCATTTTTCAGTTTTTCTCGTTTATCTCCTATATTATGCAAAGAAACCTAGTCATGTTACATACCAAATGAAAGGTCTTTGGAAAACCTAAATACGTGTGCTAAGAACGTGTCCAAACATGCACAACTTTTCGTCATATTGAGTAAAATACCAAAATTTTAGGACATTTTTGTTAATAAGTCGAAAAATATTAACTTCTTTGGCCCGCTGTTAGCACCACGAGATAGGTATTTTTAATACCTTTAATCTGATACCACACATGCCTATATTTATTTTGCTTAAATAGGCGTAAATCGTAAAAAACTGAAAAAGGTCAAATTCCCACCATACAAATCGACCCCCCCTAAAAATGAGTTTGGGCCGCTAAAAAAAAATACATGTAGAATTAATTTTCGTTCTTAACAACATATCCAAATTTCATGAAGATCGGAGGGTGACACCAGGGAGACTTCCCTTGTTAGACTTTTTCTATAGGAAAAATGTCTCAGACTCTGAGTCTTTTTCTATAGAAAAACTGTATATGAATCTGAGTCTTTTTCTATAGGAAAAATGTCTCAGAATCTGAGACTTTTTCTATAGGAAAAACGTCTCAGAATCTGAGACTTTTTTATAGGAAAAACGCCTCAGAATCAGAGACTTTTTCTATAGGAAAAACGCCTCAGAACCTGAGACTGTTTCTATAGGAAAAAGTCCTCAGAATCTGAGACTTTTTCTATAGAAAAAAACGCCTCAGAATCTGAGACTTTCTCTATAGGAAAAACGCCTCAGAATCTGAGACCTATTCTATAAAAAAAAGTTCTCAGAATCCGAAAATTTTTCTATAGGAAAAGTGTTACAGAATCTGAGACCTTTTCAATGGGAAAAAGTGTCACACAATCTGAGACTTTTTCTATAGGAGAAATGTCTCAGAATCCGAGACTTTTTTATGGGAAATATCTCAGAATCTGAGTCTTTTTCTATGGGAAAATTGAAAAAAATTTCTCAGAATCTGTGACTTTTTTTTGTAGACAAAATTCCCAGAATTTGAGACTTATTTAGAAGCACTTGAAACATTTTCTCATTTTTGTCAAACTATTGTGAAAAAATCGGCTGCAGTTTTTTAGAAAAAACTGCACTAATGTTTTGAAAAAAGTACTTTTTTGTTGGTTGTCCGACAACGGTGAACTGATGATTTTTTTTTTATTCGAAGTTAAACAAAAAATTTCCCCCCCAGACTCAAAAGCTGTACCCGCCACTGGTTGAACTAATGGTCCTAGGTACTTGAAATTTGAACTGTACAATCCTCTCGCGGAAATAATATTCTAAAGGAAGTACTTTTTGAAAATTCCGGTGGAAAAAGGGGGTGAGTAGGGTAATTTTGAATTTGCTGAATTCATGGTCCTAGATACTTGAACTTTCAACTGTACGATCCTTTCGCGGAAATATCATTGTTAAAGAAAAACTTTTTTAAAAATTCCGCTTCTACGGGGAACAAGGGGGAAAGTATTCAATTTTGTATCTGCTGAACTAATGGCCCTAGATATTTGAAATTTGAACTGCACAATCCTCTCCCGGAAATAACATTCTGAAAGAAGTACTTTTTTGAAAATTCGATTTAAAAGGGGGAAAAATGGGGAAAGAAGGGCAATTTTGTATCTGCTAAACGAATGGTCCTAGATAAATACATGAAGTTTGGACTGTACGATCCTCTGGCGGAAATAACATTCTGAAAGAAGTACTTTTTTAGAAAAATCTGATTCTATGAGGGAATAGGGGGAAAGTAGGGCAATTTTGAAATTTGAATCCTCTCGCGGAAATAACCTTCTAAAGTAAGTACTTTTTAAAAATTCCGCTTCATCGGGGAAAATAGGGTAATGATCCTAGCTACTTGAAATTTGGACTGTACGACCCTCTCGCGGAAAAAACATTCTGAAAGAAGTACTCTTTTGAAACTTCCGTTTTAAATGGTGAAAAGGGGGAAAGTATGGCAATTTTGTATCTGCTGAACTAATGGTCCTAAATACTTGAAGTTTGAACTGTACGATCTTTTCGCGGAAATAACATTTTGGAATAAGTACTTTTATGAAAATTCTGCTTCTAAGGGGGAAAAAGTGAGAAAATAGGGCCATTTTGTATTTGCTGAACTATTAGTCGTAGATAGTTGAAATTTGGATAGTTGAATTTGAATCTACATTCTAGGAAAATAATTTTTTGAAAATTTCGCTTCTAAGGGAAAAATTTGTGAAAATAGGACAATTTGGTACTTATTGTTCCTTATGCACTAATGTTCCTTGAAACTTAAAGTTTGAACTATAAGATCATTTCGTGAAAATAACATTCTGAGAAAATGTTTTTTAAGTTCCGCTTTTCAGGAGTGAGGGGGGATAAGGCAATTTGGTACATTTTTTATCGTGTGAATTAATAATCCATAAAACTTCAAATTTGAACTATAGGATCCTCTCGCCGAAATAAGTACTTTTTGGGTAATTTTGCTGCTAAATGGGTAAAAAGGGTGAAAATAAGACAATTTGTAACATTTTGTATCTTTTAAACTAATGGTTCTAGAAATTTCAAATTTGGACTATAGAATCCTCTTGCGGAAAACCATTCTGCAAATAGAGTTTTTTTGAAAACCGGCTTCTAAGGCCGAAACAGTGCAATTCGGTACATTTTGCATCATCTAAACTTATGCTCCTAGAAACTTGAAATTTGTACTGAAAAAAACATTATGAAATCCAGTCCACTTTTTTTAAATTCTCATTTTAAGAGGAAAAATGGGGCACTTTTCATACTTTCGGAAATAATGGTACTAGCAACTCAATATTTAGCACTTAAGGCTTCTACAGACGATGTAATATTATACACAATCTTCATGTATTTTTTTCAGTACAATATTTTATACAGTATTTTTATGTATGCCATTTGTGGGAAAACGTCAAAAATATTGTGCATAATATTGCGTCGTCTGAAGTTACCTTTAGGATCTTCCAGTAGAAAAAATATTTTTCAATCAAGTTTTGGTTATACCCCTTATACACAGTCTATAGATGAAACACATTTTTATAACATGGCCTTGAACTAATTTTATTAATTATATTTTGTTTTAAAGTGGTTAAAGAGCATTGAAAATTTATTTATTTGGTTACCCTGGAAACAAAACTTTTTACTACTTTAAATCTACTCAAAATATAATATTTTAAAAGTCGAAAAAAAATTTTTTATGTTTAATTAAAAATTAATGAGAATTTAAAGTACCAAAGTTGTTTTTTTTGTTACAGCTAACCGGTAACGAAGTACCGGGCGAGTTAGCTAGTTTAGTATATTTTTAAGAGTTCTTTTACGATTTTGTATAAAACGGACTTTATATTCAAGCCTTTGTATAAAAAGCAGTTTTTTACAAAAACTTAAAAAAATATGTAATAAATTATGCATCTTGGAAGTTTCAAAACTTTGCACTGGACCAAAATTGCTCCATGAAAACTTTATTTTTTGAATTATTTTTCCTGTAATCAACTCTTCAATAGGCTTCGTTCCAGGGGTATGCCCTAAAGAAATTCCAAAATTTCCTGATTTCGGGATATGCTATTATATAGTCAAACTGAGGTGGCGTCCTACAACTTTTTTAAAATTAGACACCAGCCTAAAACATTATCATGTAAAAAAAAAAAAAAATACCGTATACACAAAAAAAATTTGCAATGAATGACTTCTTAGTATTTATAAACAAATTCACAAAATTTAATAACTTTTTCATAATATTTTTAAACATTTTCATAGTATTTATGAATAAACCCAGCAAAATTTTTTGGAATCGTTTCTTTGGCAATGTATTCTAGAATAGATTCCCCAGTAATGTTACTCGATTCCTATACTGTTTCCACGGAATCGATAAAAAAACTTAACATTTTTGAAAAAAATGTCAAACAGAAAAATGAAATTTATAAAAAAAAAAAAACAATTTATTTGTTAACTTCTTGTTAACAAATTTTTAGATTTTCGCAGCACTTATTGTGCTTTTTAATACATTCTGGATAAATATGGCGGAATTAACGTAAGTACACATCTTAATTTGGTATACGTACGCGATACTTATAATTTGTTTTAATTGTGCTTTCAGATTTTAAAAATATACAGATTTGAAGCTGCAATTTAGGAGAATTGATGCTGTCGGTTATACTCATGGTTATATTGAGGCGTATCTTCAATCCATATTCTCCAAACCAGAAGCGCGGGATAAGAATATGTTTATTGTAAAAGTAAGATCAGGATTGTAGCATGAACGTACGAGTATGTATCCACAGTTTTACATAATTTTTGGTAGGTACAAAATGTTTTAAAGTCCGCGATTTTTTCTTAAGGAAAATCTCGAGAATTTTAGAATTTTATAGGAAAAATGTCAAAATCAAAGCCTTTTTCTATAGGAAAAATGTCTCAGAATCGCAGACTTTTTCTATTGGAAATATGTCTCAGAATCTGAGACTTTTCTATTGGAAATATGTCTCAGAATCTGAGATTTTTTCTATAGGAAAAATGTCTCAGAATCCGAGACTTTTTCTTTAGGAAAAATGTCTCAGAATCTGAGACCTTTTTTTATATGAAAACTGTCTAAGAATCTGAGATATTTTCTATAAAAAAAATGTCTCAGAATCTAAAACTTTTTTTATAGGAAAATGCTTAAGAATCTGAGACTTTTTCTATAGGAAAAATGTCTCAGAATCTGAGACTTTTTCATAAGAAGAATGTCTTAGAAAAATTTCTCAGAATCTGAGACATTTTTTTTTTAAATAAAAATAGGAAAAATTTCTTAGAATCTAAAACTTTTTCTATACGAAAAAACTCTCAGAATCTCAGACTTTTTCCATAGGAAAAATGATTCAGAAGCTGACACATTTTTTACTACAAAATTGCGCATAATTTGAGACTTTTTCTATAGGAAAAATTTCTTAGAATCTAACACTTTTTCTATGCGAAAAAACTATCAGCATCTGAGACCTTTTCTGTAGGAAAAAAATTTTCAGAGTCTGAGACTTTTTCTATTGGAAAAATTTCTCAGAATCTTACAGTTTCTCTGTGGAAAAAAGTTCCTTTTTTATTGGTTGTTTAAATCCTTAATACATAAGTCCATATATTTTTTCTTGATAAGATTATTGTGATAACATAATTGGTAATTTATATATACATACTTGTGTATTTAGTTTTAAAATGTTTTTATAGAAGAAAAATAAATAAAAATTGTGAAAAAAAATTCATTTAATTATTCAGAACCAATCCATAATGCATTACATGGAACAGATATGTAACCGTTAAAAAATCGCGGAATCCATTCTTGTACCACTATATGCAACATATTCTAGAATAGATTCCGTAGAACAGATAAGTGTTCTAGTTTGAAGGAAAAGGATGTATTGCTTTCGTGACAATCTCAAACAAAAATCATCGATGATGCAATGCATAGTAGAATCGATTGCAGGGTAGTATAGTTGATTCCACAATCGATTCTTTGGAATCGAACATTTTGCTGGGAATCATAATATATGAAATTTAAGATCTATTTAACATTTTTTCATAAATACTATAAAAAAGTTAAAAAATTGAATGAAAAAGTTCATAATTTTTATGTATTTGTTTGTAAAAACTATGAATTTCGTTCATTGGCAAATATTTTTTTTACACACAAAACCTTTGGCACCAATTTTAAAAAATATATTTTTTTTTAAATACACAATGGACGCAACCTTTAAGCGTTGATTGCGCCCTAAAGATGACCTATAATTTCTTTTAAACCTTTTCCCGTAATCAGCTCCTCAATACGAATTGTTCTAGGGTATGCCCTAAAGAATTTTTTTATGTTTCTAGACATGCTATATAATTTTGTATATCCCTTTTGCGTACTTCTAATTTTTGTTCTATTTAGTTAATATAAGTATGTTAATACATGTTGTTACTTATGTCCTTTAAATTATATACATCCAAAAATAATGTCACGTTTTACTCATGAAATTATCTTTGGTCACATAAATACTACACACACGTTTAAGTAATTTTCCACTTAATGTTTAACATATATTTTAAAAGGCTTAATAAAATACATAAAAAAAATTGTCATTCAAAAAAATTTCAGAATTTGCAACTTTAATTTATTTTTTGATATGAAAATAGATTCTGTGACTTTAAAAGGGTGTCGGGTTAAAATTATGATTAAATTAAGTTTTAACGAAAATTTGTCACGAGCTCTATAAACGGTTCATTGGAAAACAATTTTGGATTTCTTTGAAAAATTTCTTAAACCTGGGAAACCCCATCATTTTTGAAAATTGTTTGGCTAATTGGACAGATTTTAGATTTGTTTTTCATATTTGTATTCGAAATGCCAAAATTATTAAAAACAAGGTTTTTTTTTAGTTTTTAATTTTTCAAAAATCAAAACTTTTGGTGACAATTTTCCAAGAATCCTTAACTGTAATCGAAGGGCGCCACGGGATAAAATGATCAGATTTGCCTTAAATTAAGTTAAAATTAAAGTTCGTCTCAAACTTTTTGAAAATCTCACTTAAAATCAGTTTCAGATTCAGAGGCGTCTTTCCTCTTAATTACAGTCCTCGATTCTATGACCTTTAAAGCCTTAGTAGATTCCAAGGTTAAAAAATTAATTTCCACCTGAAATAATTATTTAAAAATTATTTTCTAATCCATGAACATACAATATCAGTAAAAATAATTCACTTCTGTGTTATATACAAGAAAAATACTTTATTTGATCATTGAAAGTCAATTGAGTGTGAAAGTATTTAATGAATAATCAATCGTTCTTTTTTTTTTTTTTGAATTGCTACTCATAAATTCCTAGAACGTTCATTAAAGCATGCAACTACAAATATCTATTGTAAATAAAGCGTATAATTCAGGTAAATACAAATAAACTCTACTCATAACAAGTTAACATAGTACATATGTATGAAAAGTAAACATTAAAACTATGCTAAAAAAGTATACAACATTTTAAATTAAAAAAATCGATACAAAAATTTTCTTTGTCTCATATTCTGAGATTTTTTCAGCATTTTTTTATGAGAAATGTTTCATAATTTCAGAATTCAACGCAAAATGTCTAAAAATTTGTACTTTATAATACTTTCGAATCTAAGGTGCCAGGGGAGGCTAGTCATTAGCATTTTTTGTATTCGAATCTGATTGCTTTTTCTATACGAATCCAGAATCTGAGAAAGAACATTGAAACCAGTTTTCTATATTTAGAGAACTAAGGGTTGGTAACTTATCACAAGATAATCAATGATTAGAGCTAATCTATGTTTGTTAATGTGAAATTTGTATAAAAATAATCAATGATTAGTGATAATTAGGGATGTGATTTCCATGCAAATGCATGTTTTTTGTCGATAGTCCGAAAACGATATTGACCAATTTTTTACTTTTTTTTAGAAATTTTATGCTTGAAAAGAAGATTTTTATTGCACAAATTTTATTTTTTAGTGCATATTTTAACGTTTTGTAGTGCATATTTTAGCGCATATTTTCGATTTTTTAGTGCATGAAAATCTTATCCCTAGTGATAATCAATGACCAGCTTTTGATAAGTTATCAGCCCTAAGGCATATTATTAGGGATGAGATTTCCATGCAAATGCATGTTTTTTGTCGATAGTCTAAAAACGGTAACGACCAATTATCTTTCCGAATCAAAAAATTTGCGCAAAAATGGCATCGATTTGTTTTTGCATATTTTTGCATATTTTGGTGAAAATGCATATTTTTGCATATTTTGATTTTAAATGCATATTTTCTGCATATTTATAACTTTTAAGTGCATATTTTGGCATAAATTAGCAAAAACACAAATTGAAATTTATTTGTTTGAAAAACTGAATCATTTATTTTGAAAATAAGAAAATTTTTTTTTAGTATTTAAAATTTTTTTTAGGTTGTTTTAGTTTCTAAAAAATCTTGCTTACATAAAGTTTTAAATGTTACAACTGAAAGTCGGAGTTATTTTTTACTTTTTTAGAAGTTTTTCGCATGAAAACAAGATTTTATTTCACACATTTTATTTTTTATTGCATATTTCTAGGTTTTTTGGTGCATATTTTGAATTTTTTTTGATGCATATTTTGAATTTTTTAGCGCATATTTTCGATTTTTTAGTGCATGAAAATCTCATCCCTACATATTATAAAATGTTAAAGAGTTTTTAAAAATATTAACAATTGGTTTTTGAATAATTTTTCCTGATACTTTTTGTTCCCAGTGTACTTTTGTTATTATAAAAATATATGTACTTATAAAAATAAAGTAATGCTTAACTGGATTTTCAAATACGTATACTCCCAGGAAAAGTTTTTGAAACAGATTTTTATTATTCTTTATTATGTTCTGATGTATTGTGTACAGATATGATTGAAAAATGCTTAAAGAACTTTCCAAGAAAATGTAATATAAAGATTAGTTTCAATTTAAGAAAATTTGTTTATTCAATTAACAAAATAATTAAATTTGGACCAATGAAGAAAATATAGGTTGTGTAATGTTATTTAAAATATATATGGGGGTTTTCTTGTCAACTGACACAACTTTTGAAACCGATGTCTTCCGATTGGTATGAAATTTGCAGGTTAGTCCTATTGGATAGTAGTTCAGAAACAATTTTTTAACGAGATCGGTCAAGGAGGCCTGATTTGAGGAAAAAGTCAAAAAAGTTTTGGATTTTCAAAAAAAATCAAAATTTTTTTTATAATTTTTTTCGAAAGACTGAAGAAATAGCTATCTAAACTGTTTCGAACACATTTTGCTAAAAACAATAGGTAAGAAGTTACATGGATGAGAATAAACACCTCTTTGGCCAAAATATCAAATTTCGACCCCCTCTAACTCAGAGAGTCCTTGACCGATCTCGTTGAAAAATTGTATCTGAACTACTATCATATAGGACTAACCTTGGTGCAAATCATCCCGATCAGAAGACATCGGTTTCAAAAGTTGTGTCAGTTGACACGAAACCCCCCATATATTAATGTAAGAAAAAAGTGACAATTTTCAGGATAAAATCAAATGATGTTCTTACGGTCATATAAATTTATTTATTATTTCTATTTAATTACAACACATTTCTTTTATAATTTCAACCTAACCGAGAACTGGTGAGAATCGAACCCATAACACACAGAGGTAGAGATGGACTTTTTTGGATCTGTTAAAGTTTAATTTCTATAGTCAACCCCTTTTATTCATATTCCAATTTGAACACTTATAACCAGTGTTGGCTACCGCTACCCTTTCAATACCGTTACCGATTAAAAACCCTTTAATATTGACTACCGTTACCGTTATCAATACCGAAATAAAAAATTTTAAATACCGTTACCGATAAAAAACCGTTACCTTTATTTGGATTTTTACCGGTATTATATCGGTTTTGTTTCGGTTGCATTAATATAACTTATTTTAATTTTTTTGTGGATTAAAAATACTTAAAATAAAAAACAAATTTTTGTTCATTGCCAATCCAACCAATGATCACATTCGTAATTAACTAAATTCGAATATTGATCTTGGACCTCATAGAGATTTTATGTTATTGATCAGTGATCGATTGTAAGCGATGTTCGTCTTTCCGTCTTTAGAAGACACGATACGGTCCAACATAAACGTGCTACTCTGCTGGTATGAATACGTCATAGGTCATAGACTGGTTAAGTTCCGAAACGGGAAAATCGGACCAGATAAAAAAAGTTACCCCCTGAAAAACTTACAAAACCCCAGAAAAACATATTTCATTTAATTTTTATACCCTCCAACTACAGTATGGGAGTAAACTCACTTTGTCATTCCGTGTGTAACGCATCAAAATATTGGTCTAGGACCCCATAAAGTATATGGGGCATTCCATGCCAAATCACTCACTTTTAGACCCGACCCCTTTCGATTTATTTTTTTTTTTGGATATGTTTTAGTACTTATTAACTGCAACTTGAGCACCAATTTTCAGCCTTTTATTCAAAATGGCGATTTTCTCAAAAAAATTAAAAAATTGAAATTTTTAATTAATTTTGAACATTAAAAAATATATACATACATACATATATATTTTAAAAAAAGTTGGACAACGTTTTGTTGGTATTTAAATGTAGTTTTGGAAAAAAATATGAAAAAATTATTCGAAGTAATTAAGTATCACTTATTTTTTGACGTTTAAAAATTAAAATCTACTTTTTGAAAAAGTCCGAAACCTTCGATTTTTTTGTAAAAAACTACAAAAATTCTACTCTAAATTACGCAACTTTTAAGCCATAATTCGAGATGTGATCACAATTTTTTCTATTTTTTTTTAAATTTTTAAAATTGCACCTTTTATTTTTGGCTCTGATTATTTTGTATGGTGCTCCAAAAAAAATAAATTGGTAGATACTGACCCTAACTTACCCTAGATATGTTCATTTCGAGGTAAAAATACGCCTCACCAAAATTGAGAACGATCGGACATGGGTAAGGCGTTCCACATGGGCCTTGAAGTTTAGAAAACGGAGTATAAGGAAAAATATGATTTTTTTTCTGTTTTCGCAAGTTTTTTGGTATTTTAAGTTAAGTCTTAATTCAAGTGATTACAGAATTATGATGTGGAGTAAAATGCATTTCTAATAAGGTATTAAAAACTAAAATCGGTTGAAAATCAGCCAAGTTATTACAACTTCCCCAGGCATCTATCGTGTGTCAGACCACTTGATTAAAGAATACAAGTCCCTTTTTTTAAATTTATTAAAATTTTCTACTGTAATAAAATTTTTTCATTATTCATGTTTCAGTGTAATATTTTTTTGGTTTTTACAAATTTTAAAACAAAAAAAAAATTAAAATAGAGATTTCAAAAGGGAGGCATTTTTAGCATTATTTTAAAACATGTTAGCAAAACAAAATATGAAAAATACTTTTCATCTAATTACACTTGAACTTAAAGAATAAAAAAATGTTATTACAGTAGAAAATTTCAATGAATTTCAAAAATCGGATTGTGTTGCTTAATCAAGTGATCTGCCACACGTTAGATGCCTGGGGAAGTTGTAATAACTTAGCTGATTTTTAACCGATTTTAGTTTTTGGTACCTTATTAGAGAGGCATTTTACCCCGTATTATAATTCTGTAACCACTTGAATTTAAACTTGACTAAAAATACCAAAAAATTGAGAAAACAGAAAAAAAAAATCATATTTTTCCTTGTAATCCGTTTTCTAAACTTCAAGGCCCATGCGGAACGCCTTACACATGTCCGATCGTTCTTAATTTTTGTGAGGCGTATTTTTACCTCGAAATGAATATA
Source organism: Pegoplata infirma (assembly GCA_963921195.1). Taxonomy (NCBI): domain Eukaryota; kingdom Metazoa; phylum Arthropoda; class Insecta; order Diptera; family Anthomyiidae; genus Pegoplata; species Pegoplata infirma. The sequence goes on from OY992536.1 coordinate 67,602,937, forward strand.
TCTAGGGTAAGTTAGGGTCAGTATCTACCAATTTATTTTTTTTGGAGCACCATATAAAATAAATCAGAGTCAAAAAATAAAAGGTGCAATTTTCAAAATTTAAAAAAAAAATAGAGCAAATTGCGGTCACATCTCGAATTATGGCTTAGAAGTTGCGTAACTAAGAGTAGAATTTTTAGACGTTTTAAAAAAAAATCTAAGGTTTTGGACTTTTTCAAAAAGTTGATTTTAATTTTTAAACGTTAAAAAATAAGTGATAATTAATTCGAATAATTTTTTTTTAATATTTTTTTCTAAAACTACATTTAAGTACCAACAAAATTATTATTAACTGGTCAAAATTAATTGAAAATTAAAATTTTTTCATATTTTTGAAAAAATCGCCACTTTGAAAAATTGATTACTCAACACCATCTTGGAATAAAAGGCTGAATAAAATAAATCGAAAGGGATCGGTTCTAAAAGTGAGTGATTTGGCCTGGAATGCCCCATATATATTTATGATCACTAATGGCGTTTTCTTTTCTGGAAAAAAATGTCGCACTTTCTGCACTTTTTTTTCTTTAATGACTCTTTGTGCACAGTTATGCACAGTAAATATAGACATGTTTGGTATCAAAAGAAAGGTATTTTCAAGGCCTATCTAATGCTATATAAAGCATTTTAAAATAATACTCAGTTTTTAAGCCAATTCTATAAATGTAAAAATTTATGGGTTTTTGATACTTAATTGAATAAAATAATCCTGTTTCGACATTTTATTATAAACAGTTAGATAGAACAGGACAATACCTTTCTTTTAGTACCAAACATGTCTATACTTACTGCTCATTACTTTACACAAAGAGTCATTAAAGAAAAAAAAGTGCAGAAAGTGCAACATTTTTTTCCAGAAAAGAAAACGCCATAAGACATTCTAGCGATGTCCGTCCGTCCGTCTGTAGTTAACACGATGCAGTTCATTTGGTAACACGATGCAGTTCATTATATATCAAATTTTCCAAGGCAGGTTAAGTTCGTAAATGAGAAAAATCGGATCAGGGGGAAAAATTTCCCCCTTGAAGAACTAAACCAACCTCTGAAAAATACCATTATTTTACATGATTTCTTGTGTTTTTGTTTTACAAATGCAACATTTTCCTGCATTTGGACCAAGAGGATTGAAAAATGGCTCTCGGCTTTCGGTCCGCCCCCTTTTGTGGGAGTGGATTAAAATTTTCTTTTTTTAAATAATTATAAGCTTTCTTTAGTGCAAAAAGCAAAATAATGAATTTTTAAACTTATATTTTGAGAGGAAATTTGCCCCCCCCCCCCCAATTACCACTACCGACCCACCCCAAAAAATAAAACGCCCCTGCATTTTAACATCTATGACGAGAGGAAAGGTGTTCCTTTCGATACCACCTGCCCTCCCTCCCCCTTAAAAAACAATCCCTGAAACATCCTTGCCAAGTTTGTTTATCCTTGCCGATTTTTTTTTAACAGCAGGACAATTTTGATAATTTTAAAAAAGAAATCTGCTGATTTCAAATAAACAGGTTAGGCTGTTTATTTGAAATCAGCATATTTCTCTATTAAAATCAGCAGATTTTTCTGCTGTCTTGAAGGTTTTTTCAGCATATTCTGGATTATCCAGACAGAAATTTAGCAAACCGCGTCAGCTATTATCAGCAGATTTCTTAAATGGCTCAAAATGCAGATTTTTCATATGTCTCAAAATCAGATTTTTTTGCTTATTGGACAAATTTGTCTCTACGAACATAAGTTCGTATTTGTTGAATTACAATATTGCGTGAATATTTTAATTTGATTCTGAGTTAATTCATATTATTTAATACTAGTACAAATATAATTATGTATAGAAAATGTACAAAATTAAGCCGTTTTTTAAATTTTTTTTTAACAATTTTTTTATTTTTTACGCGTTTTTAACAAATTTGTGACGTGTTTACATTTTATTTATAATACCGGTACGTACCGGTATTGATGTTTCGGTAACGGTTCACCGATACCGAAATAATCGAAAATACCATTACCTTTACCGTTACCGATATAAAAAATATGTAATACCAATACCGTTACCGATACCGTTATTCGTTTCGGTTGCCAATCCTGCTTATAACAGCTTTATAAAACGAATTTTGAATGAAAAATCGTTTTATTAACCTGTTATAAAGCTAATTTTTTTAAACAGATTAAACAATTAAATTAAAAAATCGGGCTCCATAAGTCGACTCGAAATTTTAGAGAAAAAAAATTGAAATTATTAAAGAATTGAGGGAAACAGAGTAAATCTGACAAAAAAGGTACATCTCGTCCCTGTGTGCGACTACCACGTTCTATATCGAGGGCGAGTATCCAAAACTTGCTACCTGCAATATTTGCGAAAGAGAGTTTTTGGTAGAAATGTCCCAGCAAAGCTTTGGTAATGGGTAGTGATTATATATCACATTACCAGGTAATGCATATAACTTATTTGTAGCATTATTTTATGATGTCTTACCAAACATTTGTTCCACAACGTATTATTTTCAAGTGAAAAATAATGCATTTCTAATAATTTGCTACGTAATGCAAGATTATTGGAAAAAATGTTTTTCATATTTGTTATTTCTAAACATTAAATCATGGATGACTTATATTTGGTTACATTATGTATTATTTGAAAGTTTGAAATAATGTATTATTTATAATTGGATGCATAATGCATTAAAATAACATAAAAAATAATTATTTTATAAAAAAATGCATAAGTTTAAACTAGAGATGGGCTCACGACAGGAAATTTCTAACGAAACCCACTCACGAGCATATTTTATCTACTTACACTCACTTACAATCACGTTCGTAAATTTAATACTAAATTACTTTTTCACTACTCGTAACACCTTATATCGTGGAACTATATTCAATTTGAGCTATCTGCTCGGTTGACGAAAATGAGTTTTTGATGGCAAAATGTTCGTTGGCGTAAGTGTCATCTATGGTATTAATTTCAGAACAAAAAAATTAATTTAAGACTATTTTATTGCAAAAATAGCATGAGCTATGTGAAACCATGTTTTTTTATAAATAAAAATTTGAGCTATCTACAGTATAGTTTACTAGAGTAAACTTTTAAATTTAAATTTTTTGATATTATCACTTTTTAGACGGGTTTTCCATCAATAAAAATAACGGCATAGTTTTTTTTGGAAAATTTCAACTCCTTTCCACGGTTAAAAACGCGGTTTTTGACCCTTATTTCGATGCGGAGCAAAAACTGTTAAACTTTTTGCATATTTTATTTGCCCATTCGATTGTACAGCAAACACAAGTGATATGACATTTTTCGCAAGCTTCATGAAGGTTCCAAATAATGGCGATAAAGCGCGAAAAAATCGATGACTTAAAAAAAAACTTTAAAGTATTTTTTTAACACCTGTACTGGAAGGGCTTAAAAAACTGAGAAATATGGTACCAAAATCATATTTTTATAATAATCCGTTAAAAAGTTATAAAGCTTTAAAGTCTATATTTAATGAGCTTTCTGCTTAGGTTGATTAATTTCAAATAAAAAAGGTTGAGCTATCTGCTGTAACTCAGCGAATAATACGAATTTTTACAAACAAGGCACATGTAAAATTTAGTAGTAATTATTAATTAATATTGTAAAAGATCGAATGACAAAACATTTAAAAATACGCGAATGCGACGGTTTTTTTGCTCTCCTGAAAAGTTTTGTTTTTTTTAGTTAGCTCAAATTGAATATAGTTTAACGATATATTATCTTCTGGTATGCTATATTATTAAATTTCTCGTAACCTATAAAATCTATCTATATATATAATTTCCCTATTTGTGTGTTCCTCTTTTTTTGTCTATCCAGAGCTTTTTGAAGCGCACTGATGAGCTACAAAGCTGAAAATTGGCACGCATATAGTAAAACACCTGGGGCAGATCCTAACGTAGCCGGATTTTCGATTTTTTGCCTGTGGGCGTAGAAATAAGCGAAAAAGTGGGCGTGGCAAAATTCAATTTTTTGACATTTTTGCTTAATTCAAAGCCCCCTAATGACTTAGGAAGCTGAAAACTTCCTAGGATATAGTCCTAACGATGGCGCATATCCCTAAGTAGTCGGATTAAAAATTTTCGCAATGTGGGCGGAGAATTGAGGAGAAAAGTGGCGTGGAAAAATTTGGATTTTTTAACATTTTTACTTCTTTTGAAGCCCCAAATGACTTAGGTAGCGGAAAATTGCATAGCATTTTTTTTCTAACAATGAAGCATATCCTGAAGTAATCGTGTCTAAATTTTTTAGACTGTGGAAGGAGAATTAAGAGAAAAATGGGGCGAGGCAAAATTGTGTATTTTAATATTTTAACTAATTTTAAGACCCCCAATGACCTATGAAGATGAAAATTGACATTTTTGCTTATTTTATAGTCCTCTAAAGACTTAAGAAGCTGAAAATTTCCTAGCATATAGTCCCTATCGATTAAGCATATCCTGAAGTAGTCGAATTTTAAATTTTTCTACTGTGGGCGGAGAATTGAAAGGAGAACGGGGAGTCACAAAATTGGGATTTTTAACATTTTACCTTCTTTTGAAGCCCTGAAAGGAAGCGGAAAATGCATAGCGAATAGTCCTTACGATGTAGAATATCCTAAAGTAATCAGATTTTAAATTTCCCGACTGTGGACGGAGAACTAAAAGATAAAAGAGCGAGGAAAAATTGGGTGTTTTAATATTTGAAGACCCCCAAGGACTTAGGAAGATGAAAATTGGCATGTAGTAGGTTTCATGAGGAAGATGGAGACTAACAAAGGCAAAGGGGCGTGGTTAATTTATTTCCATCTATTTTCTGTATATATACTTTTTTTTTGTGTTTCTCTTATTATTTGTGTATCCAGCCCTTTTGAATCTCATTGATGGACTTGGGCTGGATTACTCAATGCTCCGTTATAAAATAACTCTTCGTTAAATTTAACTTTTTCATACAAATTTTGACATAAGGCTCCGTTAGATCGGCAGTTAGCAGCTAACTTTTGGTTGAGTAATCCGCCCTTAAAAGCTTAAAATTGGCATGTATATAGTAAAACACCAGCGACAGATTCTGACGAAGGCGGATTTTTTGCCTGTGGGCGGCGGATTACGAGAAAAATGGGCCATGGCAAAATTATTTTTTTTAACATTTTAGAGTATTTTTAAGCTCCGCTCCGCCCCGCCTCAATGAATTAGGAAGCTGAAAAGTTCTAACATGTAGTCCTAACTATGAAGCATATTCTAAAGTAGTCCGATTTAACATTTTTGGAATGTCGACGGAGAGTTGAGAGGAAAAAGGGGCAAGGCAATATTGTGTTTTATTTTTTTTTTAGTTTAACTAACTTTAAAGCCCTAATGACCTACGAAGCCGAAAATTGGCAAGCATATAGTCCTGACACTAGAGCATATCCTAAAGTAGTCAGACTTAAAATTGTTGAACTGTGGACGTAGAATTAAAAGGGAAAATGGGCATGGATACGAGTATAGTACTAACGATGGAGCTTGGAAAAATTATGTTTTTACATCTTACCTAATTTTGAAGTCACCTTATGACCTTGAAAGATGAAAATTGGGATGCATATGGTACGGTCTATGGCAAAGATCAACACTGAACTGGATATCCAGTGAAAGGGAGGAGAAACAAAAAAAAAACGTTGTGATTTTTTTTCAGTTTATTTATATGATATGTAACATAGCTGGATTTTTGGCCTTTAAGACAGGGGGAGTGGCGGAAGACGGCGAAATTTAGTTTTTAAATATTTAAACTATTTCTGAAACCCGTAATGACTAAGTAAGCTGAAAATTGTAAAGCGTAAAGAATTGACAATTGATCTGTCCTAATGAAGTCAGATTTAATATTTAAACTGCCCAGGCAGAAATTGCCAACCGTTCAAAAGAAAAAGTCTTGGCAAAGCACTTTATTTTTTGTGTAGAAGGTAGTATGAACTCAAAAAAATGCTTTGGAAGCGCTTTGCCAATGTTTTTCTATTTAAATCCGTTCAAACTATACATTTTTAATAAAAATTTATAATTTATTTTTTAAAATTACCCTTGGACAAAAGAAGAAGTTTCAAATTTAGCCAAATGTATTGATAATTGCGACATGGACGGACGTGGCTAAATCGACTTAAAAACTGATTTTGAGTAGATCAGTTTGCTAAAAGGTTGATTTAGGACTATTATTTCGGGTAGTTTTAAACATAAGCACAGAGTGTTGTAGGGTATGAAATTAAAGCAAAAAAATTGTGTCTGGGACTTGAAACATATTTAAAATTTGTTCCGGAACTTAGAAAATATTTCAAACTTTGTACAAGATTTGTTTATCCTAATAAATAAGTCAATCAATTTTTTATCCTTACTTAATAAATTTCTTTATTCAAATAAACACAAAAAAAAGTAGTGTCTTCGGGACTTACACAATTTAAATGCGTCCCATTTTTTTGTTCTAAAAGTGCTATAATAGTAACATATTTTTTGTTTTTAAAGCGCTTCCAAAGCGTGTTTTTTAACATTTTATCTAATTTTAAAACCCTTCATGACTAAGAAAGATAAAAATTGCCATGTATATGGGGCAGATCCACACGATGGATTTTTGATATCCGGTTTAAGGACGAAGAGACGAAATGGGCGTGCTAAATTTAGTTCTACAATTGTATCAATAAAACCTTTTATACTCACTAAATTTTTTTCCACTTTGGGATGTATATTGATGTAACTCAATCTAGCAATATTAAGTTTTTGAAGCACAAACATAATTTTTCATAAAGTTTGGTAAAAAATTGGAATTATTGAGAAAAGTGATTTGGTGTTCCGCCTGGCAGGGACAGGCTATTCGACTAGTATCATATATTTTACACCTTACTCGTATTCTTCGTTATAAATTTGATCAATTATTTTATACCTTACTGGTATTCTTTGTGATAATGTGGATGCATTACTTTGAGTCTCATCGCCTGTTAAAATCATCAATGCTGCAATGTATAAAATAAGAGATCCTATACCTTATTTTATACCTTATTTGGTAATCTAAGTTTTGCTGGGATTAGTTGTCTTTTAAATTAATTTTTAACTGAAAAATTTGTTTTTAGTAATATTGGAGAAAAAAGATTAATAATAACTTGTTTTAATTAGTAAAGGAAATAATGACCTCGAGCTGGAATAAACCAACTCAAAAGATTAATAATAACTCTTAGAACTCCTAAAAATAACAGTTTGTTTGGATCTCCTAAAAAATTTTCGTTATGCAGATGTCCTTGTTACTAACTAACCTACATCGCTTCAATAAAAATGTATACAATAGGGCGGGTCGATTTTTTTTGTCAAAAATCATATAGCAAAAACATAATCTACAAGAAATTCTAAGAACATTTCCCAAAGAAACCATGTTTCAAAAATCAAACCCTATACCGCGCCTAACGACATGAAGATTTGTCCGTCCGTCATTTTTTCATAAGCAAAACATAGAACTTGACTCTTTTTTGGTGTTTGTGTTAATTTTTGGGCTTTGGTGTGGTCTTAGGTATATAGTAAAATTTTATTGGCAGCATTTTTGTAAAACATTTTTTTGCGATTTGTTAGAATAGAGCCAACAAATACCGTTATGAGAGGCAGTTAGAGGGTTAATATGTTTCACAAAAATATTTGCATAATATTTTCTACAAAGTTGCTGAACATACCCTACACCTCAGATGTAAAGAAAACATTTATATACCGGTATGCTGCAAGAACATATACATCGGAAATGTTTTACTAATTGCCGCTGGATATAAGTCGAACAATTTTTGGGATTATGACCGGCAAGTATATTAGATATAATCCCTGTAATGGAGAAATAAATAATTAGATTGATTTGTAATGAAAACGCCACAGACGAAAAATTATAATAAGAAATTTTAACAATAAATCGCTGCTTTCATCGTTAATCCATTATAATTTTAATCCATTATTTATTTTATATTGGGCTGCAGTATATTAACATGTAGCGTGATAACCTGAAGGTAAGTGCAGGGGTTGTGGGTTCAATTCCCACCAAAACCTTTGTTTGGTTTTTACAAAGTATGTAATTGAGGATCATAATGTAATTAGGAAATTGTTATTTTGTCAAAAAAAAAACACATAGATACTTTTGAGGGATGAAATTGGCGAGTTGCATTTTAGAGAGAAAAAAGCTGTGTTCGATAAAAATTTTTGATAACTGAATATTTTTTTTACATCAGTATTTGATTTATTTTGAGTTAATTTTTTTTTTTTTTTAATTTTTGTAAAAAAAAAAAAAAAAAATTCGATTGTAAATTTTTTTGAGTGTATTTTTTTTTTGAGTGTAATATTTTTTTTTAGTTTTTTTGAGTGACCAAAATAGTTTCTAAAATATTTTTTTTTTTGGCCTACCATTCCTTTTCAAAGCGAGTTTAGCGTTTTTTTTTTTTTTCAACACTGGAGTTTGGGTTAAACCCCATCTGAAATTCCTTATTTTGCTAATAACTTATGAGCCACTGGACAGATTTCGCTGAAATTTAGTATTAATCTGACCGGAAGTATAACAAATATATACGCTTCAGCAGCTTGCCGTATATATTTTTCATTCTTCCGCTAACATTTGAAAGTTAGCGTGTTTCACACAGACAGAAAGACAGACGGACGGACGGATTTTCATGTCGTTAGGCGCGGCATAGGGTTTGATATTAGACCAATGGTTTCTTTGGAAAAGTTTCTTAGAATTTCTTGTAGATTTTGTTTTTGCTATACGATTTTTCAGTTTTTTTCGATCCATACAAATCGACCCGCCCTAGTATACAATCATATCTAAAAATATATAAAAATATGTTATTTTATCCAAAATTGCCTGCTACTTTTTACGCCTACTTTTTTCGAAATATCTATAACCGGAAAAGAGCTGAATCGATTTAGATATTTTTTTTTAATGTTTGTCCAATTTTGGATTTTACGGAAAGAAAAAATGACAACGCCCACTTTTTTCGATATATCTAAAATTGGAAAACGAATGGACCGATTGGGCCAAGCGTTTTTTTAAGATGCTTGTCATAAAAAAACTTCGGTTTTCCCGAAAAAAATTATTGGCGACCCCTCCCTTACGCCCACTTTTTTATATTTATATTATATTTATAAACGGAGAACGACTGGACCGATTTTGTATGTTTTTTTTTAACGCTTGTCGTAGTCTATCATATGTTTTAACGAAAAGAAAAATGTTCCACATCCACTTTCAAGCTTACTTTTTTCGATATATTTAAAATCGCAGAACGGATGGACTGATTTGGTGAATTTTACTTTAATAATCGTCAAAGTCCAAATAAAGTTTTAGCTGAAATAAACATTTCCCTTGCCCACTTCTAAGCACACTTTTCCATTATGTTTAAAATTGCAACACTTGACAACGTTCTGAAATAAATATTGTCCACGCCCACTTTTAAAATCAATTAAATATTTATCTGATATTATATTTTAAAACAATCTAAATTTTAATTGAAATAATATATCGTCCATTCCACCAGACATTTGGTAATTTTAGGCATTTTTTGACCGAGGGTCTTCCGATTTTTGTTATTTTTTTCATACAGATACTCTATGGAGCCAATTTCAAATTTCATCCATCAGATCGAAAATATTCGAAAAACTCGCGATTTTATTCACGATTTTCGTTTTTAAAAAGTCAAAAAAATGCAAAATCTGTGTAACTTTGAGCAGCTGTATTTTCTAAACTACTTATCGCATTTTAACAATCCATAGCGCATACGAATGGTTTGTAAGTCTATTTTGATATCTTATAAACTCAAAAAATGTCGGTGGTTTAAAAGTGCATTTTATATGCAAATGCAGTTTTGAAGTGCATTTTGCGAAACTTTTACCCCTTTTAATTTTTTTTTAATTAGCATATTTGGAAAATTTAGAATTTTTGCTACAGAAAAATGTTTTCATTACAATGGACCGAGCATGTGTGATATTTTTAATATTTTTTTTAAAAAAATACTTCCTTAAGTTTCCCTTATAAAAATTTTTATTTTTTAAATTATACCAAAATCATGTAAAAAGACATGTTTTTAAACCGTTATATTTTCATAAGTACTAATCGTATCTCATTGTTTTTATGCACATTAGAAAGGTATTTTTGTCTATTTTTTGCATTTAATAACCGCAAATATGTTGGTGTTTCAGAATTGCATATTAAATGCAAATGCAGTTTTGAAGTGCATTTTTCAAAACTTTCACCCCTTTGAATTTTTTTTTAGTTATCATATTCTAAAAGTTTACAATTTTGACTACAAAATAATGTCCTGCTAATAATGGACCCACCGTGTGTGCTATTTTAAATTTTTTTTTTTTTAAATTTCCTTAAAACAATTTCAATATTTTAAATAAAACCAAAAAATCTGAAATAACATGATTTTTTAAAAAATTCTAAAAAAATATCACACACAGTGGGTCCATTATTAGGAGGACATTATTTTGTAGTAAAAATTGTTAACTTTTCGAATATGATAACTAAAAAAAAATTCAAAGGGGTAAAAGTTTTGAAAAATGCACTTCAAAACTGCATTTGCATTTAAAATGCATTTCTGAAACGTCTTTTTACATGATTTTGGTATAATTTAAAAAATAAAAATTTTTATAAGGGAAACTTAAGGAAGTATTTTTTAAAAAAAATATTAAAAATATCACACATGCTCGGTCCATTGTAATGAAAACATTTTTCTGTAGCAAAAATTCTAAATTTTCCAAATATGCTAATTAAAAAAAAATTAAATGGGGTAAAAGTTTCGCAAAATGCACTTCAAAACTGCATTTGCATATAAAATGCACTTTTAAACCACCGACATTTTTTCAGTTTATAAGATATCAAAATAGACTTACAAACCATTCGTATGCGCTATGGATTGTTAAAGTGCGATAAGTAGTTTAGAAAATACAGCTGCTCAAAGTTACACAGATTTTGCATTTTTTTGACTTTTTTAAAAACGAAAATCGTGAATAAAATCGCGAGTTTTTCGAATATTTTCGATCTGATGGATGAAATTTGAAATTGGCTCCATAGAGTATCTGTATGAAAAATATAACAAAAATCGGAAGACCCTCGGTCAGATTTTTTAAAATGACTCATGGAATGGACGATATACGATATAATTTCCTGTGAAGCTTTTATGCTTACGAACGATAGATTTTGTAGAAGTTTAGGCAAAACTCAAAAGAAGAAATGTAAAGAAGACTCCAGAATGCTTATATGCGTACTGTAAACTCATACGATTCCAAAAAGTATTGCTGGGCTGTTAAATCAATATATATTTTTTTCCACTTAGTTTAAGCAAAGTAAATGTACTTAATTCAATACAATGTAATGTAATGTTATGTGTATTATGAACGGAAAACGGTATAATAAAATATTTACAATATATTTATAAACAATATTTACCGACATTTTTAGTACGTTAAGAGGTTATGTCAATACAAAAAAAAATCTTAAAATTTTTGTAATGAGTGGATTAATATTGATCATGCTTTATGAAAAATTTAAACTTTTAATTAAATGCGTTAATGAAAACCAATTTGTTGATTAATAATTTTATAAAAAATAATTTTTTGAAACTTATAACACGGAAATATTATTTAAGAGTATTAAAAGTTAGGATGGGGCAAATATATATGGGGCATTCCATGTCAAATCGGACACATTGAAATTTTTTTTTTTGAGATTTTCCCAAATTGTTTACAGTTTTTAATACCTTTTTAAAACTCCTACATGTTAAGTTTTTAGATTTTTTTGATGACCCGTTAAAAAGATATCGAATTGTGAAAAACTGGTAGTTTGTTCATTTACTCAAACTTCTTTTACTAACAACTTTTTCAAAAATGGTCCAAATTCCATTTTTTTTTGTTAATTTTGTTTTTTTTAGTAATTTTTAAATCTCATGTATGAAGTCGTTGATTTTTTTGACATTTTTTTGTGGAAAACTTCTAACGATTCTACAAATTCTTTTCCTAGTAGGATCGTGGGATAACGCTTATTATTTTTTTTTTTTAATTTTTTGAAAAAATTTAATTTTAGTTTTCCAATTTTTAAATCAGGTCTATTTCCAATTTTTAAGGGGGCTCCCATACAAAATGTTCTTTTTTAAAATTTCGTGGTACCGCTATAACTTCCCTAAAACTGCCCCTAGAACAGTCAAATGTATGAGCAACTCACAATATTTTTTTATTCAAACATGTTCTCCGAACACAACTCCCCTCTATCTTTAATTTATTTAAAAAAATAGCAATAATCGTTATTCCACGATCCTGCTAGGCAAAAAAATTTAATGCACCATTGTATAAAATGAGCTATCCTATACCTTATTCACGATCCTCGATCGATTTTAAGACGATCTAGCGATGTCCGTCCGTCTGTCTGTCGGTTGAAAACAAGCTAACTTTTGAAAGACTTTACGGAGGCTCCTGAGGTTTGGCATAAATGATGGTCATTTACCTGGACAGGTTGGTATTGCAATTCTGCCAAATCGGTCTAGTGGTTAAAAAGACTGAATTTCGGCAAGGGTTTTTTTGTGAATTTATGAGATAAAAAACACGCTAACTTTCGAAATACAATTCTGATAATGCTGCCCTAGCTTGTGTTGAATTTCAGCCAAATCGATCCAGTGATTCAACAGTTATTAGGAAACCGTGAATTTGAGATAAGTTTCACCTTAAATTCACGTGTTTGAAAACCCGTTAAACAAGTGTTAAAAACATTGGTAACCCAGCAAAACTTAGATTACCAAATAAGGTATAAAATAAGGTATAGGATCTCTTATTTTATACATTGCAGCATTGATTATTTTAACAGGCGATGAGACTCAAAGTAATGCATCCACATTATCACAAAGAATACCAGTAAGGTATAAAATAAGTCATAAATTTATAACGAAGAATACGAGTAAGGTGTAAAATATATGATACTAGCTTACCATCCCGGTACTTCGTTACCGGTTGTATTGAATACCAGACAATAGAAGAATCAGAACTACTCTGCCGATTTCAAGAAAACTCCCCTACGTAGTCTTTGTTTTATTTACTTGTGCACGTTTAAGTCTTTCATAAAATAATATTTCAATGAATAATTTAAACAATAAAATTTGAATAATTTTCGAGCCCTTATATCGGGATTTTGTATTTTGAGTGAATGAATATTTCAGTATATAAAGAAATTGGAATAAAAATAAGTTTGAGTGAAAAAACATATAGAGAGAAAAAATATGGAGTAAAAAAATTAAATACGAAAAATTTGAGTAAAAAAGTATCATTCCATTATGTTCCCTGCTTTATTCCATTTCGTTCCCCGTTCTAAATTTTAAAATTTTCAAATATGTATTTCTCTTGGGTGTTATTTTAGGGACTTTTAGTTTAATAGTAAGATAGGTAAAAATAACCATTTTCCAAAAACTGTTTTTTTGTGGTAGGTGATCCTTTATTTAAAATATCAAGTTTCTGACTTGATATTTTGGATATAATAATAACCAAAGTTTACACTTTTTCATTATTTTAGGAACAAAAAAAAGTACCAAAAGTACACTTTCTAACCCCCGTTAGAAACGGAATTTCCAAAAAGAACCTCTTCCAGAATTTTTTTCTTCACCGAAGGATCCCCTTTTCCATATTTAAATTTTCTAGTATCATTGTTTTAGCAAATATTTGAAGAACAATAAACATTTTACATTCCTAATTTTAAGTTTCCAGAACCATTACGTCTAAAAATATCAAAGGTACCGAAAATACACTTTTTACAATTCTCCATTACATATTTTAAGATTCTAGGATATATAAAAAAATTTCTTTATATATAATTTCAGGAAATAAAAAAGTGCCATAAAGTGTACTTCCGGTACTTTTTATAAAAGGTACTTTTTGTAATAGGTACTTTTTATAAAAGGTACTTTTTATAAAAGGTACTTTTTATAAAAGGTACTTTTTATAAAAGGTACTTTTTATAAAAGGTACTTTTTATAAAAGGTACTTTTTATAAAAGGTACTTTTTATAAAAGGTACTTTTTATAAAAGGTACTTTTTATAAAAGGTACTTTTTATAAAAGGTACTTTTTATAAAAGGTACTTTTTATAAAAGGTACTTTTTATAAAAGGTACTTTTTATAAAAGGTACTTTTTATAAAAGGTACTTTTTATAAAAGGTACTTTTTATAAAAGGTACTTTTTATAAAAGGTACTTTTTATAAAAGGTACTTTTTATAAAAGGTACTTTTTATAAAAGGTACTTTTTATAAAAGGTACTTTTTATAAAAGGTTCTTTTTATTTAAGGTGCTTTTTATAAAAGGTACTTTTTATTTAAGGTAGTTTTTATAAAAGGTACTTTTTATAAAAGGTACTTTTTATAAAAGGTACTTTTTATAAAAGGTACTTTTTATAAAAGGTACTTTTTATAAAAGGTATTTTTTATAAAAGGTACTTTTTATAGAAGGTACTTTTTATAAAAGGTATTTTTTATAAAAGGTACTTTTTATAAAAGGTACTTTTTATAAAAGGTACTTTTTATAAAAGGTACTTTTTTTAAAAGGTACTTTTTATAAAAGGTACTTTTTATAAAAGGTACTTTTTATAAAAGGTACTTTTTATAAAAGGTACTTTTTATAAAAGGTACTTTTTATAAAAGGTACTTTTTATAAAAGGTACTTTTTATAAAAGGTACTTTTTATAAAAGGTACTTTTTATAAAAGGTACTTTTTATAAAAGGTACTTTTTATAAAAGGTACTTTTTATAAAAGGTACTTTTTATAAAAGGTACTTTTTATAAAAGGTACTTTTTATAAAAGTTCCTTTTTTAAAAGGTACTTTTTATAAAAGGTACTTTTTATAAAAGGTACTTTTTATAAAAGGTACTTTTTATTTAAGGTGCTTTTTATAAAAGTTACTTTTTATTTAAGGTAGTTTTTATAAAAGGTACTTTTTATAAAAAGTACTTTTTATAAAAGGTACTTTTTATAAAAGGTACTTTTTTTTAAAGGTACTTTTTACAAAAGGTATGTAACTTTCAGAAAAAACTTGTTCCAGAATGTTTTATTTCACTAAAGGATCCTACCCAGCAAAACTTAGATTACCAAATAAGGTATAAAATAAGGTATATGATCTCTTATTTTATACATTGCAGCATTGATGATTTTAACAGGCGATGAGACTCAAAGTAATGCATCCACATTATCACATAGAATACCAGTAAGGTATAAAATAAGTCATAAATTTATAACGAAGAATACCAGTAAGGTGTAAAATATATGATATTTTATAGGTTACGAGTAAGGTATATAATATAGCATACCAGAACGTAATATATAAGGTGTTACGAGTAGTGAAAAAGTAATTTTGTATTAAATTTACTCACGTGATTGTAAGTGAGTGTAAGTAGATATAATATGCTAGTGAGTTTGTGTCGTTAGAAATTTCTTGTCGTGAGCCCATCTCTAGTTTAAACTTATGCATTTTTTATAAAATAATTATTTTTTATGTTATTGTAATGCATTATGCATTAATTATAAATAATGCATTATTTCAAACTTTCAAATAATACATAATGTAACCAAATATAAATCATCCATGATATAATGTTTAGAAATAATAAATATGAAATAGATTTTTCCAATAATCATGCATTACGTAGCAAATTATTAGTAATGCATTTTTTTTTCACTTTAAAATAATACGTTGTGGAACAAATGTTTGGTAAGACATCCTTAAATAATAATACAAATAAGGTATATACATTACCTGGTAATGTGTTATATAATCACTACCCATTACCAAAGTTTTGCTGGGTACATTCCAAATTTTAAGTTTGAATGACCATTACTTCAGTAAATTACAAAAAGTACCAAAAGTACACTTTTTTACCCATTTTAACCCCGTCGAATCAACATTGGCAAAAACCCAGCCTTACTGAATCTTTTTTCCGGGAAGTGAACCGACATTGCAAATTTCAAGTTTTTAGTACCATTATTTAAGGAAATATAAAATGTACCAAAAGTACAGGTTTTTACCCTTTTTACCCCCTTAGCATCATCATTGGCAAAAATCCAGCGTTACGGGATTTTTATTTCGGGAGCTGAACATACAGTCCAAATTTCAAGTCTCTGTGACAATTTTTTAAGGAAATATAAAAGGTACCAAAAGTACAGAGTTTTACCCTTTTTACCCCTTAGAACCAACATTGGCAAAAATCTAGCGTTAATGGATCTACATTCCAGGATGTGAACATACAGTCCAAATTTCAAGTCTCTATGACCATTATTTGAGGATATATAAAAAGTAAAAAAAGTACAGTATCTTACCCTTTTTACCCCCTTAGAATCAACACTGGAAAAAATCCAGCCTTAATGGATCTATATTCCGGGAGGTGAACATACAGTCCAAATTTCAAGTCTCTATGACGATTATTTCAGGAGATATAAAAAGTACCAAAAGTACAGTTTTTTACCCATTTTACCCCCTTAGAGTCAACATTGGCAAAAATCCAGCCTTAGTGGATCTATATGCCGGGAGGTGAACCTACAGTCCAAATTTCAAGTCTCTAGCTTCAGCGGTTTGGGCTGGGCGATGATGAATCAGTCAATAAGTCAGTCAGTCAGTCAGTCAGTCACATTACTCTTTTATATATATAGATTTTATAGGTTACGAGAAATGAAATAATATAGCATACCAGAAGATAATATATAAGGTGTTACGAGTAGTGAAAAAGTAATTTTGTATTAAATTTACTCACGTGATTGTAAGTGAGTGTAAGTATATAAAATATGCTCGTGAGTGTGTGTCGTTAGAAATTTCCTGTCGTGAGCCCATCTCTAGTTTAAACTTATGCATTTTTTTATAAAATAATTATTTTTTATGTAATGCATTATGCATCCAATTATAAATAATGCATTATTTCAAACTTTCAAATAATACATAATGTAACCAAATATAAGTCATCCATGATTTAATGTTTAGAAATAATAAATATGAAATACATTTTTTCCAATAATCATGCATTACGTAGCAAATTATTAGTAATGCATTATTTTTCACTTTAAAATAATACGTTGTGGAACAAATGTTTGGTAAGACATCCTAAAATAATGCTACAAATAAGGTATATATATTACCTGGTAATGTGTTATATAATCACTGTCCATTACCAAAGTTTTGCTGGGAAGTCACAAAAATATACACTCAAAAAAATGTACGCTCAAAAAAATAATTTAATAATTTATTTTTTTTTTTCAAAAATTACTAAAAAAAGTTGTTTTACACAAAATAAAATATTTCTTATCAAAAATGTTATTTTTTTTTTCAAGTTAGAAAATTTACTTTAAAAGGTCATTGTAGAGGGTATTGATAGATTCGGCCAAGTCGAATTTAACTTTTCTACTTTTTTGTAACATGATAATGTTTTTAGGCTAATGTCTGTTTTTAAGAATGATGAAGGACGCCACCTCAGTTGGACTATAAAGCGACTAAAAAAAAGAAAATAAAAATTACAGTTTTTGTTTTTTTAAAAACAAAAAAAGTTTGTAACATCGATTTGTAACTTGGATAATAACTCACCTGCTGGTGAATAAAAACGGTTTTTACTAGCTGGTTAAAAAAAAATATTTTCAACATTTTTATACCCTCCACTCTAGTGATAGAGGGTATATATAAGTTTGTCATTCCGTTTGTAACACCTCGAAACATTGGTCTAGGACCCCATAAAGTATATATATTCATGATCCTCGATCGACTCTAAGAATATCTAGCGATGTCCGTCCATCTGTCTGTCTAACTTTTGAAAGACTTTACGGAGGCTCCTGAAGTTTGGCACATATGTTGGAAATTTACCTGGTCAGGTTGGTATTGCAATCCAGCGAAATCGGTCCAGGGGTTCAAAAGTTATGAGCAAAAGACTGAATTTTGCCAAGGGTTTTTCGTGAATTTACGATATAAAAAACACGCTAACTTTCGAAAGGCAAATATAAGGATGCTGTCGCTTTGCATTTATATTTATTGTTCCCCTGGCCTAGTTCATATTGAATATCAGCCATATCGGTGAAGTGGTTCAAAAGTTATTATCAAACCGTGAATTTCAGATTAGTTTCACCTTAAATTCACGTGTTGAAATGCCGTTAAACATGTTTTAAAAACATTGGTAAGTAACAAAAATATTTTTACACTAAAAAAATACACTCGAAAAAAATTTTACACTCAAAAAAATTTAATTGATTTTTGCAAAAAGTACTTAATCGATGATTTTGATATTTATTGCAAACACCAATTTTAATGTAACATTTCTGATGGTGACTCTCTTAGGTTACATATAATTTCCAAGAACCTTTTCTTAAAAAAAATCTCCGAATCTAAGAATTCGTCAGACATTATTTTCATAAAAAATTTTGTTTTTCAAATGAAAATTCGTAGATTCAAACATGTTCAAAAATTTTGAGATTTCAAAAAAAAAAAAAATCTGACAGTTTTTTTTATAATAAAGATAAAATCATGCGGGGAGGGGGGGGGGGGGGGGGTGCTAGTTAAAAATGAATATAAATAGGCGATAAAAAAAAATTTTCGGATTTTTTTTTCAAAATCCTGGATACGTCGCTGATTTCCATGCACTTATGACGGATTTGATTAAATTTTCTTCGCCTATTAAAACAAAATTTAAAAATTTTCAAGCATAAAATATTTAAATTTTGACCTTCTCTTAATTTAAAATTTGTTAATTTTTAAATTTATTATTAATTATGTAAATACATCCCAACAACTCCCCCTTCGGCTTAATTCATTTATGTGTAAACTATTTATTAAGTCAAATGAGCAAAAGTTAATTCAATAAATTTCATATTATCATGCAATATGCATGTAAATAAATATGTAAATATATTATGGACAATTATTACATAAATTCATTAACAAAAAAAAAATTAACCTATAGAAAACGCATTAAATGTTTGCTACACATTTATAAATAAATAAAAATATTAACGTGTAAAATGTTTAACTCGATGGAATAAAAATTTATTATTTTATTAAAAAAAAAGAATGTGGAATATTCTGGGTCATTTAGGCACGCGATTGAAACACGTGAGAGTGTTAAATTCGGCTGTGCCAATTTTTTTTTATATCCAACATGTTAAAAAAAATAACTTTGACTTTTTCTTTTGGGGGGAGAAATAAGAAACAAGTAGTGTTATTGGACATCTTCTCCTTGTGATAAAAGTTTATATATTATATATCAGGCATTCCACACCAAATGTCCCGCTACAGAAAAACTTGTGTCCCGTAAATTTCCGAATAGGTTTTTTGGATAGCCCTATATGGAACTAAGAAAATTGCGTTTTTGGTTTTTCAAATTTTCAAAAACTGGGCTTTGGAGGCGTGGTCAAATATTGGAAAAATGGTAAAATTTGTGGCGAGTTGCCTTGATTAAATATTTATCACATTAAAACGGAATGCACCACAATCTCAAAAATTTACATTCTTATATAGTTTTGTATGGGCTATCGATTTGTGAAAAATTTTCAGAACCAGTTCTGAAATTTTCCATTTTTTAAAAAAGTCAATTTATGAAAAATCCGGCAACTTTTTTTTTAAGTTTAGATGTTTGTCCATCCACACAAAAAAAATTAGAAACACGTTCGTCGTTTTCTTCGAGGAAATCGCATTTGAATTTTAAATTTCATAACAATTTTGTAATTTGCTTGTATTTTCTTGTTTTAACGTTGCGTATGAGTATTATCAATTGCACAAATATTACTCATACGATCTGTTGAAACAAGAAAATACAAGCATATTACAAAATTGTTATGAAATTTAAAATTCAAATGCGATTTTCTCGAAAAAAACGACGAACGTGTTTCTGATTTCTTTGTGTGGATGGACATGGAGTGAGTGAGTTTAATAAAAAAATGGGCGTGTCAGTTGCTTCTAAATCCCATTTATAATTTTTTGGTTTTGTTTGAAAAATATGAGTGTTACTTCTTAAAAACAAAAATATTGAGAATAGATTGAAAATAGGCTCGTTTAAGTAAAAAATCTTTTTTGAAAAGTAATACCTGCAACATTTTTATGACAGAAAAAGTTGTACGTTCGCAAACATTTTTGAAACGAAATTGGCAAAATTGTAGGATCATTTGATGAAAATTTTACCTATTTATAAATAAACGTATGAGGCATTCCACACCAAATATCCAGCAAAAAAAACATGTGTACCGTAAATTTCTGAACAGGTTGTATGAATAGCCCTATATGGAGCTAAGAAAATTGCGTTTTTGGTTTTAAAATTTTTCATAAACTTGACTTAGGAGGTCAAATATTGGAAAAATGGTAAAATTTGTGTTGAGTTACCTTGTTTGAATATTTATTAAATTAAAACGGAATGCACCACAATCTCAAACATCGATTAAATTTTTTTTTTTTTTGGAAAATTTTCAGAATTAGTTCTGAAATTTTTGCATTTTTAAAAAAGTCAATTAATCAAAAACCCGGCCACTTTTTTTTTAAGCTTAGATGTTTGTCTATCCACACAAATAAATTCAGACATATGTTTTTTTGAGAAAATCGCATTTGAATATTAATTTTCATAACAATTTTGTAATTTGCTTGTATTTTCTTGTTTCAGCGTAGCGAATGACTATTAAATATTTGCATTAGTCATACGCTACGTTGAACCAAGCAAATTACCAACTTGTCATGAAATTCAAAATTCAAATGCGATTTCTCGAAAATAACGAATAAAACACATTACAATTTTTTTGTGTGGATAGACAAACTAGAGATGGGAACATGAGCGTGAGTGTGACTGAATTCAATTTTACTCACGTGATTGTGAGTGAGTGTGAGAAAGATTATTGCGTGAAAGAGTGAGCGTGAGTTGATTTTTTGCGTGAGTTTGCGTGATTTATTTTCTCTTCATATTTCCTTTCATTCCAAAAAAAGCAACAAAAAAAATATAAAATTTTGCTTAACTTCAGATTTCGTTCCGAAAAAATAAAAACAAATGTAAAATTTTAGATTTTGCTGAAAATTTTAAAAGATTTTTGAAATTATTTTTAGTATATAAATAAGAATATTGTGAGTGTGAGTCAACGTTAGCGTAAGTGACTCTTGCATCGGCGTACGTGAGTCTGAGTTGTATTAAATTTACACACGTGATTGTAAGTGAGTGTTAGAAGAAAAATTATGCTCGTGATTGAGTGAAAGTTAAAATTCACTCACGTGACCATCTCTTAGACGAACATCTAATCTTTACAAAAAAATTAAAAAAAAAAAACAAATGTGGCCGGATTTTCTATAAATTGACTTTTTTAAAAAATGGAAAATTTCAGAACGGGTTCTGAAATTTTTTTTTATTTCACTCACACTTTTTTATTCCACTGACACTCACTCACAACGACGTGAGTAAAATTGATTTTCAATCACGCTCACTTGTGATCATGTGTCAATCACGCACAAATCTAATTATGTTACCATCTCTTGTTTATATGCATAGGCACATAAAATTACTACTACCAATAAGATTTATAAATAATACCTGAATTACAAGCATTTCTGAAAAAAATTAAAAATGTCCTATCACAAAACTTAGCATAACTCATTCATTTTTTAACCGATTGTTATGTTTTTTGGTGCACTTTCAACTTAGAGTATAAAGAACGTGACAAATTTTTCAAAAAATTGGATTTTTTTTTAACTTAAACGATCGTAGCTCAGCCAATTCTTGATCGAATTTTAATATTTTTATTTTGTTTAAAAGGTAAGAGCTATACCTTTCAAAAAAATCCATAAAATCGAAAATCGGTTGCAAACTAACAAAGTAATAATTTTTTAAAGTTGTAATTTAAGAATTGCCGTTTTTCAACACATTTGCCAATAAAAAACGTACTTAACGAAGTGATCCAGAAAAACTATGAGTATATCAGTACTCTATGGACTTCAACCAACCCGAATTTTCATATGAGAACCCCTGCATATTTTTGGTGTAGCACAGTGTTATTTTTGTTGTACAATGAGAAAATCTGAAAAAAATTAATTGACAACACAGGCTAAGTGGAGATGTCGACAGCTTTCGGAAGAAGCCACCCATCCTTCGTCAGCACTCTTCGATTTTCACTGTAGGTGTGTAAAATTAAAATCAGCTATTTAAACGTACATTAAGGTGAAAATGAGGACGAGAATTATATCACATTTCATTACCCATATGTTACGTTTAGCACGAACTAAATCAATCTATTTTTAACTTTTTTCTAACACAGTTGTAATTTCTTACACTGTAGTAGATTTTCTCAGAGTTGCAACCCTTAGTAGGACTTTTCAAGTCTTGAAAAATTTCCGTTAGGTTTGAATTTATATTTCATATTTCTAATTCTTAGAAATATTACTAAATTGCATGGTACCTTATGAGTTGAGTATTAATTCTGTTTTATTTATTGTTGGACTTTTAAAAATGTAATTCTGAATGGAAGCCTACTTAGGGAATGTTTTAAAAAAATGTGTGTTCAGACGCACCATTGGACCGGTAGAAGCTGATTTAATAAAACAAATTTACAAAAAATAAAAAAAAAATTGTATGGGGACCGCCTTAACAATTAGAGATAGAGGGTAGACGTGTTCAGAGAAAATGTTTGGACCAAAAAAATATTGTGGGTCGGTCATACATTTTGTTGCTCTAAGGGCACCATTAGGGCAGTTAGAGCGGTTGGAGCAAATTTTAAAAAATGTTTTTTTGTGTTGGAGCCCCCTTAGAAATTGGAGATAGGGTATTAGTTTGTTCCCAGCAAACGTTAGGACGTAAAAATTAATGGGGATCGGTCTTTTAAATGACCCCTCTATGACGCACCATTGGAGCAGTAGAAATGATTTTATGATTGGAAAATTACAATAAAATTTTTTTAAAAAATTTAAAAAAATAGTAATAATCATTATCCCAAAAAATTTCAAAAAATCGAAGAGTATAAACATTTTCAAAAATGAGATTTAAATTTTAAAACTTAAAAATCGCATACTTGAGCGCTTTTAAGAATTTTTTGGGATTTTTTTTTAAAAGTACGTAAAAAAACAAAAATTTCGAAAAAAAAATTGAAATTTGGACCATTATTGAAGAAGTTATGAGTAAAAGAAGTTTGAGTAAAGGAACAAACTACCAATTTTTAAAAATTCGATATCTTTTGAACGGGTCATCAAAAAAATCTAAAAATTTACCACGAAGGAGTTTTCGAAGGGTACTAAAAACTAAAAACCCAGATTTCGGCACCTATTAACATGTTGCCAACACCGAAGAATATTTCTAAAAAAATAAAATATTTTAAATGGCTGCAATAAATAGTTGCTTAAACTAATAATACCACTTGTATGGTATTAAAATATATATGGGGCATTCCATGTGAAATCGGACACTTTGAAAAACTTTTTTTTTAGATTTTCCCAATTTGTTTACAGTTTTTAGTACCCCTCGAAAACTCCTTCGTAGTAAATTTTCAGATTTTTTTGATGACTCGTTCAAAAGATATCGAATTTTTAAAAATTGGTAGTTTGTTCCTTTACTCAAACTTCTTTTAATCATAACTTCTTCAATAATGGTCCAAATTTCAAATTTTTTTTTTTCAAAATTTTTGTTTTTTTACGCACTTTTAAAAAAAAAATCGCAAAAAATTCCTAAAAGCGCTCTAGTATGCGATTTTTAAGTTTTAAAATTTAAATCTCATTTTTGAAAATGTTTGTACTCTTCGATTTTTTTTTAATTTTTTTGTATAAAACATCTATCGATTCTACAAATTTTTGGCCTAAGAGGATCGTGGGATAACGATTATTACAATTTTTTAAAATTTTTTGAAAAAATGTTATTGTAATTTTCCAATCTTAAAATCATTTCTACTGCTCCAATGGTGCGTCATAGAGGGGTCCTTTATAAGACAGACCCCCATTAATTTTTACGTCTTAACATTTCTTTGGAACAAACTAATACCCTATCTCCAATTTCTAAGGGGGCTCCCACACAAAACGACATTTCTTAAAATTTGCTCCAACCGCTCTAACTTCCCTAATAGTACCCTTAGAGCAACAAAATGTATGACCGGCCCACAATATTTTTTTACTCCAAACATTTTCTCTGAACACACCTACCCTCTATCTTTAACTGTTAAGGCGGTCCCCATACAATTTTTTTTATTTTTTGTAAATTTGTTTTATTTAATCAGCTTTTACCGGTCCAATGGTGCGTCCGAGAGGGGTCATTAGTGAGACCGACTACCATTTGTTTTTACCATACAACATTTTTTTAAAACATACCCACGCCCTATCTCCACTCCCTAAGTAGGCTCCCATACAAATAACAGTTTGAGCAAATTTTATAAAAATGTAATTTTGTATGGGAGCCTACTTAGGAAGTGGAGAAAGGGGGTAGGTATATTTTAAAAAAATGTTGTAGGGCAAAAATAAATGGGGGTCGGTCTCACTAATTACCCCTCTAGGACGCACCATTGGACCGGTAGAAGCTGATTAAATAAAACAAATTTACAAAAAATAAAAAAAATTGTATGGGGACCGCCTTAAAAATTAGACATAGAGGGTAGGTGTGTTCAGAAAAAATGTTTGGAATAAAAAAATATTGTGGGTCGGTCATACATTTTGTTGCTCTAAGGGCACTATTAGGGCAGTTAGAGCGGTTGGAGCA
The DNA here is from genome assembly GCA_963921195.1 of Pegoplata infirma. Taxonomy (NCBI): domain Eukaryota; kingdom Metazoa; phylum Arthropoda; class Insecta; order Diptera; family Anthomyiidae; genus Pegoplata; species Pegoplata infirma. The sequence goes on from OY992536.1 coordinate 67,627,632, forward strand.
GATTTAAAAAAATTTCGTTTTGTGTGGGAGCCCCCTTAGAAATTGGAGATAGGGTATTAGTTTGTTCCAAAGAAATGTTAAGACGTAAAAATTAATGGGGGTCGGCCTTATAAAGGACCCCTCTATGACGCACCATTGGAGCAGTAGAAATGATTTTAAGATTGGAAAATTACAATAAAATTTTTTCAAAAAATTTTGAAAAATAATAATAATCGTTATCCCACGATCCTCCTGGGCAAAAAATTTGTAGAATCGATAGATGTTTTACACAAAAAAATTAAAAAAAAATCGAAGAGTACAAACATTTTCAAAAATAAGATTTAAATTTTAAAACTTAAAAATCGCATACTAGAACGCTTTTAGGAATTTTTTGCGATTTTTTTTTTTAAAAGTACGTAAAAAAACAAAAATTTTGAAAAAAAAAATTTGAAATTTGGACCATTATTGAAGAAGTTATGATTAAAAGAAGTTTGAGTAAAGGAACAAACTACCAATTTTTAAAAATTCGATATCTTTTGAACGGGTCATCAAAAAAATCTGAAAATTTACTACGAAGGAGTTTTCGAAGGGTACTAAAAACTGTAAACAAATTGGGAAAATCTAAAAAAAAAGTTTTTCAAAGTGTCCGATTTCACATGGAATGCCCCATATACATAAAAGCACATGTATTTAAATACTGCGAAAAATATGGTAACGTTAATTTAGTTAATGAAAATGAAGCATATTTTTCGTTATGTTCTGTTGCAATTTGTTTATCTCTATGGAATATTTTATTGCATCACGAGAAATAATTATGTTACAACAGCAACAATTACATATTTATATAATAAATACGCATAACAAATAAATGATGTTGAAGTACTGCATACGAGTACATACGTACATACATATATTTTTTATCATAATTTGTGAACAATTACATGCAACACATTTTACTGACATATGACATTATAATTAATTTAATAAATTAACAGTAAAAATGGGCAAGAAAAATATATAAAATGGTTATATAAAACGCGGAATTTAATATAAGTAATAAAAATTAAAATTTTTAATCACGGTAAGAATTATAACAATCGAGGGCGTTTGGGGACATTTTTCTTTTCACGATAAATTTTAATATCCCGAGTAAAAAAATTGATATGACACAATATATAATTTAATATGGGTTCGTGTCTATTTTGATATAATCTTATACGAAAAATGGTTTCATAAGATTTGATCGAATAATATCTAATAATATCAGTTTATATAACTTTATATCGACTTTGATACGAGTTTTGGTCTAATCCAATGATATAAAATTATATCCAATTATATTAAAATTTATACAATTTTATAAACCGGATGTTTTTTTTTTTAGTTTTTAATAAAAAGTTGAAAAATTAAAATAATAAAAATAAGTTGTTCTTGAAAAAAACTTAGAAAAATTTCAAAAAATGGAGTCATGTTAAATTTTATATAAAACACTTAGAAAATATTTTCAAAAAAATTTGTGTTTGAAAAAACTTAAAAAAATTTTAAAAAATTGAGTCATATAAAATTTTATATAAAACACTTAGAAAATATTTGCGATAAAAAAAAAATGTTCCTTGAAAAAAACTTAGAAAAAATTTAAAAAATGGAGTCATATAAAATTTTATATAAAACACTTAGAAAATATTCGTGATAAAAAAGTGGTGCTTCGAAAAATCTTAGAAAAATAAAAAAATATTAAGTCATATGAAATTTTATATCAAACACGTTGCAAATATTTTCGATAAAAATATGTTCTTGGAAAAAACTTGTAAAAATTAAAAAATAATGGAGACATATAAAATTTTATATAAAACACTTAGAAATTTGGAATGATGCATGGGACCAGATGTTGCAACATATAATTATGTATAGCGATATCTTAAAAAAATCGCACATCAAAATTTATTATATAAATTTATCTCGCAAGACATAGTGTCACACATGATCATATATGAAATAATATGAATATATAAAAGTATATAAGATCATATTAAATTATTTTTACTCGGGATATTTTCTTTTTCTATTTTCTATATAAATAAAAATCAAATGTCGTTCGTTGGTAATTGCATCAGTTGAGAACGGCTGGACTGATTGGGATATTTTTTTTGATTAATGTTCGAACATGTTCTTCATAGTCCAACTTAGGTTCTTACGGAAAGAAAAATTGACCACGCCCACTTTTACTCCCATTTTTTCGATTTATTTAAAATTTAAAAACGGCTTCAAAAATTTGGCTATATTTTTTAAATGTTTGTAGTACTCAATTAAAGATTTTACTGAAAGACAAATTTTCCGATTTGACTTATCGTATCTTCTGTATAAATTAAATTCAAATTTCGTTCGTTGGTAATTACATCAATTGACAACGGCTGGACCGATTTGGCTTTTTTTTTTAAAGTTCGTTATAGTCCAACTTAGGTTTCTGCGAAAAGAAAAATTGACCACGCCCACTTTTACACCCACTTTTTTAAATGTATCTAAAATCTGAAAACGGTTACACCGATTTGTCTATTTTTTTAAATATTATTTATAATCCAATTTAAGTTTTTACGAAAAGAAAAATTGACCAAGCTCTGTTTTGCACCCGCTTTTTTGATACATACATATAAAATCGGAGAACCGCTTGAACGATATGTCAAATCTAATTTTTAATGTTCGTCATAGTCAAACTTAGGTTTTACGGAAAGAAAAAATTACAAACAAGGGAACCCAATTCATATTTAGGGAAGGAAAATGAGGGGGGGGGGAAGAAACCGAAATTTCGCAGTTTTTTGCGTTCATCTACTATATTAGTCAAAGAAACCTACACTTAAAATAATTAATCTGTTAAATACTCTGTAAAATGACTGTAATCTCAATTCGACAGATATTTGACAAAGTTATCTGTTAAAATACAGATTTTAGGAAAATACTTTGTATTTGCTTGTTAGCGACAAACAAAATTTTATCTGTAATTTAACTTTTTACTTTGTTGTCTTTATTTTGCAGATAATAAACAGAGTTTTTTTTGTTAAAATACAGATTTTAGAAAAATACTTTGTTTTTCTCGTAACCAAAATACGAAATTTCATCTGTAATTTTACTTATTGCTTTGTAATTCAGTTTTCAAATAAAAATCTTTCCAAAACTCTTCAAAATATTTCAACCTCTCTTTAAAAAGCGTCTTGAATGACAATAAAAGCTGGTAAATTTTACGAGGATGTCGTGTAAAATTAGAGGTTTTCGTAAAAAACTCGTAATTTTCACAAAAATAAAAAAAAGTAAATTTACAATTTGGAAGCATTAAAGCGGGCAAATTTACACGATGGTATTTCCCAATTGTCAACACAACTTGCACACTGAGGAAGCAAAAATTGATCAGGAACCAAATAGTGACCGTTGTGTAAAAGCCACATCAAGCGCATTAAAACAATATACATATAAGTCAAGATATTCTTAAACGATTTCCCTTTAATTTTTATAAAAGTGTTTATTGAAATGTCCCGCTCGAATTTGGCACTGAACATTTTCAGTGCCAAATTCGAGCGGGACATTTCAGTAAACACTTTTATAAAGAAGTTTATAAAAAAAAAAAACGTGAGAACTTCTAGCATGTTTATAAATAACTTCTAAAAAGTTAAAAGTTCGCGTGCTAAACATTAAACTGTGCGCATTTAAATGACGCCATTGGCCTTTATTTTGTGTCAAGTTATTACTTAATCATGCTTCTTGGTAAAATTCTGAACGCTTTCATCAACATTTTACAGATAATTCTGTAAATTTACAGTTTTGTTATCGAAACCATTTTACAGAGTTTTCTTCGTAAATTAACAAAAAATTTTGCTGGTTGGAAATCTATGGTATTTTCTGCTGGCTCAACAGAGTATGTCTGTATTTTAACAGAGTGATTGTTTTGAGTGTGTCACGTTAAATACCAAATGAAAAGTCTTTGAAAAACCTATATTCGCAAAGAACTTGTCCAAACATTAACAAATTCTCGTTGTATTGAGTAAAATACCAAAATTTTATAACAATTTTGTTAATAAGTCAAACAAAAATCGGTACTTAAAGGGTAATAACGTTTTAATTAATGCATTAAAAAATTGCATTTTTAAAAAACAACATATTTTTTTTGAGTGCCTTAATATACAAAAGAAAAATTGTTAGGTCAAATCGTAAAAAATAATTAAATACTTTCAAAGATATGACTTATCAAAGTTACATACTTTTTTGATAAAATTGCAAAATAAACATCAAATTTATTTTTTGTAGGGAAAAATCTCATAAAAGTTTTTTAAAAAAATCACGAAATGTGGAAAAAACGAAGGCCCAAAAAAGCGGTAATTAGTTTTATATAAAAAATTTTATTCTTTCGATTTATGTAGGCATCAGAAAAATCGAAGGGAGATAAAATTTTGAAAAAGGCATTTAACCCTGCTGTTAGGTTAAGCCCATTTGGTCCGATTTTTGGATTGTTTCCTTTGTAACTTTTGAACAGTGATACATACTGGCTTAATTTTTTTGCTCATGGGGTCTTTTTATAAAATAATGTTATTTACAAAAAATCTAGGTTCTGACTTAAACCAGGACTGAGAAAAATAAAAAATTACGTATCTTAGGTTAAGGGACCATTTGGTCCATAGTATATTTTCTCCTGCGATTTCGATAGCTGGAGCCCATGAAACTTCGATTTCTGAAAATAGGATACACGCATTCAAAGCGGGTATTCCGACAAAACTTTTAAAATGGTTACGGCTATGTAATGCGTTACCATGTAATGCATAGCAAAAAAAAAATCAAAAATATGCATTTTTTCCCCTATCGCTCACCATAGGCATAATTTTTTTGTATTTTTCACGCATTATGTAAACCTCATGCACTACTTTGAGTCTTATCCCAAACAAAAATCATTAATCCAGTATAGAATTAGGCAACCTTACAATACCCTATATTGGATTGATGCTTTTTGTTTGGGATATCACTCAAAGTATTGCATGAGTTTTACATAATGCATGAAAAATAAATAAAGTGAATGCCTATGGAAAACGGTAGGCGAAAATTAATGCACATTTTTTTAATTTTTTTTGACTATGCATTGCATGGTAATGCATTACATAACCGTTACCATTTTAAGGTTTTGCTGGGATATCAAGTATGTTTGCAAATACAACGATAGGCCATCGATTTGTTGTGCGTTTTGTGCTGTAGGAACCAACCATTTGATCAGCAATATCCACGCCACCTAAATGAGATGAATTATTAGAAATTATAGGAGAACACAAAACTGACATACCTATATTTGAATAGTAATACAAAACAATCTCTAAAGTAAAGAAAATGAAAAAAGGGAATCCCTCAAAAAAATTTTACATTAGCTGTGTTGAGTAGAGGAAGGTGCTGGTCACATGATTTGCGGGGTTCACGTGAATCACGCGTGACTCACGCTCGAGCGAAAGTCTATGTAATTACGAGAATCATGCTTGAGTGAGTGTGATTTCAAAACTTTTATGTGTGAGTGATTAGAAAGCGAGCAAAATTTTTGCGTGAGTACCATTATTCTTGCGTGATTCAATATAATTCTTTTATATTGCTTTCAGTTTTATTTATAGTTTTAGTTTTTTTTTGTTTTGCAATCAGTTAAAATTCAAATTACGGTCTGCTAATATATGAAAAACATTTTTTTTTTAATTTCCTTAAAATTGTGTATTTGTAAGTGAATATTGCGTGAATTGGGGTGAGCGTAATTATGAATCACGTGAGTCACGCATGAGCGTAACTTATTTTAGTTTTACTGACGTGAGTAGTAAGTGAGCGTGAGTAAAGAAAAAAATCGAGTGAGTGATTCATGAGCGATAATAATATTTCTTGCGTGAGCGTGAGCGAAAATTCAGTCTCGCACCCAACTCTAACGTTGACTTAAGCTTAAAATAATAGTCTTTAGGTACAAATGATCCAATATATAAACAAATGTAATATTAAAATTGTTATTTTGTTTGAATATTGCAGTATGGACCAAATGGTCCACTAACCTAAGATTCGTAAGTTTTTTCTAACCTAACAGCAGGGTTAAAAATTGCATCTGCATTAAAAACGTACTTTAAAAAAAACAAAAAAATATATTTTTGAGTGAAATGATATAAAACAGGACGATTGTTAGAGTCGAATGTTTTTTGAATAATAGGATTCAGATAAATACTTTCGACATTTTTTTTTAATTTTTGAAGAAAATTCGCGAAAAAATCGCAATTTTTTAAAATTTAAAAAACTGAAAATGGATATGTTTTGTTGGCTCCATAGCACAAATGTGTACAAAAAATTAGACAAATTTGAAGAGCCCCGGTCAGATTTTATAAAGTCTGGAATTGGTGATATATATAGGAGGCATTCCCCACCAACTGTTCCATTACAAAAAAACCATAGTGGTTTCAATGGGATATCATTTTTAAATTAATCGCTCTTAGGGTACTATTAAATAACAAAAATGTGTAATATTTTACAAAACTTTTCCAAACGACGCTAAATTAAATTGAGAAATTTATGGAAGTTAACGTTTCGTTTTTTTCGTTTTGATGCATGTTAACAACCTAAGTTTGCCAACAAAAAAGGCCTATTTATGCAAATTAAATGAAACAAAGTAAAGTCTTTAAAATAAAAGTTTTTTTATAGATTTTTGTATGGGCTATCGATTAAAAAAATAAAAATTGAAAAATTTTCAGAAGAAGTTCTGAATTTTTCAAATTTAAACTTAAAGTTTTATTTATCAAAAAAAAATCCGCAATTTTATTTATTTTTTTTTAATTAAAAAAAAAAAATTAAATTGCTTTTCTATCTGTTCTAAAATTTTCAGAGATGTGTTTTGCCTTGTTTTCGAGAAATCAAATGTAAAATATTGCAATACGCTAATTTTATACAATAATGGTATATAACGTGTGCGTATGAGTACCCAAGTAGAAATTCATGACGGTTATAAAAAAAAGCGTTTTTAAAGCACTCCAAAATAGAAACTCATGACGGTAATAAAAAAATAGCATTTTTAAAGCACTTCCAAGTATAAATTCATGACGGTAAAAAAAAAGTCATGACTTATCAAAAATATAGCATTTTTAAAGCATTATTTCATAACGCTTTATGAACGTTTTGAAAAAGCTTTTTGAGATTACTTTTTCGCCAAATTTATGTTGGTTTAGGAATACAATTTTTTTTACAACATTTTTTTACACTACTTTTTAAATATTGTTTACGACGACCAAAAAGCCGACATTAAAAGCGAATTAACTCTAGACGACCCCATAACAGATTTAGTTAAGTTTGAGGAGTTTGACAACAAGGTTAAAACTGATCAGCAATTTTGCAATTCACTGGTATGTATTTTTCTATATTTACATTTGAATCAAAATTACTAATTTTTATTTTGTTATTCAGCGTGACCTGATGCGGTTAAAATGTAAGGCCAACTCATTATATGAGGCATACATGGGACTATTTAAATAAATGGACTAATTAATTGACGATTTCATTGGCATTATATTGAAACTAATGCCAATGAAATTTTTAGCATTAGCATTGTTTCAATCAATGCCAATGCCCGTTAAGGAATTAGTAGCATTAGTAATGCCAATTATGAAAAATTTCATTGGCATTAATAAATGTCTTAATGAAAACAAAGCATTAGCAATATTAAAAGTCGTATTTCCGTCAACCAGTTGTGAAAATTTTTTTTTTGGTTAAAACTTAAAATGGCTATAGGTCTGTTTGTTTACCCAAATTTCTTACTTTTTTTACTACAACTGGAAAGTTTTGTTTACTTTTTGTATTACAAATTTCCAGCTTTATTAAAAGTAGTAAAAATGATATGATTGTAGTTAGGTAAACGAACAGGCATAATATCTCGAAAACTAATTTAGATAGAGCAAAATGGAGGGCATTTTTGGTTCTTAGAATCTCCATAGTTTCGCCGGTCCTCTTCACATGTGTGGACCCTAATAGGTCAAAATTTAGAATCTAAAAAATTGGCAGTACCGAAAGTTTAAAAATTCACATATCTTTAGCATTATCTTGCATATTTTTCCAGGTACTGCAATTTAGGGGCCCAATAGGGTCTTGAGAATTTTAGAAACTGAATAACTAAAAAACTTTTGCTCTGAGGGTTTTTTAGTATTGGCAGACGAGTTCTAGAAACCAAGAGCTACAAAAATGCTTTTGGACTTTTTGTTGTGTCACCAATATTTACCGAGACATAAGCATTTTTAAATTTTCCGGAATCCCAAATTTTTTAGATTCAAAGTTAGGACCCTTGGGGTAAACATATGTGAAGAGGACCCGCGAAAGTATGGAGATTCAAAGAACCAAAAATGCCCTCCATTATCTGGCTTAGTTATCGATATATCGCCATTTTAAGTTTTTTAAAAAAATATATATTTATTGTAAAAAAATGTTTTTTTTTTATCAATTGTAAATAGTTTTTTTTTAGGCATTTGTGCCGTTTCATTGGCATTAGTACAAATAATGCCAATGCCAAAAAATTTCATTGGCAATATATTTTAATGCTTTTTTTGGCATTGGCATCAGTTCCAACTAATGCCAATTCAATGCCAATTAAAAATTCCCATGTATGATATAAGGCCATTGGAAGTATCCTTTCCGTTATAATGTCCCCAGGTTTACAGCAAATGTTTAGCGGCGTTGGAAAACCGACTAAAGGAGTTTCGAAAAAAAATTTTAGCACCATTAAAGTTTTTAATGAGATGAAAGGTAATATTATGCTGGCCAACAACTATATATCTTTGACCAAAACATGTATGTATTTTTCACAAAACAATTTTAGGTATCAACCTAATTTCGTCCCTTCGCGTTATATTTTTAAAGTAAAATTTATGTTAATAGAAACTTTTCAATTTTTTTTTTGATACCCAGTCAGAAATTGCCAACCGTACCAAAAATATTGTACTGGCAGAGCGCTGGCTTTGATGGAAATGCCAATGCTTATCCAACGTTGGCAATTACAATAAGAAATATACACCGCCAGTACAATTTGTTCAACATTAACGACAATTTTTTTTACATAAGTGGATAAAGCAATTGTGAAAGCGTTATGTACGGTTGTACGAGCGTTCTGTATACCAACTTCAAAACGCTTTTTTTTAGAACCGTCGTCAATTTCTGCTTGAGTGATTATAAATTAAAGTTTTTTATTTGACTTTTGTTTTAATAAAAGAAGTAAGAAAATTATAGTCGGTCAAGACTGACCATATAGTCGGTCAAGACTGACCATACTAGTGTTTTCCAGAAAATGGAACCATCTATCCGATTATATCTATCTCTTTTAAGATCTTGGTTTTGTTGGAAATAGACCGACTTAAGTGAATTTCTGGCGAAAATTTTATATTTGGACTAAGTCCAGGTTTAACACCTACAAACAATATTTAAACAAAAATTTTAAAATTTCTTGAATTTTGGGATATTTATGAGAAAATCGGGAAGGTTTTATATGGACTACATGAAGGACTGGTCTACATGAAGGACCGATCTCTTTAAAATTTGATATGATGGAGTAGTTTTTTTTATACCCTCCACTTAGTGATAGAGGGTATATATAAGTTTGTCATTCCGTTTGTAACTCATCGAAATATCGGTCTGGGACCCCATAAAGTATATATATTCATGATGCCCGATCGATTTTAAGACATTCTAGCGATGTCCGTCTGTCTGTCTGTGGAAAATGCTATCACGGACAAAATATTGCACAGAGATGACTGAAACTTGACAAATTTATTGGAAGTTCTCCCGAGAAGTTTGGTATTGCATTTGAGCGATATCGGTTCAGCGGTTCAAAAGTTATGAACGAAAATGTAAGCACACCTCAAAAATTTCAGTACATTCAACATAACCTAAAAAGACAAAATGCTTTAATTCAGCTTCTGGTTGACATATGTGAACATAATTCAACACCAAATGGTATTTAAACAAGTACGAACATATTATTTGACAAAAAAAGAAAAAAAATCGCGGATTTTTTTTTTACCAAAATTTTTTTTCGCGGGAATTTTTTTTCAAATTTTTTTTTTTTTTTCAAAAGTAATTTCCTTTTAAATAAAGTTTTTTGGAATAATCTTTTTGAAATTGTGGAGGGTATCACTACATTCGGCAAGGCCGAAATTAACTTTTTTACTTGTTTGAACTCCTTTCGATTTAACTCCAACATCTTTCGGTTTATAACTCATTCCCATGCGGAGAAAAAACGGCTGATATTATTTAAAATTTTATTTCACCATTCTATTGTTAATTCCACATTTTTGGAAGCTTCAAAAAGTGGCGAAAAAGCACGAAAAAAATCGAAGATTTTAAAAAAATAAATGGAATATTTTAAGACACGTAATGGAAGAAAATGTGATTTTTGTACACATCGGCCAATTCATATTTGGTATTCTAATCCTGGCTTTGGCACTGCACAGTTTAACATAAAAATTAAGTACTGGGCATGTACAGTATTTTTTGTTTTGCCAACAGTGTGCCAACATCAGAAAAACATATTGGCCAAGACACTTTTTGGTGTTATCATTTTGGCTTTGTTACTGTACAGTATTTTTTGTAAATCGGGTATTTTGCCAACGTTGGCAACACCTTTGCCAACGTTTTGCCAACCTTGGTCCGCTTGTTTTTTTCTGACTGGGTATTTGTGAAGTTTGCCTTACCGCGAAATCATCAAATTAAGCAAATTTCTAGATCTTTTCAAAAGATTAAAAAAAAAACACATCGCAGTTTTCGTCAGATCAGAAATGCTTTATACCTATTATATTAATAAACTCATTTTGTTTTCCTGTTGCAGAACACCTCCTTCTACAATTCGAAAATGAGTCCGACAAGTCTGTCGTGACCAAAACAAGCCGCTGGCTAGCGGCAGCAGAAGAGAGAATAACTAAACGAAATTCTATTTAGTTTTTGGTATAAAAAAACAGTTATTTTTTATAAAAAAAATAATATATTTATCTATTCTTAAAACAATAAAAATTAAAACAAAAATAAACTTTCATTTGGTTTTTAAATTGATGGAAAATTACTTTAGGTTTTGTATCTTAGTTTTGTATCTGCTTGTAAATTGCTTTTTTTTGCATATAAAGCACTTTAAAATTGCTTTACATACCGTTTTAAAAGTGATACATTTTTGGTTTTTGCAATTCTTTAAAAGCGCTATAACGAAGCGTTCTAAAATCATTATTATAAATGTCTTTAAAAACGCTTCAAATAAACCGTCTAACGGTGTTATCATTATGACAGTCTGAAAGCGCTCTGATGATGGTTTTCAGTATGGTCTGAGAGCATTCGTACTACCATACAAAGCGCTTTTAAAGCGTTTTAACGGTTGTATTTTTCTACCTGGGTAATATCAACACTTAAAAAATATTTTATATAGCGATGGGAGCGTGAGTGAATTTTTATTTACTAAAACGCACGTGAGTAAAATAGCGTGAGTAAAATAAAATATCGTGCGTGAATAATATTTTTTATTTCATTACGCATGTTCGTAAATAAAAACTCACTCACGCTCCCATCGCTATTTAAAATATTTTTTAAAAGTTGATATTATTATTTTTTTTTTAAATTAAATATTTATTTTTTTTTAAATAAAAAAAAAATAAAATTGAGGCATGGTTTTGATAAATAAAGTTTAAATTTGATTTTGAAAAATTAAGAACTTCTTCTGAAAATTTTCCAATTTTTGTTTTTTTAATCGAAAGCGCATACAAAAATCTAAAAAAAAAACTTTTATTTTAAAGACTTTACTGTGTTTCATTAAATTTACATAAATATTGAATTAAAGATACTCAGGCAAAAAATGCTGAAATTTTCAATATTTGACCATGCCTGCAAAGCCTACTTTTTGAAAAAACTCAAATTTTATTTGTGTTATATAATAGTGCTCTAAGGGCGAATACTCTGCAATTGATTTCATATTGACACTACAAAACTTTTTTTTTTTGCTGAACATTTTTTTGCTGAACATGTACCTCTATGAGGCAAGATGAAAATTGTCTTCGAAAATTGTACTATTTCCCAAACCATTGAATCATGATAGTGTTTTGCTCTATAAATAGGTGTTTTTTCCAAAGCAAAATTTTTCTAAAAAAAATAATGCTATATTAATTTGTCATTCCATGCAAAACGCTTCGAAATATGGGTAATAACCCATTATGTTTAAATATTATTGATCCGTAAATGTTTCTAAGACATTGTAGTGACGTCCATCTATCTGGTTGTCTGGATTTGTCGATAAAAAAATTTTTGATGAAAAAAAGTTGTTAATGAAAAAAGATTCCCAGCAAAACTTTGGTAATGGGTAGTGATTATATAACACATTACCAGGTAATGTATATACCTTATTTGTAGCATTATTTTAGGATGTCTTACCAAACATTTGTTCCACAGCGTATTATTTTAAAGTGAAAAATAATGCATTAATAATAATTTGCTATCTAATGCATGATTATTGGAAAAAATGTATTTCATATTTATTATTTCTAAACATTAAATCATGGATGACTTATATTTGGTTACATTGTGTATTATTTGAAAGTTTGAAATAAAGCATTATTTATAATTGGATGCATAATGCATTACAATAACATAAAAAATAATTATTTTATAAAAAAATGCATAAGTTTAAACTAGAGATGGGCTCACGACAGGAAATTTCTAAAGACACACACTCACGAGCATATTTTATCTACTTACACTCACTTACAATCACGTGAGTAAATTTAATACAAAATTATTTTTTCACTACTTGTAACACCTTATATATTATCTTCTGGTATGCTATATTATTTCATTTCTCGTAACCTATAAAATATCATATATTTTACACCTTACTCGTATTCTTCGTTATAAATTTATGACTTATTTTATACCTTACTGGTATTCTTTGTGATAATGTGGATGCATTACTTTGAGTCTCATCGCCTGTTAAAATCATCAATGCTGCAATGTATAAAATAAGAGATTCTATACCTTATTTTATACCTTATTTGGTAATCTAAGTTTTGCTGGGATATATAGATGAAAAATGTCTGCGAAGTTTTTACTCTTGCCCAAACCATTGACTCATGATAATTTTTTGCAGTATAAATAGGTGTTCCAAAGCAAAATTTGTCTATAAAAAAATAACGCTATATTAATTTGTCATTCCATGCAAAACGCTTCGAAATATGGGTCGAGGACCCCATTATGTTTATATATTATTGATCCGTAAAGGTTTTTAAGACATTCTAGACATTCATGTCCATCTTTCTGTTTGTCTGTGTTTGTCGAAAAAAAATTTTTGATGAAAAAAAATATATGAAAAAAAAAAAAAATATTTCCCAGTAAAAACTTCTATTACCAAGTAATGGGGGTTTTCGCCTTAAAATAAATGGTGGTATCTAGTTACTAGGTTGGTGAAACACTCATTATTTTAACATGGCGATGTCATTGGAGTAATGACCGCATACCCCCTCGCTTACGAGAATGCTACTGAAAAACTACATACATTAGTACCACAAATAATGAGCTACAAGTAGCCCAAAAATAACTCGTTACCCACTCCTTACAAAAATGCTACCTAATAACAGCATACATTAGTCCTAAAAATAAGTAGCTACCAGTAGCCCAAAAATACTCCCACTCCTTACAGAAATGCTACCAAATAGCAGCATACATTAGTCCTAAAAATTGGCCGTCTTCCCTAAAGGGTACTTTCCACTATCACACTTTTCCATTATACACATCAAAATTTACCAACTTCCTAAAGATTTTTGGATTCTTTTTTGATTGAAACATAGTCGTGAACAATTTCTGGCCAAACTTAAAAAAAATATATTTCGCTAACACGGTGAAATTACGCTTGTATAATGAAAATGAGTGATAGTGAAAAGTACCCTTAAGCACGGAATTGCGTCAAAAGTAAAATGTTCGCTTCATGCCTATTCGTCAGGATGATAAAGTTCATGTTAAACGCGGTTATTTCAAGAGCAACCAAGCGAGAAAATTTCTACAATCTAAATGTAAGAAAAGCCAACGGAACCAATGTTTACGTTGATATCCATCCCTCCAAATGTTTGACTGTAAAATTCAAATAATACAAGGACCGAAAATATATCTTGGAACATCGTAGAAAGGGACATTTGGCTGCTTAGGGCAGGACCAATAACAAATTTACAGAAGCGACTGCTGCTCAGCCCATGGAAACCGCATTAAACACCATCTTAAGTTTTAGTCTATATAAGAGTGAGTAAGTTTTTAAGGGAAATACTGTCTATGATGGTTGTTTACCTCTTAACCGGTTTTAACATACTTTAAACAACAAGGCAAACAAATGAGTTAAATTAAAATTTGGAAAACGCCCCAAAATTTCTAGAAAAACAATTACAATTTAGAACAAGTGAGAGTGTTAAATTCGGCTGTGCCGAATCTTTTATACCCTCCAAAATAAAAAAAAAAGTTGTCAGGGGCGTTTGTTTTGGGGAGGGGGGGTCAGTGGAGGACGTTGACAGCACCTTCCCATCCCGAAAAATATAATAAATGTTTCATTTATTTAACAAAAATACAAAAAAACATGAAAAAAAGTGTATTTTTTCAGAGGTTGGTTTAGTTCTTCAAGGGGGAACTTTTTTCCCCCTAGTCCGATTTTGCTCATTTACGAACTTAACCTGCCTATTAACATAAGACATATTTGTGCCAAATGCCGGGAGTCTAGCTCTTTTATTTTGGACTGCATCGTGTTAACTACAGACGGACAGACGGACGGACGGACATCGCTAGAATGTCTTAGAATCGATCACTGATCATAAATATATATACTTTATGGGGTCCTAGACCGATATTTTGATGCGTTACACACGGAATGACAAAGTGAGTATACCCCCATACTCTAGTTGGAGGGTATAAAAAGCCAATTAAAATTCAGAAAACTTCAATAGAAGTTATGTAAAGACTAGTTAAGGCTCATAAATCACTATCAAGTGTCAGCTAGATCCAGGTTTTTAAATATCAATTTGGTTTTCTAAACTTTTATTTGCCTGTTCCCAATTTTAATCAGAATTCCTGAATTTAAATTTCTCTTAACGGAGTTTTATTAGAAAAAGTAGAGAAATGTTAATCTTTTTTAAGCTAAATGTGCAAGTTCTTTCTAAATTTTCTTCAGCATTTTTAATTTTAATAAAAAAAAAATTATTTGGACAACTTATCAAATATTTTAAATCGTATTTACCAGTAACCGGTTCTGTATGAGGCTATCGGTAACTCATTATTTGTTAACAAGAAGTAACCGGTCCTGTATGAGGTTATCGGTAACTCATTATTTGTTAATAAAAAGTAACCGGTTCTATATGAGGTTATCGGTAACTCATTATTTGTTAACAAGAAGTAATCGAGCAGGTAACGAGTCCTCATTACATAGAATGCAGGCGGTAATGGGGACTTATTACCAAGTTTTTACTGGGTTTATGAAAAAAAATTTTGATAACAAAAAAATATAGATGAAAAAAGCATATTGCTGAATAAAATTTTGATGACAAAAAAATATTGATGAAAAAATTTTGATGACAAAAAAATATTGATGAAAAAATATTGAAGAAAAAAAATATTGATGAAAAAAAAAATTTAGATGAAAAAAATATTGATGAAAAAAATATTGATAAAAAAAATATTGAATAATAAAAATATTGATGAAAAAAAAAAATATTGATGAAAAAAAACATTGATGATAAAAAAATATTGATGAAATAATATTGATAAAAAAAATATTGATAAAAAAATATTGATTAAAAAAAATATTGCATAAAAAAAATTTTGATGAAAAAAAAAATTGATGTTTTCACATACTATATTGATAAAATATTGATAAAAAATTGATGAAGAAAAATATTGATTAAAAAAAATATTGAATAAAAATAAATAATGAAAAAAAAAAAAATATTTATAAAAGAAAATTAATGACAAACAAAATATTAATGAAAAAAAATATTGATAAAAAAAATTTTGATGAAAAAAAAATATTATTGAAAAAAAAAAAAAAATATAAATTAAAAAAAATATTGATTAAAAAAAAATGTTGAAGAAAAAAAAATTATGGAAAAAATTTATTTTACGTTTTATTCACCAGCTGGTGAATATTTTATTTATTCACCACTAGGTGAATGTATATCTAAGTTACAAACTCAAGTAACTTTAAGAAAATGGAAATACTAAAATTAAAGAGTTGCATATCGGGTCGATTTGTATGGATCGAAAAAAACTGAAAAATCGTATAGCAAAAACAAAATCTACAAGAAATTCTAAGAAACTTTTCCTAAGAAACCATTGGTCTAAACTCAAACCCTATACCGCGCCTAACGACATGAAAATCCGTCCGTCCGTCTGTCTTTCTGTCTGTGTGAAACACGCTAACTTTCAAATGTTAGCGGAAGAATGTAAATATATAAGGCAAGCTGCTGAAGCGTGGCGTATATATTTGTTATACTTCCGGTAAGATTAATACTAAATTTCAGCGAAATCTGTCCAGTGGTTCATAAGTTATTAACAAAATGGGGAGTTTCAGATGGGTTTTAACCCGAACTCCCGTGTTGAAAAAAACGCTAAACACGCTTTGAAAAGGAATGGTAACCCAAAAAAATTTTTAGAAACTATTTTTGTCACTCAAAAAATGTAAAAAAAAAATTTACACTCAAAAAAAAAAAAAATTACACTCAAAAAAATTTACACCCAAAATTTTTTTTTTACAAAAATTAAAAAAAAAAAAAATTTACTTAAAATAAATCAAATACTGATGTAAAAAAAATATTCAGTTATCAAAAATTTTTATCGAACACAGCATTTTTCCTCTCCGATATGCAACTCTTTAATTTTATCCCACAAAAGTATCTGTTTTTCCTTAAGCGTTTTTAAGGATTGTTTGCAAAACGAAAAGTTAATTTAGCAAACTATTTATTTTTTTTAAAAAATGGTGGACGGTTTTGCTTTTAATGCAGTTGTAAAAATTCCGACACAAAAAAAAATATGTACACACTCGGTTTATGGTTATAACAAGAGTGATTTATTCAAATTAAAATGGATCCTTAACTAAGCTTACAATATAAGAGATTTTTTTAAATTTCCCAAGCATTTTGACAATTAAACCCTTCATTAGGATGGCAATTCAGTTACGTTAAAATTAATTTATTAGTTGGGAAAAATAGTATTAACGTTAAAAAGGAATTCAGTAGAAGACTGTTAACTTTAAAATTAAATGAAAATAAAAAATATAAAAAAAATAAAAAATAAAAATTAGAACCAAACAAATATGACCTGGCTTAACACCGGCCCCATTGAAGGACCTAAGGTCTTCAATCTATTGGAAGTAGAGCCAACTTATGGATTGGCCTTTTAAAAACTCCATTCTTCGTCTTCACTTCCGCTACCCTGACTTTGCCGTCTTGGCCTTGAGTAACGGCCTGTATACGACCGGTCAGCCATTGCAGGGGCGGAAGGTTGTCCTCGTGGACGACGACGAGCTTGCCGACGTCGAGATCGGGCTCTTCTGTTGCCCACTTGGTTCTGGCTTGCAGGCTGCGGACGTAATCTCTCTCCCAAGATCGCCAGAACATCCGCTTGAGAGTGGAGATAAGCCGCCATCTCTTGGAGTACGTCGGCTTGACCAGATCTTCGCGAGGCAATTCTTGCGGTAGCGCTAGAAGGCTCTCGCCTATTAGAAGGTGACCTGGAGTCAGTGCTTCGCCGTCGCTCGGGTCGTTGCTGACAGGGGCGATTGGCCTGGAGTTGAGTACTGCCTCTACCTCGATGAGAACCGTTTGTAGTTCCTCTACGGTTAGTAACACCTTGCCTACGGTTCGGATTAGCAACCCTTTGGCAGACTTGACTGCCGCTTCCCACAGTCCTCCGAAGTGCGGAGCTCGAGGCGGAATGAATGTGAAGCTGACCCCCTTGCTGGCAGCGTACGACACCATCTCGTTGGCATGGCTGATCATTGCCTCTTGGACCTCTAGCAGCTCGCGATTGGCGCCGACGAAGTTGGTTGCGTTGTCGCAGTAAATCCGTTCTGGAAGGCCTCTCCTGCCGACGAACCTTGAAAGACAAAGAATAAAAGAATTCGAAGACAAATCAGTTACCAATTCAATATGTATAGCTTTAGACGTAAAACACACAAATATTGCTATATACATTTTTACGGGTGGACGGCCACGAATCTTAAGAGTAATATTAACTGGGCCGCAAAAGTCTACCCCACATATTTTAAATGGGCGTAGAGCTCTCACCCTATCAGCGGGCAGATTTCCCATTATTTGACCCATTAGTTTAGGTTTATAACGAAAACAATGCAGACATTTTCGAACCACTTTCGTACATTCCTCTCTGGCGTTAATAAGCCAAATTCTATCTCGCAAGAGAGCTACTAGCGCCTTCGCTCCTGCATGACAGTTATTAAAATGTAGGTGCCGCAAATACAAATTCACAAAATGTGAATTTTTTGCCATCAAAAGGGGAAATTTAGCATCATATGCAATGGGTGCATTAAGCAACCGCCCGCCTACCCTAATTAGTGAAAACGAGCGATGTCCGTCTTTAAATTGATGGACAAATGGATTCAGCCGTTGTAGGTTCGAAGGCAAAACTTGGGATTTACTCAATTTTTTAAGTTCATCCGCGTATTCGTGTCTCTGGATCAATTCAACAAACTTAAGAAACGTCCAATTCATTTCTTTCGCTGTAGGAACTCCCAAATGGCGGCACTTGTTTCCCCGAGCAATGTCAAGAAAACGAAAGACATAAGAAAAAACCCGTATCATCTTAGCGTACCCCGAGTGGTTTTCCATCAACTTCACAATATAGTTGACTTCCTTCTCCCCTACAGCGAAAAACACACTAGTTTTCCTTTTTTCTAGTGACTCTTCTTCGGCGGTTAGCCTGAAATGTTCATTAACTGGCCAGGCGTTACTCTCTTTGAGTAGAAAATTTGGGCCATTGAACCAAATTGAGTCAACTAGCTCATCTACATTACAACCCCTTGAAACTATATCAGCCGGGTTCTCCTTAGTCGGAACGTGTCGCCATGCGACTTGGCCTGATAGTTCTTGGATTTCAGAAACTCTATTTGAAACAAAAGTAGCCAGCGTAGAAGAATGAGTCTGAATCCAGTGTAAGGTGATTTCTGAATCAGTCCAAAACGTTACAGTTTCGATTTCACATGAAATCATGGATTTAATTTTAGACCACAATTTAGCTAATAAATGGGCTGCGCATAATTCAAGCCTCGGAAGAGACTTGGTCTTTAGAGGAGCAACTTTCGATTTTGCCGTCAAAAGGCGGCAAGAAGTATCACCCGAAGCTCGACTCCGGATGTAAATGCAGCAGCCATATGCTCGCATGGAGGCATCAGAAAACCCATGAATTTGACATTTGGTCCTTGAAGTTGTTAAAACATATCTTGGAATTTCTATTACGTCAATTTTTAATAAATTGGACTTAAAATTCTCCCAAGAACTGTCAAGGCGCGTGGGGATTGATTCATCCCAATCTAACTTCAGCAGCCAAAGTTCTTGAAGTAAAACTTTGGCTTTTACAACCAAGGGGCACAAAAGTCCGAGTGGATCAAAAAGCCGAGCCGAAACAGATAAAATGTTACGTTTCGTGGCTTTCAGATTCTGAAAAGAATCGTCTAAATGATATTTAAAAACATCACTCTTCGGACGCCAATATGTGCCTAAAGTTTTAGTGAAATCTGGATCTATTTGTACAGATTTCTCTACAATAGCTGCGTCAGCTCGATTGTAGTGGTTTGAAAACCATTTTGTTAAATTAAAACCTGCGGATTCCAATATCTGAGTAACTTGAGCTCTTATCACGTTAAGTTCCTCAACTGAATCTGCACCAGTTAGCAGATCGTCGACATAAAAGTCCTTTCGCACGACCTGAGATCCGATCGGTAACGATTTTGCGAACAATTCGCTCAAATACGTTAGACAACGTATTGCCAAAAATGGAGCCGAAGACGTGCCATAAGTAACTGTATTCAGTCTAAAGATTTCAATATTATCAGACTGCTTTTCACGCCATAAAATCAATTGAAAATTTCTATCGGCCTCATCAATTAGAACTTGACGGTACATTTTTTCAATGTCAGCCGTCATTGCGTATTTATGCAGCCGAAAACGAATCAACGTAGAATACAACTCCTCCTGAACAGTAGGGCCGATCATTAGTAGATCATTTAGAGAACGTTGCGTAGACGTTTTACAAGAGGCATCGAAAACCACCCGAAGCTTTGTCGTAGAACTTTGCGGGCGTAATACACACTGATGTGGTATGAAATAATGAGGAAATTCGGGAATTTTATTGTCTGTAATAGACATGTGTCCCAGATTAATGTATTCTTTCATGAAAGAATTATACATCTCTTTCGTTTGTGGTTCTTTTGACAGCCGACGTTCCAATGATAGGAATCGCCGCTTGGCTGTTTCAAAAGAGAGACCCAACGTTTTCGGATCCGCTTTGAAAGGTAGCGCCACTTCAAATTTACCCGACGGCAATTGTCGAATAGATTTCATGAAATGTTCCTCACATTGTTGATGCTCTATAGACAAAACATTCGCCTCCTGCGGAATTTCTTCTAATTCCCAGAATTTTTGAACTATTGAATCTAAAGATGATTCGTTTTCATTTAGAGTGCTTAAATGGCATGAATTATTAATTAAATTCTTCGACTCTTTGTATTTGCCCGAAACAATCCAACCCAGTAGCGTTTTCTGAAGAGTTGGAATGTTTGGACTCTTTTTGATTTGACCAACACACAGCAATTCAAAGAAGATCTCAGCGCCGATCAACATATCAATTTTCTGAGGTTTGAAAAAGTATGGATCAGCTAATTCTATGTTGCCAGGCAAATTCCAATCAGAAGTTGAAATAACTTGATCTGGTTGGTATGAAGAAATCGACCGAAGAACCCAATAGTCCGACGAAAATTCGTGGGAGTTCTGGCGAGATTTTACCGTGGCTTGTATTTTAAATTTGGCGGAAGAATTTGTTTTTCCAATTCCAACCAGACTGAGATTTCGTTCCTCTTTTCGTAGTTGAAGCCGCTGAGCTAGTTCCTCAGTTACAAAATTTATTTGTGACCCGGAGTCCAATAAAGCTCTAGCCATAATATACTGACCAGATTTATCTCTGATTTTCACCAAAGCCGTTGCCAATATCACATTGTCTTTTGTAGAAGACGAAAGATGTGTAAATGCTGTCGAAGTCGAAGGCTGAGAGGGATCAGAACTAGAACTTCTTTGTACTTGTGCATCATTTGAAGTATAAATGTGTAACAAAGTGTTATGTGCGCAACTACAAACTCGACACTTTGAAGATTTGCATTTCGTCACCGTATGTCCTTTTTTCAAACAATTAATACAGGCAGGAACGCCTTTTACAAAATCAAATCTCTGTTGCACAGGCATTGCAGAGAAAGACGGACAAGTGGAGACGAAATGTTGTGTCGATTTACAACATATACATTTAGAGGCAGCTTGTTGTGTCCCCGTTTGAACTGAAAAGGATTTAGCTTTCTTCTTTGGAAAGTTATCATTCTTTTTTGACACGGTGGCATTTTGAGAAGAAGCCTGTGAACGGTGATACGGTTTGGTATTCGAGGCTTCCTCAGCAGAGATATGCTGGAAACGTTTATTTAATGCGGCCTCACAATCACTCCACAACGGCAACTTTTGATAATCAAGTTGCTCCTCCCATTTTGTCCGAGTGACTGGATCAACCTTTGACATAACCAGATGAATTATCATGGCGTTGACAATGTCCTTCTCGTTACCAATAGATAAAAGCGAACCGTAAATCGCCGACACCGTGTCAATCATGCTCCTCAAGGCTGAAGACGAGGCCCTAGACATTTCCGAAAGATCAAACAATTTCCTTATGTTGTCAAAAAATATCAAACACGGATTGTCATAAACTTTCTTTAAACTTTCTAAAGCCTTGGAGTAGTTTTGCTCAGTCACTTGATACGCCTTTACCGTACCAAGCGCTTCATCTGAGAGACATGATATAAGATGATTGAATTTTTCAATATCAGTCAAAGAAGTATCGGTATGAACCAAACTATTGAACAAACTAATAAAATTTTTGTAGTCCGAATATTTGCCACTGAATTTAGGCAATTTCATAAGTGGGAGTCTGCTTTTGTGACCCTGAAAGGCAAATGAAGTTTCACCCACGCTTGGGTTTCTCGGAGTTAAGTAACTCAAAAAAAGACTCTTTGTGTCAATGCACAAATCTTCCACTTCGGCCCGATCACCATTTGTGGGATCCAGGACCTCAATCTCGGACTGAATGTCCATCGCATCATCTATGTAGCAATTTAAAATTTCAAGGCGACACTGTAGATTATTCTGAGAGAATGAAATAGTTTTTTCTTCAATAGAGGTTTTCATCCTCGTTATGTTGGTCATCACTGTGTTCTTTTGTGCATATAAGCTTTCGATTGGGATCGCACCTTTATGTTTTCTTGGAGCCATTTTGAAATAAAGTTTCTCACAAAAATGAAGGGATCACAGAAAGTATTTAGGAAACCAATTAGCGATTATAAATTTCCTTAGAAATATTTATTTCCGTAAGGATCTCAAAGAAATTTTATGGATTCTGTCGTTTAGACAAATAGAACTGAATTTAAATAATTTCTGAAATCAACTTACGGTTTCAAATCACTTTAAAGCACACTTTTAGAAATTTTCTGGAAGGATCTCAAGGAAATTGAAATGATTTTGTCGTTTAGACAAATAAAAACGAATTTGACTAATGTCCGAGATCAACTTTCGTTTTTGAATCAATTTCAGAAACCACTTTTGTAAAAAGTTCAGAAACTATTGTTGGTTTCGACTATTTTTCTTATCACAAATCGAACAAATTTATTAAAATGAAAATTAAATTCTTTGCCTGAAGTGAAATCTCCAGTATCAATTTTAATTATTGCACTAAAATCACAAATTTTTTACACAAATTTACCGAAAAATCAAATTCACTTATTTTTTCGAACAGTAAAAAAATTGTTTGCTGGGTTAGCAATTGTAATTTTCCAAATTTTAACTAATTATAATCAATTTTATAAAAAATTAGCAAAAAATTTCACACACATATATTGCTTCTTAATTTCACTGAAAATTGTTCGCTGGGTTATATAGCAAAACAACCACAAATACGGCAAAAAAAAAAAACAAAAAGAAATTTTTTCCAAATTACTGATAATTTTACCCTATTTTGACAATTACTTTTCCAAAATGTATAATTATTGATCACTTTATAACCACAGCCTCTTGTAATTATCTTACTCGCACACACTTTTATGTCCGTCCGATTACTTTAATTTTACCTCAAATCTTCCTGTTCACTAATTATTTTCCAGTATTAATTATCCACAATAGTTGTATAGAAAAATTACACGGTATTCACCTCTATTTAATTTCTCAATTCTACTTTCGTATTAATTTCACAATTATTTTTATTTATTTCACAAATCTATCATTTATTTTCTGTTTTTTCGTTTGTTTACATGTACCATATGATCAGTGGTGTTGCCAACTATGATCAGTACACTCTAAAAAAACAGTGTTGGTAAACGTTAAAAGTACCAACAGTAACGAGTAGAATATAAATTAAGAAAATAAACACAAAACAAACGTCAAATAATAATGACAAATGCAATTGTGGGATAAATAAGAAAAACACGAAAAAGGTAGCAAATTGGAAAATTGTAAATATTTTACAATTTTATAAAATTAATTATTTCCCGAAGGAAAAATAACGAGAGATACCGAAAAAAGAGAGAACGAACGGCAAGTAAAAACAGAATGAAGCGAGGAGGCGACACTTATCAACGTTAGTGGTTTTATAATTAACACGATATGCAGATAATGAAGTTTTATGTGTTTTAATGATAATTAAGTTTGAACAATAAAGCAATTTTCTATTTTTTGTGTGTTTCACTATTAGGGTGGTTTTTGAATTAAAAATTTGATTAAAAGAACGAATAATTTCAGGTGTGGAATAATAACTTTGGCAAAAAACTAAATTTTGTAATTTAAATTTTAATTTAAGTTTTATTAAAATCGAATGCAAAGTCTCACACTAATTATTTGTTCTTGAATACCTGATTAGGGGTTTGTTGATGTTCGGCACTTTCCTTTTGGCACAAGATGCAGTTGCACTTCGGCATTTGTATAGCACTGCAACAAGATGATGAAACGACTTCCTTCCTTCAATAGGTTTTGGGATGATGATTTTTGTTGTGGTTGTAGCAATTACAGACACACAAATTTTGTTGATATTATCACTGTTGGTTATAATATACCACGAAAATTGTTTTATACCACGGGGATTTATTATCGCACACACGGCAGATTCTTGTATAATTGTTCGATAAAATTACGAATGTGGTAACAACGAAATTTTTTACAATTTTTTGAATTATTTTTCACAAACACGGTCCCTGCTCGGGCGCCAAAATGTTTTTCCTTAAGCGTTTTTAAGGATTGTTTGCAAAACGAAAAGTTAATTTAGCAAACTATTTATTTTTTTTAAAAAATGGTGGACGGTTTTGCTTTTAATGCAGTTGTAAAAATTCCGACACAAAAAAAATATGTACACACTCGGTTTATGGTTATAACAAGAGTGATTTATTCAAATTAAAATGGATCCTTAACTAAGCTTACAATATAAGAGATTTTTTTAAATTTCCCAAGCATTTTGACAATTAAACCCTTCATTAGGATGGCAATTCAGTTACGTTAAAATTAATTTATTAGTTGGGAAAAATAGTATTAACGTTAAAAAGGAATTCAGTAGAAGACTGTTAACTTTAAAATTAAATGAAAATAAAAAATATAAAAAAAATAAAAAATAAAAATTAGAACCAAACAAATATGACCTGGCTTAACAGTATCTAACAATAAGTTTTTTTTTTTTTGACGAAATATCATTATGATCCTCAATTACATACTTTTATTAACTAAAAAAAATAATTAACATACAAAGGCTTTGGAGGGAATATAACCCACAACCCCTCCACTTACTTTCAGAGTATCACGCTACATGTTAATATACTGCAGCCCAATATAAAAAAAATAATGGAGTAAAATTACCATGGATTAACGATAAAAGCAGCGATTTATTGTTAAAATTTCTTATTATAATTTTTCGTCTGTTGTGTTTTCATTACAAATCAATCTAATTATTTATTTCTCCATTTCAGGGATTATGTCTAATATACTTGCCGGTCATAATCCCAAAAATCGAATTATATCTAGCGGCAATTGATAAAACATTGCCGCTGGATAAGTTCTTGCAGCATATCGGTATATAAAACTATGTTTTCTTTACATCTGAGGTGTAGGGTATGTTCAGCAACTTTGTAGAAAATATTATGGCAAACATTTTTGTGAAACATATTAACCCTCTAACTCCCTCTCATAACGGTATTTTTTGGCTCTATTCTAACAAATCGCAAAAAACACCCCGAAATAGGGGGAGGGTGGGGATGAAATGTTCTACAAAAATGTTGCCAATAAAATTTTACTATATACCTCGGAGCACACCAAAGCCCAAAAATTAACACAAACACAAAAAAGAGTCAAGTTCTATGTTTTGTTAATGAAAAAAAGGACGGACGGACAAATCTTCATGTCGTTAGGCGCGGTATAGGGTTTGATTTTAGAAACATGGTTTCTTTGGGAAATGATCTTAGAATTTCTTGTAGATTATGTTTTTGCTATACGATTTTTGACAAAAAAAAATCGACCCACCCTAATGTTTATATTCATATCCCTGCAAACATTTGGAAGAAATATCGCCTAAGAGAAATTGCGGGGATATCTTCTTTTTATCGTAATTACAAATCATCAAAGTAGTACATTTTTAAAATCTTCCTTTTATCATTTTGAGGATATTTTAGCAATATTTAAAAAAATATATTTTTTGTCAATTACAAAGTAGATTAAATCGCCAAATTATCGAAAATTTATCTTCCAGGTGATTTTTCACCTGCGCGATTCATATACGATATCTTCCTTTTATCATACGGATGGTAAAAAAAACGAAATCAAAATATTTTATTTGTTGTCAAAAAAATTAATTTTATATTATAATATCGTTTTTCTTCGTTTTTTCGCAATAAATGTAACATAAATCAAACAAAAATTCTTGAAAAGTGTAAATAAATTTGCACTATTAATTAACTGCATTTCGTTTCTCCATTGGGTCCAGCAAAATTGTGACCAATTTTTGAAGCAAAACAATTATCAAGATCATGGAACCAATCAAGAAATCATCATTCAAGGCAATTTTTTGTAGTGTGGTATCTTTTGTATGATATCTAATAAGACAAACCATAATTTTGAAACAAAAACGGCGACATCATCTTTTTATCATCCAAGAACAGTATTGGAGATTTCGTTTAGGGGATTATCTAGCAATATTTTCTAGGTCAAATTTGAGTAAAATCATAAATTTATCTTCCAAATGTGTTGTCGGGGAATCTGCCCCAGCCCAAAGCTTCCACTATAGATTGTAAACACAGAGTATAATTTCAAAAATGTTTTATTTACGATTAATCTCTAATGTTAAAATTCTTTTTAGTATGGTAACCAAGAGCACAATTTTTGTTAGTTATGGCCTGAATCTCAATTAATACTTTTTAAAAATGGCCTCGAAACAATCAATTTTATATGACAATTCTCTTTCTAACCCGCGTGGAAATTATTTTTATATAAACCAAATACAATATTACAAAAATTCACTCAACAAATACATGTAAACAAATTTGACATTTGGAAAAGATATGTTTAGTAGACAATTAAAAAGATAGCAAAAAATTATAAAGAACTATTAAAATATGATTTAAGGCAGTGGCGGTAACACCCCTCCGCAGTATGGCGAGAAGCTGCTTCGAAGCCTTACTCCTTTTCCTTAGCCACGTCCAAAACTGCTAGTTTAGCTGCAGGTCTCTCTAATATACCGCACGCTGTCATAACTCTTGCCTTACGTACTTGACCGTCTTCAGATATGTAAACTTCGATGATTCTACCTTTTGGCCACACATTTCTAGGACTTGCAGGGTCAACCACTATCACCAAATCTCCAACAGCTAACGGCTTAGATTTTTCGAACCACTTTGTTCTACAAGCTAAAGTTGGCAGATATTCTGCCACCCATCTTTTCCAAAAGCTTTGTGCATACTGCTGGGAACGCAACCAACTCTCCTTTAACACAACACCATCATCATCAAATAACGCAAGTGGCTTTAGACCATTGGAATTACCTAACAAAAAATGGTTAGGTGTGATAGCTTCTTGATTTTCACTTTCCACTGGAATATAAGTTAATGGGCGAGAATTAATGATACTCTCAACCTCGGTCATCATATTTCGTAAGATTTCGTCGCTTGGATTTCTTTCTACTTTTATTTTATAAAAAACCGTTTTAACTGAACGAACTAGTCGTTCCCAAGCTCCCCCCATATGGGGGGCAGATGGCGGGTTAAAGTTCCACTTAGTAGTTGATGTGGTAAAACTACGAACGAATTCATCTTTGTCCACCTCTTTCAGTGCCTCCCTCAACTCACGCTCCGCACCCACAAAGTTCGTGCCGTTATCGCTGAAAAACTCCCTTGGATGCCCTCGTCTTGCTGTAAAATTACGTATTGCCATAATACAGGAACTGGTGTTGAGCGAATGAACTATTTCAATGTGGACGGCCCTTACAGTCAAACAAGTGAATAACGCACCATACCTCTTATCTTTATGCCGATTAACGGTAACGAATATAGGACCAAAGAAGTCAAGACCCGTAAACGTAAAGGGTGCCAAAAAGGCCGCAAGTCTTGCTCGGGGCAATTTCGCCATTTGCGGGAAGTTTGGCGAAGCATTTTTTATTTTGCACATTTGACATTGTCTAACTACTGACTTACATACAATTCTCATTTTCGGAATATAATATCTTTGGCGTATCTCATTTATCACGGTCTCATGATTAACATGGTGATATACATTGTGATAGTGCAATATTAAAAGATTTGTTATATGACCACATTTTGGCAAAATAGCCGGATGTTTTAATTCTTCTGGCACGTTAGCGTTTTCAAGCCTTCCTCCCACACGAAGAATACCCTCATTATCAACGTACGGAGACAATTTATACATAAAGTTAGATTTGGCCAAACTTTTTTTTTGTATTAAACAGTTTATTTCATCATAAAATGATATCTTCTGAGCTTCTTTTAACAAAACTGTCTCTGCTCTACGTAGCTCATCTTGAGTCAACTGCGTTTCGTCTTTAGCTTTAATTTTATTCTTAAGACGATACCAAAAACGAAGTGCAAATGCGGTAGCCCTTAAAGCTCTACACCAGCGAGAAAAACGTTCAATGTTTATTAATGGTTTAACATTTTCTATTACTAAATTGTGATGTTTTAACTCGATTTCTGTGGGCGTAAAATCTTCAATATCGTAATGCCACTTACATTCAGGCAATTTCAAAAATTCTGGTCCATTAAGCCAACGGCTAGAATGAGATAAATCAGGTTTCTTTGCCCATTTAGTTGCTTCGTCAGCCACATTCATTTTTCCCGATATCCAAACCCACTCATCAATTTCAGAAATATCTAAAATCTCACTTACACGAACGGCGACAAATTGGTGATATTTACGGTGGTCAGAACGAATCCAACTTAATACTGTTCGTGAATCTGACCAAAATAATCTTCGTTTAATTTTAATCGTATGGCTTTGTGCAATATAATTAGCAAATCGTGCCCCAATAAGTGCTGCCATTAGTTCTAATCTTGGGATTGAAGCAACTTTAAGCGGGGCTACTCGTGTCTTCGATCCAATCAATGAAACAATAACGTTCGACCCATCAAAAATTCTAAAGTATGATACAGCTGCATAACCATTTTCGCTTGCGTCTACAAATGTATGCAATTGAACATCCACTTTATTGTAATTAGGTAATACTTTTAAATAGCAACGGGGTATATTTATAGTTTTTAGATACGGTAAAAATGACAACCAATTTTCCCACTTTACCTTTTGATCTACCATAATAGGTTCATCCCAATCGACACCACTTCTCCAAATTTCCTGCAAAACGATCTTCAGATACATAAGGAAATTTCCGACGAGTCCCAAAGGATCGTAAATACTCATCAGAATTTTTAAAACTTCACGCTTGGTTGGCTCCTTATTGCCGAGAAAAAGTTCACTATTTAAAATAGAGGGCGAAAGTTTAAATGTAATTATATCATCAGCTGGAACCCAAAAAACTCCCAGAATCTTTTCGGTTTCTAAACCAGCACCAATATTAAGACATATTGTATTTGAGAGTTTATTGGTATTTAAATCATTTAAAACAGAAACACTATTTGAACACCAGTTTCTGATGTTAAATCCGGCTTGACTATGAATATATCTTACATCTATAGCCAATTTGCTAGCTTCTTCAGGAGTATCCGTCGAAACAAGGAAATCATCTACGTAGTGGTTATCTTTTATGGCTGCAGCGGCTAAGGGATATTTGTTTTCAAATTTTGAAGCATGTAGATTCTTTATATATTGCGATATACAAGGCGCACATGAAGCACCAAAGATCATCACCTTCATGACGTATACGTCGGGCTCTTTACTATCATCGCAGCCGCGCCATAAAAACCGCTGTGCATCGCAGTCGTCGTTAGTGATATGAATTTGGTGAAACATTTGCTCTATGTCACCAACTACTGCAACCTTTTTTTGACGGAATCTAAACAATATAGATGGAAGCGAAGACAACAAATCTGGCCCTTTAAGCAGCATTGAGTTCAATGATATACCATTAGCTTTCGCAGCTGCGTCCCATACTATTCTAGTTTTGTTGGGCTTGTTTTTATTAAATACAGGAAATATTGGTAAATACTAGTGCCCCCCATTTCCCGGTTCTCGGTATTCCCGGGAATACCGGTATTCCCGGTTCTGGTACCGGTTTCCCGGTTCTAGATATATTCCCGGGAATACCGGTATTCCCGGTTCTGAACCTGGTACCGGTTCTCAAAAAACAAAAAAATACTATACCATAAAATATTTAAATTACACTATATAATCAGTATTTTGGAAGTATTTAGTTGTATTTGTAAAATTATTTAAAAATCATTTAACTGTGTTTTCCTAAATTCAAAAAATAAAATGGAAATTGTGTTTTTCACATGTTTTGTTTTTTTTTTTTGATAAAAGCAAAGAAAAAATTTAAATTGTACAAAATTTTACAAAATATTCATACCGCTAGTCCCGGGAATACCGGTAATACCGTCAGAACCGGAACCGGGAATACCGGTATTCCCGGGAATACCGGGAATGAATCAAGAACCGGGAAACCGGTACCATTTCCCGGGAATACCGAGAACCGGGAATACCGGTATTCCCGGTACTACGGTACTGACCGTAGGCACTAGTAAATACCATACATTTTGGTTGTTCTGTTTATTTTTATCAATTTTTGTTATATATTGTTTTTCTAGATACTCAGCTATTGTTTTATCAAATATAGAAAACAAATCTTTATTATTTTTTAAAGTTTTCTCCAGACATACCAATCTTCTCATTGCCATGTTATAACTTTGTGGCAACTTGATATCGTCATAACGCCAGAGCAAAGCTGTCTCATAATGGCCATCGGTTCTTTGTTTGGTATATTTCTCTAATAAATTCATTGCTCTCTGATCATCTTTACCAAGTAAAACGTGTGTGCTATTTATGCCAGCCATTTCCAGAGAATAAAACTTCTTTAATAAGGAATTAAGATTTTTATCATTATCACGATCGCACTCACAAATATGAAAATTATACTGCTTTTGATTCGGTTGATTTACACTTACATTACCACATACAAGCCACCCGAGCCGAGTGCAAAAGGCAATGGGTTCATTTTTATTACCTTCCTTAACACGAAACGGTGTGCATAATTTTAAATTGTTGAGGCCTAAAAGGACAGTTGGGATAGCGTCATTATAATTTTCTATAGGTAAACCTCTTAAATGTGGAAACTGCTTACTTATTTTTTCGTAATTTAAACATTGACTGGGTAAAGATAGGTGTTTCACTGTACGAAGTTGCACGGAATATTTTGTTTTATTTAGGCCGGAAATTTGTACCGATATGCGCTGTGAGTCTTCTTCATTACGGCCCATATTGCCTGTCCATTTCAAACATAAAGGTTCTGGATCACCTGATAAATTTAAATCATTAATTAACTTTTCATTAATTAAACTTATTGAAGACCCTTCATCTATAAATGCGAACGTTTTTAAACAATTATTGTTTTTACCATAAATATTTATGGGTAAAATTTTAAACAGAATTTGATTATTAATTGGCCCACTGTGTGCAGCATGTAAATTATTTGTTTTGTTTTCGTCTTCTTTTAAATCATTTGTTTCGTTTTTATCAGCTGTTGATCTATGCAGAAGAGAATTGTGTTTGATTTGACATTTTTCTTGTCCACACACAATGCTGCTATTACAAATACCATAGTGACGGCGTAAACACAATTTGCAGAGATTATGTTTTCTAACTAAATTCCATCTCTCATTTCTGTCAGCTGCTAAGAATTTTTCACATTTATCTACGCTGCTGCAGTTTTCAAAACAAACAACGCAACTTCTTTTACTTTGTTCTTCGTGGGTATATACCAATGGTGCCCAAACACTTGTTAAAGATCAACGACGACACACACACACAATATAAACGACAACGAAACTAACAACAGAGAGCGTAAAAAACAAAAAATTTCTCTTTTTGGGCACCGCTGGTATATACATGTGCATTTCTTGTTTTGCGAGAGAGATGCTCAGTTGACGTCGACGTACTGCTGTTGCTCTCTATGTTAACGCTGCTTGCTGATATGCCTACGTCATAAATCCAGTTTGCAAATTCTGTTAAATTAACCTTTTTGTTTTTGTTTTTTATCAATTCCTTTTTGTGTGCAGCCCAATCTAATTGAAAATAAGTTGGCATTATAATAATTAATTCCTGCAATAAAGAAGAATTATTAAGTTCATCTAATAAATCACAAGCTATAATAGTTGTTTCCAAACCCTTTACTTCAACGGCAAATGAGGTGATTGTATTTAAATTATTTGCATTGATCGCTGGTAATAATTTTATTTTATTTTTTAGTGAACACAATATCTTTTCTGGTTGGCCGAATAGAAGTTTCAATGTTTCTATTGCTGCTGGTACACAAGAGGGGTGTATTAAAATGTGTTTAACAGAACGCAATGCTTCCCCACGTAGTGCCTTTTGAAGCCGGACCAGATTTTCTGCATCACTTAAACCACAGACAGAGGTGGACCAGTCCAATGTGGAAAAAAAGAGTGGCCACTCTTCAGGCAGGCCGGTGAATGTTGGCAGATCTTTTGGTACTGTTTGGCGCGCATTTATTTGTTGATGAGTAAGGTTGTTTTGAGTGGTGCTGTTGCGGGGATGAAAACTAAACGATGGTTGCATACAAAATGTGGGTTCGTTATAACCAAGATGAAACGGTTGTGCTGTACTTGAATGAGTTTCAGTATTTAAGTTGTTATTTAAAATGTTACTTGCGTTTTCAGTTGAATGCAAGTAATTTTGTGGTGTTTTATTAATAAAAGCGGCTGCATTTTGATTAGTGTCATTCGTTGACAAAGTTGTTGTTAATATTGGCTGAGTTGCTGTTGTGTAGACTACATTTGTACTTACGTTTTGGCAACATGTGCTTGGCAAATTCGATGATGACGGTAGTGTTGCTGTTGCAGTTTGTTGAGGAGGTGCAAAATATGGTGTTTCATCAAAAGTTCGTTGACGTTGTTCCTGTGTTGTATTTGTTTGTTCCTCGGCCGAAGTCAGCTGTTGAACAGGATCAGGTTGATTATTCAACCATTCATGTACGGAGTTATTTATTGACTGGGCATTATCACTTACTGCCTCCGCCTGCTCCAGAATCTGGTATTTCTTTCGAATAAAGTCTCTTTCGAGCTGCGTTTCCTCTTGTAGGCGTTGAAGTTGTAAAATGTGTCTATGAGAACGTGAAGCTCGCGACGAGTTAGAAGACATGCTACGAACGGAACGAGGGGATTCTGGTGTTCTTTGTTGTTGTGTAGAACAATTCAGACAAATCCATTTTGGTTGAGGTTGGTTGTCAACGATGTTAGCACATAATAAATGAAAAGATAAATGACATTTATTGCAATTGATTGCATTGTTGTTGTTGGATGGTTCGTTGCAGATGCGGCAGTTCGCTGAAGACTGTAGATTTGAGTCAATAATTTGTTGGTGATTTGGTGGTTGACCCTGTAAGGAAGAAAAAGAATCCATTTCGTTAGGACTTACGGTATATCCGCCAAGTGACATGGGTTCCTTAGGGTAAATCCAAGTTGTATATCAGGCAAATTATAGATGTTAGACGCCAGTAAATTTTATATTACAATAAATTTACGTAATTAAAAAGAATTTTAAAGTTGTTGTCGGGGAATCTGCCCCAGCCCAAAGCTTCCACTATAGATTGTAAACACAGAGTATAATTTCAAAAATGTTTTATTTACGATTAATCTCTAATGTTAAAATTCTTTTTAGTATGGTAACCAAGAGCACAATTTTTGTTAGTTATGGCCTGAATCTCAATTAATACTTTTTAAAAATGGCCTCGAAACAATCAATTTTATATGACAATTCTCTTTCTAACCCGCGTGGAAATTATTTTTATATAAACCAAATACAATATTACAAAAATTCACTCAACAAATACATGTAAACAAATTTGACATTTGGAAAAGATATGTTTAGTAGACAATTAAAAAGATAGCAAAAAATTATAAAGAACTATTTAAATATGATTTAAGGCAGTGGCGGTAACAAAATGATTATCTAGCAATATTGCCCATTTATCTTCCAGAAGAATTGCTTTCGAACTTCTTGGGCGTATTGCTTTCGGGACACGATTCCTTCGGTATTTTCTTTATATCAAAATGCTTGCAGGGTTACCTATGCATTCATACACTCTCTTTCTGCCGACCACTGATTTAAAAACAATACCCAGCAATAAATAAACGAAGTGGTTCAAAAAGAATTAGTGGTTTCACTACATACAAAGTAGCGATAGGTGCCGAACTTCGTATTCCGTAGGAAGTACTTTTAAAATCACTTCCAAAAATGCTACAAAATAACAATAAAACATCTTTCACAAGTTCTTTACTTAATGATTTTGAAGCACCTCTTTCATATATTCTTAGAAATTAAATCAAATCACCACAACATATGCACTTCTTTTTCAACTGAAACACTTAGAATGGTGGTGATACAAGAAGTATGCAAATTTTTCTACGTCCATCTTCGAATAGATTTAGGTTTTGAAAAAATGGTGACAAAATTTGGTAATGGCATTTCATTTCTCTTTATTTAGAGCTTAAAAATCGAAAAGACGAAAATCGATTATTGATAAATTGTTCAAATTTCATACAAGCAATTTGACGTTTAACTATCATTTTATATCTTATATCGAAAAAAGTCCTATATTAAATAAATACATTTACTAACTAAATCGGATGTTGCTGCATCACATTATTAAAGATTGTTTAAGCTTTTTAGAAAATTGAGATTTAGCCTTGTTGTCAGAACAAACTGGCGAATCGATGGTTTTAACGTGTCGAATGAGTAATATTAATTGCATGAAACAAGAAACAAGAAAATACAAGCAAATTACTAAATTATTATGAAATTTAAAATTCAAATGCGAAAAAAACGAAAAATACATTTCTGATTTTTTTTTTGTGGATGGACAAACATCTAAACTTTAAAAAAAAAATTAAAAAATAGAAAAAAAGTGGCCGGATTTTTGATAAATTGACTTTTTAAAAAAATGGAAAATTTCAGAACGGGTTCTGAAAATTTTTCAAGGAAAAAAAAATTATTCGATAGCCCATACGAAACTATATAGGAATGTAAATTTTTAAGATTGTGGTGCATTCCGTTTTAATGTGATAAATATTTAATCAAGGCAACTCGCCACAAATTTGACCATTTTTCCAATATTTGACCACGCCTCCTAAGCCCAGTTTTTGAAAAATTGAAAAACCGAAAACGCAATTTTCTAAGTTCCATATAGGGCTATCCATACAAGCTATTCAGAACTTTATGGTACACGTGTTTTTTTCGCTGGACATTTGGTGTGGAATGCCTCTTATATTCTTTATAAATCACACTAAAATTTTCAAACGCGAATATGTCAAAAACAGAACATGCTTAAAAAATTTTTACTGCAGTTTTGGAATCAGGAGGTCCATTTTATATTAAATCGAGTCCTATTTGATGGAAGCAACTTGAGAATACGTAACAGTGTACCCCTAAAAGTGCAAAAATATTGTTGTTTTTTTTTTACTTTTTAACAGCGAATATCTCAAAAACGGTACGTGCTAGAAAAATTTGGACGGTAGATTTGGAAGCAGGATACTCAAATGTATAAGGACCAGTTAGAAATTTCACTTGGAGGTTTTTGCTGTCAAACAGTGTTTTTAGTGTAAATATTATGAAAATTAATCAATCTTACAAAAAGAAGTGAAAAAAGAACTTCTAATTTAGAAGTTCTAAATCACCAAATAAAAATGACATAATCACAACCAAAATGCCAAGAAATATGTTCTTCTAAAGAAGTGATGAAAAAAACGCTTCCAAAAGGTCAAGTTATATTAACATCCGGATCACTACTTCAGAAGTTGTCATAAAAGTGTTAATATATATGTAAATAATAAAAACTAGTGATATATGGTATAATTAAGTGTCAATCTTTCGCCACTGAAAAGTGGCGAAAAAAAGAACATACTTTGTGTGTCACGCCCATCTTAAATTCATCAAAGTTTCAGTTGAAGAAGAAATACATCTGGTTCATAAGTTGTGGTGAATTTTGTAGTGAATGGTAAGCTCTTTTTTTGCTGGGTCGTACTATTTTTAGAGTACAAATGGCTTGGTACTTCCGAATTTAACGCTGTGATTTTTTAACTGTTTAATAATTTCGAGTTTTTTCTAAGTAGTAACAATATCTTCAAAGATATGTTAATATGTCAGAGGAAAAACTCTAGAATCCACAACAAAACCAAAGAATACATATGATATAAAAAGTTAAACCACTAACTTTTGCAATCAGGTAAAGGGAAACTAATTCTCTAAGGTTATTTAAAAACTTTTACTTATACATAGACAATGAGTTTAATTTAAGTTTTTAAATAAATATTTGCCTTTACTTTTAAACTCTCAACAAACAGTGTCAGGCATAATATGAGCAACAATTTTTTTATAGACATAAAATACACATCATATTTTTTCGAAAACAAGAAATACACTACAGTATTCAAAATATCTTTACCAACCGGTAGTTAACAAATTTGAAGACTGTAAGCAGAGTATTAATTTGCTAAGCCACTTTTTACCCATCATTGTTTTAGAACAACAAACACAAAAACATAAATGTTGGTATATTTTGGTAGATGTTGTAAAAACATATAATTTTTATACCCTACACCACACTGTGGTACAGGGTATAATGAGTTTGTGCTGATGTTTGTAACTACCCGAAATATTGGTCCTAGACCCACTTTTAAGTATACCGATCGACTTAGAATCACTTTTTGAGTCGATTTAGCGATGTCCGTCCGTCCGTCCGTCCGTCCGTCCGTCCGTCCGTCCGTCTGTCTGTCCATGTAAACGGTGTAAACACGATACAGGTCGCAATTCTTAATCAATTGACTTGAAATTTGAAACTTAAGCCTCTTTTGGCCCAAGGACGAAGCCTATTGAAATTGGAAAAAATCGGTCCATATTTAGACCTAGCCCCCATACAAAGGTCCTCTTTAGTTTTGGCTCAAATGACTCTAATAGCCGCATTTTAATAGGTAATTCGAAATTTGCCAGGTAATCATGTTTTATCCACACAAATCAACATTCCGAATTTTAAAGAAATCGGACTAGTTCTTCTTGTAGCCCCCATACAAACCACCTTCCCGATTTTCACATAAATCTCTCAAATTTCATGAAAATAGAAAATATTTAATTAAAATTCTGTTTGTGTATGTTAAACGCGTTCTTTAATAACCTTATCAAATCTGATTATCATCGGACCATTTTTGGACTTAGGTCCCATGTGGAAATTTCCCCCGATATTCAGTTGAAGCGATTTATTGTCAACAAAAAGAAGCCTATTCCACTCAAATTTTATTAGTGAGTGCTTTTTACACTTATTAAAGATTTGACAAAATATAGATCTAATCAGTCCATGTTTGAACTTGGGACCCATTTTCCGGGAAACTCTGGTGTAGGGTATTATATGGTCGGTCTTGACCGACTATAATTTTCTTACTTGTTTTTATTATAACACTGAGGAACATGTTTTTGTATCTTGGATGGGACCGAAAAATAAATAAGAGTATACCATCTTCAATTTTTATGGACCGTTTTAGTAATTTTTTCAATACCCGAGTAAAAAAAGTTGATATGATCATATATGATCAAGCAGATATGAGCTCAGATCCGTAATTTGAGTCGATCAAATTGGATCTGAACATATCTCACACCATATCTGAGTTCATAGTTTTACTATTTTTTTTTTCAAATGACCTCATAATTTGTAAATAAAAAAGCACCGTTAATAATTTAAATTAGAAATTAATTATTAATTTATTTTATTATCAATATTTGCACACTTACAATACTTGCTGAACGAAAAAGTTCAGTGTGCAAACCATACACCATTCAATCTTCCAAACGAGTATCCGCACTTCCTAATTTGTAGTTATTAAGGGCTGAAATTAATATGTTTGACGCCCTAAAGATGCGTTTTGGCTACTGAATGTTTATGTATTAAAACTCGATGTCGAATGTATATTCATAAATAGCAATCGCTATGATGACATTTGAAGCAAAATCTACCACCATCATAAACATCTACCTATTGAAGAAGCATCAAATTTAATGTTTGGAATGTTTTTGAATGTCCTTTTTTTCAATACAAAAAAGTTCCACAATTTCTTTCACATTGTATTTAATAGTCAAAATGCTGAAAATATAAAAAACGAGTCATAAACATAAGGACATATTGCAAACAATTTTTTAATTTCACCTTTTAGCAGTGTTATTTCGCCTTTTATTGCAAATTTAACAAATTGTTAAATTTTTCGAAATTTAAATGATAAAATTTTTTGAAGTTTTTTTTTATTTTTGAAATTTGTTTTGAAGTTTTTTATTTTGGTTTTTGTTGTTTGAGTTTTGAAAGTTTTTAATTTTTCACTGTTTTTTAACATATAAAGTTTTGTTATTGCGAAATCGAAAATAAATAATTTGTAATATTAGGGATGTTCGCTTTTTCTTTAAACAAACCTAAGATGTAATCATATGAGATATCGTTATATGTAATAACATCTATATATATAAAAGAGTTGGGTGAGTGAGTGACTGACTGACTGACTGACTGATTCATCATCGCCCAGCCCAAACCGCTGAAGCTAGAGACTTGAAATTTGGACTGTAGGTTCGCCTCCCGGAATATAGATCCAGTAAGGCTGGATTTTTGTCAGTGTTGATTCTAAGGGGGTAAAAAGGGTAAAAAACTGTACTTTTGGTACTTTTTATATCTCCCGAAATAATGGTCATAGAGACTTGAAATTTGGACTGTATGTTCACCTCCCGGAATGTAGATCCACTAAGGCTGGACTTTTGCCGATGTTGATTCTAAGGGGGTAAAAAGGGTAAAAAACTGTACTTTTGGTACTTTTTATATCACATGAAATAATGGTCACAGAGACTTGAAATTTGGACTGTATGTTCACATCCTGGAATATAGATCCAGTAAGGCTGGATTTTTGCCAGTGTTGATTCTAAGAGGGTAAAAAGGGTAAAAAACTGTACTTTTGGTACTTTTTATATCTCCTGAAATAATGATCATAGAGACTTGAAATTTGGACTGTATGTTCACCTCACGGAATAAAGATCCCCTAAAACTGGTTTTTTGCCAATGTTGATTCTAAGGGGGTAAAAAGGGTAAAAAAACTGTACTTTTGGTACCTTTTATATTTCCCTTAATAATGGTCTCAGAAACCTAAAATTTGGAATGTAGGTTCACCTCCCGGAATATAGATCCACTAAGGCTGAAGTTTTGCCAATGTTGATTCTAAGGGGGTAAAAAGGGTAAAAAACTGTACTTTTGGTACTTTTTATATTTCCTTAAATAATGGCCCTAGAAACTTGAAATTTGGAATGTAGATTCACCTCCCGGAAAATAGGTTCACTAGGGCTGGGTTTTTACCAATGTTGATTCTAAAGGGGTAAAATGGGTAAAAAAGTGGACTTTTGGCACCTTTTATATTTCCTTAAATAATGGTATTAGAGACTTGAAATATGGACTGTATGTTCACCTCACGTAATAAAGGTCCCCTAAGGCTGGATTTTTGCCAATGTTGATTTTAAGGGGGTAAAAAGGGTAAAAAACTGTACTTTTGGTACCTTTTATATTTCCTTAAATAATAGTCCTAGAAACTTGAAATTTTCAATGTAGGTTCACCTCCCGAGAAAAAGGCTGGGTTTTTTTTTTATTTACTAAAATAATGGTCATACAAACTTGAAATTTGGAATGTAGGATCCTCTGTTAAAAAAAACAATACGGAACTGGTACTTTTTGAAAATTTAGATTCTAAGGGGGAAAAAAGAGGTAAAAAGTGTACTTTTGGTACTTTTTTTTTATTTCTTAAAATTATGGTCATAGAAACTTGAAATTTGGAATGTAGGATCCTTCGAGAAACCTTTCTTAAGGGAAACCTTTTATAAAAAGTACCTTTTATAAAAGTACCTTTTATAAAAGTACCTTTTATAAAAAGTACCTTTTATAAAAAGTACCTTTTATAAAAAGTACCTTTTATAAAAAGTACCTTTTATAAAAAGTACCTTTTATAAAAAGTACCTTTTATAAAAAGTACCTTTTTTAAAAAGTACCTTTAATAAAAAGTACCTTTTATTAAAAGTACCTTTTATAAAAAGTACCTTTTGTAAAAAGTACCTTTTATAAAAAGTACCTTTTATAAAAATTACCTTTTATAAAAAGTACCTTTTATAAAAAGTACCTTTTATAAAAAGTACCTTTTATAAAAAGTACCTTTTATAAAAAGTACCTTTTATAAAAAGTACCTTTTATAAAAAGTACCTTTTATAAAAAGTACCTTTTATAAAAAGTACCTTTTATAAAAAGTACCTTTTATAAAAAGTACCTTTTATAAAAAGTACCTTTTATAAAAAGTACCTTTTATAAGAAGAACCTTTTATAAAAAGTACGTTTTATAAAAAGTACCATTTATAAAAAGAACCTTTTATAAAAAGTACCTTTTATAAAAGGTACCTTTTATAAAAAGTATCTTTTATAAAAAGTACATTGTATAAAAAGTAACTTTTATAAAAAGTACTTTTTATACAAATTTTTACAAAAAGTGCCTTTTATAAAATATCTTTTAATAAAAGTACCTTTTATAAAAATTACCTTTTGTAAAAATTACCTTTTGCAAAAAAAACATTCTAGGAAAAGTACGTTTTGAAAATTCCTTTTCTTAAGGGGTAAAAATAGTACTTATGGTACTTTTTATATATCCTGAAATAATGATCATAAAAACTTGATATTTGGAATGTAGGATCCTTATATAAAAATTAATTTTTGAAATTTCCTTTTCTTAAGGGGTGGAACGGGTAAAAATTTAAACTTTAGGTACGTTCTAATTTCCGGTAGTAATGGCCCTAGAATCTTGAAATTTGTAATGTAGGATCATTCGGTAAAAAACATTCTGGAAAAAATACTTTTTGGAAATTCCGCTTCTTAGTAGAGTAAAATGGCTAAAAAAGTGTACTTCCGGTAATTTTGATATTTTCTGACGTAATGGTTCTAGAAACTTAACTTAAATTTTGGGAAAACGGGGTTAAAAAGCATACTTTTTGTATTTTTAATATTTGCTGAAATAATATTCCTAGATAATTGCAATTTTATTATAATTGCAAATAAAGTGTAATTTTGGTACTAATTTTTTTGTTCCTATAAAAATTGTCGTAAAAGCTTGAATTTTGAAATGTGGGGTCCTTCGGTGAAAAAAAAACACTCTGCTATGCTAAAGTATTTTTAAAAGATTCCGTTTCTAGAGGTGAAGAAAAGTTTTTTTTTATACTTTTTATACTTCTTGATATAATGATCCTAGGCAGTGAAAATTTAAATGCTGTATTCTTTAGTGAAAAGATATTTTGAAAAAAGTACTTTTTGGAAATTTTGTTTCTAAGAGTCGTAAAGGGCATAAAAAAGTGTAAGTTTGGTACTTCTTATATTTCTTGAAATAACAGTTCAGAAAAAAAAGGTTTTTGGAAAATTTAATTTTAAGTGGAATAGGTTAGTACCTATCTAACTATTAAAGCCTAGAAACCTAAATTTTACGTGCTGTATCTTCCAGCCGAAATAACACCCAAGAGATGGACAGGGAAAAAAGGGGTACCTAAATTGGTACAAGTTGTGTAAAATGATATTTTTATATCTATAAGATAAATACAATAGCACTTTTTATTTCTGTAACGCATATTATATGGAGAGGAATGAAACTTGCATGGAGATTGAATTGGAAATAAAATGGTGTAGAACGGGAAGCGAAATGGAATAGAGCGGGGAACAATATAGAATGATACTTTTTACTAAAATTTTTCGTATTAAACTCCAAATTTGTTCTCTCTTTTTTTACCCAAATTTTTTATTATTCCAATTTCTTTTTTCAGTGAAATATTTATATACTCAAGATCCAAAATCCCTATATAAGGGCTCGAAAATTGTTAAAATCTTTTTTACCGGAACGTACATGACAACGTACCATCGAAATTATTCAAATTTTATTGTTTAAGTTATTTAATGAAATATTATTTTATGAAAGACTTAAACGTCCACACTTAAATAAAACAAAGGCTACATACGAGTCATTTTTTGAAATCGGTAGGGTAATCCTGATCCTTCTATTATCCGGTATTTTACATAACCGGTAACGAAGTTCCGGCGGGCGAGCTAGTGTTATCATATATTATATGAGATATCGTTTGATAAAATTACATATAATCATATATTATATGAGATATTGCTTTATGTCATCACATATAATTTGATCTGATATTTGATCCAAAAAGATATAATCCGATCAAATTGGATCCAATTTTATCCAATTATATCTAACCTTTTTTACACGGGTATCCTCATTTCAACTTTCGAATTATACTAAAGGTAGTAAAAGACCAAATGAT
This sequence comes from Pegoplata infirma, assembly GCA_963921195.1. Lineage (NCBI taxonomy): Eukaryota > Metazoa > Arthropoda > Insecta > Diptera > Anthomyiidae > Pegoplata > Pegoplata infirma. The sequence goes on from OY992536.1 coordinate 67,669,988, forward strand.
ATACATAAAATGTTTAAACAAGTAAAATTGTAAATTATCACATACTGTTAAATTGTAGTACACCTAAGTTGTGTGAAATTATTCTCATAATGTAATTCTAACCCTCCGATCTTTATGAAAATAGTTTTAATTTGTAGAGCAGGAAAAATAAAGGGACAAGTATTTTTTTATAGCGACCCAAATTCATATTTAGGGGGTGCATATGAGGGATTAAGCTCCTTGCATGCCTAATTATGTTAATAAACGTCATCAGTAAAATTCAATCGCAGTACTTTTTTCATTTTAGTCCTTTTTTTCAAATATCCGAATAAGGGCGTTTCACCAAAAACTTTTTTTTTTATTTTTCAACTCTTGAAGCGTAACATGAATTCTTATGACCTAAATGATTTTCGAGATTTTTTTTTTTTAGATTTTCAAAAGGTTAGGATGAACTCGCTCAAATCGATTTTATAAAAAACGTGGTTATGAAACATATTTTTTTCCTTTTTTTAACATGATAATATTTTTAGGCTGGTGTCTAATTTTAAAAAAGTTGTAGGGCGCCACCTCAGTTTGACTATATAAGATACCGATTAACAAAAATTAAAATAAGAATAACTGTTTTCATTTTCTTACAACCAAAATTTAAGTAAAATGGGTTTGTAACTTGGATAATAATTCACCTCATGGTGAATAATAAAAATATTCCCCAGCTGGTGAATAAAACGTAATATAATTATATTTTTTTTAATTAATCAGTTAATCAGTTTGTTTTTTAGTTAATATATTTTTCTTCAACATTTTTTTCATTATTATTTTTTTCCACAATATTTTTTTCCACAATATTTTTTTCATAATTTTTTTTCCATCAATATTTTTTTCATAATTTTTTTTCCATCAATATTTTTTTTCCATCAGAATTTATTTTTTATCAAAAAAAAAAAAAATTGTATACATATTTTTCAAAACTTTTTTGTGTCATAAAAAATTTTGTTTTTAAAAATCAATATATTTTTTTATCAATATTTTTTTAAAATTATTTTTTTTAATATTGTTTTTTTCATCAATATTATTTTTTTTTCTTCAATATTTTTATACCCTCCACTTAGTGATAGAGGGTATATATAAGTTTGTCATTCCGTTTGTAACTCATCGAAATATCGATCTGGGACCCCATAAAGTGTATATATTCATGATGCCCGATCGATTTTAAGACATTCTAGCGATGTCCGTCTGTCCGTCTGTCCGTCTGTCCGTCTGTCCGTCTGTCTGTCTGTCTGTCTGTCTGTCTGTCTGTCTGTCTGTCTGTCTGTCTGTCTGTCTGTGGAAAATGCTGTCGCGGACTAAATATTGCACAGAGATAACTGAAACGTAACATATTTATTGGAAGTTCTCCCGAGAAGTTTGGTATTGCATTTGAGCGATATCGGTTCAGCGGTTCAAAAGTTATGAACGAAAATGTAAGCACACCTCAAAAATTTCAGTACATTCAACATAACCTAAAAATACAAAATGCTTTAATTCGGCTTCTGGTTGGCATATGTGAACAAAATTAAACACCAAATGGTATTTAAATAAGTACAAACATATTTTTTGACAAAAAAAAGAAAAAAATTGCGGATTTTTTTTACCAAAATTTTTTTTCGCGGAAATTTTTTTTTTCAAAAAAAAATTTTTTTTAAAAGTAATTTCCTTTTAAATAAAGTATTTGCAATAATCTTTTTGAAATTGTGGAGGGTATCACTACATTCGGCAAGGCCGAATTTAACTTTTTTACTTGTTTTCATTAATATGTTCTTTTCACCAATATTTTTTTTTTCATCAATATTTTTTTTTTCTTCAATATTTTTTTTTTTTCATCAATATTATTTCTTTTTTCATTAAGATGTCGTGAACCTGTATTCAAAATATGCCAACTCAAATTTGGCCAAAATGAGTTTCCGATGGCAAATAGCTCTCCTATGCAATACCCATCTATGAAAAAAATTTCAGATCAAAAAAATAATTTGTTGTCGTTTTACATCCATTTTTGTTAACCTTCTATCCCAGAGTACATCTTTTTTTGGGGGAAAATAAATGCCAACTCCCATTGTAAATTTCCAAATACTTTTAAAAATTAAAAAAAAATTAAATAATACCACATTTGTTATTGCATTTGCCAAGCTAAACACGAATCTGGTAAAGATTTTTATATCTAATGACTAGTTTTCCAGATATTGCCATTTTGTAAATATCGGTAAATAGTGTTTGCAAAAAAAATGCTTTTACATATCGAGGGGGTATATTCAAAACCCTCTATCTTTCATTTTCACGAAAATTACTTTTTGATGGCAAAATATTCAGTAAAAAGGCCCTCAACTATGGTGTAAAATTCAGAACAAAAATAGTTTAGTTTGTTATTTTATTTGCAGTTTTGGTTTTCTCTATCTCTTACACAATTAATTTTGGCTAAAAAATATGGCTAAAAATTTGGATGTCTTGTGTACATTATGAAACAAAAATTTCAATCTTAAAAATCCCGATGCTGATCAGCATATGTGGACTAAAATAGCGTTTTTAATTTGTTTACTATTTTTTACATAACATACTCAACAGTTGTTTGTCAACTTTTGAGACGAATACGGTTAAAAATAATTTTTGTCTTAAAAATCCGCACCTGTGGACCAAAACGCGATTTCGGAATTATTAATAAGCCGTTATCATTAACAAATTACGTTAAATTTTACCGATGTCGTAAATGAAATCATAATAATTAATTTTTATTAAAATTCAAAAGCCTCTATCTGATCATTTTCATTCATGTACTTAATATTTTTGAGAAACATTTTAAAAACAAATCATATGTGAGATTTAGTAGTTGATTTAGAAAAATATTGTAGAATATTGAATTTTAATTTCTCTAACAATACGTAAAATAAACAGTTTTTTGGCTCTCCTGAAAAGTTGTGTTTTTTTTAGATAGAGGGGTTTGAATATAGGCCCTCGATATGTAACTTTTAAACTATTTATCAGATTGAAACAATTATGTGGGGAGCAAAAAAAGTCAATGATATAAGCTTTCAAAATAGTTAGTTTGGAGTGCTAAAGTTGACCACCCCGAGATGAAAAGGCTTTCAGAGTTAGTAACTTTTAAAATATGCAAAAAATTTTAATTTTTTTTTCAGTTTTTACAGTTACCGTACAAAGACAAAATGGTTAAAAAATAATTTTTTTCACAAACAATGTATTTTTATTTTCCGACAAAATATAACAACTCTAAAAAAATATTTGTTTTTTGATATAGTAATAAATGCCATCTCTGAAAAATACAAAAACAAGTGCGAAATGTGAAATTTTTTGCATAGGTATAAATTATTTAGAATATTGGAACCATCTTATGGAAGGTACATTGTGTTTTTTTACAATAATATGCGAAATAACTAGTTTTTTAGCTCCCCTGAAAAGTAAAATTTTTAGAGTTGGCATTTATTGAATACACCGTCCGACACACTTTTGTACACATGGACCGGACCCGAAAATTCTGAAAGTAGGGCCAAAAAAAAAATACCCGTCTCTCCCAGTTTTTCTAGATCAATTCGCGTTTTCGCGAAAAACGCAAAAATAAAATTTTGAATGTAAAAAATTGTTCGCTTTTCAGAAGTGGGGCTCAAAATAACATTCTTGTGTTTTCCGGTTTTTCTATATCAATTCGCGTTTTCGCGAAAATGCATTTTTTTTTACACACTTGAAAAAATTTACTGCATTCCGAAAATAGGGCTTAAAATAAAATATTGTTCTAGTTTTTCCATATTAATTCACGAAAAATGCAATTTTGAAAAAATGTATTGCATTATTTTTTATAAATATAAAACATAATTATTAGAGATGGGCGCGTGAGTGATTTTTGACTCACACTCACTCACGCTCACGACAGGAATTTTTGAATCACGCACACTCACTCACGAGCATATTTTTTCTACTCACGCTCACTCACAATAACGTGAGTAAATTTGAAACAACTCACACTCACGTGCACTCACGCAAGCTTCACTCACACTCACGTTGACTCACACTCACGAAAATTTCAAAAACTATAATTTCAAAAATCTTTTAAAAATGTTCAGCAAAATTTACAGTTCAGCTAAATTTTACATTTTTTTTTTGCTTTTTTTTGGGACAAAATCATAAATTAAGCCAAATTTTAAAATTTTTTTTTGTTGCTTTTTTGGTACAATAGGAAATATAAAGAGAAAATAATTCACGCAAACTCACGCAAAAATTGAAATCAGTCACACTCACGCGTGATTCACGTGAATCACGCTCTAATCTGCTCATGTGCCCATCTCTAATAAATATACATGATTTACAGTGGAATTACGGTCCTTATACAAAAATTGCTAAAAATAAAATTCGCGTTTACGCGAAAATGCATTTTTTTGCACACTTAAAAAAAATTTACTATATTCGAAAAGTGGGACTAAAAATAAAATATTCACCTAATTTTTTTTAAATTAAAATTAAATTAGCTGGAAAAACTCTGATACATGGGAAATTTTCTTTTTAACTCTACTTGAAATTTTGCGAGTGTGCTAAAAAGAACAAAATATTTTTTTTTTACAAATTTGCGAATTGATATGAAATAACTGAGACACAAATGCTTAGATTTAAACCCAATTTTTTTTTAACAGTGCTAAAAAAAAAAAATTTAGCGTTTTTTGCGAATACGCGAATTGATCGCGAAAACCTGAGAGACACTGGTGTTTTTTTTTAAACCCCACTTTCTGAATAGCATAATTTTTTTCCATTGTGAAAACTTTTTTTTTTTGTTGCATTTTTCGCGAAAACGCGAATTGATCTAGAGAAACTGGGAGACATGGGTATTTTATTTTTGGTCCAACTTTCCGAATTTTCGGGTCCGGTTCATGTGTACAGCCAAAAGTTGCAATTTGATGGACGGTGATATAGTTCGACAATGTTCTTTTCCTCAATATTTTTTTTTCCATCAGTATTTTTTTTCATTAATATTTTTTTTCATCAATATGATTTTTTCATCAATATTTTTATTCATATTTTTTTTCATACATATTTTGTTCAATAATTTTTTTTTTTTGTTTGATCAAAAATTTTCGTATCGACATTTTTTTTTTTCATCAAATATTTTTTTTTCCATTAAATTTTTTTTTTTTTCACAAAACCATTTTTTATTGACAAATAATAGAGTTGTCAACCGATTAAGAATAATTCGATTAATCGATCAAACAAAACCAAACTCTTGTTCGATTAATTTAAAAATGACGATTTTCGAATAACGAATAAATCGATTAATTTACAATTACAATTATTTTTTTTTACAATTATTTTTTTATAAACTCCATGTACAGTATCAAAATATCGGTCTAGGTCCCCAAAAAGGAAATATATTTTTGATCAGTGATCGATTATAAGACATTCTAGGGATGTCCGCCTATCCGTCCGACTGTGGAGAGCACGATACAGTCCAAAATAAAAGAGCTATACTCCTGAAGTTAGGCACGTTTAGGCTGGTAAAGTTCGGTTACAACATCGGACGAGGGTAAAAATGTTTCCCCTTAAAGAACTTAAATTTTTTACATGTTTTTTTATATTTGTTCAACAAATGAACCCACATTTGGACCAAGATGATTAGGAAATATATTTTTTCGGCCCGCGCACTTTTAAGGGAATGGTTACAGAAAATAATACAAAATAATGACAAAGGTGTGTTTTTTAGGCGTAAATATCGTAATAAATAAATTTGTAAACATTTATGTGAAGATGGAAAAGATGTCCTCCAATGTCCACCGCCGAATCCCACAACTTAAAAAACTTAAAACTTATTAAAAATATTTTTTTATAACCACTTTTTTTATTCGTTATTCTCATCGATTAATAGAATAATTTTTTAGATTTATTCGTTTGATCGAACGAACAAAAACAATTATTTGAATTATTCGAACAAAGTTAAAAGTCGAATAATTGACAACTCTAACAAATACAGACAAACAGATAGATTGATATTACTAGAATGTCTTAGAAACCTTAAAGGTTCAATAATATTTGAACATAATGGGGTCATCGATCGATATTTCAATATATTTTTCATGGAATGACAAATTAATATAACGTTATTTTTTCTAGAAAAATGTTGCTTTGGAAAGAATGTTGCTTTGAAAAATACAGCAAAACATTGTCATGATTTAATGGTTTGGACAAGAGTACAAACTTCGCCGACATTTTTTCTTTGGTGTCTTCTTTTCACAAATACTACTATAAAAAATATCCGCAGTAAAAATAATAAGTTTAAGGGTCACCAAGATGACCATAAAATTTAAAATCTAAAATTTGCCGAGTTCAAACCTGAATAACAAGGGAAATAAAAAATATATGAAATAATGTTTTATTCGTTAGACAGGTCCTTAAAACACCTATCAATTAAAACCCATCCGACAATTGTCACTGTAGAAGAAATATTAAAACCTGAAACAAACTCATTTTCTCCACCATTTTATCGAAAATTGAAGGGGAAACATAAGGTAGTTTTTTTTTTGCTAAGTTAAAATAATAAATTTAAAGACCTTTTCTAGATTGTTGTTATGTTTTCCAAGCCGGTTAACTGTAAATCCCGTTTTTTTTTTTGTCAAAAAACCGGTGTGACATAAAACCAGGTTTCTGCTTTGGAAACACTAATTGCAATCAAAAAAACTTATTTTAAGTTTATTATTTTAGCTAAACAAAAAAACTACGAATGGATACCATTCGATTTTCCATAAAATGGGGAAAAAATTAGTTTGTCTTATAAGGGAAGTCTCCCTGGTGTCACCCTCCGGTCTTCATTAAATTTGGATATGTGGTTCAGCACGAAAATTAATTTAACACGTATTTATTTTTCTAGCGGCCAAACTCATTTTATGGGGGTCGATTTGTCCTTTTTCAGATTTTTACGATTTACACCTTTTAACTCAAAATTATTAGAGACGTAATTGGTATCAGATTAAAAGTATTTAAAATACCTATCTCGTGTTGCTAATGGGCCAAAAATATTAATATTTTTCGACTTATTACCAAAAATTTTCTAAAATTTTGGTATTTTACTCAATATGACGAAAAGCAGTACTTTCTTGGAAACGTTCTTCGCACACAAAGATAGGGTTCCAACAGACATTTAATTTGCTATAAAATATGAATAGGTTTCTTTGCATAATATCTATATATATAAAAGAGTAATGTGACTGACTGACTGACTGACTGACTGACTCATCATCGCCCAGCCCAAACCGCTGAAGCTAGAGACTTCAAATTTGGACTGTAGGTTCACCTCCCGGAATATAGATCCACTAAGGCTGGATTTTTGCCAGTGTTGATTCTAAGGGGGTAAAAAGGGTAAAAAACTGTACTTTTGGTACTTTTTATATCTCCTGAAATAATGGTCGTAGAGACTTGAAATTTGGACTGTATGTTCAGCTCCCGGAATATATATCCCCTAAGGCTGGATTTTTGCCAATGTTGATTCTAACGGGGTAAAAAGGGTAAAAAACTGTACTTTTGGTACTTTTTATATCTCATGAAATAATGGTCATAGAGACTTGAAATTTGGACTGTATGTTCACCTCCCGGACTCTGGATTCACTAAGGCTGGATTTTCGCCAATGATGACTCTAAGGGGGTAAAAAGGGTAAAAAACTGTACTTTTGGTACCTTTTTTATTTCCTTAAATATTGGTATTAGAAACTTGAAATTTGTAATGTAGGTTTACCTCCCGGAAAAAAATCACTAAGGCTGGGTTTTTGCCAATGTTGATTCTACGGCGGTAAAATGGGTAAAAAAGTGTACTTTTGGTACTTTTTATATCTTCTGAAATAATAGTCATAGAGACTTGAAAATTGGACTGTATGTTCACCTCTCGGAATAAAGATCCATTTAGGCTGGATTTTTTGCCAATGATGATTCTAAAGGGGTAAAAAGGGTAAAAAACTGCACTTTTGGTACCTTTTACATTTACTTAAATAATGGTACTAGAAACTTGAAATTTGAAATGTAGGTTCACCTTCCGGAAAAAAGATTCAATAAGGCTGGGTTTTTGGCAATGTTGATTCTACGGGGATAAAAAGGGTAAAAAAAGTACCTTTTATAAAAAGTACATTTTATACAAAGTACCTTTTATAAAAAATACCTTTTATAAAAAGTACCTTTTATAAAAAGTACCTTTTATAAAAAGTACCTTTTATAAAAAGTACCTTTTATAAAAAGTACCTTTTATAAAAAGTACCTTTTATAAAAAGTACCTTTTATAAAAAGTACCTTTTATAAAAAGTACCTTTTATAAAAAGCACCTTTTATAAAAAGTACCTTTTATAAAAAGTACCTTTTATAAAAAGTACCTTTTATAAAAAGTACCTTTTATAAAAAGTACCTTTTATAAAAAGTACCTTTTATAAAAAGTACCTTTTATAAAAAGTACCTTTTATAAAAAGTACCTTTTATAAAAAGTACCTTTTATAAAAAGTACCTTTTATAAAAAGTACCTTTTATAAAAAATACCTTTTATAAAAAGTACCTTTTATAAAAAGTACCTTTTATAAAAAGTACCTTTTATAAAAAGTACCTTTTATAAAAAGTACCTTTTATAAAAAGTACCTTTTATAAAAAGTACCTTTTATAAAAATTACCTTTTATAAAAAGTACCTTTTATAAAAAGTACCTTTTATAAAAAGTACCTTTTATAAAAAGTACCTTTTATAAAAAGTACCTTTTATAAAAAGTACCTTTTATAAAAAGTACCTTTTGTAAAAAGTACCTTTTATAAAAAGTACCTTTTATAAAAAGTACCTTTTATAAAAAGTAACTTTTATAAAAAGTAACTTTTATAAAAAGTACCTTTTATAAAAATACATTTTATAAAAAGTACCTTTTATAAAAAGTACCTTTTATAAAAAGTACCTTTTATAAAAAGTACCTTTTATAAAAAGTACATTTTATAAAAAGTACCTTTTATAAAAATACCTTTTATAAAAAGTACATTTTATAAAAAGGAATGTAGGATTTTTCGGTGAAGAAAAAAACCTTCTGGAAGAGGTACTTTTTGGAAATTTCGTTTCTAATGACCGTTGAAGCTTGAATTTTGGAATGTAGGGGACTTGGTGAAAAAAACATTCTGCTAAAGTATTTTCAAAAAATTCTGTTTCTAGAGCTGTAAAAAAGTGTTTTTTGATACTTTTTATATTTCATTAAGTAATTATCCTAGGCACTGAAATTTTGAATGCTTTAAAAAGTTATTTTTTGAAAATTCTGTTTCTAAGGGTCGCGACCGATCGTAAAGGGGATAAAAAGTGCAAATTTTGTTATTCTTATATTTCTTGAAATAATGGTTCACAAACTTGATGTTTTAAATAAAAGATCACCTAGCACAAAAAACAGTTTTTGGAAAATATAATTTTACAGGGAAAAGGGGGCAAATGGTTATTTTGAGATATCTAACTATTGAACTAAAAGCCGTAGAAATAACACCCAAGACAAGGACATATTTTAAAATTTTAGGGTAAAAAGGTGTACCTGGTAACAGTGGTGTAAAATGGTATTTTTCATATCTACAATATAAAGACAATAGAACTTTTTATTTTTTTAACGCATATTATACGGAGAGAAATGAAACTTACATGGAACGAAAGGAGATGGAATTGGAAATGAAATGGAATAGAACGGGGAACGAAGTGGAATAGAGCTGGGAACAATATGGATTGATACTTTTTACTTAAATTAAATTTTAAATTTTTTTTTTTTCACTGAAATATTTATTCACTCAAAATCTTACAACCCGATATAAGGGCTCAAAAATTATCAATATATTTTTTCACCGAAACGAGCATGATGACGTACCAGCGAAGTTATTAAAATTTTATTGTTTAAATTTTTTATTAAAATATTATTTTATGAAAGACTTAAACGTCTACAAGTAAATAAAACAAAAACTCTGTAGAGGATTTTTTTTTAAATCGATAGAGTAATAATGATTCTTATATTATCCGGTATTCAATACAACCGGTAACGAAGTACCGGGATGGTAAGCTAGTAGGAAATAAACGAAAAAAAAAAACTGAAAAATGGCAGCTTTTTCTCACCTCATTAGCACCCCCTAAATATGAATTTGGGCCGCTATAACAAATATGTGTCCCTTTTTTTCCTGCTCTACAAAATAAGACCAATTTCACAAATATCGGCAGTGACACCAGGAAGACTTCCCTTGTATGTTTTTAAAACCCTTCAGGGTTTTGTACTACTAATGGTATACTTTGATGTATTTATTAATTTTTGGCCCCATTCAAAATACCCTCAGTGTACCCAAATTTGTTGCACAGTGTAATTTAACCGCTTCGCAGCAGAAAAAAACGAAACAAAAAATTGTTTACAATTTATTTTATTATGCATGGCCAGAATTTCTTTTTGAATACACTTAAGTAAGGTGCCAAATTATATTGCGTGTAATTTTGTTAACAAGTTTTGTTTTATTTCTTTTTCAAAATTTTATTACCTGTTCAATGTTTTTTTTATATGATTTTTAAGGAGTTTTTAAAATTGTAACAAATAAAATTTTGTCATCAAATGGCAAAAATAAAATAAACTCGTTTTTAACTTTAAATTAGTTTTAGCAAATTAAAAAAAGTGAATTTGTATATGACATACACAATTTATATTATACTTCCCTTAAGAACTGCAAATGAATAGGTGAATATTTATTATTATATTGAGTTTAAAAGTTATTTTTTTTTATAAAAGTGCAAAGAAACAAGTGAGAGTGTAAATTCCCAAATGCAAAATCGCACAAAAAATATGAAAAATAAGAAAAAACGAAACTTCGCCCAAAATTAACGAATATAAGCCTAAGAAAGAAATATATTTGGTAAATTTTTCGTAACGGAAAATCACCCAATTTTTTATTTAGAAATTTTGCCCAAAAACGGCTGTAGGCCTTTCAAATTTTCATACAAATTTGGGTCTTATTTCATATAAAAAGTTACCTAACATTTTTGGGCAAATTTTCATAGTTTTTGGGCAAAATTTCGAAATTAATAATTGGGTGATTTTTCATTACGAAAAATTACCCAAAAATTATATATGAAAAATTGCCCAATTTTTTTTTTGGTTTTATTTTTTGTCAAAATTTTAAAATGTCAAGACTGAAATATGTATTATTATATATTATTATTTTTAGAAACAGTAAACGCATATCGTGTTTTTTTTTATAAATTATATATTTAACTAACAAAAAATAAGCTGAAGCAAAACCGTTCCGTTGTTGCTAACATACAAAGGCTATGCTGGGAATCGAACCCAAAACCCCTGCTCTTACACGCAGATTACCACGCTATATATTATTCTATTGCAGTGCAGTAGAAAGTCAAAAGTAATGAATTTAAACACAGCATGCAACTCCGATGAAAGCTCCGCAGGTGAAAAATTTTACCAGCAAATTTTAACAAAAAATCGCGAGATTTTTATACCCTCCACTCTAGTGATCAGGCGCGGATCCAGGGGGGGAGAATGGGATTTCTCCCCCCCCCCCCCCCAAAATGAATTCGAAAGAAAAAAAGAAAGGAAAGGAAAGGAAAGGAAAGGAAAAAAGAAAAGGGAAAAAAGAAAAAAAAAAGAAAGGGAAAGGAAAGGAAAAAAGGAAGGAAAGATAGAAAGAAAATGCAAGAATGTAAAAAATTCTTAGGGGATTTATATGTGTGCTGATCATTTACGTCCGCACACATAGCCTTATACCCTATTCACACGTACAGTTTTAAACCGTTTTTAGCAGCAATATTTTTAGCACTTTCTTTATTCTATTGCAGTATATTGACAGAAAATGCTAAAAATAATTGCTAAAAACGGTTTTAAACTGTAAGTGAGAACAGGGTATTAGGATAAAATGTTTCAGAATTAAAGAAATTGCATATGAAAAACTTAGATGGCAATAGAGTCGTGGATATTTTCTAACCGAATAACTTTCCTTATTATTTTCTATGGAAAAAATATATTTTTTTATAGAAAAATGTGTCAAAACTTCAGACTTTACCTTTAAAAAATATTTTTATACTTATTCGACTTTGAATGTAAGAATTTTTTTAATTGAAAATTTATTTCAAATTTTATACATTTCTATAGAAAAAATCACTCAGCACCTGAGAATTTTTCCTTAAAAATTTTTTTTCAAAATCTGCCACAAATTTTTAGGCAAAAAATCTCAGAATTTGTGTTTTCTATATGGAAATATATTTCCAAGATTAATTTTTTTATAGAAAACTTCTTGAGAATGAGAATTTTTCTATTTGAGAAATCTTTTAAATGTGCGAATTTTTCTATGGGAAAAGATTATCAAGATCTATTCATTTTTTTTTATAGAAAACATGTTTTATAACTTTTCTATAGAAAACTATAGAATATTCTAAAAATTTGTCTATAGGAAATGTGAGATATGTAAATATTTTAATAATAATTTTTCTATATGAAAAATGTTTCAAAATCTAATACATTTAAAAGATTAGATAGCATTAAAACCGTAAAATTTTTCTAAAAAGTGTATCAAAATTTCTTCATAAAATGTTTTTGATCTGATAATTTTCTTTTACGAAATATGATCTAATAATATTTTTATACGAAAAAGTTTCGAAAAAGTATGAGCATTATTTCAGAGATTTTTTATATGAAAGAGACATTAGAATTTGGAAATTTTTTATATAAAAAATGCCTCAGAATCTCAGATTATAGAAAAAAGTGTAAAATCGGAGACATTTTCTGTAAGAAAATGTTGAATCTGATAGTTTTTCTTAAGAAAATACGATCTGAGAATTTAAGAAATTATTTATATCAAAGTTTTAGAATCTGAAAACTTTTCTAAAGCCAAAAATCTCAGAAATGGGTTATTTTTCTATATGAAAACTATTTTAGAATCTAAAAGTTTTTCAGTAAAAAAAATGTCTCAACATCTGAGAAATTTTGTAAAGGAAATATTTATAAAAAACTAATAATATGGTTAATTATTTTTTTCGAAATATTTCAGCTTTTATTTAGATTTTTTATATAAAAGTTTACGGGTCTTTTCACATTTGTGACTACACTCAAAATAATATTTCTGTAAAATACTCTGTAAAATGACTGTAATCTCAATTCAACAGATATTTGACAGAGTTTTCTGTCAAAATACAGATTTAAAGAAAATACTTTGTATTTTGTTGTGACAAAAAACCAAGTTTCCTCTGTTATATTACTTTTTACTTTGTAATCTTAATTTAACAGATAATTAACAGAATTTTCTGCTAAAATACAGATTTAAGCAAATTCCTTCGTATTTTTTATAACCAAAAAAGGTTTCTGTTTTGAGTAGTTTTTGTTTTTGTTACGAAACATCAAAATTTTATCTGTTTTTTTTTTTATTAAGAATAAGTTGAAAAAGTAGCAAAAAAAGTTATAAAAAAAATCTTTTCAGAAATCTTATAAAAATTTTACAAAATAACATGCATTGAACTAAACTCTGTAAATTTACAGAGTTTTTTCTGTAATTTTTTTTGCATGAAATGCATTTTACAAATATATGTAAATTTACATAGTTTTCTTTGCTAAATGGTAGTTTATTTAACAAATATTTTACTACTTATAAACTCTGTAAATTAACAGTTTTTTTTTTTGTCAAAATCATTTAACAGAGTTTTTTAGTAAAATTACCAAGAAATGTTGTTAGCTGGAAAAGTATGGTGTACTCTGTTAAATTAGCAGAGTTTTTCTGTAATTTAACAGAGTTATTATTTTGAGTGTAGCTATGACTGAGTATAGGTCCGTTTATTTGACTAAAAACGGTCTTGCTAAGGAAGTAAATCGGTCCGTCAGGATTCCCTCGTAAAAATGTTTCTTGAATTAAAAAAGTTACCCCAAATCCAAAAGGATGCGCCTGATTTAAATACTATACCTTTAAGTTTTTTTTTTTTTTTGTTTTTCATTTGTTACTCAATATTAAAAATATTCACGAAAAATTATACAACACACCCCCCCCCCACCCCGCTACCAACCAAACGTTTTTGCATTGCGATTTCATAAAAATTTTTTGGAAAAAAAAATCTCCCCTCCCCCCAAATGAAATTCCTGGAAAAAATTTTTTTACGCAAAATAAAATATTTCTAATCAAACCTGTAATTTTTTTCACGTTAGAAAATTTACTATCACTTAAAATGGGCATGGTGGAGGGTATTCATAGATTCGGCCAAGTCGAATTTAACTTTTCTACTTGTTTTGTTTAAATTTGTTGGTAAAATTTTTCGCCTGCGGCGCTTTGATCGAAGCTAATTCCAATTTTAACTTTCAAAACTTTTCCATCAATTACTTATGCATTTTATTGTATTCTCAAAAAAACGATATATAAAAATAAATAATAATCACGTAACTTATGGTCTTATCTTAAAAGTTTTTGTCTTTGTTTTAAAGTTATTCTGCATAGCCGGCCTTCGGCCGTGCTTAGGGATTACAAACTCCATGCCTTAGACCCACCCTCTCCGCAAAAGAAAGGTTTTCTGTGTAGTATGTGTTTTGGAAAAAATGTGTTAGAAAAAATCTTTTTTTATTTTATTTTGGGCCATTTTTCATTTCTTTTTTGGGATTTTTTTTTCGTTAATTTTGGGCGAAGTTTCGTATTTTTCTTTTTGGGCAATTTTGTATTTGGGCGATTTTTCATAAAATTTTTTGGGCGATTTTTCTTTGGGCGATTTTGCCTACAGCCATCGCCCAAAGAAAAATTAACCAAAAAATTTTATGAAAAATCACCCAAAAATATGAAAAAAGATTCCAAAAGAAAAATATGAAACTTCACCTAAAATTAACGAAAAATAGCACAAGAAATAAATGAAAAATGGCTGCGAATTTGGTACTCTTGTCCAAAGCATTAAATCATGATAATGTTTTTCTGAAGATTTGGGTGTACTTGACAAAGCTAAGTTTTTTTTTAGAAAAAATAATGTTATATTCGGTCGAGGACCCCTTTAAGTGTATATGTTATTGATATATTTGTAAGACACTGTAGCTATATACATTCGTCCATCTGTCTGTGGAAACAAGTGAGCAAAAGAGCTGTAAATTTGGTAAATCAGTGTAATGCTTTAGTGCAAAAAAAATATTTTACGTTCTGTAGATTATAAAAGATTCGGCACCGAAGAACACTCTCACTTGTTTTATGTACATTTGTTAAACAAATGGAACACTTTTATGTAAAAATTTTAGAATTGGTGAAAAAGTAGTTTAGATAAAGAAAAAAAATTTTTATTAAAAAAAAAAAAATATATTTTATGAAAAAAAAATCGAAGAAAAAAAAAATATTTGATAAAAAACAAATTTTTATAAAAAATTTTTTGATGTAAAGTTGATAAAAAAAATATATTGATGAAAAAAATTTTTGATGAAAAAAAAAATATATAAAAAAATAAGTTTTTGATGAAGAAAAAAATTTTTAACGAAAAAAAAATATTTTATCAAAAACAAAAAAAAAATGAAAAAAAAATATAAATTGATGAAAAAATTTTTTGATGAAAAAACAAATTTTAATGAAAAAAAAAATGTTCATGAAATAAATATTTTTTGATGTAAAATAAAATTGATGAAATTTTGATGTAAAATAAAATTGATAAAAAAAAATGTTTGATGAAAAAAAAAATAAGGAAAAAAATGTTGATGAAAAATAAAATTAATGAAAAAAAAAATTTGATGAAAAAAAAAATTTTGTTGAAAAACAATTATGTTACTCTTTATTCACGAGCTGGTGGAAAACGGGTTTATTATACGAGTAAAAATTCGAAGTTACAAACTTTTTTGGTTTTAAGAAAATGACAACAGTAATTCTTATTATCTTTTTTGCTAGTCGGTAGCTTGTATAGTCAAATTGAGGTTGCGTCCTGCAACATTTTTAAAATTAGACACCAGCCAAAAACATTATCATGTGAAAAATCTATTAGAATCAGTTGGATATTTCACTGGGAGGTTTTTGTTGTCGAACAGTGTAATTATTTGGCAATAACTTGAAAACAGGATCAGCTAGGATTTTCGTGTTTACAATTTTTAAATTTCAAAATAAAAAGGAGTGAAATGCCATTAGCCGATTTTGTCACAATTTTAAAACAACCTAAACTTGCTTGAAGAGAGATTTGGCAGAGAGGAGATATGATTTTGGCATATATTATTTAAGAGCGTCATATTATGATTAAAAAATATATCTTAACTTTTTTGTAGCAACCATAAAATTTTTGCAGCAATCATGTTATGATCCTAAATATTCGAAAAATTATAATTTAAGACCATAATATGATTGCAATAAAAATTTTATGATTCCTATAAACAAGCTATGACACAATTTTCAATCATTATATGACGCTCCTAAAGTATGGTTACCACAATCATGTATTTTCTCTGATTGTGAGTGTAGAAGAAAAACTAATTTTTTTGAGTGAACCTATTCCTATTTTAAACTGTTATACTTTCTAAAAGTAATTAACATATTATCAATTTGTTTCCCTTATAGTACGTATTTTGTGTATAATTAATTTATAATTTTTAATAATATGTTTTTGTTTTCGACGCTAATTAAAACATGAAAATTTGTTTTGAATACCAACAATTTCTAATTAGCCATATGATAAATGCATATGTGAATAAATTTTAAAACAAATTTTTTGAAAGTATGTACGATTATATAACAATTAACTTTAAGTTAATTATGCAAATTATTTAAACGGCAACATATTTAATCAGGCTGAGATATACGTAATTGCAACTAAATGGCTTTAATATATTAAAATGAGATAAATTCAATAAAACTTTAAGGTAATTATTTTTTATTTAGAACGATAGTGTTTTATCGTTTTGAAAGTAACGCAAAAAGGAATTATGGGTTTTCTTATTTCTTTAAATCTTGGATTTGTAATTTGGACAATAATTCACAATGTGAAATCCAACTGGTGGTGAATAAAAAAATACCAGAAACAAAAATTTACATAATTATTTGATGTTCATCAATCATTTTTTTCAAAAATTTATATAATTTTTTTTAAAAAACATTTTTCCTCAAATTTTTTTTTCACTAAATCAAGTTTTTTTTTCATCATTTATTTTTTTTTTCAGCAAAAAGTTTTTTTACCAAAAAAATGTTTTTTTTTTTCATCAGAAAAGTTTTTTTTTATCAGAAAAATTGTTTTATTAGAAACTTTTTTTATCAGTTTTTTTTTTTTTTCAAAAATTTATTTATTATTTCTCAGAAATAATTAATATTAATGGACTCAGACCGAAATATATAAAATTTCGGTTATAAAATATAAAGTCTAACAATACATAAAACGGAATTATAACTCAACTCATAAGGTACAATGCAATTAAGTAATATTTCTAAGAATTAGGAATATGAAATAAAAATTCAAAACCTAACGGACATTTTGAAGACTCAAAAAGTCCTACTTAAGTTGCAACTCTGAGAAAATTTACAACTGTGTTAGAAAAAAGTTAATAGACACAAAAAAAAGTCCAATGAACGACTTTCATATTATTTATGAACAAATTCATAAAATATATTAAATTTTTCATAATACTTGTAAACTTTTTTATAATACTTATAAACTTTTTCATATGAATAAATTATAATATGTGAAATTTAAGATCATTTAACATTTTTAACATGATTATGTTTTTAGGCTGGTGTCTAATTTTAAAAAAGTTGCAGAACGCCACCTCAGTTTGACTATATAAGCTAACAATAAACGAAAAAGAAAACAGGAATTACAATTTTCATTTTCTTAAAACCAAAAATTTTAATAACTTGGGTTTGTAACTTGGATAATAATTCACCTCGTGGTGAATAAAACAGTTTTTCACCAGCTGGTGAATAAAAAGTAACATAATTATTTTTCAACAAAAAAAAAAATGTTTTTTTCATAAAATTTTTTTTCATCAATTTTTTTTTTTTCATCAAATTTTTTTTTCTTCAATTTTTTTTCCATCAATTTTTGTTTTATCAAAATTTTTTTTTTCAAAAATTTTTTTTTTTCAATAATTTTTTTTTTTCATAAAATTTTTTTACATAATTCTTTTTTTTCATCAAATTATTTTTTTTTTTCCATCAATTTTTTTTTCATCAATTATTTGTCATCAAACTTTTTTTCATCAAATTTTTCTTTTTTTCATATTTTTTTTTTTTTATAATTTTTTTTTTATGTACTTTTTTTTTCACCAAATTTTTTTTCATCATTTTTTTTTTTCATCAATTTTTTTATACCCTAGTGATAGAGGGTATATATAAGTTTGTCATTCCGTTTGTAACACATCGAAATATTGGTCTAGGACCCCATAAAGTATATATATTCATGATCCTTGATCGATTTTAAGTCGATCTAGCGATGTCCGTCCGTCCGTCCGTCCGTCCGTCTGTCTGTCTGTCCGTTGAAAACACGCTAACTTTTGAAAGACTTTACGGAGGCTCCTGAAGTTTGACATATATGTTCTTCATTTACCGGGTCAGGTTGGTATTGCAATCCAGTGAAATCGGTCCAGTGGTTCAAAAGTTATGAGCAAAATAGTAAATTTCGGGAAGGGTATTTTTCGAATTTACAAGATTAAAACCACTATAACTTTCGAAAGACAATTCTGAGGGGACTAAAGCTTAGCACATATATTTGTTGTTCCCCAAGGCTGTTTGGTTTTGAATTTCAGCAAAATCGGTTCAGTGGTTCAAAAGTTATAAGCAATGAACTGAATTTCAGATTTGTTTCACCTTAAACTGTTGAAAACTCGTTAAACAAGTTTTAGTAGCATGGTGAAATACCAGTTTTGTAAAACTTGTTGTTGTTTGTTTTTTTGTCGTGGGGTGCAGTTTAGTTGTTAGACAAGTAAATATTTGTTATTGTAAGTGTAACTGTATGTAACGGGAAAAAATCAAATAAAGTATGTGTATGATTGAATGTTAATTTGTTTTTGGTTTTTAAAGAAAAGGATGGTAGTATAAAAAGAGGAAAATATTTGAAATAGTTTTTTTTTTGTATGACATACATATATGTAGGTATAAAACAACAAAAATATTTTACAAAGTAATTTGTTACTCAAAGAATTTGTACACTAAAAAAAATTTACACTCAAAAAAAAATTTACACTCAAAAAAAAAATGTTACACTCAAAAAAAAAATTTACACATTATTATTTTTTTGAATGAAATGGCAGATTAAAAAAAATGTTGACAGTCAAAAAAATTGTACACTCAAAAAAATTTGATTGATTAAAAGAAAGTTTGACTCAAAATAATATACATACATATTTCTAATAAAAAATTTGTAATGCAATTTTTTTAAATTTTTTTTAGAAAATTACTATCAGATAACATTGTGGAGGGTATTCATAGATTCGACCAAGTCGAATTAAATTTTTCTACTTGTTTTTTCATAAATTGTTTTTTTTTAATCAAAAAAATTCAACAAAAACTTTTTTTATCAAAGTTTTTTTTACCAAAAATTTTGGGTTCATAAATTTTTTTTTAACATAATTTTGTTTTCGTGAAAAAAATCATTTTTTTACCAAAACTACTTTTGCACCAAGTCTAAGTTTTTCGCATAAAAATTTTCCATTTGTTTATCAAATGTACATAAAACAAACGAGAGTGTTATATTCTTTGGTGCTGAATCTTTTTTACTCTCCAAAATGTAAAAACACTTTTTTGGTTTTTTAATGGGGCCCTCGACTGATATTTCAATTCGTTTTGCATGGAATAGCAAAGTAATATAACATTATTTTTTCTAAAAAAACTTTGCTTTGGCAAGAACACCCAAATCTTCCGCAAAACATTATCATGATTTAATTTTTTGGGCAAGAGTACAAAATTCGCAGGCATTTTTCATAAATACTATGGAAAAGTTCAAAAAATTAATAAAAAAGTTCATAATTTTTTTAGTGTTCATAAAAACTATGAATTTCGTTCATTGGCAAATATTTTTTTTAATATGATAATGTTTTTAGGCTGGTGTCTAATTTTAAAAAAGTTGCAGGGCACCACCTCAGTTTGACTATATAAGCTAACAATTAACGAAAAAGAAAACAAGAATTACTATTTTCATTTTCTTAAAACCAAAAATTTTTATAAATTGGGTTTGTAACTTGGATAATAATTCACCTCGTGGTGCATAAAACAGGTTTTCACCAGCTGGTGAATAAAAAGTAACATAATTATTTTTCAACAAAAAAAAAAATTTTTTTCATAAAATTTTTCATAAAATTCTTTTTTTCATCAAAATTTTTTTTCACCAAAAATTTTGGGTTCATTAAATTTTTTTTAACATAAGCAGTTTTAGTGGGGTGAGGACAGTTTCATACAAATTTTCAAAATGTCCTCACTCAAAGTCAGCAGTAGTCAGGGCTGACCTTCTGGGGAGATGTCTGACGTAGGTCATGCGAAAATACAAAAAAAATTCGTACTTCCTTTAGTTTTAACTGTTATCCATTTTCCTTTATAAATTATCTTTCTCATATTTAGAAAAAACTTTTCGCCTTTTTTAGTCCCAACTAGATTTGAACCTGGAAACTTCAGTTTATTAGTCCCACACCTAACTTCTTGTTCCAAACTTTATTTTGAAAATTTTTTGTCTATTTATTACTTTTATTCTACTTGTTAGATTTTGATTTCATTTTAAATAAATCGATAATGTTGCCATTTTTTCTTGGAAATTGAAGAGTTGCCCAAATTTTAAATTCTAATTTAATATACTGCTATTCTGAAGACATTTCCTTTAAGACGTCCTAGAGGAATTGTCCACACTCTTAACGCAAACATTCAGTGGTGACAATGTTAGGACATGTCATCAACGATTACCTATGATTTGTCAGAACCTAAAGACATTTCCGCAAGGAATCAGTGACACTTTTTCCAACTGGGGTGTTATATTATTTGGTGCCGAATCTTTTATACTCTCCAAAATGTAAAAACACTTTTTTGCACTTATTTTTGCACTCACTTACGAAATGTACAGCTCTTTTGGTTTTTTAATGGTGTATTTCAATTCGTTTGGCATGGAATAGCAAAATAATATAACATTACTTTTTCTAAAAAAAACTTTGCTTTGACAAGTACACCCAAATCTTCCGCAAAACATTATCATGATTTAATGTTTTTGGCAAGGTACAAAATTCGCTGGCATTTTTTCTGTGTAGAACTACTCTACAAAAATCAACTTTTTTTTTGAACAGACTTCTAGGGTACATTTTCTAAAGTATTGTTCCCTCCTAAACACGAATATATTATCACAAACGTTTTATCAAGTCGCCTTCTCGAGGTAAAGACATTTCCATTTTTTGTGGACCAAGTCCTCGATAAATTTTTTAATATGGAAAAAGTGTATGTTAAAGTTATTCATATTTTTTTTCTATCGCTATTAATTTTGAGATATCTGCAAACAAGTGTGGGGAAATTACATAAAATAGAATTTCTGTGGTTTTTAATATCTAAAATTTCCATTAATTTTTTGTAAGGAAAAACTTAATTCCAAGTTTTATCAGATTTGAAAGTGGCTTAATCAAAAATTTTACTTTTTTCAGTTGAATTGACATGTTTTAACTTTATACCCACATTCTGCGGTTAGAGGTTATACAAATTATTCTTAAATATAAAATTTTCATTTTAGAAGCCCTTTGAGCGTTTTATATAGTTAACATTTTAATATTTGCCTTTTAAATCATAATCATCTGAAATACATTTGTTTTAAAGACTTATGAAAATATTCAAATACTGCACAATAAAAAAACCTTGCTGTTTATACTGCCCATGACCGACTTAAAAACATATTCATAAATGTTTCTTTTAAATGTTAATACAAACAACATACATAAGTACATAAATATGTACAATGTACATTGTACATACAATATTATTTATTTATTTGTTTAAAAAACAATAAAAGCAATATGACTTGTTTAATATTCAATACATAAACATTAGTATGCAATTGCATGCTGAAAGGTATGGCTGTTACTTATATGTAGTCTGTGGAAGAATGTTAAAACAGTAGGGTAAATTTTTTATTTTTTTTGGTATGCTGACCCGAGGTGCTGATCTTATTCTTTTACGAAACTGTATGCAACCCTGCAGAAAAAGTGATAGGTCACCTTTCATATAAAAATACCTATCAATTTTGTTAGGGAATATCTCAGTCCCGGATATATAAGATTTTCCAATTGTTTTTCAAAAATAGTCAATTGTATTTAAGATTTTCTAATTGTTTTTCAGAAATAGTCAATTGAATTTCAGATTTTTCAAATGTATTTCGGTAATAGTCAATTGTATTTCAGACTCGTCCAATTGTATTTCAGAAATAGTCAAGTGAATTCCAGAAAAAGTCAATTATATTTCAGAAATAGTCAATTTGCATTTCAGAAATTTATCAAATTGTATTTCGGATTTGTCCAATTGTATTTCAGAAATAGTCAGTTGTATTTTTGAAAGAGCCAATTGAAATTCAGAAGTGAATCAAATGTATTTCAGAAACATACATTTGTATTTCAAAAATTTTCAATTGTCTTTGAGAAAATTCTAATTGTGTTTCAAAAATTTCCAACTGTTTCCAAAAATAGTTAATTTTATTAAATTTTTTTTATTGCTAAAAAATTTCTTAAGAAGCAAACAAAATAATGTTAAAATTTTTACAAAACCATGCTCTTGCAAATGATCAGAATTATCAGTTTTATTTTGTAAAAAAATAAATTGTTGGCAAATAAGTGGAAGTATCATATTTATATGCACCTTAATATAAATACCACAGAAAGTTTTATTCAACAGGTTTTGTTATAATATTTTCATAAGCAAAAGTATTTATTCATGAGTGCGTTTGCGGTTGTAGAAATATTGTGTGAGAATGTTTTTAGAAATCTCAATGGAATGGGAAAATTTTATTTGCGGTTTAATACATTTTATTGAAAAATAATCTTTATGATCGAACTTAAAGGTATTTGTAAAGCAAATATGTTTACGTACTGATATGCTATACAAGGGAACAACAAAAAACACTTTGTAACAAATTGAGGGTTTATGGTCCGGGGGATGAAGATAGAATTACATATAGTTGTTGGAGAAACTCTAGTTAATCAAAAAGATGGTGAGGGAGCATGAATTATAAAAAAATCGTGAGTAAGTATAACACTGTGCTACAAAAAACACAAAATCGAATATACTTTTGAAATGAGGTTGTTAAGGTTGTAGGTCTCGTCAAAAAGATCACAAAAATGCCCACTTAACTTGCCACACACCCTCAAATGTTAAAGTTATTGTCAAAAAACGTTTTTTTGGGGCTTTTCTCACTAAACCACGTGTAACTTAAAAATTTTTTCACCGATTTTCAATTTTTTGACTGTTTTGGATAGAAGAAGAATAGGGCTTTTTACGTGTGTGAATTGATCTATACATATAAGAAAGGTATGTATTGATATTTTCAACAATATCTAATTTTTTGTTATTTTTTGAAAATTTTTTGAGTTTATCGATTTTTTTCTGCTATAGTCCGTTCAAAAATATTTATATTTATAAACGTATTCTTAAAGAAAATTTAATTGTGAATACGATGAGCTTTATGCCGGCAAAATCGAATAACAATTGAAAGAGTTGTGATAATTTTTCTAAAAAAGAAAATTTATATTTTGCATGAAATTGCCGTTCGGACAACCCAGGCAAAAATAATAAAAGAAATAAACGAACATACTGAGAGGTTGCGTATTATTATTTTTAAGGTTTTTGGCCCCCTGAATTCGAATTTGATCTTCAAATTGCGCTATTTTATTAAGTTTTTGATATATCAATTTTTGTATAATATCTCTAAAACCTGATGCGATAGAGCAATTTAAAGGTCAGATTCGGATTCAGCGCGCCAAAAGCCTTTAAAAATATTGAACATGACCTCTTATGATAAATTTTTTTTTTGCCTGGGTTATCTGAACGGCGATTTCCTGCAAAATCTTAATTTTCTTTTTAAAAAAAAATTATCACAACTCTGTCAATTCCTATCTGATTTTTTCAGGATAAAGCTCATCAAATTCGGAATTAAATTTTCTTAAAAACTACCTTTATAAGTTTTAAGGTTGTTAAAGACAAAAATTGATAAACTCGAAAAATTTTCAAAAAGTAACAAAAAAATTAGGTATTATAGAAAAAATCAATAGATATCTTTATTAGATGTATAGACCAATTGACACACATGGAAAGCCCTATCCTTCTTCTATCCAAAACAGTTAAAAAATTTAAAATCGGTTGAAAATTTTCTGAATTACACAAGGTTTAGTGAACAAAGTTCCAAAAAAAAAGGTTTTTGTCAATAACTCTAAAATTTGAGGGTGTCTGGCAAGTTTAATGGGCATTTTTGTGATCTACTCGACAAAACCAACAACCTATAACATGTCACATCAGAAGTATTTTTTCACTGTAGCACAGTGTAATTATTCCGTGAGTAAGTCGTGATTGATTTCAACTTTTGAGTACATGATCCGGTATAATGATAAAGTTTCTATGTTGAAAATATATTAAGTTGAAATTTAATTTTAAACAAAAAAATTTTAATAAAAAATTTTTTTTTTTTATTTTTTTTTGTAAATAAAAAACATTTTTAAGTTGTCTTTGTAAGTTATTTTCCTGTAATGCGTGAACCGATTATGTTTTTGTAAATTTCCCATGAAAGGTGACGTCGGAACCAATATTTTTATATACCCTAGTAAAAAAGTTTTGATATTATGATATATAATTTGATACAATCATATTAAATTATATATGACTTTTTATATGTTCAGATCTAATTTTATCTAAGATTAATTGCGGCTCCATTTTCTTATCTGAGGTTATACATAAATATATCTGACTTTATGTAATTATATAAATCTATATTAATTTATATAAAATAAGATCAAGTGGAATTAATTGGATGTGACCAAAATTCGGATCTAATTGTATCATTTTTTATATTTGTGTATCCAAAATAATACATTTAGATCAGTGATGCCCAAAAAGAGAAACGATATTTTTTTTTTTTGTTTTTTACGCTCTCTGCTGTTAGTTTTGTTGTTGTTCGGATTGTGTACGTGTGTTTTTGTCGATCTTTAACAAGTGTTTGGGCACCATTGATTTAGATCAATATCTGATCCAACTTGATACAGCCAATTTTGAGATCAAATTAGATCTTTAAAGTTTTTTTTTTTTACTCGGGTATATATGTGTTCTTTGTATGTGTATTGTTTAATGAGTTATATGCATATTAGTGCACTAAATACAAAAATAAGTTGCATTGTGTTTGTAATGCATGTTCTCAGTAATGGGTAAACCGATTTGGTTTTTGCAAATTTTCCATGAAAGGTGAAGTCAATACCAAGGTTTTTATGTACAGTGGTTGACAATAAATTGAAACTTTTGTATAGTATATGCAATTTGTTAAGGACAAAGTTAACAATACTCAACATTGTTATTACACTGTGGAACAAATTCAGGTTAGCAAAAGTTAGGTCGATTCTGAGAGTGAGGGGTAAAAATATAGTGGATAAATTAGAAAACCCGTATCACGGCATTTGTTTATGTTAGTTCGATTTTTTTTTAATCGACCTTCGAACTTTGCAGTCAAATTCCGATTTTCAGCATATTGTTTATATGGGTTTTTGGCTATAACTCGTCGACTAATTGATGTTTTTTCAATCTGTAAAAGCCAAATTATTGCTAGAGACCTGTCCAACAATCAAAGTTGTTCCACCGTGTATTAGAAACTAAAAACAAAAGCTTTTTTTTTAACATTTGCCGATGGCAAAACATGTAGTAACTAACCGACTTGCTTTCGAATTATGTTTGGTGCTGGTTAAACTTCGAATTATATTTTTTTCTCTCTATCTTGAGATAATTAAAAATATGAATATTTGATGTCTGTACGTTAACAGTATTTGATGAAAATTTCCCGAAACGATCGTCAATTCATTCCTGAAAATCGCCAAAAAATCCATTTGAAAGCAAGAAACTCTATGAAATGTGGTTAAAGGACATAAAAATGGTAAAATAATATTACAGCACTTTAATATTTCTGTGGTTATTGGTTATAATCAGAGGCTGGAACTTTATGCAAATGCATGTTTTTTCTCGTTAGTCTGAGAACATTGTGAATGAAATATCTTTTCGAATCAACAAATTTGAATTAAAATGGTATTGATTTTTCAGTGCATATTTTTGCATATTTTGGTAAAAATGCATATATTTGCATTTTTTTTGCAATAATGGCATTTTTTAGTGATATTTTCTAATATTTAAGAAAACATTCAAGTTTTTAAAAATTTTTGTTGTATTTTTTCCCAATAGTTTTTACACAGTACCTTTTTCTAATTTTATTTTTATCAATGATGTCATTTTGACGCTTTTTGAGCATTTTCTGCAGCTTTTTCTAATCTTTCCTCGACGTACTTTTTTTGTGTAATGTTGACGTATTTTTTTTTAAGAGTTGGCATCAAAGGTAAAGAGCTATGTGACAAATAGTGTTTGAAAAAGTAGTAAACAAGAACCACATGGTATTGTTTACGAAATTGTTTCACAAATCGAAATCCGAGCGAGATGGAATATATCAGTTATACAGTGAAAATGCAGATTGTTTTTTATCTCTCTTTGTTTTACGTCTAGTGCGGTATACCCGAGTCATTTATGCCGAAATTTTTTTTTATGTCATTTTGAAAATTCGTAAATATTATTGTTGTAAAGTTTGTCAAAAAACTTACTATGGAGGAAAAGTTATGTTAATGGTCAATAGGTATTAAAGACAATACCTTTTATAATATCACCTTGGAACGATAATTTCAAATTTTTTAAAAATTGTTTTGATCGAATAGACTCAACTTTAATTTTGGTAATTTAAAGAAGTATTTATTTGTAATATAAATATTTTTTTCTTAGGTTTTACTAAAGTAAATGATTTTTTTTTAATCTTTAAGAAATATATATATATATATCTGTTCCTTTAAACTCCTACAAGGAGCATAGGGCCAAAAAAGAAAGAAATAAGAATAAGAATTTTCCTGATACGTTTTTTTTTAATAAATTAAAAAAAAAAATTAAATGCATATTTTTTAAATTTTTGTTGCATATTTTAGGATTATTCATGCATATTTTAAGCGCTTAAAACAAAGTTTTTAGATGCATGAAGTTCCAGTCTCTGGTTATAATCTTAAAATCAGTCTATCAAAATTTCACAGTAAATTATTCATTTTTAAAATTTAAAAAATTTTATATAAAACGTAGTGAATTTTTGACCATTTTGCTGCCACATTAGCCCACATAACTTATGCATGTTTAATTAGCGAATAATTAGTAGTTTTACTACAACATTTACACAAAATTTATTAATCCAAAATATTAGCATAATATGTATCATACTATTTTTATTTTTGTTCGTCGAAAAGCTTACTCAAAAAGTTCCAATACATTAACAGTATGCACAGTAAAAAATAACACCACACTCACACACACACAAAAATGCCTGCAGTTATGTAAACTACTTTGACACCGCCCTTGTACTATTCTGACTTCCTCTTTCAACACTTGACTTTTACAACATCACCCACGTACAAAAATGTATTTAACTACTAAGCATTTTTATAGTGAACTATGTAAATTTTGTACTTTTTTTTTGTGTGTTTTTACTAAATAGTTATCTACAAACCCAGACACATACACAGTAGAAAATATATGTAGTTACAGAAACACACACATATACATGTAAATACGCACAAAAAAGTCAGTGCTTTAAAAGAATAAAAACTAAATTAACTCTAAAATTAAAAATGAAATTAAAAAAAAATTAACAAAAATATCTTATACTTTTTCTCAATGAAAACACACCAAACCAGTAGTGGCCACACACGTACTATACCATGTATGCTTGTGTAAAAGTAGCAAGCGAAGAGTCATAAACAAAACAGAGTTTTAAAGAGTACATGTGTCGAGGTCGCACAATCAGCATCTGTTAGCCCATGCCTAGGGGCATATTAATTTAAAAACTTTGCACAACAGCTTTAAATCATCAAGAAAAAATAATGAAAAACGTTTGGTCTCAATACTGTCAGACTGCCAGAGTTTCAATGTGGAACATTTTAAGATTTTTAAATCGGAATCAAAACAATATTACAATTATCACGAATTTCACCTTAGATTTTATAAAATCTGACCGAGGGTATTCAAATTTGTGTAATTTTTTGTACAAATTTGTACTATGGAACCAAGAAAACATATCCATTTTCGTTTTTTTTTAATTTTTAAAATATCGCGATTTTTTTCACGAATTTAATTGTCTTCAATAATTAAAAAAAAAAAAAATAAAAAGTATGATACTTTGAGGAGACATATCTCCGAAAGTATTTATCTGAATTATACCATTCAAAGCATTCGACTCTAGCAATCGTTGTTTTTTATAACAACTGACCTAGAAAAATACTTTTTAAAAAAAGTATGTTTTTGATACATATTTTGCTGAAGTATGGCATATATATTTACCGTTCCTCTGGTCCAGCTCGTTTTAAATTTCAGCCAAATCGGTCCAGTGGTTCAAAAGTTATTAGCAAAACCGTAAATTTCAAATTAGTTTCACCTTAAATTCACGTGTTGAAAACCCGTTAAACATGTTTTAAAAACATTTGTAAGTCAGAAAAATATTTTAAAAGGTATTTTTGTCACACAAAAATATTTTTACACTAAAACAAAAAAAAAAAATACACTCAAAAAAAAGTTTACACTCAAAAAAAATTTTACACTCAAAAAAAAATTGGTAAATTATTTTTTTTTTTTTCAAAAATTAATAAAAAAAAGTTTTTTTACACTAAAACAAAAAAAAAATACATTAAAAAAAAATTTTACACTCAAAAAAAATTAGTAAATTTTTTTTTTTCAAAAATTAATAAAAAAAAGTTTTTTACAGAAAATAAAATATTTCTAACCAAAAATGCAATTTTTTTCACGTTAGAAAATTTACTATCACTTAAAAAGGGCAATGTGGAGGGTATTCATAGATTCGGCCAAGTCGAATTTAACTTTTCTACTTGTTTTTTTCATCAAATTTTTTTTTCATTAATTTTTTTTCATCAATTTTATTTTTTCATCAAAATTTTTTTTTCATCAATTTTTTTCATTTATTTTTTTTTTCATCAAATTTTTTTTCACCAACATTTTTTTTCAAATTTTTTTTATCATATTTTTTTCATCTATTTTTTTTTCATCAAATTTTTTCATCAAATTTTTTATCAAATTTTTTATTATCAATTTTTTTTTATCATATTTTTTTTCATAAATTTTTTTTTTTACATCAAAAAATTTTCTTTTCATCAAAAACTTTTTTTCATCAACATTTTTTTTCACCAAAAATTTTGGGCTCATTAAATTTTTTTTTTTTAACATAATTTTATTTTTCGTAAAAAAAATCATTTTTTTTACCAAAACCACTTTTCGCATAAAAATTTTCCATTTGTTTATCAAATGTACATAAAACAAGTGAGAGTGGTATATTCTTTGGAGCCGAGTCTTTTATACTCTCCAAAATGTAAAAACACTTTGTTGCACTTATTTTTGCACTCACTTACGAAATGTACAGTAGGCTGGGTCGTATTCCAACAAATTGCTCAGATCAACTATTAATAGTGAAAAAAAGTTGGTACAAGTAAATACAAGCAATTTAAAACCAAAATGAACAAAATCGGTCCATGGCTTCAGTTCTCGCATCGCGGGTCAAAATTGCGGTTTTTGAAAAAATGGACATAATTAAAAAAAAAAAATAAATAAATATTTAAAAAGAACATGTGTTTTTATCGACATTTTTGACTAATTTGTAGTTGTTAGCAACCTTTTACTTTAATTAACCAACTTTTTTTGTTCAAATGGTTGTTTTGGACCATAGTAACTCTGCTTTGAAATAATAGGCTTTATGGACAACGTTAACCCTTGCCGGCACGAGGTTAAAAATTCCTCCAAAGAAATTTTCGAAAATTCCTCACTCTAAAATCGTGTATGTGTTTAAATAATGAACAATTACAAATTTATACAAAGTTTTCTTGAAGGACAACTTTAACCCTTGTTGAACGAACGCCCAAAAAACAGCTGTTTTTTGCTCATAGTCAAAATGGACTTTTTTGACATATTAAATAATATGTTTTTCACTTTTAGCTTTACACAGTAAAAACGACGAAGACGTAATGAAATTTCGGATGTCATTTTTTTTATTCTATGTAGTTTTAAACACTTTCCGCTTAAGTGCGCTTACTTTAAAACGTTAATTTAAATGCGAACGTTTAAATGCATTCCCCGCTCAAACGATTCACTCGCAGATGTACATATCTTTCATTTTATAATCATAGTCAAAATTGACTTTTTAACATACTTAATAAGTTTTTCACTCTTAGCTTAACCCAGGAACATCTGCGAGTGAATCGTTTTTAGAGTGAGGAATTTTCGAAAATTTCATTGGAGGAATTTTTAACCTCGTGCCGGCAAGGGTTAACGTTGTCCACAAAGCCTATTATTTCAAAGCAGAGTTAATACGGTCCAAAACAACCATTTGAACAAAAAAAGTTGGTTAATTTAAGTAAAATGTTGCTAACAACTACAAATTAGTCAAAAATGTCGATAAAAACACATGTTCTGGAAATCCGCTAAATTCAAATCGCTCCACAAACCAACTGGACGATGGAATTTAACTAAGAATTTTTTTCTACAATCCCTGAGATGTATTCAATGATATCAAGTTGATAAACTAATATATTTAAAAATTTTGTTTCACTATATTTTTAAAATAGTGAAAAAGTAGTTTTGAGCTCCATGTTAAAATTGTGAGTTTTTTTTGGCCTCACATTTGGGTGGGTTATCGATATCCGAAAAAAACAAACAAAATTTTTCTAAATATCTTTGAATTAATGCGATACAAAAATTTTTTTTTTAAATATTTAATTTTTTTTTTTTTAATTATGTCCATTTTTTCAAAAACCGCAATTTTGACCCGCGATGCGAGAACGGAAGCCATGGACCGATTTTGTTCATTTTGGTTTTAAATTGCTTGTATTTACTTGTACCAACTTTTTTTCACTATTAATAGTTGATCTGAGCACTTTGTTGGATTACGACCCAGCCTAATGTACAGCTCTTATGGTTTTTTAATTGGGTCAGTGACTGATATTTCAATTCGTTTTGCATGGAATAGCAAAGTAATATAAAATTTTTTTTTTTTTTTTAAACTTTGCTTTGGCAAGTACACCCAAATAATCCGCAAGACATTATCATGATTTAATGTTTTGGGCAAGAGTACAAAATTTGCAGGCATTTTTTGATGCAAATGTAATTTTTTGATGAATTTTTTAAAACTTTATCCCCTTAATTTTTTATTGAAACCTGCATAAATCAAAAAAATTGCGTTGTTTACATAAAACTGAGGACCAATTTTTTTTTGGGACATCATTTTTTTCCTTAAATTTTCGTGATTATTTTCAAGAATACATAATTTTCCCATTTTATTATTTTGACATATCAGGAAAAAGGAAATAGGTAAGTAACATCCTTTCAAAACTATATCCTTCATTGTCACGTTTTCAACAAAATATTTTTTAAAAGCTTTAAAAGAAAATTACTTACATCCCCTTTACTGATTTGATAAAATAAAAAAATTTAAAATTAAGCGAGATCCTCTTCTTTCATTTGCCATTTGCCTAGAACAAATGTTAATATTTAAAAAATATTTGATGTTATCCTTTAAAATTATGATGTCCTTTAAAAAAGAAATAAGTTCACGAAACGAAAAACTATAAATGCAGATTTATTTCATTTGATCTCTATTTTAGACGTATATCATCCGATAAATATTTTATATTAGCTGTCGGACGGTGTAATATATGAACTTAATTGGGTCCTCACAGGGCCGGATTAGCCATGTCGGGGCCCCTAGGCAATTCATGTCTCGGGGCCCCTTAAGACTTTTTATAATTCCAAAAAAATAAAAAAAACACAAATTTTCCAAGCACACTGTAAATTTTTTCTAAATTCTCTGTTTTTTGTGAATAGTTTACCCCTTTCTGGAATTCTTTTTTGCTTTTTTGACCTTCTGAGAAGCAATGTTTCATTTCTTGAAAACCTTTTTTAAGAAAAAGTATTTTAAAAAATTGTTTCTAAGAAGGCCAAAAAAGCATAAGAGAATTCAATAAAGTGGTTCAATGGCAACAGTGTTC
Source organism: Pegoplata infirma (assembly GCA_963921195.1). NCBI lineage: Eukaryota > Metazoa > Arthropoda > Insecta > Diptera > Anthomyiidae > Pegoplata > Pegoplata infirma. Next base: position 67,702,199 of record OY992536.1, read on the forward strand.
GACTCCCACCAGAGGCCTTGATCTGTTATGCTACCACGACATGAAGGTAATTTTTACCACTTTTCGGTTAAACCAATAAATTAAAAAGATAAAATAAACAAAATAAAATAAAATAAAATAAAATAAAATAAAATAAAATAAAATAACGTAAAATAATACTAAACAAAATAAAATAAAATAAAAAATTATATTTTTTTGTATTACAATATACAAAGAAAATAAAATTGTATTTATTTGTCCTTTTCTCTAATCGAATATAAAAAAACAAATGAAAGGAATATATTTGTAGCAGTATTTTTTTATTTAACCGTTTTATAAAGTACAATATGTATGTTTAAATATGAACTCTTCTTACTTTTTTAGATACAAAATCGTTTAACACATCTTGAAAGTTAACCTTTTCCAATATATCATTTTCAATCGCCATTATCGCCAATGAATTTAAACGGTTTTGAGACATTGATGAACGAACACAGTTTTTGATTAGTTTTAATTTCGAAAGTTACGTTCACCCGTGGCATTTGTAACCATCAGAGTTCTATATATTTGCAATGCTATCAATACATTAGGGAAAGTTGATTGTACCATATTATCAATCATCAATTTGTATAATTCCTCGGCATGTACAATTTCATGTTTTCCGGCATCCTCCAATTGTAATATAAAGAACTTAAATTGAACCATCTCGTCTACAAACTCAGGCTCAATGTCCTCGGAATAATGTTCCAAAAACTTTGTACAAGCCTTTCTAATTTCGTCGTTGGACTTGGTCGAGAAATCTGTTAGAAAACCAAACAAAGAATTGATTTCCCGATAAGCTTCTAGTCGCCGCGACAATTCTGTACACAACATGTCTAGTACAGGCAAATAAGTTCTATTTTTAACTTATCTTTTCCTCTGTGCACAACGTCTTTTGCAGTTCCGTCGTCGTGATGCTTTTTTCTTCTTCGCACACGCTGATTTTCATCACTATATTGCGTATCAGTTTTTTCACTTGCCTTCATTTCATAATCGTCAAATAGTTCTCGTTGTGAAAGCAAAAAATCCAAAAGCGGTTTTAACAGATCGACTGCCGTTCGAAGTTCAATAGTGGGTTTTTGTAGCGTTATACTGACACCATTAATTCGATCTAAAATGGCAGACCAGAATACTGCCATTACAGCGTTTTCTTTTTTTTCAAGGTTCTTTAATAGGCACCTGGCCTCGTGAATTACTTGTGATGTCTGAGTTTCATCGTCAGCAATAGACTGTAACGCTTTCTGAAAACCATTGTAACCTTTTGCTAAAGCCTTAGTTGCGTCGGCCCTTGCGCACCACCTTGTATCGGAAACTCTTTTAAGAACTAATGACGAGTCAGGCTTTTCAAGAAATTTAAGCATAATTGCCCAGCGATGAGTTGACGCCGAAAAGAAATTGTAGAGTGCCTGTACAAACCCAAAGAATGAGATTGCTCCAACGCAGCACTCAGCAGCTCGTACTCCAACCAAATTCAATGAATGCGCTGCATATGGAATGTAGTGTGCGAGGTGATTTATTTTCTTAATATGCGCCTGTAGACCATTATAACAACCAGACATATTTGACGCGTTATCGTAAGACTGGCCTCTCATATTTTTGATATCAATGTTACATTGGTTTAAAAAATTTAAAATTGTGACGGCTAGTTCTTTCCCTTTGTGGCTTTCTATAGCAATAAATGAACAGTTCATGCGAATAAGGACGAATAGACCATTTGTATAATTTTACAAATGACGATAAAAACGCTGGAAACGGTTTAAAACTTGTATTTTTGTGAACTTTTTTGCATTAATGGATTAGTGCATAATGCAAAAATGTTGGAAAAAATATTAGTTTTTAGCCGTTTCCTGCGTTTTTATCGTCATATGTAAAATAATACAAATGGTCTATTCGTCCATATTCGCATGAACTGTTCAAATGTAAGAAAACGTTCCGCTACTTCTCCATTTGACGTAACGTATCTCAGCACAACAGTCAACTGATCGGTATGAGATATATCTGGTGTCGAATCGACGATTATGGAGAAATATTTGGCTTCAATAATTTCATTAACAATGAATTCTAAAACCTTATTTCCCATTATTTCAATAAGTTCCTCGCAAATTGTTGACGACAAATATGATTGTTTCCCCTTGCCTACATTACCATATTTGGCTATATGCACGCAGAGAAAAAATATGGTTGCGACATGATCACGGCAACTATACTATGAACTCTGAACACAGTTATGATTGCAGCAATCAAGTTATTGTTTTAAAAATTGTATTTAAACATTTATATGGTTGTTTTAGACATTTAATAGTCGCTTCAATCATGATAAAATAATTGCTACATCCAAAAGTACAATATGGTTGTTGTAACAATGTTATAGTTAATTATATTCTCGACACGCCAAAAATTTGAGCATAATATGATTATAACAGTCATTAGATAATCAAAACTTAATGAAAATTGATTTTTGCAAACATTGTCAGATTTATTCATCAGTTTAGTGTTTTGCCAGCAAGCAGTTAGTCGCAACGACTAAAAAATTGAATCAACACAGAAGGAAATGAAATACAAAAATCTACTTTATATAATTTATTTATTGTGCGGTTTAAAAAACTTTTCGTTTTAAATAAAAACTTCAAATCGAAAATATTAAAGTGTTTTTTGTGCATTTTTTGTTTACTGAATGTGTTATAATTGATGACAATAATTTTAATTTTGTAACAAATATGTTATGATTGCTGCAAATATGTTATGATTTTGTCAATAACATAATGGTTTATTCAATCATTCAATGTTAACTGAAACAAGTAAGAAAATTATAGTCAGTCAAGACCGACCATATAATACCCTACACCAGAGTTTCCCGGAAAATGGGGCCCAAGTTCAAACATCGACGGATTAGATCTATATTTTGTCAAATCTTTAATAAGTGTAAAAAACACTCTCAAATAAAATTTGAGTGAAATAGGCTTCTTTTGTTGACAATAAACCGCTTCAACTGAATATCGGGCGAAATTTTCACATGGGACCTAAGTCCAAAAATGGTCCGATGATAATCAGATTTGATAAGGTTATTAAAGTACGCGTTTAACATAAACAAACAGAATTTTAATAAAATATTTTCTATTTTCATGAAATTTGAGAGATTTATATGAAAATCGGGAAGGTGGTTTGTACGGGGGCTACAAGAAGAACTGGTCCGATTTCTTTAAAATTCGGAATGGTGATTTGTGTGAATGAAACATGATTACCTGCCAAATTTCGAAAAAATACCTATGAAAATGCGGTTGTTAGAGTCATTTGAGCCAAAACTAAAGAGGACCTTTGTATGGGGGCTAGGTCTAAATATGGACCGATTTTTTCCAATTTCAATAGGCTTCGTTCTTGGGCCAAAAGAGGCCTAAGTTTTAAATTTCAAGTCAATTGATTAAAAATTGCGACCTGTATCGTGTTTACACCGTTTACATGGACAGACAGACGGACGGACGGACGGACGGACGGACGGACGGACATCGCTAAATCGACTCAAAAAGTGATTCTAAGTCGATCGGTATACTTAAAAGTGGGTCTAGGACCAATATTTCGGGTAGTTACAAACATCAGCACAAACTCATTATACCCTGTACCACAGTGTGGTGTAGGGTATAAAAATGTTATCATTGATGAAATTTTTTTAGAAAAATGTCATAAGTTTATTGCACATCATTGATGTAAAACGCAGATTGCCACTAAATTGGATCAAAATTTATAAAATTGGTTTCATATTTAGAAATACAACATTTAAAAACAAAAAATAAATTATTTGTGTGAACTTTATCAAAAAAAAAAACTAATGATGAATTTCTATAAACGTGTGGTATTTAAGCATAATATATTTTCTCAATTAAAAAAAAAAATAAAAAAATATTAAACTGGAATCATATTATGATAATTGTATAACATTTAGGACATTATTGCCGCAATCATATAATGATTAACATTCCTTGTTGCCTTCAATCATATTAACATTATTGTTACAATCATATTTCCAATCATAATATGACGCTCTTAAATCATGATCACCGCAACCATGTTTTTTTTCTGCGTGTGCGCACTAAGAAATGGGTCGTACTCCGCAATTAACTCTAAAACTCCCAAATAGTTGCCATTATGGTGAGAACCAAGAATTTCATTTTCTCCACGAAATGCCAATCAACGGGATGATAAAAACTTAATCACTGAGACCACTCTTTGTAAAACTTTTATCCAATAATCCCTTTCTTTGTTAAGTGTAATTTCCAAGGAAGTATCGATTCGTCCGTGAATGCGTCGTCTATTTATCAGTGTCTGTACACATTTTTGGTGCGCTGCACTATTCTCATGCGATTGAATTCGATGCAACGCATTTTTCCAATCAGAAAATCCAGTTTGAAAATGTGTTTGGCTTTGAGCTTCTCCAAAAAGAACACATGGAAAACAGTATACTTGTCCAGTAGACGGAGAATACATTAGCCACTCTCGTTTAATTTTACCACCACTTATATGTTTCCGAAAAAACATCGATTGCGAAAAATTTCTTTTGATATCGTCGTATTGTCGTCTTGAAGCAGAAAAATCACATTCATTGTGTTGACATTCATTAGGATCTCTAGTACACCAAAAATCTTGTATTTCAGTGTTGATATTTTGCCATAAGCCAATGTCATTCTGGTATTCTACTCCTAGATGGACAACATTTTGTAGTAGTAATTGGACCTCGGTCTCAGCCTCACTTTGCTCTACACTCACTAAAGAAGATGTTTCTTGATCCTGGCCAGTCTGTTCAGGACATTCGCAAGGAATCTCCACTGGGTCCACCGCAATCGTGTGGCTGGCAGACGTACTTGGAGATGCAAAAGATTGAGTTTCCGTTGCGTTGCGACTAAATCCGAGTTGAAAAAGATTTTGTGTCTTTTTTAATTGCTCATCACGCCTGTTTTGTTGCTCTTGCCGCTTTTTACGTTTTTCCGCACCACTTTGATGTCTTTTCTTTAAGTGTGCCTCCGACATTTTGTTCCTAAAACAGTTTAAAAATCGTTTGATTAAATTGCGGCCCAATATTTAAAAATAACGTTTGAAAAGTACGCACTTACCTTTATTTTCAAATTAAATTAATAATATACGCAACTTATATCCGTTAACAAGTCAGTCTAAATTAATTCGTCGTTAAAACTTGAGGAAATATGAAATTCTATAATATGAATTAAATCAAGTATGTAAAATTAAATTTTGTACTTGATATCGGTAACGTTTCTTCAGTTTATTACACTAGTCGTCTCGCCGATATTCTCGAAGCACTTGCATTCAGTCTTGATAAGAATATAGTACTCTTATCCGAATTTGTAAGTTTTCAAAAACACCAAGCACAATAAAACTTTTTAAATTAAATTCACGGTTGCAAAACTCGCAAATCGATATTTCAGATTCAAATTTACAATTGCTTTGAAACGTACAGCAAGAGTTCAAAAAAATATATATTTACTTATGTATCTTTTTTAAGCATTTTTTTTAGTTTCGGCCTTGCATTAATGCAAATCAAACTACACTATCTGCAAATTAAAGTAGACGAATTTAACTAGCTCCCGCTTAAATGCGTCACTAAAAATGTGAGATTTAAAAATTTATAGTGCACGGGAACAGAAACAAACACATATAAATAGCTCCCACTTATATGCGTCACGAAATATATGAGATTTAAAAAATGTATGATGCACAAAAACTGAAACAAACACATCATACACAAACGATAATTTTGTTGGCTTGTCAGTTTGTTAATAACGAGAAAGAGGACAAGTTCTGCAGTTGTGTGCCTGTCACGACATGCCAATGTTTTTCGTTTAATATTCAATTGTTAAATATATATGTATATATTATTATAAATTTTTACAAAACTGTAATTTTGATTTAAACTTTAAAAAAAGTATATTCTACAGTACAAATATCATTTGGCTCAAATTCAATGTTTTTTCAGCAGATTTTTCTGCAAAAATCAACAACTTTCTCTGCTGAACTTAGCAGGATTTAGCAGCAGTTTTTTCTGATAAAATCAGCAGATTTTTCTACTGTCTGGACAGATTTATCTGCTGATTCGACCCAGTTTATCTCTACAAAAATTTAGACAACCGCGTTTGCTAAAGTCAGAAAATTTCTCATATGGATCAAAATTTCATCGCTGTGAAAAAAAGAATTGCTAAAGATTTCTTATTCTCCGATTTTTAAAATTTCTATTTTTACCAAGTAATAATTTTCATTCAAAGAAATACGTTTTTACATAGATATAAACGAGCGTAGGCCGCCCACGGGGCCCACATATAAAAATTTCTATATGGAATAAATTCATTAAAAAAATTATAATGCCAAATTTAAATAAAATTGTAAATAGCTTTTTAACAATGTTGAAACTTTATAATTTAATAAAACATAGTTTTAAATATATCTTTTTATTTAAGAATTAGATTTATATTGTTATTTCTTCTTTGAAAATTGTACTATATTGTATAATTGTAAATACTCATCGCTGTGAAAAAAATATTTGTTAGCCTTACCCTATTTATTATTTCATGTTTACACTGGAATTTTTTACCAAGTAATAATTTTTAGTCAAAGAAATACGTGGGCGCATTTTTTTTACCAAGTAATAGTTAAAAAAAAGCTAGGGGGCCCGTGCTTTAAAAAAATAAAAAAAACTAGGGGCCCCGTGGGCCCCTAGCTGTACGGGGCCCCTAGGCAGTTGCCTACTTTGCCTTAAGGGTAATCCGGCCCTGGGTCCTCATTGAGGACTGCTCACCCAATATTTCAATCGGTTTTGCATGGGATGAACAATGAATATGAGCAAATCCATGTGAAATTTAACTGGCTTATCACCGATTCATAAATAATTAAAAAACATATCGAGGGCCTATATTCAAAACCCTCTATCTTTAATTTTCGCGAAAATTACTTTTTGATGGTAAAATATTCAGTACAACGACCCTCATCTATAGTGTAAAATTCAGAACAAAAATATTTTTTTGCTATTTTATTTGCAGTTTTGGTTTTCTCTATCTTACACAATTAATTTATCTGAATGCAAACCCCTCTATCTTTTCAAACAATTAATTTATAATGGAATAATTTCATCTTGCAATATATGTTTTCATGTTATTTTTTGCATGCTGAACATGAATTTGCCAACAAAATTAAAGAACCACAATTAATTTTTGTTGAAAATGCTAATTCTTGTTGAAATTTCTTTTTTGACTTTTTTGAAAAATATTTCTCAAAATTTGAACGTTTTGTGTACATTATGACACAAAAATTTTATTTTTAAAAATCGCAATGCTGATCAGCATCTGTGTACCAAAATCCCTTTTTTGTTTTTTTAATATTTTTTACATAACATACTCAACAGTTTGTCAAATTTTAAGATGAATTTAGTAAAAAAATAATTTGTGTCACAAAAATTATCACGTGTGGACCAAACCACATTTTAAGAATTTTTTATAAGCCGTTATCATCAATAAATCACGTTAAAAATTTACCGATGTCGTAAATGAAATCATTATAATTCACTTACATTAAAACGCAAAACCCTCTATCTGATCACTTTCATTTGTACTTTTAATTTTTTGAGAAACAAAACCCTCTATCTATCATAAAATCCTCAATATTGGAAAATTTTAAAAACGAATTATATGTGAGATTTAGTAGTTGATTTAAAAAAATATTCCAAAATATCGAATTTTAATTACTCTAACAATACGCGAAATAAAAAGTTTTTTTGGCTCTCCTTAAAAATTATGTTTTTCTAGATAGAGGGGTTTGAATATACATAGGCCCTCGATCTTTTACATAAAACTGATTGTGAATACCGATTTTTTTTTGGACATGATTTTTTTTTTTAATTTTCGTGGTTATTTAAACGAATACATAATTTTCCTTTTTTATTATTTTGACATATCAGGAAAAAAGAAGATAAGTAACATCCTTTCAAAAATATATCCTTCAATGTCACATTTTCAACAAAACATTTTTAAAAAATTTTGAAAGAAAATTATTTACCACGAATGACAGATACATATAAAGGATAAAGAAGAACCACAAAAATCGGTGTGTACTAAAAAAATAAAATGTCAAACCAAAAAGGAATTGTGAAAATTGTCAACTAATTCTTTTTTTAAATTTGTTTTAAATATTAGAAAATTGTGTGATTTTTTTGAAAATTATTGATTTTTGTTAATTAATCTTTAACAAATAAGGAATTGTTTCTGCTAAAAGTGTGTGAAAATGCAAATAATAAAAATTAAAATTAAAAGAAAACACTGAAAATTGTCAAAAAATTGACATGGCCGACCAGGTGTCAAATCTTATTCAACCTGATATATCAAAACCGTGTTATTTACATCCCATTTCCTGATATGGTTAAATAAAAAAATTTAAAATTAAGCGAGATCCTCTTCTTTCAATTGCCATTATTAGTGGCATCCTAGAACAAATATAATTATTTAAAAAATATTTTATGTTATCCTTTTAAATTTTAAAGTCATTTAAAAAGGAAATAGGTTCACGAAACGAAAAACTATAAATGCAGTTTTACTTCATTTGATCTATATATTGAGACGTATATCATCCGGTTAATATTAGCTGTCGGTCGATGTAATATATGAATTTAATGGGGTCCTCATTGAGGGCTCCTCACCCAATATTTCAATCGGTTTTGCATGGAATGAACAATGAATATGAGCAAATCCATTTAAAATTTTTTTGGGGGCTCACCGATTCTTAAATAATTAAAAAAACATTTACTTTTTTTTTAACAAAACTTTTGAAGATATGGGCGTTTAAATAAGCACTTATTTTTCAATATTGTCTGTTAGACAGTTGCTTACCATTTTTGAACGCGGAAACCTTATGTCGTACGAAAAACTTGTAAAAACAATATTGTAGATAAAATTATGAAGATTTTAAATTAAAAAAAAAATCAACAAACAATTTTGAAAACAATATTTGAATGCCTTTTTTCCTGGGAAGGCCACCATGGATTTCCAAAAAAAAATTCTATTTAAGTCTAGAATGTCCTTATAACACTGTTGAAAAATTTATGGACATATTTCTGAAAATTTTTTTAAAACTATTTTTAAGTCGATTTTTTTCTAAGTTTAGATGTTAAGAATTTAAAAAATGGTCCAATAGTTTTTTTTTTCAGGTGTAAACAAATTTTTCCAACAACACAAACAAAAAATAAAATATTTGAAATACTAACAGTAGAAAAAATTTGCATTTTTGACCTCCAATTTGTTTGACCACCAACGTTTTGCTTGTTGGAAAAATTAACTGATTACCAAATAAAAACTAGTGGGCCAATTTTTAAATTTTGATGTTTAAACTAAGAAAAAATCGGGTTAAAAATATTTTTAAAAAATTTTCAAAAAAAAATGTCTATAAATAATTTCATTTTCCAGATCGACTCTAGCAGCACCCAGTTGGCAACGTCCTCGAGCCATCCTCAGTGACGGAGCGGTGATATGTAAGAGTCACAGCTGACATCCATAAGACATCTCTATGTACTGGGTTGAGGACAGTTTCATACAAATTTCAAAATGTCCTCACTCAAAGTCAGCAGTGGTCAGGGCTGACCTTATAGGGATATGTCAGCTAAGACTTCTTTGGGGAAATGTCTGACGTAGGTCATGCGAAAATACAAAAAAATTTCGTATTTCCTTTAGTTTTTACTTTTATCCATTTTCCTTTATAAATTATCTTTCTCATATTTAGAAAAAACTTTTCGTCTTTTTTAGTCCCAACTGGATTTGAACCTGGAACCTCCAGTTTATTAGTCCCACACCTAACTACTCGTTCTAAACTTTATTTTGAAATTTGTTTGTCTATTTTATTACTTTTATTCCACTTGTTAGATTTTAATTTAATTTTAAATAAATCGATACTATTGCCATCTTTTTCTTGGAAATTGAAGAGTTGCCCAGATTTAAAATTCTAATTTATTATAATGCTATTCTGAAGACATTTCCTTTTAGACGTCTTGGAGGAATTGTCCACACTCTTAAAGCAAACATTCAGTGCTGACATTGTTAGGAAATGTCATCAAGGATTACCTATGATTTGTCAGAACCTGAAGACATTTCCTCAAGGAATCACTGTGGAAATTTCCTCAGTGACACATTTTCCAACTGGTCACATTTGGTATATAAGATAACACTATTTTAATAAAAATTTACTTTAATTTTTCTTTAAAATTTTTTGAACTTTTCCGATTTTTTACAATTGAATCCCTTTAAAATACTGCCTTACAAAATTAGTTTATATTCATTTTCGCATACAACCATATGCAGCTGTCGCTGACAGCATTATATTGTAGTTGCTGTTAAAACTTTACATGTATTTTTTCCCCCCTCTTTCCCTCTAATATCTACAAAAGACTCAATGTGTAGTCAAGTAAAAAAGGAAAATGAGAAGCAAAAAATAAATAAACAAAAATAAATTAAATAATAACTAGACATAGAAGCGCAAAAAATTTGTAACTACAAGCTGTGAAAAGCGAATAAACAGAGATAGTTTTGGTTGGAAAAGAAAAAAAAAACTTTTTAAATTTTAATAAGCTGCAATATGAACAAAAAGAAATGCTAAAAAAAAAGTCCATAGTTAATTATGTTAAAACACATTGTTTAATTAAAAATATAAAAAGAACAAAGTCTTCTTAGAAAATTTGTAGAAAATGAAATATATAAATTTAAATTTTTCGTTAACAGTTAATTGGATTAAAGTTCAAAGAAGAAACTGAAGAAGAAGGAAGTATTTTGAAAATATTTTTGATAATAATGAACACTTTATGAAAAAATCGGTTAATGTTTGATCTGTTAAAAAGTTTTTAAATAGTCTTTGTTTTTTGTTGGAGAGTCAGTTACCAACACCAATTAAATCAAGAAGTCTTTAAAAATTTATTTTTTTTTTCACAAAAGCCTATGAAAATAAAAAAAAAAAATAATATGTTTTTTTCAACAAAATCGTGATGCCCCTAACTTTTAATACAAGTACCGTTGCGTATGAGTTATATTTTGTTTTCCTATTTGGATTAAATATAAATCATACGCATAGTGGGACAAGTCGACAGTTATTTAATAAAAAGTCTTGCAATATTTTTAAAAGTTTTTTTTGTTATCTAACACACATGTTTGAAGAAATAATATTAGAGTGGTCAAAAAACATTTTTGTAGAATATTTCATTTCCGCCCTCTCCATTTATTGTGGTGTTTTTTACGATTTGTTAGAATAGAGCCAAAAATTAACGTTACATTAAAAAATATTTGCCTTAATATTTTCTAAAAAGTTGATAAGCATACCTTACACCTCAGATGTAAAGAAAACATAGTTTCATCTACCGATATGCTGCAATAATAGGCCAAATAAGGGACATTTTACTCATTGTAATGTGAGTGAATAAACTATATTTAAAGTAATCATTATTCTTCTTTCTCTCTTTCATTAATTCAGATTTTTATACCCTCCACTCTAGTGATAGAGGGTATATATAAGTTTGTCATTCCGTTTGTAACACATCGAAATATTGGTCTAGGACCCCATAAAGTATATATATTTATGATCCTCGATCGATTTTAAGTCGATCTAGCGATGTCCGTCCGTCCGTCCGTCCGTCTGTCTGTCTGTCCGTAGAAAACACGCTAACTTTTGAAAGACTTTACAGAGGCTACTGAAGTTTGGCATATATGTTTGTCATTTACCTGGTCAGGTTGGTATTGCAATCAAGCCAAATCGGTCCAGTGGTTCAAAATATATGAGCAAAAGAGTAAATTTCGGCAAGGGTGTTTCACGAATTTACGAGATAAAAAACACGATAACTTTCGAAAGACAATAATGAGACTACTGTAGCTTGGCATGTATCTTTGCCGTTCCCCGGGTCTGTTTGGTTTTAAATTTCAGCTCAATCGGTCGAGTGGTTCAAAAGTTATAAGCGAAACCTAGAATTTCAGATTAGTTTCATCTGAAATACCACGTGTTTTAACAAGTTTTAAAAGCATTGGTGGTAACTAAACAATGCTTTTCAAACTTGTTTAATTTTAAAGCAATGCTTTTTAAACTTGTTTAGTTTTAAAAGCATTGGTAACTTAAAAATTACTCATGAAAAAAATTTTACACTCAAAAAAAATTTTACACTCAAAAAAAATTTTACACTCAAAAAAAAATTTAGTTTTTTTTTTTACAAAAATGACAATATTTTGTGTACATACTTACGTGCATTCACTCAGAAATATTTTTACAGTAAAAAAACATTACACTCGAAAAAAAATTTACACTCGAAAAAAAATTAGTAATTTTTCTTTTTTTTTTTTTTAAATGACAAAAAAAAAGTTTTTTACTCAAAATAAAATATTTCTAATCAAAATTGTTAATTTTTTCACGTTAAAAAATGTACTACCCTTTAAAAAAATGCATTGTGGAGGGTATTCATAGATTCGGCAAAGTCGAATTTAACTTTTCTACTTGTTTGTAATTATTTTGCAACATTGCCACTCATGATCTATATTTTGTAGACACAAATGTTAGGTGTTGCAATTTTCCAAAGAAACTGGTTATTGCCACATAGGGCTACTTATAGTCGTTATTTTAAATTACACTACTCCACAAAAATTAACAGTTTTTCCACATACTTTTAGGGTACATTTTCAAAAGTATTTTGGACTCCTAAACATGAATCTGTCATCAAAAAAGCTGTATCAAATCGCTTTCTAGAGATATAGTCATTTTTATTTCTTTTGGACTAAGCCCTCAAAACCGACAAATATTTTAATATTGGAAAAGTGTATGATAAAGTTATTCATATTTTTTTTATTCGAATTTTCAATAAAATTACCTAACTTTTGCAAGAAATCCGGACTCGATACGATCAAGAATACTATTAGGACATTGTACGGAAGTTCAAAATGTCATTATTTTTGTTATATTATAAGTATCTGAATTTTGCAAGAAATTTCCTTTTGTATCATGTAGAGTAGACACTAGGGTGGCTCGTTTTCGGGCTTTTCTCTCTGATCAAATTCTAATACCCGCCAAAAGTGTCGGTCCCCTAAGGTTAACTCACATGCAAAATATCACTCCGATCGGAGTTTATCTTCTGTCTCCACTTTGAGCCTCAAAATTGGGGTTTTCGGAAAAAAGACTTTTTAAAAAAAAAAAAAAAAAGTTTAAGTTTTTTTATTAAAATAATGAAAAAAAAAAATTTTTGTATAATATTTGATCATAAATACTTAAATATGAAATTTAAAGATTTTACGGTATCATTAACCCGTTCAAACTTGATACCAAAAAAATGGTATGATTTTGGGGGCGTTCTCAAAACACCTTTTTTCAAAATTTGAAAATTTTATTAAAAAAAATTTTAAATATACCAGTTTTTCTTTCTGAATTCATTAAGAACACCTTGGAGAAGAAAAATGTGAAATATGGCGGATATCCGTTGAGCCACTTTTTGGGAATCGCGGGGGGAAGTTAGCGGATTTCAAGGAAATGTTGGTTTTATCAATAATTTGGATTAATAAAATCTGATAAATTTCATTTTTGGGCAAATTATCTGTTTTTTGGTGTCGTGGCATTCTATTAGATAACTTTAAGTCTGTCATAAAATCTTACCGATCTGGGACGTTGTAACGACCTTTTCTGCGGGGTATACTCAGCCTAAGTCCAGGGGTTCGTTACAAGAAATAATTACACGGATATTTTTTTCCTTTTAATATAAATCAGTTGTTTGAACAGAGTATGTTTATTTTTTTATTCTTTTATTTACAAAGTTTAATGTATAATTTATGTAAGTACATATATAGGTGCTGTGTTGTTCATTTGTTCCTCGTCCAGTGTATTCCTGATATCTACGGCTTCCAATGGGAATGATCGGGTTAAAGTTAATAATACCACCGTTGTTTGCTGCCAGATTACGTGAGTAGAATAATACGCTCGTGACTTGATATTTACTCCGGTCGTGACTCGCTTCCAGTGTCTACCCACTAAATAATTTGATTTGGCTCGTGACTTGAAAATCACTCCCGGGCTAAGCTACACATGAACTATCTTTAATGAGTATTAAAAATATCACTCCTTCGTGACTAGTGTAATCACTAAGGGGCTATTGTCTTCGTGACTTGTTAATCACTAAGTAAGTTATAGGGGTTACTAGGAAATGATTCCTTCGTGACTCGATAAATCACTTAGGAAAAACTAATGATCTACGGGAGAGGTTACTCCGTCGTGACTAGTTGAATCACTTGGGAATCTAGTGTACTACGGGAGAGGTTATTCCGTCGTGACTAGTTGAATCACTTGGGAATCGAACGATCTACGGGATAGGTTATTCCGTCGTGACTAGTTGAATCACTTGGGAATCTAACGATCTACGAGATAGGTTATTCCGTCGTGACTAGTTGAATCACTTGGGAATCTAGTGTACTACGGGAGAGGTTATTCCGTCGTGACTAGTTGAATCACTTGGGAATCGAACGATCTACGGGATAGGTTATTCCGTCGTGACTAGTTGAATCACTTGGGAATCTAACGATCTACGAGATAGGTTATTCCGTCGTGACTAGTTGAATCACTTGGGAATCTAGTGTACTACGGGAGAGGTTATTCCGTCGTGACTAGTTGAATCACTTGGGAATCTAACGATCTACTGGTTTAAGTATATATATAAAAGTTAAATTGTTAGTGACTAGTAAATCACTTAAAAAAAATATGTTGGGAAACTCTGCCTTACGTTGTTTGTGACTAGTAAATCACTGATTGGGAAACTCTGACTTACGTTGCTGTTATCTCCTTCGATGATATTCCAAGACTGATCCCTGCTTTGTAATTTCCTCTGCTTTTATACTTTTCTGTTTCAAATTCAAACGCACAAGACAATGCATTTTGTTGTTGGGATAACAGTGTTCAAATGTGCATAGAAATATTGTGTGTGTTTGTATGTATATCTGTTTGTATGTACATTCTTGGTTTAGTACAAGCAGTAAACAAATTCTTGATCTTAATTCTTTTGTATGTTGACTTATGCGTGACTATTTGTATGATTGAGTGTGCATGTACTCAAACAGGGTGTGACAATAAGTTTGACTATAAACTTGTCGTCACAACATCTTTAACCCACATTGCCTGGGGGTCAAAAATGACCCCCGCAGGAAATTTGAAGTTTAGAGCTTAAATTGTGTGCTATTAACAAGTATAAAACGGCTTTTGTGTTTTCTACCCTAACTATTATTTCGTTCTAATATATTATCTTTAAAAAAATCGTTAACCCTTCTTGGTAGGGGGTCAAAAATTACCCATTCAATAAAAGGTATATATTTTTTATAGAAAATTAATTTGTGGCAGTCTATTAGATAACTTTAAATCAGCCCTAAAATTTCACCTGTTTAAGATATCTTTAACCCACATTGGCCAGGGGTCAAAAATGACCCCAGCAAAAACTTTTCGGCATAGTGCTTGAATTTTTTGATATCAACAAAATTTATATTTTTTATTGAATGGGTCATTTTTGACCTCCTACCAAGAAGGGTTAACGATTTATTTAAAGATAATATATAAATACGAAATAGTAGTTGAGGTAAAAAACACAAAAGCCGCTTTATACTTGTTTATAGCACAAAATTTAAGCTCTAAACTTCAAACTACTTGCGGGGGTCATTTTTGACTCCCAGCCAATGTGGGTTAAAGACGTCCTAGATCGGTAAGATTTCATGACAGACTTAAAGTTATCTAATAGAATACCACAACACCAAAAAACAGTTAATTTGCCCAAAAATTAAATTTATAAGATTTTATAAATCCAAATGATTGATAAAACCAACATTTCCTTGAAATCCGCTAACTTCCCCCCGCGATTCCCAAAAAGTGGCTCGACGGATATCCGCCATATTTCACATTTTTCTTCTCCAAGGTGTTCTTTATGAATTCAGAAAGAAAAAATGGTATATTTAAATTTTTTTTTTAATAAAATTTTCAAATTTTGAAAGAAGGTGTTTTGAGAACGCACCCAAAATCATGCCATTTTTTTGGTATCAAGTTTGATCATAAATACTTAAATATAAATTTCATATTTAAGTATTTATGATCAAATATTATACAAAATTTTTTTTTTTTTTTTTTTTTAAGTCCTTTTTTCCAAAAATCCCAATTTTGAGGCTCAAAGTGGAGACAGAAGATAAACTCCGATCGGAGTAATATTTTGCCTGTGAGTTACCCTTAGGGGACCGACACTTTTGGCGGGTATTACAATTTGATCGGAGAGAAAAGTCCAAAAACGAGCCACCCTAGTAGACACTCCAATAAAGAGAACCTGTGATTGAAATCCAAAATCCATTCAGTATATCCAGAAAAATTTGGAAAAGAATTCACAGTTTTGAATCAAATTCGCATATTATTGTATACATTTTTATACCCTACACCACTCTGTGGTACAGTGTATAATGAGTTTGTGCTGATGTTTGTAACTACCCGAAATATTGGTCCTAGACCTACCTTAAAGCATACCGATCGACTCAGAATTACTTTTTGAATCGATTTAGGGATGTCCGTCCGTCTGTCCGTCTGTCCGTCTGTCCGTCTGTCCGTCTGTCCGTCTGTCCGTCTGTCCATCCGTCCGTCCGTAAGCATCTTTTGGCCCAAGGACGAAGCCTATTGAAATTGGAGAAAATCGGTCCATGTTAAGACCTAGCCCCTATACAAACGACCACTTTGAATTCGGCTTAAATGATTCTAATAACCGTATTATAATAGATGTCGCTTCAAAATTTAGCAGGTAATCAAAATAGTATGCACGAATCATCATTGCAAATTTTAAAGGAATCGGGTCAGTCCTTCTGGTAGTCCCTGTACAAACCATCCTCCCAATATTCATATAATTCCCTCAAAATTCATAAAAATGGAAATATTTTATTTTTAGGTGTTAAACGTGTACTTTAGTAACCTTATCAAATCGGAATATAATTGGACCAATTTTGGACTTAGTCCCCCATATAAAAATTTCGACCGATATTCAGTTAAATCGGTCTATTAGCAAAATAATAAACCAATTCCACTAAAATTTGATCTGTTTGTGTTTTCTTCACTAAATAAAGATCTAACAAAAGATAGGTCCAATCGGTCCATGTTTGGACTTGGGACCCATTTTCCGGATAACATTGGTGTAGGGTATCATATGATCGGTCTTGACCGACTTTAACTTTCTTACTTATTTCGTATCAATTTTCATTATATTTTTGGTAAAATTAAAAAAAAAAAATTTTAAATCATATTTCCTAAAGTATTTTTACCTCAATAACACAAATCTAATATCAAAAAAATTGTAGCAAATCATCTTTTGGAGATACAAGCTTTTTAATTTTTTTGTGGACCAAGCCCTCAAATTTATATTTAATATTGGAAAAGTGTATGTTAAATTTATTAATTTTTTTTTGATTCGAACTCACAATAAAATTATTTAACTTTTGCAATAAATCCGGACTCCGAATCAGGAATACTATTTTTTTACATTTTTTTGATTCGAACTCACAATAAAATTACCTAACTTTTGGAAGAAATCCGGACTCGTTACGATCAGGAATGCCATCATGACATTAAAAGGAATTTAAACATGTTCTTTTTCCGTTTTATCCTAAGGTGTCCGAATTTTGGAAAACAAATTCCTGTTCAAAGCGGAAAACACTCCAATAAAGAAAATCTGGGGTTAAAATCCAAAATTCAATGAGTATATCCAGAAATACTATTTGAAAAAAAAAAAAAAAAAATCGGGTTTTGAGGGCTTGGTCCACACAAATTGGAAATGCCTATATCTCGGCAATTTGATACAGCTTTTCTGATGGCAGATTCGTTTTTTGGTGGCCAAAATATTTCAGAAAATGAACCCTAGAAGTCAGTGCGATTTTGGTTTTTTGTTCGTTGTCGTGATATGTAACCTAATAATAGTTATGAAACAAAAAATTATAACCCTCTTCTTTCCTCCTTATTTTTCTTGGTTAGTAAACTTGCACTTTGGTAAATTTGTAGTACTTAACTCGTAGAATATGCCATATAAACTTCAAAATCCCAACGAGTTATAATTTTTAAAAACTACACTTAAAGTTTTTCATTTCGTGATCCTGTTTCCTTTTAAAAGGACTTCAAAGGATTAAATTTTATAAAAAAAAATTTAAATATTTTTCCTATTTTATTATTTTTACGTATCAGAAAAACAGAGATAATTTACAACCTTTCAAATTTTTATCCTTCAAAATCATTCTAAATTTACAACAAAATATTTTGACGACCTTATTTCAAACGACCTTATTCACATTCTTTTATTCTAATATGGCAAAATAAAAAAAAAAATGGAGAAATTAGGGGAGATTCTCCTTTTTGATTTGCCATCACCAGTGGCATCACAGTACAAGTACAAATATTTTAGACACTTTTTACAAAATGTATACTTTAAAACTTTGAAATCTTTTTAAAAGGAAACAGGATCACGAAATGAATGTAAATGCAGTTTTACTCCATTTGATCTCTACTTTCAGACGAATATCAACCGGTTCATGTTGAATATTGGCTGTTGGACGGTGTTATTGATCCGTAAAAGTTTCTTAGACATTCAGTGATATTCATCTATTGATCAAATATTGATGAAAAAAAAAATATTGATAAAAAAAAATAACTGAAAAAAAAAATATTGATGAAAAAAAATATTGATGAAAACAATATTGATTAAGAAAAAGTTGATTAAAAAAAAAATTGATGAAAAAAAAAATTATGAAAAATAGTTATGTTACGTTTTAATCACCAGCTGATGATGTGAAAATTTTTTTTATTCATTACGAGGTGAATTACACTGCGGAACACTAAAAAATAAACAAGAGTTACGACCATCATTTCTATATATTTCGGACATGCTGATTCGAATGGCGTACTCCGTTTTTCGATGTATGGTACAGTTTTCTTACAAAATGTCGTTAAAGATTTGCTGATTTCGAGCCAGTTTTTTAACAAAAAAATTTGCAAAGTAAATGGTTTATAAATTTTATGACATGGAAAACAAAGATATGACTTGTAGCAACATTTCTTATGCAAATTTGGTTTAAAGCTTTTCAATTTAAACCCTTAAATTCGCGAATATTCTCATTTTTTAAGGTTTTCGCGAAATTAACAGCCAAATTGGTCTTTGATAAAAAACTTGCTTTTAATGAATCAAAAATGCATCCCTAACAATACGAATAGTGGACAAAAAATAGCTATGTTATATGGACCATCATGATGAAAATCGCGAAAAACCGTTTTTTTGTATATGCCAGCATCACTTTGCGAGATGATTTAAGGTTCCATCTTTTAGTATATAATGTGGGAACCTTAAACAACTAACTGACCAAAAATTCGGCCAAAAAAGTTTTCATTTGCAAAAGTTATCGTAACAAAAACTATTATTTCAGTGTTAACCCTACAATAATTACAGGTTTTGTTAAGATAACTTTTGCAAATGAAAACTTTTTTGGCCAAATTTTTGGTCAGTTAATTGATTAAGGTTCCCACATTATATACTAAAAGATGAGGCCTCAAATCATCTCCTAAAGTGATGCTGCCATATACAAAAAAACGGATTTTCGCGATTTTCATCACGTTGGTCCATATAACATAGATTTTTTTTGTCCACTATTCGTAGTGTCATGGACGCCTTTATGATCCACAAAATGCAAGTTTTTAATCAGAGACCAATTTAGCGGTTAATTTCGCGAAAACTTAAAAAAATTAAGAAATCCGCGAATTTAAGGGCTTAAGATGAAAAGCTTTAAACCAAATTTATATTAGAAATATTGCTACAAGTTATATCTTTGTTTTCCATGCCATAAAATTTAAAAATCATTAGCTTTGGAATTTTTTTTTGGTAAAAAAGCAGCTGAAAATCAGCCAATCTTTAATGACATTTTACAAGAAAACTGTACCATACATCGAAAAACGGAGTACGCCATTCGATTCAGCATGTCCGAAATATATTGAAATGATGGTCGTACCTCTTGTTTTCTAAAATAGTGGTTAGTTTTGTCACGCAGTGTTATTATTAACCAAGTTACAAACACAAGTTACTATAACACAGTGCAACAGCACATTTAGGCCCTCAACCAAACCAAGCCAGTTGGAAAGTACTTATGTGTAGTAGTAAAAACCCCAAAGGGTTTAGCTCTGTAACGTCTCAATTTTTTTTTATAGCCCACTAAATTTTTCATTTTTTTTTTCAAAGGCGTTGGAAAAAAGTCGAAAAAACTAATGTTAATGTTCTTTTGAACTTAAAATAGTGTTTGAAAGTCTTTAATAGAATTTTATGGGAAACATTTTTCTAGAGTACGCTAAACCTCTATCTCCCGTTTTAATGGGTCATTTACATAATTTTTTTAACAAATGGCTCATAAACCTACTAAGGCTTGCGTTTAAAGGGTTAAAATGTTCTACGATTATTTTCAGCATCAAATTTCACTGGGGGTTACTGAAGGCAGAAGGTTCGACCGGTATACGAAAAATGCATAAAAAAGGTTTATTGTAAAGTATCATTAACTTTTTCTATTTTTTCTATATTTGTTACCCGGCTAAAAATAAATGTGTATGTTCATATATGCTTATATATAGATCTTTATATGATCATATATGAAATATATGGAAACATATATGTGACCATATATGCAAGAAACGATCCCATATATGTGGCCGTATATAAAATATGTGCCATATATGATATCATATATGGAAACATATATGTTATCATAAAATGTTAAATTTTAGTGCATGTGTATGAAAATATCAACCGGAATTACAAAATAAAAGTTTTGTACGATTGAAATTATATTTTATTACCATATTTATATCTTAACTAGTCGTATAGCCTGTCCCTGCCAGGCGGAACACCAAATCACTTTTCTCAATAATTCTAATTTTTTACCAAACTTTATAAAAAAAAATATGTTTGTGCTTCAAAAATTTAATATTGCTAGATTGAGTTATATCAATATATTTCCCAAACTGGAAAAAAATTGTATGCGTATAAAAGGTTTTATTGATAAAATTTTAGAACTAAATTTAGCACGCCCATTTCGTTTCCGTCCTTAACCCGGATATCAAAAATCCATCGTGTGTATCTGTCCCATACATGGCAATTTGTATCTTTCTTAGGCTGGATAACTAAATGCTCCGTTATAAAATAACTCTCCGTTAAATTTAACTTTTTCATACAAATTTTGACATAAGGCTCCGTTAAATCGGCAGTTATCAGCTAACTTTTCATTAAGTAATCCGCCCTTAGTCATGAATGGTTTTAAAATTAGATAAAATGTTAAAAAACACAATTTTTCCACATAAATTTTTCCTTATAATTCTCCGTACACAGTTGACTTCATAAGGATATGATCCATTGTCAATACTTTATCACTCAAAAAATTATGTTAGTAAAATCAACTGACAATGTCAGTTAAAATAACTACTTTGTAGGTTGTTTTGGGATCAACTACTTTTTCAGTTAAATCAACTAACAATGTTAGTTATTTTAACTGACAAAAAACAACTGACTTATGTAGTAAAACCTACTTACATTTGTAGTCAAAACAACTAACATAGTAAAAATAAAATAATAATAAATTAAAATAAAAACATAATAAAACATAGTAAAAATAAAATAATCAATTTTTTTTTTTCAAAATTTTTTTCAGAAAAAAATTGAAGACCAAATTTTTTGGAAGACCAAATTTTTTCCAAGTTTTTTTTTTAAAAGATGTGAGAAATAACAAAAAAGAAAATTTATTTTTATGTTTTGGAAAAAAACTCCGAAAATTTTTCAGAAATAGATTTAAAGGTTTAAAAACTAAATTTCGTCGTCTTCCACCACTCCCCTGTCTTAAAGGCCGAAAATCCGGCTACGTTACAGATTATATATATAAACTAAACAAAATTCACAACGGATTTTTTGTATCTCCGTCCTTTCACTGGATATCCAGCTTAGAGTTATCTTTGCCATAGTCCGTACCATATGCATTTCAATTTTCATCTTTCAAGGTCATAAGGTGTCTTCAAAATTAGGCAAGATGTAAAAACATAATTTTTCTTCTCTTAATTCTTCGTCCATATTCCACATTTTTAAAATCTGACTAATTTAGGATAAGCTCCATCGTTAGTAATATACCCGTATTCACGCCCCTTTTCCCTCTTAATTCTCTGTCGACAGTCCATAAATTGAAGTTTGACTACTTTAGAATATGCTCCATTGTCAGGACAATATGCTTGGCAATTTTCGGCTGCGTAGGTCATTAGGGCTTTAAAGTTAGTTAAATTAAAAATAATAAAACACAATATTGCCTTGCCTCTTTTTCCTCTCAACTCTCCGTCTACATTCCAAAAATCGGACTACTTTACACTCAAAATCATAACTCTGTAAAATACTCTGTAAAATGACTGTAATCTCAATTCAACAGAAATTTGACAGAGTTTTCTGTCAAAATACAGATTTAAAGAAAATACTTTGTATTTTGTTGTGACAAAAAAAACAAAGTTTTCTCTGTTATATTACTTTTTACTTTGTAATCTTAATTTAACAGATAACACTACGTGACAGTTTTTTGACCAAATGTATCTGACACCTAATCTTTATGTACAATTGTCCGCTGAATCCGAATATGAAGTCAGAATGGTCAAAAGTAGAACAGTTTTCGAGATATTCGAAAATAAGCGTTTTTTGTGTTTTTAAAAAAGATGATGTCACTTAAATGCAAATATCTTCAAAGCTATTCGTCGATTTATGTATTTCTTTTTTTTTAATGAAAGATAATAAAATTACTAAAATAACCATGGGTCGCTTGTGAAGATTAGTTAAGAAATGACAGAGTTACAGTGGACAAAAGTTCAAACTTCATGAAAAATTTGATGATTTTTTGCAATTTTGCTCTTTTCAAGTTATTGTTTTTAAACCAAACAATTAAAAATTATAATGTTTTATTACATAGGACATTATTTTATTTCAATACGAACATTTTGCGCCCAACAAGACCCAGATTGGTGCAAAAATGACAAAGCTACAGAAGATTTAGTGAATTAATCCACCTTTCATTACTAACATTTAGCTTTGTATATTTACTTGTGTTTTTAAAAAAAAAATCGAAAAGTGGGATAATTCAATTAATCTACTGTAACTTTGTCGTTTTTGCACCGATCTGGATCCTATTGGGCACAAAATGTTCGTATTGAAATAAACTAACGTTTTAAGTGATAAAATTTTAAAAAAATTTATTGTTTGGTTTTAAAAAAATAAGTTGAAAAGAGCAAATAACGGTAATTTTCTTGATTTTCTCGTAAATATCTCGAAAACTGTTCTACTTTTGACCATTCTGACTTCATATTCGGATTCAGCGTTCGGATTTACATAAAGATTAGGTGTCAGATTCATTTGGTCACGACTTTGTTGAAAATTTGTGACGCAGTGTAATTAACATAGTTTTCTGCTAAAATTCAGATTTAAGCAAAATACTTCGTATTTTTTTTAACCAAAAAAGTTTTCGGTTTTGAGTAGTTTTTGTTTTTGTTACGGAACATCAAAATTTTATCTGTTTTTTTTTTGTTGAGAATAAGTTGAAAAAGTATCAAAAAAAGTTATAAAAAAAATCTTGTCAGAAATCTTATAAAAATTTTACAAAATAACATGCATTTAACTAAACTCTGTAAATTTACACAGTTTTTTCTGTAATTTTTGCATCAAATGCATTTTATAAATATATATGTAAATTTAAATAGTTTTCTTTGCTAAATGGTAGTTTATTTAACAAACATTTTACTATAAACTCTGTAAATTAACAGTTTTTTTTTTGTCAAAATCATTTTACAGAGTTTTTTAGTAAAATTACCTAGAAATGTTGTTAGCTGGAAAAGTATGGTGTACTCTGTTAAATTAGCAGAGTTTTTCTGTAATTTAACAGAGTTATTATTTTGAGTGTAGAATATGCTTCATAGTTAGAACTATTAGGGATTTTTAGCTACCTAATTCATTGGGGCGGAGCTTAAAAATACTCTAAAATGTTAAAAAAAAAAACTAATTTTTCCAAGTCCACTTTTTCTCGTAACTCGCCGCCCACAGGCAAAAAATCCGGCTTCGTAAGAATCTGTCCCTGGTGTTTTACTATAAACATGCCAATTTTAAGCTTTTAAGTTTATCAATGAGATCCAAAACACGCTGGATACACACCCATACACTGGATATCAAAAATCCACGTTCGTGTTGATCTTCCCCATGAAATCTTTTATATACATGCCAATTTTTATCTTTCTTTAAATTAGTTAAAATATTAAGAAAACCAATTGTTCCATGCTCTTTTATCTCTTAATTCTCCGTCCACAGTCGAGAAATCTTCAATCCGATTACTTCAGGATATACTACATCGTTATGCATTTTCCGCTTCCTTTCTGGGCTTCAAAAGAAGTTAAAATGTTAAAAATCCCAATTTTGTCACTCTCCATTTTCCTTTCAATTCTCCGCCCACAGTCCAAAAATTTAAAATTCGACTACTTCAGGATATGCTTAATCAATAGGACTATATGATAGGAAATTGTCAGCTTCTTAAATCATTAGAGGACTTTAAAATAAGCAAAAATTTAAATTTTCATCTTCATAGGTCATTGGGGGACTTCAAATTAGTTAAAATATTAAAAAACACAATTTTTCCACGCCCCATTTTTCTCTTAATTCTCCTTCCACAGTCTATAAAATTTAAATCCGACTACTTCAGGATATGCTTCATTGTTAGAACTAAATGCTATGCAATTTTCAGCTTCCTAAGTCATTTTGGGGCTTCAAAAGAAGTAAAAATGTTAAAAAATCCCAATTTTGCCACGCCACTTTTCCCCTCAATTCTCCGCCCACATTTCGAAAATTTTAAATCCAACTACTTGGGGATATGCGCTATCATTAGGACTATATTCTAGGAAATTTTCAGCTTCCTGAGTCTGTAGGGGGCTTTAAATTAAGCAAAAATGTCAAAAAATTGAGTTTTGACACGCCCACTTTTCCGCTTATTTCTCCGCCCACAGACAAAAAACCGAAAATCCGGCTACGTTAGGACCTGCCCCAGGTCTTTTACTATATGCATGCCAATTTTCAGCTTTGAAGCTCATCAGTGGGCTTCAAAAAGCTCTGGATAGACAAAAAAAGAGGAACACACAAATAGGGAAATTATATATATAGATACCGATTCGTATCAATAATTTAAAAAATATTTTCCTAGTTGCAAAATATTCTGATTAAAAATGTTACTTTTACATAAAGAAAATGGAAAAGGTAAGTTTTTATTAGAATTTTAAATGAATTTATAATTTTAAAATCATATGTATTATTTTTTTCCAGTTCATCGTCATAACAAGTATAAGCGTGGACATTTTATTCCAAAACAAGATCATATTCAAAATGAGTAAATGAACATATGTCGCAAATACAATAATATAGAGTGCTTTGATGTTGAAGAAAATTAAACTACGCAGCTTCGTTAATCTCGTGCAACTTCGTGGAGATGGCGTATGCACCACCATTATGTTTTCACTGCGATTGCAATACTGCAAACTATTTTGAAATCCCTTAATGTCGCCATAACAAATTGGAATGATAGATCGTATAAGCAGTTTAGAGGCCGAGTAACGTTAAGCTCACTCAACTTGGAGAAGAGGACATATGCACCACCAGAAATGTTATCACTACGATTCCAACACAATAAATTATTTTGAAATCCCTTACTGTAGCAAATTGGAAATGGAAAGAACGTATGTATAAGAAGTTTGAAGGTCGAGTTACTAGAAAATTCAACCATGCGGAGGTACGTTAAGCTCGCTTAACTTGGAGCAGAGGGCATATGCACGACCATAACGTTATCACTACGGTTCCAGCACTACAAACTATTTTGAAATCGCTTACTATCGCCATAGCAAATCGAAATGAAAAGAACGATCAGTTTTAAGGTTGAGTAACGATTTAGGAAGGACAACGTTTTTATACAATTACAAGAAAGCTGTCTATAAGCGAAAGTGACAATCTGGCACATTGTCACCATGATGTAAGTAGAAATAGTTTTTATCCCAGTCCTTCAAACATCCTTACAAACATGATGTATGTAGAAATATTTTTTATCCCTATCCTTCAAATATTTTTACAAACATAACCCAGCAAGATAAAATACATACTACTGAATATATTGCTTTTAATCGAAGTCTTAAGTAATTATTTGCTTGCTATGAATTTTGATGCATGCATTTAGTAGTAGCAAGTTCTTTTTTGCTGGAATAAAAAAGAAATGTGTAATAATTTTTAATATTTTTTCAGATGGATTTCTGAAAGACAATATATCTTTCCTAAAAAAGCATTCCATAGTCTTTAGCATCCAATGGGCTTATGCATCCCATGGTCTTAACAAAATACACTCCAACATGTATGTATGTAACTAGCAGTATCTAGCCAATCTTTAAAGGTAGATGGTTGCTTCGTTAAATGACATCCGTGTTATCATTAACCTATTAGCACCAAATGATATCGTTGGTAATACTTTAATACAATAAAAATTCTAGAAATATCTCAAATATTAATATTTATATCCTTTTTTAGATTTTGACTATAAATATTGTAAAAGCATAACAAAAACGCTAAGTCTGAAGATAATCGGAATTAACACTAAAACAAAAAACACAAAGGAAATCAACGTTCCTTTAATAAGCCCTTTGTTCGCATCTTTCGATATCAATTGAAAAACTTGATATATAAGATATTTTATGTTCAATTTATTTTGTTGACTATCAAAATGTATTCTCATATCTATAAGTTAAATTATTTATTTTTATATGTTCACCAAAAATGCAAACGATAGTAACTAAAAAATTAAAATCATAAAATTAAAGGGTTATGAAAACACCAAAATTAATAAAAAAAAATATTTTTAATTTAAAATTATACTTATGTACACCGTTTGCAATTCTGGTGAATATATACATAATAATCTATTACATATACACTCATAGAAATCCTACAGTATTCCTTACTAAAAAGTTGGTAGTTATTACTAATTGTTAGTATTAAAGGGCCCTACAACGCGTTAGTCAATTTTTACTAACGCAGTTATAAAAAAACGGTAAACAAATTTAAAAGCGAAAACCTATCCAAAATCGATTTTGAAAAATTTTTTAACCAAAAAAATTGTTTCAAAAATATATAATTATTGAGCTTGATAGCTGGCAATGATCTATTTCGGAATTTAAAAAAAAAAAATATAGATTTATTTTTTTTCAACGAAAATTTGCTATTTGCGTTTGAAAAAAAAAAAATATATTAAAAAATGTAAATTTTACCATATTAGGTGTCAAAAATAATTTTCCAAATTTTTTAAAATTACTAACAAAAATTATTAAAAAATCGGTAAAAAAATCAGTATTCAGTAAAGTTCAAAGTATTCCAATTTCAAAAAAATAACTAAATTTATACTGTAAAGCTAAATTTATACTGTAAATTACTAAAAAAGTAGTATAGTTAGAGTTATAACACTTTTACTGTATTTTTTACTGTAGGATTATTTTGAGTGTAGTTTAAAATGAAAAAAAAAAAAATAAAAAAAAAAATATGAAAAAGAATGTAAAACAAATTGAAAACAACATCACATATGATCCCATATATGATTCAATATATTATCCAATATATGATTCAATATATGATCTAATATATGATCACATATATTGGATCATATATGACCGTGTCTTATATAAGCGCCAATTTTGGAATATGTTCATATATGAGACCATATTTGATACTATATATGATACTGTATATGGTCTCATATATGATATCATATATGATTATATACAACATTTTTAGCCGGGTAGTTACAATTCTATACAATTTCTGGCAAAAATATAAAAAAAAATTAATGACACTTTACAATTTATATTTTTTCTGCATTTTCCTTATACCAGCAGTGAAGCAAGTCGATGCAAAATTTTCAGCGGCGGCTGAAGAGCAAAAATTTTCGGCGGCGGCGGCGTTTCGGCTGCGCGCCGCGTTTTTTTTAGAACAGCGCGGCTGAAAAAAAAATTCGGCTGCTATTGTATAGTAAAAAACGGTTTAAATCTAGGCATATTAATCAGGATACCCTACCGAACAAGTGGTCGATCAATTAATGGTTTAATTACCATTTTATTGGAGTTATGGTAACTAGTAAGAAAATTATAGTGGGTCAAGACTAGTGTTTGGGGTCCGGGAATTCCCAGGTCGGATTTCCCGGGAATTCCCGGGAAAAGACTGACGGGAATTCCCGGGAATTTTTTAAATTTTTCCCGGGAAATCCGGGAATTTTATAAAAAAAAACATTTTATATAAAAAACGTTTATTTTAATTTAATTTTTAATATTTTTTTACATACAGGTTAGAGTTGTCAAATATTCGTCTATTTCAAAAACTGGTTTTCGAATACTTTGAAAAACCGCCTTTTAAGAAAATCGGTTTTTCGGTTTTGTAACTAAAAACCGGTTTCGAATAATCGGTTTTTTTAAATTATTTTTTTAATAAAAAAGTAAAACAAAACAATAAAGGAAAACAAAACAATCATGTCCGTTTGTATAAAACACAATTCAGTTTAAAATAAAAAAAAAAAGTAGACCTCTGAAATTTGGCACAAATATGTCTCATGGTCATAGGCCGGCTACGTTCGTAAATGGACAGAATTGGACCAGGGGAAAAAAGTTCAACCTTGAAAAACTAAGGCAATCTCAGAAAAACGGCACTTTTTAACATGTTTCTTTGTATTTTTGTAAAACAAAAGAAACATTTTTATGGTAGAAGAAGTTCAACGTCTATCACTTGGACCCAGGGGATTTAAAAATATAGTTTTTTTAGGCTCGTCTCCTTTTGTGGGCGTGCATATAAAAAATAGTTTAAATAATGATAACATTGTATTACTAATAGTAATTTACTATATCGCCAAAAGCATTATAAATGAACTTCAAAACATATACCGCGAAGAGCAAAGTGTCCAATGACCCATTCCAAAAAAAAAAATCGCACCTGCAAAATTTTTACTTTTTTTACTTTTTGCATGTTGGAGATTATAATACATTCGGCACAGCCGAATTTTTATTATTTTTTTTTTATTAATAATAAAACTGTTTTTAATAAAAAGTTGGTCAACTTTTAATGTTTTTTATGATTTATATTAATAATAAAAATTTCCCGGGAATCCCGGGAATCCCGGGTTATAAATTATTTTTTTCCCGTTTCCCGGGAAATTGAAAAGTCCGGGAATTCCCAAACACTAGTCAAGACCGACCTTATACCCTACACCAGTGTTTTCCGGAAAATGTGTCCGAAGTCCAAACATGAACCGATTGGATCTATATTTTGTGACATCTTTAATTAGTGCACAAACTTAATTTGAGTCCAAGAATGGTCTAATTACACCGCTAACAAGCTTTTTTCGGTTTGAAATCTTAGTTTTTAATTTAGATATCGCCATTTTATGTTTTAAAAAAAAAAATCACAACTTTTAAAAAACTTACTAAAGTAGTGAAAAAAACTTTCTTAAATCTTAGAAGATAAATATGATAAACTAATGGGTAGAAAGTTTCCAAACTTTTCTAAATTTCTAAACTTTTAGTTAAATTTTACTAAATTGTGGTAAAATTTTTGAACTATTTTGAAGAAAATAGTATCCCAAAATTAAGTTAGCTCTTTTGTTAGTGTGGGGACAACAAGTAGAAATGGTCAGATTTCTTTATAATTTGGAATCCAAATATATGATTACAAAATATGTTATTTTTGGGGTATTTATTTATTCACATGCTAAATTTCGAAAGGATACCTGTTAAATTACGGGTATAAAAGTAATGTTAGCCAAATTTGGGGGGCGTTTGCATAGGGGCTAGGTCAAAACATGGACCGATTATTTTTTTTAATTTCAAGAGGCTTCTTCCTTGGGAAAAAGAAAGCATAAAATTAAATTCAGTCAAATCAATTGATTGTTGCGACCTGTATCGTGCTCACTATGTTTACATGGACGGACATCGCTAAATCGACCCAGAAAGTGATTCTAAATCGATCGCTATACTTGAAGTTTGGTTTAGGACCAATATTTCGGATAGTTCACTCAGAAAATTATGTAAGTTACTACATGTTAGTTGTTTGTATATTTTACAGTAGTTAGTTGTTTTCAACTACAAAGTCAGTTGTTTTTGTATGAAAAATATAAAACAACTATTTCTGTTAGTTATTTTATGTAGTTTTTTTGAATAACTAACAAAAAAGTACTGTGATGTAGTAACAGTTATTTAAAGTAGTTAATTTTATTTTTTTTATCTCTGAAAAATTTTCAGTTTTTTTTTCAAAAAATAAAAATAAAATTGTTTTTTTTTTATTTCTCACAACCTTTTTTTTAAAAAAAAACTTTGAAAAAATTTGGTCTTCAATTTTTTTCTGAAAAATTTTTTGAAAAAAAAAATTATATACTACCTCCGTCCCGAAATATTTTTTACCGAAATATTCTTTATATTTTTTGTCCCACAATAAACTTTACATTTTATTAAGCAGTGTTTTAGTTGAAATAATACAAGACAAAGTTAAAAAACAGTCTTATACTAGTCTCGTGTACTAAAATTGTAACAAAATTAATTAAAAAATTTGCAAGATGTCCCTACTGCATCCATAATGCATTTATTAAAAACCGGTAAAAGGGCCTCTAGCGTAAAATTTCTAATTTCATACGCCGCATTTTGTAATTATTTTCATCTTTTCGACCATAGTGGACACCATGTCTGTTTGTAACGTCGAAAAAAATTTGTCTCATTTATCTGGATGCAGTTTGTTGAATCCATTTTGCACGTGAATTGAAAAATTGCAAAGCTATAAATTGTTGATATATTGATATGTCCCGATACGTATTAAAAAAAAAAAAAAAAAAAAAAAAAAGCTTTTTCAAAAAATCCTCCATAATCCCAGCCAAAATATAGAAATGTAAAGATTATTTTGGTGTGGAGGTAGTATTGATTATTTTATTTTTACTACATGTTTGTTGTTTTGACAACAAATGTAAGTAGTTTTTACTATATAAGTCAGTTGTTTTTTCTCAGTTAAAACAACTAACATTGTTAGTTGATTTAACTGAAAAAGTAGTTGACCCCAAAACAACTTACAAAGTAGTTATTTTAACATGAGCAGATTTGTGCGTGATTCACGCTTGAGTGTGACTGAAAATCAATTTTACTCAAGTGGTTGTGAGTGAGTGGAAAAAAATTGCGTGAGTGAGTTTGCGTGAGTCGTTTTTTTTGCGTGCTTTATTTTCTATTTATATTTTCTTTCATTCTAAAAAAAATCATTTTTTTTTTTTTTATAAAAAAAAGTTTCGTGAGTGTGAGTGAAGTTTGTGTGAGTACTCGTGAGTGTGAGTCAAAAGTCACTCACGCGACCATCTGTACCCTGTACCATAGAGTGGTGTAGGCATAAGCGTATCTAGGCCATTATTCTGGGGTGGGTAAAAGCCCCCCCCCCCCCCCCCCCCTTCCGAACAAAAAAAATTAAAACAAAACTAAAAAACATACATATAACACGAAATCACAAAAAAAGCATTAAAAAAAATTAAAGTTAACTGCTATTTTCGTTAAGAATATATAAACATTAACACTACTCTACACGGTTTTTGCACAGACATGTTGGATACATCTTCTTTTTTTAATTTTAACAAAAAAATCATAAAAATTGGTACGAACAAATGTATTAAAAAAATATTCAAATTTGGTTCAATATTTTGACTTCTTTTGCAAATATTTCAGGATTAACTTAATGGATTTTAGATTTTCTTTTTATTAGAGTGTCTACTTAACACTATCTGTTTTGAACAGGAAATTTCTTGCAAACTTCGGATACTTATAAGGATATAACTAAAAAAAAGGATATTTTGAACTTCCTTATAATATCCTGATGGTTTCCTTGATCGTACCGATTCCGGATTTCTTGCAAAAGTTAGGTAATTTTATTGGGAATTTGAATAAAAAAGATATGAATAACTTTTACATAAACTTTTCAAATATTAAAACATTTTCGGATTTTGTGTAAGATTTTACATTGAAAATAAATGCAAAGTGCCGTGGATCGCAAATTTTTTTTTAATTTGTAAACAAGAGTTATTATTTCTCAGAAATAATAAGGACTCAAACCGAACCTATACCTATTAAATTATAAAATATAAAGCCCAACAATATAAAACACAAATAAAACAGACAATTAAAATTCAGCAATGGCAATTAAATTTGAGAAAAGTTTAGTTGAAATTCAAATGAAATCTAGAAAAAAGTATTGAAACCCAGAAATTTCATTTGAAATTTGGAAAAGGCCAATAGTCATTCAGAAATTGTAATTCTCTATTAGTTTTTCTGAGAATGCGAACTTTTTAATTTCAGTTGTGATTTCTATATTTTAATTGGACTTTTTGAATTCCAATATGACTTTTAGAAATTTTAATATCCAAATGGAACAAAATTGAGGAATATTTAATTTCAAAACCGCCAAAATCGGCTGGAGTTTGAGCCGCCGATCAGCCGATGATATCGGCGGCGGCGCGGCTCGTGGAAAAATATCGGCTTAGCGACTCAGCCGTCAGCCGCGCCGACCGGCTTGCTTCACTGTATACCAGTCGAACTTTCTGCCTTAAGAAACACATAGTGAAATTTGACGCAGAACATATTCGTAGAACAATTTAACCCATTATACGCAAGTCTTAGTAGACTATTGAGCCATATCTTAAGAAAAGTACTTAAATGACCAATAAATACGGTAGATAGAGGGTTAATATATTCTAGAAAAAATCCCCATTAAATTCTATAGAAGACATTAAAACACTATTTTAAGCTCCAAAGAACAGTTACATTATTTTTTCAACTTTTTTCAAACGCCTTTAAAAAAAAAATAAAAATTTAGTGGGCTATTAAAAAAAATTTGAGACGTTACAGAGCAAAGCCCATTGGGGGTTTTACTACTACACACAAGTACTTTCAAACTGTTTTGGTTTGGTTGAGGCCCTAAGAAATGACCCGTCAATTGTGTCACAATGTAATTTTTAGTTTTAAGAAAATGAAAACAGTAATTTTTATTTTCTTTTTTTTAATCGTTAGCTTATACACTCAAAAAAATACGTTAGTAACAAAGTTTGTAAAATGGTTTGTATCCCAACTTTACAACTTTTTTAATAAATTGTACTAAAAAAATATTTTTTTGTAATTCGTTTTAGTAAACTCGCGTTACAATTTATTAATTTTTTACTGATTTTTTAATAATTTTTTCAGTTGATTTTTTAAAAATTTCGTACTAACTTTTGATAAATATTTTGTAAATTTTACAATATTAGTTAGTAAATTTTGGTTTTCTTTTCTAGAAAAGTAATGCACCAATGAAATACAAAAAGAAAATGGTATTAAAATATTTGGAAATTAAAAAGAAAATTTAAAAAAAAAATATACAGTTAGTTATTTTTTTTTTTATTTTAATGGTAAAACTGCGCTTTTATGAGTATAAATATGTTTATTATTTTCAATATTGAATTACACTTATTTGTCTGCTTCATTGTAACTACTTTGTTTTCTTTCAAATAAGAAATATATATAAAAAGGGAACAAAATTCACTAAAGAGAAGATATGCAAAATTCAAAAAAACACCGACCTTTTTCAATTCTTTTTTCTTTCTTCTCCACTTGCGGTCTTTTTTTGTTTTACGCTATCGGCGAATTTTTTTTTCTTGTGTACAGTGTACACAAAGGTTTGATTTCTTAATACTCAGAATAGTATTGGTAATTTTGTGTACTTTTCTTCATGCCTTTCTTTCTGTTATTCAGTTGAAAAATAGCATTTGAATTGACAACGTCGCGGAGCGGAAGAAATAAAAAAATGTACAAACAGCAAATTTTACAACACAAAAAAATAACAGGTAACCAAATGTTAAAGTATTTTTTGTTTAAAATTAACTCTTTTTTTAGGACAATAAATAAAACAAAATAGAAAATGATGAAAGCAGGTAACAACTGTATATTTATATGTTCCATTTAAATAATATCAATATAATGTACTTTTTATTCTAGAACACCAATTTATTCAACATGTCAATTTATTCAACACAATTTTCAAAGCATTAATTTTATGTGGTATGTAATTTATATTTTGTATTTTAAAAAAGTGTATTCAATATTTTCTCTTACATATTTCAGATCAAAAATTCAAACAAAATCTGACTTGCATTGAAATAGTAATGGCGACAACAAGCGCAATACTCAGTTTACATATACTCAAAAAAGACCAAAAATTTAAAATACACAATTTACAATTTTTTTACAAAAAAATTTAGTAATACTAATTTTTTTAGTTTTTTTAAGATTACTAATTTTTGAAAACCAAAGTTTGTAATGGTAACTGAAAAAGTTATCGGGCACAAATTGAAAACTTTATTAGTAATGGTAACAGACTTTTTTGTAAGGAATACTAACAAATTTTTATGAGTGTATAACCCTCTTCCTTCCTCCTTATTTTTCTTGGTGAGTAAATTTGCCCTTTGGAAACTCATAGAATATGCCATACAAACCTCAAAATCCCACCGAGTTATAATTTTTAAAAACTGCACTTAAAGTTTTTAATTTCGTGATCCAGTTTCCTTTTAAAAGGACTTAAAAATTTTGTAGGATTAAATTTTATAAAATATTTTTTAAATATTTTTCCTATTTTAATATTTTTATGTATCGGAAAAAAGGAGGTAAGTTACAATCTTTCAAAACTTTATCCTTCAATATCATTATAAATTTTCAACAAAATATTTTGATAAAATTTCCAAAGGACTGTATTCACATCCTTTTATCCTAGTATGGCAAAATAAAAAAATGGAGAAATTAGGGGAGATCCTCCTTTTTGATTTGCCATCATCAGTGGCATCCTAGGACAAGTAAAAATATTTTAGAAATTTTTTACAAAATGTATACCTTAAAACTTTGAAATCCATTTACAAGGAAACAGAAATTAGAAGAGATTCTCCATTATGATTTGCCATCACCGGTGGCATCCTAGGACAAGTACAAATATTTTAGAAATTTTTTACAAAATGTATACTTTAAAACTTTGAAATACTTTTAAAAGGAAACAGGACCACGAAATTAGTGTAAATGCAGTTTTACTTCATTTGATCTCTACACTCATAAAAATTTGTTAGTATTCCTTACAAAAAAGTCTGTTACCATTACTAATAAAGTTTTCAATTTGTGCCCGATAACTTTTTCAGTTACCATTACAAACTTTGGTTTTCAAAAATTAATAATCTTAAAAAAAACTAAAAAAATTAGTATTACTAAATTTTTTTGTAAAAAAATTGTAAATTGTGTATTTTAAATTTTTGGTCTTTTTTTACTACATATATGTAAACTGCGTATTGCGCTTGTTGTCGCCATTACTATTTCAATGCAAGTCAAATTTTGTTTGAATTTTTGATCTGAAATATGTAAGAGAAAATACTGAATACATTGTTTTTAATACAAAATATAAATTACATACCACATAAAATTAATGCTTTGAAAATTCTGTTGAATAAATTGACATGTTGAACAAATTGGTGTTCTAGAATAAAAAATACATTATATTGATATTATTTAAATGGAAAACATAAATATACAGTTCTTACCTGCTTTCATCATTTTCTATTTTGTTTTATTTATTGTCCTAAAAAAAGAGTTAATTTTAAACAAAAAATACTTTAACATTTGGTTACCTGTATTTTGTGTTGTAATATTTTGTTGTTGGTACATTTTTTTATTTCTTCCGCTTCGCGACGTTGTCAATTGGCACCACCGACGACGAACCACATCAAACGAGAGAGCGACGCATTAAAATTAAACGACAGACGACCGGACACATTTTATAAAGAAAATGACGCTCATATCAGTTACACATTTATTTTTTTTCTTTAGTTATCCCTTAAAAACAGGTACACAATGTTTTTTGTTTGCAACGCACACACAATACATCAACTCCAATTGGAAAAATTTGCATATTTTGTTGAACATATGGCAACGCTACTTGACAGAAATTTTAAAAATATGAGAGGGTGGTGAGAGAGAACTACAACAATAGAATAGAATCTATTCTGGCGGCAGCGTGGTCGACCACAAAGCGATTTTTTGCTTTTCATACAAAATGTATGAAAACATTTTGTGGTAACCGAATGTGGTGCCAATTGTGACTCGGCTCTAATTTTAATGCGTCGCTCTCTCGTTTGATGTGGTTCGTCGTCGGTGGTGTCAATTGTGACTGGGCTCTTAAGAAATCAACCCTTTGTGTACACTGTACACAAGAAAAAAAAATCGCAGATAGCGTTAAACAAAAAAGGACCGCAAGTGGAGAAGAAAGAAAAAAGAATTGAAAAAGGTCGGTGTTTTTTTTTTTTGAATTTTGCACATCTTCTCTTTTCTGCATTTTGTTCCCTTTTTAATATACTTTTTTATTTGAAAGAAAACAAAGTAGTTACAATGAAGCAGACAAATAAGTGTAATTCAATATTGAAAATAATAAACATATTTAACTCATCAAAGCGCAGTTTTACCATTAAAATAAAAAAAAAACTAACTGTATATTTTTTTTAAATGCTCTTTTTTATTTCCAAATATTTCAATAACATTTTCTTTTTGTATTTCATTAGTGCATTACTTTTCTAAAAAAGAAAACCGAAAAGTTAATTCGAAATTTTTAAAAAATCAACTGAAAAAATTATTAAAAAATCAGTAAAAAATTAATAGTTTGTAACGCGAGTTTACTAAAACGAATTACAAAAAAATATTTTTTTAGTACAATTTAGTAAAAAAGTTGTAAAGTTGGAATACAAACAATTTTACAAACTTTTTTACTAACGTATTTTTTTGAGTGTACATTCAGACGTATATCATCCGGTTCATGTTTAATATTGGCTGCCGGAAGGAGTTATTGATCCGTAAAAGTTTCTAAGACATTCTAGTGATATCCATCTCTATGTTTGTCTGTCTTTGTCGATAAAAAAAAATATTAATAAAAGTAAAAAATATTGATGAGAAAAAATCTTGGTAAAAAAAATGTTTATTAAAATAAATCATTGATTTAAAAAAATTTTGATGAAAATATAAATATAAATAAAAAAATAAAAATAATTATGGAAAAAAATATTGATGAAAAAAACAATATTGACTTAAAAAAAAGTTAATTAAAAAAATTTTGATTAAAAAAAAAATTAAGAAAAACAGTTATGTTACATTTTAATCACCAGCTGGTGAGGTGAACATCAGTGATGCCAACTTTTTACAGACAAAAAGCGCAAAACAATGACTCAAAAAGCGCTTAAAAGCGCTTAATTTAAATAAATTAAAAAGCACCAAAAAGCGCTAAAAAAATATTTTTAATTTAACAGTTTTAATATAAATTTTTATAAAATCATGAGACCCTTTCACAGAATATGTCTAAAAAATTGCTAAATATTATTTTTAGGGGCATGTCACAGACTCAATACCAGAGACCAAATATAACAGTTCCCGAGTAAAAATTTTTATATGATGCAATATATATTGATATGTAATACAATATATAATTAAACGCAATTTGATCCGAAAAATGGTGGATGTTTTTGCATTAAAAAAGATTAATTTGTATAAAATATGATTTGATTTCATCCGAGTTTTGGCCAGACATTGCCATATATTAGTGGATCTAATTAGATCTAATTGTATAAAAACATGTAAAATCCTGGTGTTTTTTGGTTTGGGTTGAGTTAAACCACAGGTCAACGATACATTCACCAAACATATAATTTTCTTAAACAAAAAAAATGTTCGGGTACGCTTCGAACCAGATAGGTGATATACATAACCCTAACAAGGAAATGTTTAGGAACATTTTAAAAAGTTTCTTATACTTTGCCTTAAAAACTTAGAAAATTGTTGGTTAAATGGAAACATATAGTGTTATACATATATGGAACAGAATAGGATATATATAATTTTATATTAAATTATACAGAAAAACAAATTTTGTAATTTTATATAATTATATCAACCGTACACCTTTTAATCCGAATCATGATTCAATTATATATTACTACATATGACTGCATTAAAAAAATTTAGAAAATATCTCACGGATGTATAATCATTAGAGTGTCCCTTATTTTGGAAATGTTGGAAATGTTGAGACGTTTACGCGACGGGGCCTTATAGAACGGGGCCTTAAAAATAATTTTTCCATACAAACCAATTTTTTTTTTTTTTTGATTTTTAATTTTTTTGTTATTAATTATAATATTACTTGATTAGCTTATTCACGAAAAAAAAATTGATTTTGGTGGGATGAGGCTTTCAGTTCTAAAAAATTTTTCGAAAAAAAAAATTTAGAGCTTTTGGGGTCCTACAGTAAAAATTTTTAAAATTTTTTTTTTTTTAGTTTTGACAAGCAACGGTTTTAGTTGTAATGTTGCTTTTAATGGTATATATTCATAAAAAAATATTATTCATATCTGTGACATCTTGATCGTGTATCGAAAAACATCAAAAATGCATTTTTTACCCTTTTTTAGATCACGATAAAGATGTCACAGATAGGAATAATATTTTTTTATGAAAATATATCATTAAAAGCAACAATTCATCTAAAACAGTTGCTTGTCAAAACTAAAAAAAAAATATTTTTTAAAAAAATTTTACTGTAGGACCCCAAAAGCTCTAAATTTTTTTTTTTCGAAAAATTTTTTAGAACTGAAAGCCTCATCCCATCAAAATCAAATTTTTTGTCATGAATAAGCTAATCAAGTAATATTATAATTAATAACAAAAAAATTAAAAATAAAAAAAAATTTGTTTGCTTTGTATGGAAAAATGATTTTTAAGGCCCCGCTCTTTACGGCCCCGTCGCGTAGGGAAGGCGTGGTCGTAGGGGCGTAAAATTTTTCCTGAGTTATTTTTTAGTCAAAAGGAAAAAAAATGACGGGGTACCGTCTCAACATTTCCAACATTTCCAAAATAAGGGACACTCTAATAATCATATATAATTTACTAGCTTACCATCCCGGTACTTCGTTACCGGTTGCATTGAATACCGGATAATAGAAGGATCAGAATTGCTCTACCGATTTCAAGAAAATTCCCCTACGTAGTCTTTGTTTTATTTACTTTTGCAAATTTTAGTCTTTCATAAAATAATATTTCAATGAATAATTTAAACAATAAAATTTGAATAATTTTCGAGCCCTTATTTCGGGATTTTGGATTTTGAGTAAATGAATATTTCAGTGAATAAAGAAATTGGAATAAAAATAAGTTTGAGTGAAAAAACATATAGAGAGAGAAAATATGGAGTAAAAAAAGTTAAATACGAAAAATTTGAGTAAAAAGTATCATTCCATATTGTTCCCTGCTCTATTCCATTTCGTTCTCCGTTCTAAAATTTTAAATTTTAAAATAGGTCCTTCTCTTGTGTGTTATTTTTGAGGCTTTTAGTTTAATAGTTAGATAGGTAAAAACAACCAATAACCAAAATTTACACTTTTTCATTATTATAGGAACAAAGAAAAAAGTACCAACTTTCATACCCCCGTTAGAAACGGAATTTCCAAAAAGAATCTTCTTTTCCAAATTTCAATTTTCTAGTATCATTGTTTTAGCAAATCGCGACCTTGGGACAACAAGGTTCTATCTGTGCCTATTTCTTTAAGCAAATAGAACCTTGTTGTTCCAAGGTCTCGAAATATTAAAAGTACAGAAAGGATTTTACATTCCTAATTTTAAGTTTCTAGAATTATTACGTCAAAAAATATCAAAGGTACCGAAAATACACTTTTTTAGCTATTTTATCCCATTAAGAAGCGGAATTTTAAAAAAATATTTTTCCCAGAATGTGTTTTTTTACCGAATTCTCCTTCATTACAAATTTTAAGATTCTAGGAAATATAAAAAGTTTCTATAAATAAAATTTCAGGAAATAAAAAAGTACCAAAAAGTGTACTTTTATAAAAAATACTTTTAGTGGAAGGTACTTTTTATAAGAGGTACTTTTTATAGGAGGTACTTTTTAAAAAAGGTACTTTTTATAAAAGGTACTTTATATAAAAGGTACTTTTTATAAAAGGTACTTTTTATAAAAGGTACTTTTTATAAAAGGTACTTTTTATAAAAGGTACTTTTTATAAAAGGTACCTTATATAAAAGGTACTTTTATAAAAGGTACTTTTTATAAAAGGTACTTTTTATAAAAAATACTTTTTATAAAAGGTACTATTTATAAAAGGTGCTTTTTATAAAAGGTACTTTTTATAAAAGGTACTTTTTATAAAAGGTACTTTTTAAAAAAGTTACTTTTTATAAAAGGTACTTTTTATAAAAGGTACTTTTTATAAAAGGTACTTTTTATAAAAGGTACAGAATTTTTAGAAAGTACTTGTTCCAGAATGTTTTATTTCACTAAAGGATCCTACATTTTAAATTTGAAGTTTGAATGACCATTATTTCAGTATATAAAAAAAAGTACCAAAAGTACACTTTATTACCCATTTTACCACCGTAGAATCAACATTGGCAAAAACCCAGACTTAGTGAATCTTTGTTCCGGGAGGTGAACCTACATTGCAATTTTCAAGTTTCTAGTACTATTATGTAAGGATATCTAATAGGTACCAAAAGTACAGTTTTTTACCCTTTTTACCCCCTTAGAATCATCATTGGCAAAAATCAAGCCCTAGTGGATCAATATTCCGGGAGGTGAACAAACAGTCCAAATTTAAAGTTTTTGTGTCCATTATTTCAGGAAAAATAAAAAGTACCAAAAGTACAGTTTTTTACCCTTTTTACCCCCTTAGAATCAACACTGGAAAAAATCCAGCCTTAGTGTATCCACATTCCGGGAGGTGAACATACAGTCCAAATTTCAAGTCTCTATGACCATTATTTCAGGAGATATAAAAAGTACCAAAAGTACAGTTTTTTACCCTTGTTACCCCCTTAGAATCAACACTGGCAAAAATCCAGCCTTAGTAGATCTATATTTCGGGAGTTGAACCTACAGTCCAAATTTCAAGTCTCTAGCTTCAGCGGTTTGGGCTGGGCGATGATGAATCAGTCAATAAGTCAGTCAGTCAGTCACATTACTCTTTTATATATGGGCACTTCCACCGAAAGGTCTACCAAGACCAAAAAACCAAAAGTTCTTGAAACGAATTTGTTTTAACATATTTTCATAGGAAAACAATCAAATTTAACTAACGTGAACAAATTTTACATTTATTCATAACCCATTTTGAGATATTCGAATGTAAAGTCGAGCAAGCCAATTTTTTCTCATTGGGACATTTCTATTGCACCTTTTGTTTTGTTAAAAGTTCTTAAAGAGAAGCATTAACTATTGACTTTTGCTTTTAAAAAATCTTTCTGGAGATACAAAGAGCTAAAAAAAATGCATAACATACTATGCAATTCAAAAAATAACGGTTAGTTTTTGCTATGCTTTATCACATATTTCGATGTCCCGTGCGACATTGAAAAACAACATTTGTAATTAGTGCGTCAAGTGGACATGACGAAAGTTCATCAAATATTGAGAACAAACA
Source organism: Pegoplata infirma (assembly GCA_963921195.1). Taxonomy (NCBI): domain Eukaryota; kingdom Metazoa; phylum Arthropoda; class Insecta; order Diptera; family Anthomyiidae; genus Pegoplata; species Pegoplata infirma. Next base: position 67,743,868 of record OY992536.1, read on the forward strand.
CAGATTTTTATTACAATTAAAATAAAAAAAAAAAATTAAAAAATAATAAAATCTGTGATCTTGGTTCTTATATAAAGTTGGTCACGTGCGACATGGTAAGTGTGGATTTTAAAATTTTAAAAAAATATTTTTTTCTTAAATAAATGATTTACTTATTTTAATACATTTTTTTAAAATATTTAAATATAGATGAGTATAAACGGCGAAAAAAATAAAGAGAGATGCAAACGGCGGAAAGAAAAGTTAAAGGAAGATGAAATGAAATTACAAGGCAATAAATTAAACAAGTTGAAAAGTTTAAGTTAATCTATGAATAACCTCCACAATGCCCTTTTTAAGTGAAAGTAAATAGCATTTTGGATAAGAAATATTTAATGTTATGTAAAATTTTTTTTTTAAGTAATTAAAAAAAAAAAAATAATTTCCTAAATTTTTTTTTGAGTGTAAAACTTTTTCGAGTGTACTTTTTTGTGACAAAATTTTTGAGTGACAAAATTACGTTGTAAAATAGTTTTGTGAATTACCAATGTTTTAAAAACATGTTTAACGGGTATTCAACACATGAATTTAAGGTGAAACTGATCTGAAATTCTCGGTTTTGCTAATAACTTTTGAACCACTGAACCGATTTGGCTGAAATTCAATACGAACCAGTCCAGGGGAACGAAAAATATACTTATATGCTAAGTTTTCTAAGCTTATTTATTTATAATTTGTTAAAAAAGTACAACAAAAAAAAACATAAATATGATGATGGAAAAAACGGTCCCGTGCGACATGTCCCGTGCGACAGTGATTAAAGTTAAATTAAAAAAAAAGTAGAAGTAATTTTGAGGTAAAATTTTACAACTTTTAAGAGACATTATAAGCCAACATTTCAAAATTAGTCGCATTGTGATATTGCCTCAGGTTTCGCTGAAAACAGAGCTTTGATTGATAGTCGCGAAAACGACTTCTGTTTTTTGTCCCGTGCGAATGGTTGCCTTTTTTGCGATTATCTCGAAAACTTGAAACAATTTTCAAAATCAACCTGAGCAACAATTATAGAGCTAGTTAAGAGCTATAAGTTTGCCCTTTTGTCAAGAAAAAAAATTCTTTTATTTTGACTTTTTTTTCAACTTAAATGTGTGCAACGGTCACGTTCGACATGATGGAATTGCCCATATATAGATTATGTTTGTAATCAAGTTATATATTGTAATATATGTTTATTTTTACTCGGGTTATATGTGTCTTTTTGTTTTAAAAAAATCATGAAACGAATGTTGTCCAAACTTAGTATTTTATAAATGAAAAGACTTCTAAAGATGTCCCGTATTAAAATTTGCAATACCATTTATTTTTTTGATTTTTTCAATAACAGTAAAAATAACAGTTATTAAAAACTTTTTGTTCAAACAATCTAAAATAATTTTTATTTTATATTTATTTGATTAAATAACTGTTATAACAGTTATTTAAAAAAAAATTAATCAAAGTTTATATCTTTAAATCAATGATTGAAGTATTAGATATCAATAGGATTCTTCTGCATGCGTTTATTGTTGTTTTATTTTAATAACTCGAGTTTTTTTGAGGCTCAAAGAGTTTTAAATAACAGTTTTAAAAAATAAAAGTTTTTTATTTCTGTTATTTTGAACAGATATTTATATAAATCATTTCAAAGTGTTATTTTAAATTTTTATTTAAAAAAATATTTTTGAACAGTTAAATTTGATTTTTTTCAATAAATCTTATAACTGTTATGGTCTCTGCTCAATACCCTTCGGATTTGAAAAAAGTGGTTTACTGGTAAAATGCAAAACGAATATAATTTTTTTCGAAATAAAATCACTTTCCAAAATCAAAGTGGAATTGAATTGCATAAAAGTGGTTGCATTCCGAAAAAATATTCGCTTTGCATTTTACGAGTAAACCACTCATTTTGTTTTTTTAATAAAACCCACATCGTTTTATTAATTTTCAATTTCTATGGTTGTAATGTAACAACTACGTGTAGGACGTTTCTTTTCAAAAATGTAAATTTTTTTCAAAGTGATTAGTTGTACAAAGAAAGCGCTAAAGGCGCTAAATGAAAAAGTAAAAACGCGCCAGTTCAGCGCCTTTTTTAAAAACGCGCTAGATTAAAAAAAAAATTGCATTTGGGTGGTCAAAATGCGCTAAATCTAGAGCGAAACTTGCTGAATTGGCATCGCTGGTGAACATTTTTTTTATTCATCACGAGGTGAATTACACTGTGCAACAAGAAAAATGAGCCTCAATGGCTTCAACGCCATTTGAAAGTAGACCATCAAATGGACAAAATTACCAAAGGGTTTTGCAAAGTCAGTTCGGATTTCTTTTTTATAGCCCACTGAAGTTTTTATTTTTTTATCAAAGGCGTTTGGAAAACGTCAAAAATACTATAATAAAAGCTCATCTGAGCTTCAAAACATGATTTGATGTCTTCAGTGAAATTGTATGGCGGTTCTTTTATTAGAACATTTTAACCCTATAACTGCCATTTTAAGGGGTCATTTTAGTCCTTTTTCAAAAGCTAAACACAGAAGTATAATAAAACGTCCATTTAGAGGGTTAAAATGTTCTACAAATATTTTCCCCATAAAATTTCACTAGGGGTTGTCAAATGTTCAAAGTTTGTGCCACATGCGCAAAATGCTTAAAAATTGTTAAGTATAAATAATTAATGTTTGATATTTTTTTGGCAAAGCAGTGTTAAAATATATCGACAAAAAACAGTGCAAATATACTTCTGAGCTAAAAATTATGTTCTGATGTGTTTTATAAAATTTTATGACGACTATTTTCTTTGACCAAATTAACCCTCTAGCTCCCGTTTAACGGGGTCATTTTTGTCCTTTTTTAAAAGAAATACAAAAAATTTTTTAAAAAAAGACTGTTAGAGGGTTAAAATGTTCTACAAATATTTTCTGCTTCAAATTTTACTAGGGATCGTCGAAGCCAAAAAATACATTTAGACTATGTAAAATGCTAAAAAAAAAGTAAAGTTGTAAAATATGCACATACAACTTTTGCACATACTTTTTCTAGCATTTTACATAGTCCAAATGTCTTTTTTGGCTTTGACGACCCCTAGTAAAATTTGATGCAAAAAATATTTGTAGAACATTTTAACCCCCTAACAGTCTTTTTTTATAGACTTTTTTGTATTTCTTTTAAAAAGGACAAAAATGACCCCGTAAAACGGGAGCTAGAGGGTTAATTTGGTCAAAGAAAATATTCATCATAAAATTTTATAAAACACATCAGAACATCATTTTTAGCTCAGAAGTATATTTGCACTGTTTTTTGTCGATATATTTTAACACTGCTTTGGCAAAAAAAAATAACAAACATTGATTATTTATACTTAACCCTTTTCAAGCATTTTGCGCATGTGGCACAAACTTTGAACATTAGACAACCTTTAGTGAAATTTTATGAGGAAAATATTTGTAGAACATTTTAACCCTCTAAATGGACGTTTTATTAGACTTCTGTGCTTAGCTTTTGAAAAAGGACTAAAATGACCCCTTAAAATGGCAGTTATAGGGTTAAAATGTTCCAAGAAAAGAACCGCCATACAATTTCACTGTAGACATCTAATCATATTTAGAAGCTCAGATGAGTTTTTATTATAGTATTTTTGACGTTTTCCAAACGCCTTTGATAAAAAAATAAAAACTTCAGTGGGCTATAAAAAAGAAATCCGAACTGACTTTGCAAAACCCTTTGGTGATTTTGTCCACTTGATGGTCTACTTTCATATGGCGTTGAAGGCATTAAGGCTCAAAGCGATGACCCAAAATTTGTTGCACAGTGTTATTATTAACCAAGTTACAAACACAAGTTACTATAGTTTTTGGTTTTAAGGAAATGAAAAGAGTAATTCTTAATTTCTTTTTTGTTAATCGTTAGCATATATCGTTAGCATATCGTATAACCAAATTGGCGTCCAGCTACTTTTTTAGAATTAGACACCAGCCAAAAAACATTATCATGTTAAACAAATTTTCTTTGGAGCCCTCGCATGCCCGACTATTCTTAATTTAAGGTCAACTTGCTTTACATTTAGTATACAATTCGCATCTCAAAATTACAATTTCAGAGACATTAATCGTATAAAAAGTTTTATTTTTATATTTCCTTATATTAAGCACAGACAAAAGAATGCATTTTTAAATGTTTTTAAATAGTTTTTCCAAACTACATATTTGTTAAATGGAAAATTTGCAAATTAAGATTCGAAAAAAGAAACCCGACAATGAATGTTAAATATTTATTCATATCACAAATAAAAACAACACTGGTGCGTATAAGCGATATTTTATTAATCTGTAGAGATTTTAAATAAATCATACGCCTAGTAATATTTTACACAAAGTTTACTAACATTTAAAATTTTTCATTTTTCTAAAAAAAATGTAGTGCTGAATGCCTTATCCCTCCAAAATCAAATTTTTGTCGTGAATAAGATACCAAAGTTATATAATCATTAATAACAAAAAAAATTAAAAATCGAAAAAAAATTTTGGTTTGTATGGAAATATAATTTTTATGGTCCCGCTCTCGCGTATGGAAGGCGTGGTTTCCCTTTAGTCAAATGGAAAAAAATGAGCGGGTACCGTCTTAACATTTCCAACATTTCCAAAATAAGGGACACTCTAGTAAGTATGTATGTATAACAATACCGTTTTCTTAGCTTCTATAATTTTTCTAAACTAACAATTTTATTTAATGTGAAAATAAATACAATTTCTAGGTAAATAATTACCTTTTTATTTAACAAACATTGCAAAAAAAATATTTGCAAATATTATTTTTGAAAACATAAATAAAATCTATTTAAATTGTTTTCATATTTTATAAAACAAAAAGCTTTCATAACTATCACATCACAGCATTATGCTGACAATGTTATATTTTTCAACACAAAAAAAATTATAAAATAAAATAAATGGAGAAAAATATTATACAAAAATGGTCGAATATAAAATTGAAATACACAATTTCTGTTATGAAGTACGTGCAAAATGATAGTAATTTTGAAGACAATTTTACAAAAAGTAATACAACACACTCATATAAAATTACGTACAACTATTTGTTATTAGGGCGTCTTATATTTGAATAATATTTAATATTTTAAATACATACATCCCAGCAGAAATAAATCGAGATTTTGGCGACACAGCATCTGTTTATAGCATACCGTAGCGCATCCAAAGAGCGCTCTTAGGGATGCAGTAAAAGGAAGGGGAAAAAATTTTAATTTTTTTTTAAGATTTTTTATATAAAACTTATAATGTGTAATTATTTTTTGATAAAATTTTACACTTGCTTTCCTTTTTAATATTTTTAACACTTTTTGAGTAAAAAAACATGAGTTTTAGACAAAGACACATGATTTGACTGCATCATTATTGCGCATTAATCAGCGCTGCAAGGAGCGCTTCAATCATAGCATCTTTGACCGCTGTTCTCAAAAAAAATCCCATAAAAAATGTGAAAAGGAAAATTTCCGATATTTTTTTGATGTTCACTTCCGATTTTTTTTTTTTCATTTTGTTTCACATAAATAAAGTTTTGTAAAGTAAAACGAATTAATTTTTTTGTTATATTTTTTTAAATTTTAGTTATTTGATTTCAACTTTGAATTTACAGCATCTTTATTTTGCTTAAATCAGCTCTACAAAGATACATGAATTCACTGCATCTTTAATCTGCTTAAATCAGCGCTAAAAAGATACATGAATTTACAGCATCTTTATTCTGCTTAAATCAGCGCTCTAAAGACACGTGATTTCAGTGCATCTAAAGAGCGCTGTTTCTGTGTATCCAACTAGCGCTCTAAAGTTGGACATCGCCTTAGGGAATCATGCATGAATTCAGCGCAATTGGATGCGCTCCTTTACTCAAGTTCCCCTTCCAAAAGCTGCTGAACGTTCAGCAAAATTTCTGGTGGGATATATTTTTCAAAAATTTATGAATACTCTCCACAATCCCTAAAACATTATCAGATGAACCATGGAAGAAAAAATTAAGATTAAAATCGACTTTTAATTTTATTTCCATACAAATTGTTTTTGTTTTTAAAATCGACTTTAAAAAAATATATTGAAAATTTTAAATTTAAAATAAAACTTTTGTTAAAGTAGACTTTTAATTTTTCTTTGGTACGGGTCTATGAATTTCGGTTTTGTGTTTTAATTGAAATATTCTTAAATTTTTCTCTTTTTAATTTTAAACAATTTTAGTTAACAATTTTTCTTGATATTTTTTGTTTGTTATTTTTTTTTTATTTTTTTAAATTCTGTTTTAAGTTTTAAAGTAATAAAAATTATTTATTGCTTGACATTTAAAATTCTATATTTTGAGAATGATTGTTCTAGCTCAAGGCCATATTTCTTTACAAATCATTACGAAGGTTTTGTCAAAGTTACAATTTTCAATAAACTATTCATAAAGATGTTTGTTAGAATTTAATGCAGATTTTTTTTTTGTTAAATACTTTATTATCTGGATTATTGAATCTGCCCATTCTTGGCCTAACAATAAGTGTATAAATCTTACAAAACTAACTTAAATACTAGTTACTCCCTAGGAGCCATTTTGAAGAACGGGCCTCTAAATTTAATTAATGCAGATGTCTTGGTTAGAAATTTCGTTTGAAATTTAGAGCTGTTTATGTCAATTTGTTTAATACTCTTGACAAGATATTGACAAAATCGAAACACGTATCGAGTAAGTCTTAAGACTACATAGCTAAAAAAATTTCTTAAATTGGAAAAAATAAGTTGCTCCCTCTTGTACATTTATATAAATAAGAAACTAAATAATAAGCATAATCGATCTGCAGGTGCCCTACACTAGTAAAATATATTAGTGAATTTATCATAAACATTTTCTCAGCGTGATCTTAAGTTAATACGAATATTTTTATTTGTGCTAGTTATACTTATTTTTGATAGTGTATGATGTATTTAAATAACATTTAAACTTAAATGTTACAAACATCAACCCAAAGTTAAAATGCCAGTTTGTGTCCTAACATTAAAACTATTGCAATGATGAAACAAGGATTTTGTAACATATTTCTTATACAAATAAAGAAAATATTACAAATTTTAAAATTGATATAGAACAATATAATATATTATTATACGGTACGACAAAACTTTGTATCTATTACGATTTTAAAAACAATCTGAGTAAAGATTTTTTTTATTTTATAAATTACTCTGCTGGTGATGGTAACGATTGCGATTTAATGTTTGGTACTTCCCGATATATTTGTTTTAAAACAAACCTTCAAGTATTCCGATCAACACACAAGTACTTTTTAACTAATGTCCGTCTAAGTATCTGTACATATGAGGAGTTCCGTCTAAGACTTAAATTTTGAGGTAAAAAAGATGTGATTTTTGTTTTGATGGCACATCAATGAAAGTTGGCATAAATATTAGAAGCTATTTAAGAATAACAAATTCGTTCGAGTCAATTAAATCGCGCAAGGGGGTCAAAAGTTATAGCGGTTTTAAGATTTAGTGGTTTTAAAAATCTTAAAAATAATTTAAAGTTTTTTTTTTCTACACATTTGTTGCATGCGTTATTAAAACATGCCAGGATATATCATTTCTTCTAAAATATATGATATAAATTTAACCAAACGATTTAAAAAAAATATCTGAGTACCTAAAATCGCGATTAATTCGCGGTAAAAGAAAAGTTTAACAATTTTTTATAACATATTTAGGCAATGCGCGTTGGTATTACTGAGAAAAATCACGGAAAATCGTATCATTGTACCAGTAGTTTAAAAAAAATCGGTGATGCTTTTTTATAACTAGAAAATTTAATATGGTCCAAAAAATCTATAATCATCAAAATTTTTTAACCCGCCTCTGATTTTATGATGACATATCAAGTGGGCTTTCATTTAAAAAAATTTCATCCGATTTCGTGTAAAGCCTTGGATGTGCCAGATCAAAACAGGTTTAGATAAAATCATCGCGCTTCCGCTCAGAATGGCTTAAAGTAAAAAAGTCAAAAATCAAATCAGTTCTACTCGTTAAGGCACGTCTTTTGGTGTATTAAAATGAACATGATACATTAATTGCTACTAAAAAAAATAGGAAACAGATTTGCAAATTTTGCACAATTTTCAAAAATGCCATAAAATTTTTGCAATTTATTTTTTATAAACCCGCCAGTGATTTTTTTATGTAAACTCACAAAAAACTCGGTTTACGCAAGAGTCCACCAAATTTCGAATGAAACCGCGAATGTGCCTCGCGAAAAACTGGTATTTTAAAAAAATTATGTTTTTTCTTTCGAACTTTGATCTGCTGAAACTCCTTAACTATTCGTGGCACATTAACGGGATTAATTCCAAAATGTTAAGAATAACAACAGCTACCAACTCTAGTTCAACTTTTTCGTTTTATAGAGGGGGCCGAAATGCCTGATCAAAAAACCTCGAAAATTTAAAAACTCTTAATTTTGGTTTCAAAACTTAATCGTCTTATAACTTCTTACCAAGCAATGAAGCATCTATCAAACCAACATTGAAATAATCTCTTATATGCACTGACTTTGTGTTATGCCGGAAAAGATTGAAATATAAGGAGAACTTAAAAAAAAGCGAAAGAAGGTAAAAACTATGGATTATTTCAAGCCATTTTTATCGATTTTTCAACTTTAACCCTCTGTAACTTTTACGGATAAAAACTGCATTTACAGTTTTTCTAAATTCCAAAAACTGCCGGTTTTTTTAAACATTTATTTCAGTTTCAGTGAGTTGAAATTTAAAAAAGATTTTTTGATAAGCATTGTAAATAGTTGATTCAACTTTACTGATTATTCAACGATATCAACATTAATTTTTGTTGAATACGGCAATATTCTGTAAAACTTAATCTACAATGGGTTTACTAATTTTTCTACTAAGATATTTCTATGAGTGTAAAAAGAAAATTAGTAGTAATTATTATAAATAAATTAATGTAATTTCTTATTTTTAAGTATAACAATACAAAAACTATGATCTCTTGAATTAAATAAAAAAGTTTATAATTTTTTTAGTGAAAAAAAATTTTTTACTAACAATTTTTTTGTGTAATTTGCAAGGATGGGTACCAATTCGATAAAAGTATTGGTATTGGTTTTTAAAATTATATTAGTATTGGTATAGGTATTGGTTTTCATTTTTTGTTGAACTGGTATAGGTTTCGGTATTGGTTTTGAATTATTTAGGTATTGGGTATTGGTATTGGTTTTAGCCTCGAATCGGTATCGGTTTTTAATAAGTTTTGGTATTTATCTTATATCGGTTTTGGTATTTGTATGCAAAAGGTTTTGTCGTTAATATTAATTAATTTAAAGTAAGCCGTCCTTCTGTCCGCCCCACAGTGCACACTGGGGCGAGATGGTAGGTTTTTTGGCCAAAAGTCTCTACAGGTCGTAAATGTTAACCGATTTTTTTGAAATTCAGAATATAAGCCTATATTAAGGTAATAAATAAGTGCCTTGAAAGTTTTTGAAATCGGACCTACAAGGAAACTATTTCAGGGTGTACACTTCATTTTTAATAAAATTTACAGATGTTATAGATGCCCGAGTAAAAATTTTGATATGATGCAATATATAATGATATGTAATACAATATATATTTATACGCAATTTGATCCGAATAATGGTGGATGTGTTTGCATTAAAAAAGATCAACTTGTATAAATTATGATTTGATTTCATCCGAGTTTTGACCAGACATTGCCATATATTGGTGGATCTAATTAGATCTAATTCCATAAAAACATATAAAATCCCGGTGTTTTTTGGTTTAATAGTTTTATATGGAACAGCATAAGCTATATATAATTTTATGTTAAATTATACAGAAAACCCGAATAAAAAAAGTTATATGACGCAATATTTAATTATATATGAACAGATATGCTTTTATGTAAATCCATATTAATTTTGATCCGAAAATTGGCGGATCGAATATTATACGATTATATCAAATTCTATTATTTTTGATAAATTAATATCAAATTTGATTAAGTTTGATCCCAAAAACGGGTCTATCTAATTGTATTAAATCATATCTTATCTGTTAAAATTAGATAAATTTTTATATAATTAGATGAAATCTGGTAAAATTTTTTGGAATTTTAAACGTGAAATTAGAAATTATTTTATCAGATTGCATACATTATAAATTAGAAGAGTTTTTATTGCTCTTCTGAATTTTTTCGGGACTTAAAAATTTGTCAATTGTTTTTTCTAAAATCATTTTTAAGGGGAAATTTAAAAACATTTTTTCGGAACTTTTTCAAAAAAATAAAATTTCTTCTAAAAACATTTTCAATGATTTTTTTACTAAACAAAATTGCCAAAAAAATTTTGTGTCCAGGACTTTGGAAAATTTTCATAAAATTTTTTAGGACATGAAAATTTTTTTATTTTTTAATTTTCCGGGGCTTAGAAAATTTTGAAATTTTTTTTGGGATATAATTATAAATAAAACCATATATCTTTTTATCTGCCATATCTAAAAATTCCCGACCTTATATGTCATGTCTAATTTCATATAGATCGGTATATAAATAGATATGAATATGTACGTTATCATATTAAAAAATAAGGAAAAATACAATGCTATATATAAACTGATATGTCCGTATCAATGTTCATGCATAACCATATATAAATATAAATAATTATATAATAGCATATATGATTATATCAGATCTTTTTTACTCGGGAAGCACATTTTGTATTGGCCCTAATATTATTTCATATATTTATATCAACCGTATACCTTTTAATCCGAATCATGATTAAATTATATATAACTACATATGACTGCATTTAAAAAATTTAGAAAAGATCTCACGCGATGTATAATCATATATGATTTATTATGTTTGTATCAAGTTATATATTGTTATATATGTTTATTTTTACTCGGGTGAAACAAATGAAGAGAAACTTGTCTTTTGTTTATGTATTTGAATTAGAGATGGTCTGTGGTCCCGTAATTTGCGTGACTCAAAAAACCACGTGATTCAGGCGTGAGCGATTTTTTTTTTAAATCACGTGATTATAGAGTGATTTTCATTTAAATTAAGTACTATATTAGGGTAATAAATAAGTGACTTGAAAACTTTTTGAAATTGGACCTACAAGGAAACTATTTCAGGGTGGAGACTAGGGTGGCTCGTTTTTGGTCTTTTCTCTCTGATCAAATTCTAATACCCGCCAAAAGTGTCGGTCCCCTAAGGGTAACTCGCATCCAAAATATCACTCCGAGCGGAGTTTATCTTCTGTCTAAACTTTGAGCCTCAAAATTCGGGTTTTTGCAAAAAAGGACTTAAAAAAAAAAAAAAAAAATAAATTAAGTTTTTTTATTAAAATAATAAAAAAAAAAATTTTGTATAATATTTGATAGTAAATACTTAGATAGTAAATAAATAAAGATTTTACGGTATCATTAACCCGTTCAAACTTGATACCAAAATAATGGCATGATTTTGGGAGCGTTCTCAAAACACCTTTTTTCAAAATTTGAAAATTTTATTAAAAAATTTTTTTAAATATACCATTTTTTCTTTCTGAATTCATTAAGAACGCCTTGGAGAAGAAAAATGTGAAATATGGCAGATATCATTCAAGCCACTTTTTGGGAATCGCGGGAGGAAGTTAGCGGATTTCAAGGAAATGTTGGTTTTATCAATAATTTCGATTAATAAAATCTTATAAATTTCATTTTTGGGCAAATTAACTGTTTTTTTGTGTCGTGGCATTCTATTAGATAACTTTAAGCCTGTCATGAAATCTTACCGATCTAGGACGTCTTTAACCCACATTGTCTGGGGGTCAAAAATGACCCCCGCAGGAAATTTGAAGTTTAGAGCTTAAATTTTTGCTATTAACAAGTATAAAACGGCTTTTGTATTTTTTACCCTAACTATTATTTCGTATTAATATATTATCTTTAAAAAAAATCCTTAACCCTTCTTGGTAGAGGGTCAAAAATGACCCATTCAATAAAAAGTCTATATTTTTTATAGAAAATTAATTTGTGGCAGTCTATTAGATAACTTTAAATCAGCGCTAAAATTTTACCTATTTAAGACATCTTTAACCCACATTGGCCAGGGGTCAAAAATGACACCGGCAAAAACTTTTCGGCATAGTGCTTGAATTTTTTGATATCAACAAAATTTATATTTTTTATTGAATGGGTCATTTTTGACCACCTACTAAGAAGGGTTAACGATTTTTTTAAAGATAATATATTAATACGAAATAATTGTAGTTGGGGTAAAAAACACAAAAGCCGTTTTATACTTGTTTATAGCACAAAATTTAAGCTCTAAACTTCAAATTTCATGCGGAGGTCATTTTCGACCCCCAGCCAATATGGGTTAAAGACGTCCTAGATCGGTAAGATTTCATGACAGACTTAAAGTTATCTAATGGAAGGCCACGACACCAAAAACAGTAATTTACCCAAAAATAAAATTTATAAGATTTTATTAATCAAAATTATTGATAAAACCAACATTTCCTTGAAATCCGCTAACTTCTCCCCGCGATTCCCAAAAAGTGGCTCGACGGATATCCGCCATATTTCACATTTTTCTTCTCCAAGGTATTCTTAATGAATTCAGAAGGAAAAAAAGTATATTTAAAATTTTTTTAAATAAAATTTTCAAATTTTTAAAAAAGGTGTTTAGAAAACGCCACCAAAATCATGTAATTTTTTTGGTATCAATTTTGAACGGGTTAATAATACCGTAAAATCTTTAAATTTCATATTTAAGTATTTACGATCAAATATTATACAAAAAATTTTTTTTAATTATTTTAATAAAAAAACTTAAATTTTATATATTTTTTTTTTTTAAAGTCCTTTTTTGCAAAATCCCCAATTTTGAGGCTCAAAGTGGAGACAGAAGATAAACTCCGATCGTAGTGATATTTTGCACGTGAGTTACCCTTAGAGGACCGACACTTTTGGCTGGTATTACAATTTGATCAGAGAGAAAAACCCAAAAACGAGCCACCCTAGTGGACACTTCATTTTTAACAAAATTTACAGAATCAAATGAAGAGACAATGAAGAGACACTTGCCTTTTGTTTATGTATTTGAATTGGAGATGGTCGCTGGTCCCGTGATTTGCGTGACTCAAAAAAGTGATTTTCATTTAAATCACGTGATTGTGAGTTGAAAAATTCTGAGTGAGTGTCTAGAGAGTGAGTCGAGTTTTTTGTGAGGGATGTTTTTTTTTGAAAAACCCTTAAAAAAAAAATATTTTTAGCAGTATTTGCATTCAGAATTAAGTCTAACTTTAAACTAAATAGTACATGCTTAAACATTTTGGACAAAGATTCATATTTTTTTTTGGAAAAAGGTACCTATTTATTGAAATTAGCACCGGCTGATCTCAAAACTCTTGTAAAAAAAAATTTAATGTTCCATTATTCCAGAAAAGCCTGTATTTCAACTTTTTATGCAATTTTAATATTTGGATTTATTTGCTATTTTATTAATTTATTTCGTTATTTTCAAAATAAATAGCTTCAAAATGTTTTAATTAGTGGAATTTGATAATAAATTAAATCTAAAAGAAATTAATATTAATTAATAAAAAAATTAAAAGCCTAAACTAAAAAATGCAAATTTTTCGTTTTTGCTTGAAACAATTTCTGTGCTGATGCACATTGCATTTAATGCACATATAAATTCCGGTGGTCAAGGGGAGATATTTTTTAATTGCAGAAAGATGAGACTTAGGTTAGGTTAGGTTAGGTTGTAAGTGGCTGCTGACGTTTTACGTCAACACACGTAGACTCTGAGGTCCATTGTGATACCACGGGATCGTAATAGGTTTCCCTACTAGTCCCTGTCGTTAAACCAGTTTGAGCTTCTTATGAAACTCCTTAGATGTTGAATTTTGACATCCGACAAATCTGAAAGATCGTACAGCTCCCTAGATCCCAGTGAAGCAAGTCGCTGACCAGAAAGTGCCGGGCAATGGCAAATAAAGTGTTCGATAGTTTCCAACTCCTCTTCATCCATGCAACTTCGGCAAAAGTCATTCGACGGCACATTTAACCGCTCTGCGTGCTTCCCTATAAGACAGTGTCCGGTAATTATAGAAACCACCGTTGAAATCTCTCCTCTTGGAAGCGATATCAGCTCACTTGTGCGCCCCTGATTAAGAGAAGGCCAAATCAGTCGTGTTGTCTCACACGTCCATCCATTTGCCCATCTTTGATTAGTCTCCGTCGCAGAACAAAGCCGTAGGTTTTGCTTGCAAGTTTCTAGAGGCGTACCAACACATTCCAATTCTGTTGGAACCTGTAAGGTAGTTCCTAGTCTTGCAAGCTCATCGGCTTTGCAATTCCCTGGAATGTCTCTGTGCCCTGGGACCCATATGAGTCGTATGTTAAACTGCTTGGCCATCTCATTTAAAGACGTGCGGCAGTTAAGGGCAGATCTTGTTTTCAGAAACATTGAATCCAGGGACTTGACCGCGGCTTGACTGTCAGTATAGATGTTGACTGCGGTTGTAGACAAGACATTGCAGCTCAACCAGTCAGCCACTTCTTTTATTGCCAGCATCTCTGCCTGGTAAACACTGCAATGATCTGGCAATCTACGAGCCAGGCTCAACCCAAGCTCTTCCGAATAGACTCCAAAGCCCACTTGTTCGTGCAGCCTCGATCCATCTGTGTAAAAATTTATGGTAGCTCCACTATCCGGAGTATCCCCCATCCAAGACTCCCTGGATGGTATCATAGTGGTAAAGTGGCGCTCAAAGAGGCTCAAAGAGGGAGCACAGTCCACATTTTGTGGTATTGTTATCTTTTTCAAGATTGCGCTATGGCCACAATCACTGCTCCTCCATTGCAGCGTGCTATTAAGTCGAATTGCCGACGCAGCCGCATACTGCCTACCCAATATGTCCAAGGGTATCAGGTGAAGGAGGATTTCTAATGCAGCCGTAGGTGTAGTACGAAGAGCACCAGTGATGCACATTGACGCCATTCTCTGTACCTTCGTGATAAAGACAAAGTTCGCTTTTGTTTCCAAAGCAGGCCACCAGACAATGATTCCATACAGCAAAATTGGACGCACCACTGCTGTATAGATCCAATGAACGACTTGAGGGCTAAAACCCCATCGTTTTCCAATGGCCCTTTTACAGGAATACAAAGCAATCGTTGCTTTTCTCACCCGTTCCTCAATATTACGCCTGAAATTCAGCTTCCTATCTAGAAATACTCCAAGATACTTGGCTCCATCTGAGAAGGTGATTTCAGTACCGTCCAGAGAAATAGGATCAAAAGCAGGAATCTTATTTTTCCTTGTAAACAAAACAAGCTCTGTTTTACTAGGATTAACTCCTAGGCCACAGTCTCTTGCCCATTTAGACAGATCTTTCAGAGAACCCTGAAGAATGTCCCGCAATGTTGGCAGATGCTTCCCCTTTACCGCTATCGCGACATCGTCAGCATATGCGATAACATGACAACCACGTGCTTCTAGAGATAGTAGCATTGAATTCAGTGCCAGGTTCCAAAGAAGCGGCGAAAGAACACCTCCTTGTGGTGTGCCCCTATTGACAAATCGAGATATGACGGACGCTCCCAATTCAGACGTTATACGTCTATTGGCAAGTAGGTTTTCCACCATTAAAACGATTTCACGCTTTACTCCCAGACTAGACAATGCCAATATTATCGATTCTGGAATGACATTATTAAAAGCCCCCTCAATATCAAGAAAGGCCACCATAGTGTACTCCTTTACCGAAAGCGATCTCTCGATGGTACCAACGAGCTCATGAAGAGCTGTTTCCGTTGATCGTCCCTTGCTGTATGCATGTTGCTTTGTCGAAAGCAACCTCGGGTCAATCACTCTACGCAAATATGAGTCTATCATTCGTTCCATTGTCTTTAACAAAAAAGAAGACAGACTAATTGGTCTGAAATCCTTCGGAGCTGTGTGGGAACTTTTCCCAGCCTTCGGGATAAATACGACTCTGGTATCCCTCCATTTTAAAGGAATATACGACCAGTTGATGCATGCTGTGTATAGATTATACAGCAACGGGGCTATATAGTCCAACACTTGCTGCAACTCAGCCGGGATTATACCATCAGGTCCCGGAGATTTATAGGGCCTGAAGCTTTTTATCGCCCAGATTAATGTTGGCATATTTATTATTTCCGAAGCAATTTCAGATGCTTGGGCGTCAGAACGTTCCAAAGCTTGAAACGGCGTCATGGAATTGCCCGGAAAATGCGTGTTTAAAAGGAGATCCAGCGACTCTCCACTGGAGGAAGACCACACCCCATTAGGATCTTTCAGGTATCCTAGGGTGCAAGGAGAAGAAGCCAGAACCTTGCGCAGCCTGGATGCCTCAGAAACGTCTTCTATGTTTCCACAGAAGTTTTTCCAAGAATCACATTTTGCATTTCTGATCATCTTTTTATAACTCTTAAGTTGCAGCCTGTATGCAGACCAGTCCTCGTCCGCTCTTGAAAATTTAGCCTTATTAAAGAGCTTTCTGCAGGAATCTCTGCTCGTCTGCAACTCATTTGACCACCAAGGTGGCTTTTTTTTCCCTCTAGGCTTTGCAGAAGGGCAAGACGCATCCAGGCACCTATTACAAACATTTGTTATATGGTCAACCAGACAGTCAATTTCCGCTAAACTATGCGGTTCAGATAGGGGTACTTCATCCAAAAGCAAAGAAAAAGTCTCCCTATATTTCACCCAGTTTGTTCTTCTCAGATTTCTAGAGACTGTCTCAACCGGGGCACGCTCCCTGAGTAAAAACTCAATGTAGCGATGATCTGAGAAAGAATGCTCTTCCAAAACTCTCCAGTCATCAATTCTGTCAGACAATGTATCTGATACAAGTGTTACGTCAAGAACCTCTTGCCGCGTACTTGTAACGAAAGTTGGTTCACTACCCTTGTTACAAATATACAGGTTAGTGCTTAACAAAAACTCCAAAAGTGATTCGCCTCTATCATTTGTGTCTGTACTACCCCATATCGAATGATGTGCATTAGCATCACAGCACACTAGTAACTGGTGTCCCCTAGATTCAGACTCCCGAATCAGACCGCCAACCTTCTCCGGGGGTATTGGCCCCGGATTAGGAAAATACGCAGAGGCGAGCCAAATAGATTTCCCATGAAGCTCTAAGCTAGCCGCTGTAACATCCATATCACTAAAAGTTGATAAAAAGAATATATTTAAGCCATTTTTCGCCAAGATGCAGGCTCTTGGTGAGCCCTCACCTTTGGCAACCATCAACTTAAACCCAGGGGTCTTCAATCCGCAAACCCTGCCACCCCGCACCCAGGGCTCTTGGATAAAAACCAAGTCAACTGCTCCTGTCGTCAGGCGCAGCAATAGTGCAGCTGAGGCTGCCTTACAGTGATGGAGGTTTATTTGTAGGAACCGCAACATCTTGCTTTTTTTCCACCATCCTTTCCACCACCGTGTTATTGGCTTCATCCTCCGTGTTATCATAGAGGTCGCATTCGTCCCCAGATTCGGTTTCGAATAAGCCAGATATGTGTCCCATCTGTTCTGAATCGGAGGCAACAGAACTCTCCGAATTCCTCACTGCATGGGCCTCGTCCTGAATGTCACCCATAGTGGCATCAGCTTTATCCTCCGTGCCATCACAGAGGTCGCATTCGTTGCCAGATTCGGTTTCGAAAATGCCAGATGCATCTCCCATCAGCCTAGAATCGGTCAGCTGAATATCAACCTTTTCCAGATTCTCCTCCCCAGCCGACTCTGCCACTGGCTTGTCTGCTTCCAAAATAGGCTTCTGGTCGCCCTTGTAGACATTGACTCTTATATGAAAAAAGCCAAATCTAATAATGCCGTCAGTCCTGGCTAAAAGCGGAAGCGATTCCTCATTAACCAAGACCACTGCTTGACGACGAGCGCCCTCCATCTCACCCAATCTGGCAATTTGCCAATTCTGAGTTGGAAGGTCAGGATTGCAGACTTTTATCATCTTTAGAATCACCGCAGTGTCACTTGTAGCCATTGGGATCCATGCATGAGCTCTGGGTTGCGAGGGGATATCATGTTTTTCCACAACGTCCAGTCTGGCTCCAGGCCATAACTCTCCCACTTGGCTAATGGCAACCTTAAACACGGCTGCGGATCTTTCGTTTCCAAAAGCAACGAGTTTTACTCGCCCCTGATACCAACCTGCGTTGACAGTAGTAGGGAGAAAATCAGGCATACTCTCAAGAAGCCTATAGTAGATTTCATTTAGTTTAGTTTCAACTAAACTCCACTTGTCCCTTGGAATACTACAATCCCCATTTTGCCTGTTTATCACAGCCTTAACGAAGTTACCTTTCACCACTTCACTAAAAGACTGAGTCCAGACGTTGCCGGTCACCTTAGATCTTTTAGGTAAAGGTTTCTCGTCGGGCGAGCGCAACCTTTTACCAGACTTCGATGACGAGGCCGAAACAGCGCTCTGTTTGTCAGATGCGCGCATTGCCGAAAGTTTGTCCTGTTCTTCAATGACTCCTTTCGCCCATGATAGCGACGCCTTCTCACGTTCGGAGAGCTTCGTTCCATCGAGTTGGCTTAGTCTGTTAATTATTTTCAAACAAAGCCTTCTCTGGTTGTGCCTGACCTTTGATGGCTTAAGTTTCTTTTTCTTTTTACCACCAATATTAGGCTGAGCACCCCTACCAGAATCAAGGCCGGACTTCAAGGTCGCAACCCTAAGACCAGTGCTAGGACCAGCACCAGTCGGTGAGGCAGAGCCTCGAACTAAATCGGTATCATTTGTGTCCATATTTTCATTTTCCTTGATGTGGTAATGAAAATATCACAAAAATACCTATTACGAACAAACCTATTACGAACAATTTTAGTAATTCAATTTATAGCACGGAGTTAAAATAAAACACGTCCACACTCGTCAACAGTTGAACGAATATTTCAAGATGAGACTTAACATTTGTAACAAAATATACCAGGAATTCATCCTTTTCATACATAAATATTTTTTTTGAAAAAGGTGATCGAAATGGGTTATCATGCAGGGGGCCCCTTTTTCGATTTTAGATCTTTTGGCAATTGCGATTACGGGGGTCAATTTTTTTCTTATATGGGTTCACACTTACGACCGTAAACAAGTTGTTTAACAAAACACCAGTAACAGAAAAAAAACGTAATGGATACAGAAAAAAGAATTTTTTAAACACGTAGTCCTTAAACACACAAAAAGTGTGAACTGCACACTAATAAAACAACAAAAATTTTTTTCTGGATTCTGGTGTTGTGACATAAAATTTTGTAACATCTGCTTGATTAAAATTTTGGAATTCCCAAAAAAGGACATTAGTATTTTTTTTTACAACGCAAAGAAGATTTCAGTGACATTCAATGTACATATATCAAATATTAACAATGTTTGCAAAAGAAAAAATTTCATCACAGAAAAGGTCTAAATTTTTTAAGATCTACTTTTATTAGGGGTCATAAAAACCGTGACAAAAAATATTTCTGTTATGTTTTTATGGCTTTTAAAATTCAAGTAGCTAACTCCGTTTTGTTATGTGACTTTGCAT
This sequence comes from Pegoplata infirma, assembly GCA_963921195.1. NCBI lineage: Eukaryota > Metazoa > Arthropoda > Insecta > Diptera > Anthomyiidae > Pegoplata > Pegoplata infirma. The sequence goes on from OY992536.1 coordinate 67,763,516, forward strand.
GCAAACGATTACTGATCGATGTAACATCTTTTGCAATTCGTTAGTCAGGTAAAACCTAATAATGTGATGGAAAGAAAATGTTTGACGTCACAATTAAAACAAACGAAAATAAGAATACAAAAAACCGAAACAAAACCGATACGAAAGTAGAAAAAAATGAATTGGTATTGGTTTTTTATTGGTATTGGTTTTGAAGAATAAAAGTATTGGTTTTTAATTGGTATTGGTAGTGGGGAATCGGTATTGGTTTTTTATCGGTATTGGTATCACACAAATAAAGGTATTGATTTTTAATTGGTATTGGTTTTCAATTTGAATTGGTATTAACGGGTATTGGTATCGAAAAGGTATTGGTACCCATCATTGGTAATTTGTGAAATTTTATATAATTTTCTGTGAAATTTCCAATTCTATTTGTGGCAACACTGGTTAAGACACGTCTTCAGTGAAATTTGATGGCGGGTATATTCTTAGAACATATTAAACCTCTATCTCCCATTTTTAGGGGTTATTTTGGTCCCTTTTACAAATATCCTCATAGAACACCAACAAAACGTGCGTTTACAGGGTTAAAATGTTCTACAAAAATGTTCTGCATCAAATTTCATTAGGGGTCGTGGAAGATCAAAAGTTCGTGCGAAAAGTGCAAAATGCTTAAAAAAGTGAAATTGAAGGGCTAACTGCAAGAACTTGATAAGCAACATTTTATTTTTTCGTGTTTTTCGCCTTCTGCTGATATTCCATTGACAGATTTTTGGCAGAAGTCTGGCTTTAACCCTTCGTACAAGTATATTGAGAAATAAAGTTCTGCAAAAGTTCTATTTTCTGCATTATTTTAAAAGATTTAAGGCAAAAACCACCATAAATTGTTGCTTATCGAGTTTTAACAATAAGCCCTTCAGTTGTAAATTATCACATACTATTAAATTGCTTTTCATCAAAGTCGTGTGAAATATGTCGAAAAAATGTTATAAGTCTGCTTTTGACCTAAATAACGATAATAGATGTCTTCAGTGAAATTTGATGGCGGTTCTTTTTTTGGAATATATTAACCCTCTATCTCCCATTTTTAGGGATCATTTTGGCCCTTTTTTCATATATTCTCTGAGAACACGACTAAGGCGTGCGTATAAAGGGCTAAAATGTTCTACAAGCATTTTCTGCATCAGATTTTACTAAGGGCTGTCAAGGTTCAAAAGTTCGTGCGTTAAAGGCAAAATGTTTAAAAAGGAAAAATTTTAAGTTATCATAATTAGTTAAATTATGTTTCACCAAAATGCTTTACATTTTTATACCCTCCACTCTAGTGATAGTGGGTATATATAAGTTTGTCATTCCGTTTGTAACACCTCGAAATATTGGTCTAGTAACCCATAAAGTTTATACAGTCGAACCCGGTTATAACGAACTCCGAGGGACCAGTAAAAATAGTTCGTTATAAGCGAAGTTCGCTATATGCGGGGTATATTTTTTAGCAACCTAGTTTTATTTTCAAAAAAATAGATCCAATTTTGTTTTATTTGAAGTTTTGTTCGTAAAGAAACTACTAACTGAGAAGAAAACATTAAAAAATATAAAAAAATATTATAAAAATTGTGATATAAACCAAAAATTTTGAACCTTTTGTGAGTTTGATAAACATGATTGCCGCACATTAAAAAATATTTATGGGAGTTCGTTATAAAAAGGTAAATTAACATGAAATTGTATTCGTGGGACCATAATAAGCTGTTCGCTTTAACCGAGGATTAGTTATAACCGAGTTCGTTATAAAAGAGTTATTTTGTGTGAAAATTGATGCCAAAACGTCGGGACTTTAGAATTAGTTCGTTATAACCGAGAATTCGTTATAACCGAGTAAGTTATAACCGAGTTTGACTGTATATTTATGATCCTCGGTCGATTCTAAGACGATCTAGCGATGTCCGTCCGTCCGACTGTCTGTATGTCAGTTCGTAGAAAACACACTAACTTTTGAAAGACTTTACAGAGACTTCTGAAGTTTGGTATATATTTTTGCTATTTACCTGGTCAGGTTAGTATTGCAATCCAACAAAATCGGTCGAGTGGTTCAAAAGTTATGAGCAACAGAGTAAATTTGGGCAAGGGTTTTTTGCGAATTTACGTGATAAAAAACACGATACTTTTCGAAAGACATTTCTGATTCTGCTGAAGCTTTGCATATATTTTTGATGTTTTCCTAATCTGATTAGTGTTGAATTTCAGCAAAATCGATTAAGTGGTTCAAAGTTATTAAGAAAACCGTGAATTTCAGATTGGATCCACCTTAAATTCATGTGTTGAAATTCAGCTTTAAAAGTATTGGAAAGCTACAAAATTACTTTAAGAAGTATTTTTGTCACGCAAAAATATTTTTACACTAAAAAAAATACACTCGAAAAAATTAGTAATTTTCTTTTTTTTTTACAAAAATTACAAAAAAAAGGTTTTTACTCAAAATAAAATATTTCTAATCAAAATTGTTAATTTTTTCCAGTTAGAAATTATTTTTGTCTCACTCCCTTGTTAAAATAATGGGTTATTCTCCAAAATGTAACTTCTAACCAATAATTTTTCTGATTACAAAACCCATTACTAGTAATGTAAAGATTTGCTGGGTATGGTAAATTAAAGCACATTATTTAAATACCGCGTTTTTATAGCGAAACAGTTGCAAACCTCGCTGAAGGAAACAAATATGTTAACTTAAGTTATATTCGCTTTATTATTTAATAAAAATAAGCTATTCTCAAGTATTTTTTGGTTTTTTCAGTTAAAGAAAAAAACTGTTAACCGGATTTTTATTCCGGTTTATCCGAGAAAACCTGTTAGGCGACAAAGCTGATTTTCGGTTAACCGATAAACCGGTTATCCAAAATGTCGGTTTTATATTAACACTAAAAAAAATAAGCTTTTTCTAAAAAAATAAGCTTTTTCTAAAAAAATATACTTTTTCTAAAAAAGGACTTTGTTTTTAAAAATTATTTTTTTCTAAAAAAAAGTACTTATTTCCTAAAAAACATTTTTTTTTTCTAAAAAAGTACTTTTTCTAAAAAAAAAAAAGAATTTTAATACTTCTTTTTCTAAAAAAAAAAAGTACTTTAATACTCCTTTTTTAGCAAAAAAGTACTGTTTTTAGAAAAAGGTACTTTTTTTAAAATGGGCTTTGCGGCTGCGATCTGTGAAAAATTTTGCACATATAGAATATAATTGGCTATAACCTGAATAAATTTGATTAAAAAATTTTCAAATAATGTAAAAAGTGCAATTTTTAATTTTGTGATTTGTTTTTGTTAAAACAATGGGACATTTCATAAACTTTTCCAATAAAATTTTTGAAAGACAAAATATTTTTTATATGTATATTACATCTTCTTTGCAGATGTTAAAGTTATTTTATTATCTTTTTAAAATATATTAAATAAATTCCATCCTTTTTAAGAGTTTTGTTATTTGTTTTTTAATTATTCCTTAAATGTCTCAGTGGCCCAATGTGCTTTAAAATAAATAGAAATAAAAAAAAAACGTCAGTCCGAAAATTTCGGTGACATGACATAATCCCCACGGACATAATCCCCATTTCCGTTATGGGGATTATGACCAAATTAATTTCGGTCATAATCCCCATAATGGTAGTGGGGACTATGACCGAAAATTATTTGGACATAATCCCAATAAAAGCGGACATAATTCCCAAATTTATGGGAATAATCCCCATTATGGGGACTATGTCTTCTATACTAGTTGGTCATAATCCCCAAAATTAAAAGATTTTTTTTTTACTTAAAAGTTTTTCTGCATAGCTGGCCTTCGGCTGGGCTTAGGGATTAAAAACTCCATGCATTAAACCCACCCTCTCTGCAGAAAACGGGAATTATGACCAAAATTGCTTTGGACTTACTCCCCACAATGTGAGTGGGGGTTATGGCCGAAAAAAAGTTCGGTCGTAATCCCAACAATGAACGGACATAATCCCCATTGGGATTATGACCGTTTTGGAAACGGTCATAGTCCCTACAACTATTATGGTGATTATGACCGAAATGAATTCGGTCATTATCCCCGTTTCCGTTATGGGGGTAATGTCCGTGGGGATTATGTCCTGTCACCGAAAATTTCATATAGTTTTGGTTCTTTTACTCATATAATTTTGTTTCGCTCACGCAGATCTTGCAAAAAAGACGACAAAAAGTGGACATCACCATTAAAATCTGCACAGTAGGGCGGGTCGATTTTATAATCGCCCATGGCTCAGTGAAAATCGTATTCTAGGGATCAAAATAAGAAACTTTGCCAAAGGAACCATACCTCTTAAACGAATTCTACTACCCCCCAACTGTTGACTTTTGTCCCGTAGGGTCAAGTTTTGAAAAATCCCACTTTGACCCATTTAGAGTACCCCAATCGAGTCCAAATGTATGACCGCCCCCACTAACTTTGGAGGGCCGATCCACCCATGCTAGTGGCACACCCCCTGGAACTCCCCTGGGGGGTTCCCCATACAAACATTTCAAAAAAATCACCATTTTTGGCACTTTGATCCATTTAGAGTGCCCCAATCGAGTCCAAATGTATGACCGACCCCCACTAACTTTAGAGGGCCGATCCACCCATGCCAGTGGCACATCCCCTGGAACTCCCCTGGGGGGTTCCCCATACAAACATTTCAAAAAATCACCATTTTTGGCACTTTATTTTATTATTTTTTATTTATTTTATTTATTTTTATTATTTTATTTATTTTTTCTCTTTAGAAATTTATTTAGTCAGAACATATGTATGTAAATAAAAAAATTAATTTAACTTAGTGCTAGTTTACAGAAGGCGAACGATACACACGAACGAAAATTTTGCATGTGTTTTGTTATTGTAACAACAACAAAATACATGTAAAATTTTCGTTCGTGTGTAGCGTTCGCCTTCTGTAAACTGGCCCTTAGTAATAGAAAAGAAAAAAAAAAAAAATTACTGTTTGAAGTCTTTTTTGCTTTCAAGTCTGGGCAATTTCGCACGGCTCTCTAATGTCGTCGCCATAACAGCCTCTACATTTTCCGGTATAACTCGTTTGGAAACGCTAGCCAGCAATTGAACGTGTCGTTCTGTTCCTATGTGTGATGGAATTTTTGGATCATTAATCGGTGGATCATCTTGATTTAAATATTCTTTCAAAGTATCGTATGGAATGCTTCGCGTGAATGGTGGTTCAAATACGTCATTTATGTCATTAGTATTGATCATTTCCGTGTAACTTGTGCAATAAAAGTTTATATCTGGTTTTTTATGAGCTCTTAGTCCCGTTGGGTCGTCAACATCGGTTCGATAGCGTAGAATTATCTTGATAGCACAGTCGCGCTTTTCTTTGCTATCATCAAACAACATTGATAACAAGATATTTTCCGAATGCGCATAATATGAATTATCTGTAATTACTTTATTGACAATTTTGCGTAAACGAGGTTCTAGAAATCTTGGCCAACTAATGAATTTGAAAAATAATCTACTTCAGTACACGACAGAGCTGTAATACTTGATATGTAAGTACATTGGCACATAACATGTAATTATAAATTTAACCAGTATTCTTAAATTTGCATCTGGATTTTCCGTTGTCACATATAATCGTAATAGACTAGCGGCCTTGGTGAGCCACCGAGAATGTCTCTTTCTCTCTCTTTATTCCATCGCTCTTTTCAGTGTAGAGGATGGTGGATTCATTGTAAACTTTTTGATTTGGAATGATTTTTTTTTTAAATATTTTTTTTATCTGAAATTAGCACTTCACACTTCGAGTTCTTCACAACGACTTAATGCATTCACAAAAACTGTTGCGTTATATATGGTCTACGAGACGAGGTAATAAGAATGAAATGGTAATTTCAATTCTACCTGTAACCGATTTTGTTGTCAAAACTGCCCATAAAGTACTTACATGTAAATTAAACGTTAATCTGACCACAAATTCTGTTAAGCAAGTGCGCCTTTTATTACTTCCTTTATGATAATTTTATGCTTAATTCTTCCTGTAACCGATTTTGCTTAAGTAAGTTTACTACATGCGGCTGTGTCTTGTGGTGGCTTAAAAAACCCACACAACCTATTTTATGACCTGCAACAGAACGACACGTTCAATTGCTAGCTAGCGTTTCCAAACGAGTTATACCGGAAAATGTAGATTCTGTTATGGCGACGACATTAGAGAGCCGTGCGAAATTGTCTAGACTTGAAAGCAAAAAAGACTTCAAACAGTAATTTTTTTTTTATTTTCTTTTCTATTACTAAGTTAAATTAATTTTTTCATTTACATACATATGTTCTGACTAAATAAATTTCTAAAGAGAAAAAATAAATAAAATAATAAAAATAAATAAAATATATAAAAAATAATAAAATAAAGTGCCAAAAATGGTGATTTTTTTGAAATGTTTGTATGGGGAACCCCCCAGGGGAGTTCCACTGGCATGGGTTGATCGGCCCTCCAGAGTTAGTGGGGGTCGGTCATACATTTGGACTCGATTGGGGCACTCTAAATGGGTCAAAATGCCAAAAATGGTGATTTTTTGAAATGTTTTTATGGGGAACCCCCCAGGGGAGTTCCAGGGGGTGTGCCACTAGCATGGGTGGATCGGCCCTCCAAAGTTAGTGGGGGTCGGTCATACATTTGGACTCGATTGGGGCACTCTAAATGGGTCAAAGTGGGATTTTTCAAAACTTGACCCTACGGGACAAAAGTCAACAGTTGGGGGGTAGTAGAATTCGTTTTAGAGGTATGGTTCCTTCGGCAAAGTTTCTTATTTTGATCCCTAGAATACGATTTTCACTGAGCCATGGGCGATTGTTTTTCCTCCCCACAAATCGACCCGGCCTACTGCACAGAGATAAATAAATTTCCAACTGAATATTTCAGTTCTATCAACTCAAAATTCGGTTGCTACTACTAAATTTCGCTATGGCATACAAATTTTTTAGTTGTTTCAATTAAAAAACAGTTGTTTTAACAAAATTTAATTGTAACTACCGATATTTAGTAGTTATAATCTTAATATAAATGCATCAACCGAATTTTTGTTGAAACAACTGAATTTCAGTTGGAAATTGGCAAATTTGTTTTCTGTGTGTAAAACTAAAAATTAAAACTACATTAATGTTGAAATTTGATTTTGGCCAATTGTTGCGATATTCTAAATTGTGTTGTTTTTAAGCTAATAAGGCCTAACGTTTTCTTTGTAATTAAAACAAAATTTTCATTACAATTTTCCCAACGTTTCGTCGGTATATGCCGACTTCATCAGGGGTCGTCTATTTAATAATAAAAACATTTATTAAACAAAAACTTTTTTCCAAAAAACATATAACTTACAGTATTTAAAGTTGTTACATTTAAAAGAAAAAACCGTTTACATTTAACATTTAACATAAAACATTAAAAACATAAAACATAAATTTAAATTCAAAAACATATTACTTCTATATCACAGATTTTTAATTTATGGCAACTATGTAGCTGGCGTTGATGTTATTGGTGTCTTATTTTACGTTCATTGTCTTTGTTATGTTTTTTTGAATACGCAAGCTTTCTTTTATATATCTTTTCCTTTCTATTTTTTCAAAGTCCAAGATTTTAACATTATCAAAGTCAGCTATATGTGAGTTACTAAGTAAATGTTGCGCTAGACCTGTTGCTTCTTTTCCCCGTGTAACATCCATTTGATGTTCACCCATTCTTGTTGATAATGCTCTCTTCGTTGTTCCTATATATATCATAACACAGTTTTCTTCTATATTGCCTCTACATTGTACTTCGTACACGATGTTATTACTTATGTTGTTCCTTTCTTATTGGTGCTTTAACATTGGTAAAAATTGTGTTGAGTGTCTTGTTGGGTTTGTAAGCTAAGTTTACTTTATTGTCTATTGTTTGTTTTATGCTTCTATTGTCCGTGAGCCCAGGTATGTATTTTACACTGTAAAATTTCTTTTTTTCTTCTGCGTTTTCAGTGTTGTCACCTCGACCGTTATTTTTTAATCGCTTGTTTGAGTTGTCTATTAGTGTTTTAATTATTTTTTTAGGAAAACTGTTTTCCATTAGTGTTTTAAATATTTTTTCTATGTTTTTTTTGTAGAACTGTTGGTCACTAATTTTCAAAATTCTGTCAATAAAATTTTTTGCTGTATTTAAGATTTAACTTCTTGGTTGTGTTGAGTTGAAGTTCATAATTCTTCCTGAAGCGGTCTCTTTTGTATACCAATCAAAGTTGATTTTGTTTAAATTCCTTTTCAATTTTGTGTCCAAGTAAGCAATTTCACTATTTTTCTCCACTTCAATAGTAAATTGTATTTTCTGATGATAGCTATTAAGTGTTTTAAGGATTTCATCCTGGTCGTCTATTTTAATTACTGCTAAAATGTCATCTACATATTTTGTTATGTATTTAATGTGGATTTTCTTATTTTCTAATTCAGTTATCACGTCGTCTAGTAAAGTATCGAGGACTATATCCGCTATTGTGGGGGAAAGTGGGTTTCCCATTGGCATGCCAAAAATTTTATTATATACTTTTGTGTCATAGATAAAGTAATTATTTTCCATTAGACAGAATTTAAGAATTTCCAGAAATTTTGAGCTTGGGATCTTGGTGAATTCTTTTATTGCATTCCATTTTTCCATTATGTTTTTGATTGCAGTGTGTAATGGGATATTGGTGAACAATGAAATCACATCAAATGAAACTAACAATTCATTACTATCTAATTCAATTTCTTGAAGTTGGTTTTTCAATTCAGTTGAATTTCTAATATTATATTTTTTGGATATAATGTGTTTTAAAATTTGTCCTATATATTTCGAAAGTTGGTAGCATGGGACTTGTACAGATGAAACAATCGGTCTAAGGGGGGTTCCTGTTTTGTGGATTTTGGGTAATCCATATATCCTTGGGGCTGTTGAAGCAGGACAATTTATTCGCCTTTTTTGCCATTCGTCAATATGTTCGTTCTTGTGTAATACTGATACTACATTTCCCACAATTTAAAGAGTTTTTTGTTCCAAAAGTTTTGATTTTATTAAACTGTGTTCTTAGTTTTCTGCATAAATATGATTTATAATCCAAAAACTGCAAAAAATTATATGAACAATTCAAAAGGTGGCCCAGAGGTTTGAGTTTTTACGCGTAAGGTATATGTGAGAATTTTTGAAGGAAAGTTGCATACATTTTCCAATTTTTTTTTTTTTTAAATAATTTGACTCATTTTAATCTTAAATTAAAAATAAATGTTTTGTTTTCTAAAAATATTTTCAAAAACATCGAGGCGAAAAAACGAAATTAAAAAAAAAAATTGGACTTTTGGATATTTTTTCAGATAATTTTATATTTTTATATTGTTTTGAATTGCTTTGAAATTTTGAAAAAAAAATCTTAAGGAAAATATTCTATAGAAAAATTTGTTTTTATTTTTTTTTTAATTAAAGCAAACTAGAATAAGTAAAAAAATTTACTAAAAGGGCCTATACATTGTTATTCTTTGTGTGTTGAAATGTATTATTCAAACGAAAGCACATTAAAAATTGTATAATTACAAAGTATTATTTGTTGCCATTTTATTAAAAAGTTTTGCAAAACACACAAAAACATAAATATTCTTTTCTCAATTTATTTAGTTTTGTTTTAATTTTAAATAAACACAATAAAATTAAAAAGTCGACGGCGAAATATTATTTTTTTAAAAATTTCAAAATATTTTTTGATACGTTATACGTTTCAAAAAAGTAAATTATACAAAAACCATTATACTAAGTGTGAAAATGTAAAACCTGCTTAAAAGAGTACAAAAATTTCACTAAAGAATTTTTAAATTTTTTCCGTATAATTTTTTTTCTCTATAATTTTGACTTTAATCCATATATAAACGTGCACAAATATTCGATAATTTAAACGGAATAAATTTACCTGCATAATGTTAACAGATCATTTGATTTAATAAGTTTCTTGCTTAACTTAATAACTTGTATAATCTAACAAGATGAATGACGAAATGAATCAACATTATACCGTTTACAAACAAGGAAGTTAATTTTGATAATAATATATTCCGTAATAAACAAAAGAAAAAAAAATAATATAATGTATTACCTCTTACGAATATGCATACAAATAAAGGGTGCTTACGAAATTGTTTTAACAAACATAGAAATAATTCTTAGAAAATAATTTATGATTTCAAAAATTAAAAAAATATATATTTTATAATTTAAACTGCCATTACAATCATATTAAAATAGCATTGTGCAGAAAATTATAAATTGCCATTTTCGTTGTAAAATATCAGATAATATTTTCATATCTTCAATGCAAATACATTTACTATTTTTCATCATTCCGTTTCAGCATTTTTTGTTTTTCCTCTAACTTTATTTGTAATCAAATGTTCTTGTACATGCATTAAGTGCACAGTGGTATCAGTTGTCAGTTCGTTCAAAAATTAATTCGTTTTTTGATGATATTTAAATTCAGACATCAGCAAAATTTTTCCAAAATGCTTTCAAATGGCAAATCTATTAAAAAGTACCTTCCTTGGACAGGCTATCACTCAGACATGTTTATACTTAATTATGAGTTATAAATGTAAATGATGCACGTTATATGCATCGCCGAAATTGCTACTTGCTTCATAATTTAAGGATATATTTTCTGAAAAGAAAAAATCGGAATTTGAAATGAACATGGTCCATCCCATATCAGACCTACTCATACCACATTGCAAAAACTTTTTCGAAAAAATTTTTTATTTTTTGTTAAAAAAAATTTATGAAGATATTTTTCCTAAAAATTAGTTCATTTTATATCTTTTAATGGTTTATTTATTGAATAGCATATGAATACACACGTAATTCTCATTAGGTACATTTTTTATTATAAATATAAAAAATCGTTTGTTTTTTATAGTCAAGTAATAAATTTCATTAGTTTCAAAAGTAAAATCACAACGAATGCTTTGTCTTTGAGATTTATTCCTAAAAAAAGGTAAATCAATAAATCAATTCCAAGTTACGAAAAATTTACTATAATAGTGGCCAAATTAAAGAAGTTAAATATCGAGGTCCTATACTCAACACCCTCTATCTTCCATTTTCACGGAAATGACTTTTTGATGGCAAAATATTCAGTAAAACGGCCCTCATCTATGGTGTAAAATGCAGAACAAAAATATTTTTTTTGCTATTCTATTTGCATTTTTGGATTTCTCTATAACTTACACAATTAATTTTTCTGAATGCAAAACCCTCTATATTTTCAAATAATTAATATATAAATATTTTTTTTGAATAATTTCATCATGCATTACATGTTTTCATACTAAATTTTAGGGATGTGCGATTAATCGATTATTCAAACACTCTGATTAATCGAAATCATGATTAATCAGTTAATCGATTATTTAAATATTTTGATTAATCAAAATCATGATTAATCGAATGATTTGTATTTTGAATATTAAAAACTCATGATTAATTGATTAATCATGAATTTGATTATTCAAAAATTTGAATAATTGAATAATTTTTTGTTTGTATTTTGTTCCTTTTTGCTTTATTTTTTGAACATTTTTATTTTATTTCTTGTTAATTTCTTACAATACGCTGTAGCAAGGAATTCTTAGGACAGTTTTAAATAATTAACGTGGACCTCGAGTCTAAACGCTTATTTTTGTTCTCTTTAAAAATGGATATAATACAAACGGACAGTTTATAATTTGGGAACTTTTAAAGGCGCTTTTAAGGGATGTTGAATAAAATTCACAGATTCTGAAAAAAAGATTTATTTTGAATCAAAATTCATTAAAAAAATAATTTAAAAAAGAAGATATCATTGGCGTGAAACCATTTACATTATGTTGGTTCCATCATACGCATCAGTGACCAAAATAATTATTCATATTTAATACATGATCTCTGACACCAAAATATTCAATTGGCGTCGAAGTCCTAGCCAAAAGAACCATATCCTAACTTTGATAATTATGCATTGTGCTGTGTACGATTGTGCTTTCTTTAATTAATTGCTAGAAACGAGTATGGCTAGGTGCTTATGATTCACATAATCTCGTGTTCTTTAAATAAATTCAAACATGCATTTGCATCATGCTTGCCCATTTGCCATCAATTTCTGAAAACATTTTTGAATATATTTTTATACAAATATCTCTATTTTTCTTTTTTTTTATGATTTTTTTTGTCTTTGTTATTATTTCTTTTAATTTAAATTTCGTTTTGAAAACATTTTTGACAACTAAACAAAATTATTCAAAATTAATTATTCAAAATTCAAATTAATTGATTAATCATAGTTCTGATTAATCAGAAAGTATGATTAATCGATTAATTGATTAATCAATATTCCGATTAATTAAAAATTTGATTAATCGATTAATCGCACATCCCTAATTACTATACATATAAAAAAGATATGTATTGATTTTTTCAACAATATCTAATTTTTTGTTATTTTTTGAACATTCTTTGAGTTTTTCGATTTTTTTCTGCTATAGCTTGTTCAACAATATTTATATTAATAAACGTATTCCTAAAGAAAATTTAATTGTGAATACGATGAGTTTTATGCCAAAAAAATCGGATAACAATTGACAGAGTTGTGATAATTTTTCTAAAAAAGAAAATTAAGATTTTGTATGAAATTGCCGCGCGGATAACCCAGGCAAAAAAAAAAAAAATAAACGAACATACTGAGAGGTCGCGTATCATTATTTTAAAGGTTTTTGATCTCCTGAATTTGAATTTGATCTTGAAATTGCGCTATCTTATTAATTTTTTGATATATCAATTTATGTTAAATATCTGGAAAACCTGACGAGATATAGCAATTTAAAGGCCAGATTCGGATTCAGTACGCCAAAAACCTTTCAAAATATTGTACATAAACATTGATGATAAATTTATTTTCTTTGCCCGGGTTATCTGAACGGCGATTTCCTACAAAATCTAATTTTCTTTTTTAGAAAAATTATTACAACTCTGTCAATTATTATCCGATTTTTTCAGGATAAATCTTATCGTATTCAGAATTAAATTATCTCATAAATATAAAGGTAGTTAAACGAACTATAGCAGAAAAAGATCGATAAACTCGAAAAATTTTCAAAAAATAACAAAAAAAAAAATGATTTTATTGAAAAAATCAATAGATATCTTTCTTTTACGTATTGACCAATTCACACACACGGAAAGCCCTATAATTTTTCTATCCAAAACAGTTTAAAAATTTAAAATCGGTTGAAAGTTTTCTGAATTATACAAGGTTTAGTGAGAAAAGTGTAAAAAAACGTTTTTTGACAATAACTCTACAATTTGAGGGTGTCTGGCAAGTTTAATGGGCATTTTTGTGATCTAATCGACAAGACCAACAACCTATACTATGTATGTCACATCAGAAGTATTTTTTCACTGTAGCACAGTAATATTTATCACATTAAAACTGAATGCACCACAATCTCAAAAATTTGCATTCTTATATAGTTTTTTATGAGCTACACCTAGAAAAGTTTTACAGTAACTATTTACGGTTATTCAAAAAGTTTTTAGTTAAAGTTGTTTTAAACGTTTTGTCGTTTGTTTTTCAATGAAAATAAAATATTGAACGATTTATACAGTTGTTAAAATAATAAACTACAAAAGTTATGGAAAATTATTTTTATCAGTTAAATTATTTGTGACTGATTATACCGTATAATTTTACAGAAGTACGGTTTTTGTAGTTTGTTATTCAAAAAATTTTATTTTTACTTCACAAAATAAAAAATTGTAAACAGTTAAAATAACTGAAATATCGTTTGTTTTTACGGAATGTCTAGTCATTTATTAACGTTTAAAAATAACTGAAAAAGTATGTTGTTTCAACTGAAATATAAGTAGTCCGTTTTTTAAAAGGAAAAACGATTGTTTTAAACGTTTTTTCAGTTGAATTTACTTACAAAATATTTTGAGTGTATCGATTAATTTTTTTTTTTTTTGGAAAATTTTAGAACCCGTTCTGAAATTTTCCATTTTTTAAAAAAGTCAATTTATCAAAAATCCGGCCACTTTTTTCAATTTTTTTTAAAAGTTTAGGTGTTTGTCCATCCACATAAAAAAATTCAGAAACACATTTTTCGTTTTTTTCGAGAAAATCGCATTTGAATTTTAAATTTCATAACAATTTAGTAATTTGCTTGTATTTTCTTGTTCCAACAGAGCGTATGAGGAATATTTATGCAATTAATATTACTCATTCGCAACTTTAAAACAAAGAAATACAAGTAAATTACAAAATTGATATGAAATTTAAAGTTCAAATGCGATTTTATCGAAAAAACGAAGAACGTGTTTCTGATTTTTTTTGTGTGGATGGACAAACATCTAAACTTTAAAAAAAAAAAATTAAAAAAGAAAAAAAAAGTGGCCGGATTTTCGATAAATTGACTTTTCTAAAAAATGGAAAATTTCAGAACGGGTTCTGAAAATTAAAAAAAAAAATTTAATCGATAGCCCATACAAAACTATATAAGAGTATAGATTTTTGACATTGTGGTGCATTCCGTTTTAATGTGATAAATATTTAATCAAGGCAACTTGCAACAAATTTTACAATTTTTCCAAAATTTGACCATGCCTCCTGAGCCCGGTTTTTGAAAAATTCAACCTATTCAGAAATTTACGGGACACATGTTTTTCTGGAGCCGGACATTTGGTTTGGAATGCCTCATATAAAAATTAGGGTTGGTTGGAGTCTATACAGTACAGAGATATCCATAGTTTTTCTCATAGTTTTTTCAAAATCCCATTAGAGGCCACTGTACCTATATGGGCACACCCAAGTTTTTTTTCGAGTTTCTTAAAAAAGCCAAATAAATTTTAAAAATCAAGTGGTTGACACAAAATATAATTGCTGTTTTTAATGGTCAAATTACATCTTTTGAGAGAAAATAAAAAATTTAAAATTTTATACTAATTTGTACAAAACAAAATATTTTATTTTTAAATTTGTAAAAAAAAGGCTTCTAAAAACAAACCAGAATTGCTTTTTTTTCTTCCGGGTTGGACCAACTGCGTTTAAAATTTAAAAAATGCCAAAATATTGATTTTGGTCAAAAGATGCTGATTTTTAAACATAGATAATATATTTTTACCAAATTGGTCTTAAAAGTTGGAAAATGTAGTATTTTATGTGAAAAATATATAAACTAGTATTACACTGTGGAACAAATTCAGGTTAGCAAAAGTTAGGTCGATTCTGGGAGTGAGTGGTGAAAATAGAGGCTAAGTTAGAAGACCCGTATCTCGGCGTTTGTTTATGTTAGTTCGAATTTTTTTTAATCGATCTTCGAACTTTGCAGTCAAATGCCGATTTTCAGCATATTGTTTATATGGTTTTTTGGCTATAACTTGTCGACTACACAGAGAGAACAGTTTAGTTGTGCCAGCCGAATTTAGAGCCAACTGCATAGTTTAATAACAACAACCGAAATTTTCGGTTGCCATAACCAAAATTTGTTTTGAAAATTTAACTTCTGCTGGTCCAAATAAATTTCGGTAATCGCAACCGAAAATTTCAGTTGTTGTAATCAAACCATACAGTTGGCTCTTAATTCGGCTGGCACAATTAAACTGTTTTTTCTGTGTAATTGATATTTTTTCAATCTGTAAAAGCCAAATTATTGCTAGAGACCTGTCCAACAACTAAAATTTTTTAAAAAATTGATTTAGAAAATTGTTGTGGTGCTTATGAAGCAAAATGCTGGAAAATTAATTTTTTTTTATGCTTTTTGAAAATATTATGCTTCATAAGCACCACAAAAATTTTCTAAATCAATTTTTTATTATGAACTAAAATTTTTTCCTCATAGTTAGGAAAATATCCTTTTTTTTAATTTTATGACAATTCATGAACTGCTTTTAAGGGTGGATTACTCAATGAAAAGTTAGCTGCTAACTGCCGATTTAACGGAACCTTATGTCAAAATTTGTATGAAAAAGTTAAATTTAACGGACAGTTATTTTATAACGGAGTATTGAGTAATCCAGCCTAAATAAAATTGTTTCCAAAATGTTTGTTATGTATTTTTTTCAGTGCACGTTCAAGAATACATTGAGACAAAATTTCATTTAAAGTTAATTTGAGTCAAATCAGATTATTTTGTAACGCAAGGTGACCTTCTATCAAAGTTTAGAGTTTTTGGTGAAAATTTCATAAAACAACAAAACTTTGATCAAAAGGCACCACGAATTACAATGATCGGCTTTGACTCAAATTAATTTTAAATGAAAGTTTGTCTCAAGCTCTATGAGAAGGTAAAGAGAACGAAATTTAAAAAAAAATTAAATTTTTGTTTTGAACGCATCAAAAAACAGCAGTTCTTTCTATTTCAAAAAAGTGACCAATTTACCGATTTTATTTTATTTAATGTTCGTGATCAGAGCATCAAAATTAATAAATATGATATATCACAAAGTCTTTTTTAAATTCAGTGAAACTGAAATAAAAGTTTAAAAAAACCGGCAGTTTTTGAAATTTAGAAAAATTGTAAATGCAGTTGTGTAAACAAGACCTTAAACCATCATTGAGCAATGTTTAAGGATTACCCTACTTTATCCGTAAAAGTTACAGAGGGTTAAAGTTTAAAAATCGATAAAAATGGCTTGAAATAATTCATAGTTTTTACCTTCATTCGCTTTTTTTTTAAGTTCTCCTTATATTTCAATCTTTTCCGGCATAAAACAAAGTCAGTACATATGAGGAGCCGCAGAACAAAACGTACTTTTTCGCATATTAAATTTTTTTTGGGAAATTGAGGTTTATTTATTTCGCCCCTTTAAAAAATTGCATGAACCTGAATATGGAAACAAGTTTTTTGCTTTTCAAGAGATGCATCAAACTGCCATAAGTCAACAGATTATATGTTAAGGAAGTTTAATATAAAACCACTTTTACTTTGGAAAAAGTACGTTTTGTTAAAAAATAATGAAAAAAGTACGCTTTGTTTAAAAGTAATTGAAAAACAACGTTTTGATGTGCGTATTTTTTTAGACGATACTATTTTGATCGAGTGTTTTAAAAATGTTCTTATTTATTAAAAACTACAAAAGAGCCTCATTGGCTCATATTTAGATACGTTACACACGAATTGGCAAAGTTAATGTACCCCCATACTGCAGTTGTGGGGTGTAAATAGACCAATAACAAGAATAAGGGGGAAATCCTTCACTGGCCTGCAAGAAGGCCTCAAAAAATCTTGGGGGCATTTATATGTATATGGAATATAAGAGTAAAATGGCATATTATAAAATTATGAAAAATCTTGCATATCAAATACCATGAAAAAAGTACGTTTTGATAAAAAATTAACAAAAAAGTACGTTTTGTTACACACCAATTTTTAAGGAATCCATTTTCTTGATGAAAAACTAAAATAATTCGCGCTATGGAAATTTTTTTTGATAGATTTCGAACCAAATAATATAAAAAGAACAAAAAATCAATTTGTCAAAAAATGCGAAAAAGTACGTTTTGTTTTGCGACTCCTCATATAAGAGATTATTTTAATGTTGGTTTGATAGATGCTTCATCGCTTGGTAAGAAGTTATAAGACGGTTAAGTTTTGAAACCAAAAATTAAGAGTTTTTAAATTTTCGAAGTTTTTTGATCAGGGATTTCGGCCCCTTCTATAAAATGAAAAAAGTTGAACTAGAGTTGGTACACTCAAAGAATTATGTAGGTAAATTTCACTGAATATTCACTTAAAATAAAGGAAATTTTATTTAAAAACCATTCCACTGTTTTTTCATTTAAAATAAAAACACATTACAGTCAATTTTAAATATTAATTTAATGACTAACCAAAACATTAAAAAACAAGTAAATATTCAGTTATTTTGTATTGAAAAAGAGTAAAACTATAGAAGAAATTTTTTACTGCCGAAATTAAATGTAACAGAAAATTCGTTTTTAATACAGTAAATTATTTTTTTTAAACTACAGAAACAGTAAAAAAATTAAATCCTTTATAAAATAAGTGATTTTTCTTTTAAAACGACTTTACTGATTACTTTTTAAAATAACCTACAAACAGTTAATGACATAATTTTCTTAGTGTAGCTGTTGTAATTTTAACATTTTGGGATTAATCCCGTTAATGTGCCACGAATATTTTGGGAGTTTCAGCAGATCAAAGTTCGAAAGGAAAAACGAAATTTTTTTAAAATACCAGTTTTTCGCGAGGCACATTAGCGGTTTCATTCGAAATTTGGTGGACTCTTGCGTAAATCGAGTTTTTTGTGAGTTTACATAAAAAAAATCACTGGCGGGTTTATAAAAAATAAATTGCAAAAATTGTATGGCATTTTTGAAAATTGTGCGAAATTTGCAAATCTGTTTCCTATTTTTTTTTTAGTAGCAACTAATGCATCATGTTCATTTTAATACACCAAAAGACGTGCCTTAACGAGTAGAACTGATTTGCTTTTTGACTTTTTACTTTAAGCCATTCTGAGCGGAAAGCGCGATTATTTTATTAAAACCTGTTTTGATCTGGCACATCCAAGGCTTTACACGAAATCGGATGAAATTTTTTTTCAACTGAAAGCCCACTTGATGTGTCATCATAAAATAAGAGGCGGGTTAAAAAATGTTGATGATTGTAGATTTTTTGGACCATATTAAATTTTCTTGTTATAAAAAAGCATCAACAATTTTTTTTTAAACTACTAGTACAATGATACGATTATCCGTGATTTTTTTCAGTAATACCAACGCGCATTGTCTAAATATGTTTTAAAAAATTGTGAAACTTTTCTTTTACTGCGAATTAATTGCGATTTTAGGTAATTAGATATATTTTTTTTTAATCGTTTGGTCATTAAAGGGTTAAATTTATATCATATATTTTAGAAGAAATGATATATCCTGGCACCAGTGTTGCCAGTTTAGGGGTTTTGTCCCCAAAGTTTGATTTGGGGATCCGGGGATTTCATGGGGATGACACTGATTTTTTCGGGGATTTTTAGGGGATGAAATATTTTAGATAAACAAGTGTTTTTTAAATACATTAATCATAAAATAATGCTAAAATCGGTAAAATTAACTCTACTTTATTTTTGATAAATCGTGGACATTAAAGCATTCAGAAAAAACCTCAAACGTAGGAATAATGTGACATTTATATAGAAAAAAACTAAAATTTTATATGGTTTCTCTCAAAACCTGGATCGTAGTGGTATCATGTTATCATGCTTTTATTTTTCTTTAAACCAAATAATAAATTTTCATAAATTTTCTATAGTAGGTATATCCTTTAAATCTATTATAGAAAATTTCCAAAATTCACTAGTTTTTTCTGTAGAAAAAAGTCTAAAAGTACATCAATTGAAAATACTGGTCTTTTACAACTTCTTAAATTCTTAAAAAGCAATACAACGTTTTAGATACCTATTCCGGAGTTAGTATTTATAAAAATTTAAGGGGTTTTAAGGCAATATGTATATCAAACCTTAAAAGAATTTTCGTTGTTTTTTTTTTAAAGGGTACAAACAATTTCTTAGGGCCGATGACTTACGTTTGCTGAGAAAACTTTTGAAGGAATTCAAGATATAAAACAAGATTAAATTAAATTTGGACCAATAAAGTACTCAATCGCTGGTGTGTAAATTAAAAATTCGTGAGTTATCCATCCGTGATAAAACATTTCCGTTGCTTTTGAATTTTATCATAATACTTATCGAAAAATTGGCGGCTTCAAACGATGTGCTAATCGCTCAACACGCAAAATACACTTACACTTTTTAGCCAAGTTTCTGCGTAAAATACCAGCAAGTGTTTGTACGTAAGTTAACCAAGTTTTTGTTCTAAAAAAAGTGTTTTTGCGTTTAGTAAATTTTGAAAAAAAAAATTTTGGGGATTTTTGGAGATGAGAAATTTTAATTTGGGGATGGCATCCAAAAAAAAACTGGCGACCCTGCCTGGCACGTTTTAATAACGCATTCAACAAATGTGTAGAAAAAAAAATCTTTAAAATATTTTTAAGATTTTTAAAACCGCTAAATCTTAAAACCGCCATAACTTTTGACCCCATGGCGCGATTTTATTGACGCAAACGAATTTCTTATTCTTAAATAGCTTCTAATATTTATGCCAACTTTCATCGATGTGCCATCAAAACAAAAATCACATCTTTTTTACCTCAAAATTTAAGTCTTAGACGGAACTCCGCATATAAAGGTGTTCTTTACAAAGCAAAATTTTTCCAGAAAAAATAACGCAATAATAACACAGGGTCACAAAAAATGAAATTTTTCAATTTGACTGACATTTGATTTATTTGGAGTTTAGTGTGCTGATTCCGAATCTGTTATCCGATTTTTTCCATCAGCTCGCGTTCGCGAGCATATCGCTGTTAAAGAGTCAAAAAGGTGCATTTTTTACCAACTTTGCAAGGCTATAATTTCCAACACTTATTGTAGAGCCTGAGTTTTAATCACGAACTTAACTAAATTGGATGCGAGGATTCCAAAACTGGTATTAAATTTTTTCTGACAGCTTTAGTTTTCGAGTTATGACGCAAGTAAATTTCGAAAAATCCTTTTCATCTTTCCAGCCATACCACTCTTGTGATTGACCTTATATTTACATCATATGCTTACTTGATTTTGGGTATTGTTCTAAGGAATGTGTGGTGTGGGTATGTGGCGTGGGCGTGGCACCCCCATGTAACCCAAAACAACAAATTGCTTTTATTTGGCTCCTGAAAAATATTTTTCAACAAATTTGAGTACAGGATGCTAATTTTTATTTGCTTAGCTTTGTAGAAAATATTGGTACTGTACAATAACTCCCAAATGAAATAACTCCCAAAAAAAAAAATGAAACAACTCCCAAAAATTTTACATACGATTTGGGACTTATTTCATTATGAAATTAGTCCCAGTGTATTGGGACTTATTGCACAAATTTTGTTGGGATTTATTTCATTATGAAATAACTTCCAAATGAAAAAACCCCAACAAAAAATAGATTGGGAGTTATTTCATTTCTTGTTAAGCATTGGGAGTTATTTCATCAATGCTGGGACTTATTTCATTTTAATTGAAAACAATATACACCTCTGTGCAATTGTTTTTCTTTTTTTTGCTTAAAGTTTTTTCTGCGTAGCCGGCCTTCGGCCGGGCTTAAGGATTACAAAATCCATGCATTAAACCCACCCTCTCCGCAAAGTAAAGTTTTCTAGGGTAGCAGGCCTTTACGCTATCAAATTTGTTATGCCTCAAAAAGGCCTGATAACCAAAAAAGCTTTGGTTTGCAGAGAGGGTGGGTTTAATGCATGGAGTATGTAATCCCTAAGCCCGGCCGAAGGCCGGCTACGCAGAAAACCTTTATTACAAAAAAACAATGGGAACTTATTTCATTTTCTTTGGCACTTATTTCATTGGGAGTTCTTTCATTTTTTTTGGTTATTATTATTTTGATTTAAAATAACTTCCAAATATTGGGACATATTTCATTTTTTCTTTGGGCGTTATTTCATTTTTTAAAGTGAGGAGTTAATTCATTTTTCTTGGAACTTATTTCATTGGGAATTATTTCATTGGGACTTATTTCATTTGGGAGTTATTGCGCAGTACCGAAAATATTGACAAGATTGGGTTAAGGGGCGTGGCACCTCTCTTATAATATGAAACTACAAATTTTTTTTTTATCGAATTCTGGCATAAATGAGAATTTTAAAATTTTATTTTAGCAATATCTCAAAAACTAAAGATGACTCAAAAAAACGAAGAGCATTTTTGGAATCAGCATATCCAACATACCTAAAATCGTCATTCACTTTTTTAATACAAGATCAGTGTTGGTAAATATGGACTCACAAATATGCCAAAAATAGCCTATTTTCAAAGTTTCCTAAGGCTATATCTCAAAAACTAGAGCTGACCCAAAAAAACGGAAGGCAGATTTGAAATCAGCGTACCCCAATTAACCACAATTAGCTATCAGAAACCGGGCAAAAAAAAAAGTGTTGCCCTGTGTAATTTGTCATTCCATGCAAAACGCATGGAAATATCTGTCGAGACCCGATTATGTTGCTTTATAATTGATCGGTAAGGTTTCTAAAAAAAAAATTGATGAATGAAAAATTATTGATGAAATCAAAATATTGATGAAAAAAAATATTGACGAGAAAAATATTGATGAAAAAAAATTGTGATGAAAAAAAATATTGATGAAAAAAAAATATTGATGAAAAAAAATATTGAGGAAAAAAAATTTTATAAAAAAAACATTAATGAAAATAAATATTGATGAAAAATATTTTTAAAAAAAATATGAAAAAAAATATTTCATCAATATGAAAAAAAAAATATTAATGAAAAAAAATTTATGAAAAAAATATTGATGCAAAAAAAATATTGATGAAAAAAAAAAAAATGTTGATAAACAAAAATATTGACAAAAAAAAATATTGACGAAAAAAAATATTGATAAAAAAAAAAATATTGATGAAAAAAAAATAAATTCATCCCTGAAGATGCTGGAAAATAACCAGCGAAACGTCGCACAGTGGGGAAAAATTTACTTTTTTTGTCCAATTTTGCCTACAGGTCGCAATTCTTAACCGATTTTAGTTTTTCTTTTTTTGAAATTTAGCTAATAAAATTCCTCATCGGTCTGTCATGGTGGATTTCTAAAAATCGTTTTTGTTTAATTTGAATAATTTTTTAAATTTCAGAAAATTTTAATTTTTTTAGAATTTTTACTCTAAAAAATGTAATAGGCAGGGGACGAATAAGCTGTATGGATAAAATTAAAGGTATTTGAACCCCTTATAAATGACATTAACAGCATTTGTTAATTTATTGTTATTTTGGTTTTTATAAACATATGAAAACTTAAAAATGTTAACTTTTAAGTACCTATATCATTTTAAATAATGTTCCAATTTCAATGAAATTTTTTTTAGATTAAAGCTTATCATTTTCTAAACCATTATTGGTAAACAAAGTATTTTTGCAAAATTGTTTAACTCTTTCTTTCGAATTTACAATGTAACAACTTTTATTTTTTTAAAACAGACTAAAAAATAATTTTAAAATTCCAAAAATCATAAGGTAAAATTTAAGCAAAAAATAAAATATTTTTTGAAAAAAATTTTGTGTACCAATTATGACTAAGCAAAACATAAGCTTTAATCTAAAAAACATTTTATTGAAATTCGTTCATTATTTTTAAAGATATATGCTTTTAAAAGTGAAAAATCTTGAATTTTTGTCTGGTTATAAAAACCAAAATAATAACATATTTTCAAATACTAATCCTGTCGTTGATATGGGGTTCCAATACCTCTAATTTAGTCTATAAAGCATATTCGTCCCATGCCTATTACATTTTTTATTTCAAAAATACTGAAAAAATTAAAATTTTCTGAACTTTAGGAAAATATAAAAAGTAGTCCAACATTTTTTTTCAAAAATCCACCATGACAGATCGATGCGGAATTTTATTTGCTAAAATACAAAAAAAGAAAAACTAAAATCGGTTAAGAATTGCGACCTGTAGGCAAAATTGGACAAAAAAAGTCCATTTTTCCCCACTGTGCGTCGGTGTTTGAAAATTATATAAACAGTCTTTTATTTAAAATTTTAAAATAGTGACCTTAAAAGCCCATTTAGAAAAATTATAATACACAAAATAAATTTAATATAGTAAAAGGCCGAAATATTTAGAAGAAAAATAATTATGATATTATCCAAGTTACAAACCTAAGTTACAAATTTTTTTGGTTTTAAGAAAATGAAAATAGTAATTCTCATTTTCATTTTTGTAAATCGTTAGCTTATAAAGTCTTGCATTTTTTTTAAACTAGATACCAGCCTAAAGTCAAAAGTTAAAGAAATTATGTCACTATTATCATACATATTTTTAATTAAAAAAAAATATATTTTTAAAGCATCTATTCCACTGTTTTTCGTAACAAAATATCGTTTCATTTAATAATATGTACACAGAGAGAACAGTTTAGTTGTGCCAGCCGAATTTAGAGCCAACTGCATAGTTTAATAACAACAACAGAAATTTTCGGTTGCCATAACCAAAATTTGTTTTGAAAATTTAACTTCTGTTGGTCCAAATAAATTTCGGTAATCGCAACCGAAAATTTCAGTTGTTGTAATTAAACCATGCAGTTGACTCTTAATTCGGCTGGCACAATTAAACTGTTTTTTCTGTGTATGTCAAATTAATTTAATCATTTATTCATGTTGTTAAACTTTGGTTTATTTTGTGTGTTTTTCTTGTTGTTCTTCTATCGTTTCACCCACCTTTCCTAGTGTTAAATACATTGTGTATGTGTATTTATAAAAAATATAATACAATACACACAAAAACACACAAAATATTTAACAAGTTGGTTTTTTGTATGCAAGTAAGCAGACTAATAAGTACGAGTTAAAGACGGTGTGTATTTCAATATTTGTTATTGTGTGTGAGTTCGTGTGTGAGTGTATGTATGAAGAATTGTTATAAATTACAAGTAACCTGAGATTTGTTGTGCCAACGTTCGTGTTCCACACTCTTGCTCGTAGGCATAATATTGGATTAACTTTAACACACACAGTTCAAACACATACACCCTCAAACACATACACCTAAAGACAAAAGTTTTTACACACTTTTTTTGTTTGTTTTGTTCTGCACTTATTTATGCCACATTATTCCAATTCGAATTCGTATTCTCAGTATAAGTTACAAAAAAAAGTGCGAAGTTTTACTTGTCTTTTCATTGTTCGTTATTTTGTTTTTCTGCTAAAAGCCAAAGCTAATTGACTTCCTAAGGGGTATAAGTACTATCTGTAAAAGTACATTTAAAAGTTAGGTATGATTAAAAGAAAATAATATACATGAACATTAGGGTGGCATGAATAATGACTTTTTGATTGCAGGGCACATTATGGTTCTTTTAAGTCTAAGAACTCTATACATAAAATTTAAGGCAAATCCATCAGTTAATTAGTACCGCTAAGGGGTTAATGTTTGGCCCTGCAAGAAAAACATACAAACAACTTTTTTTTAAATATTTTAAGTAGGTTTATTCTAGCTCGAGGTCATTATTTCCTTTACTAATTAAAACTATGATATTGTTATAGAATAATTTTACAGAATTTTTTTTTTCGGTTTCAAATTTATTTAGGTTGGTCATTTTTGAAAGACTTAATCGACACGTGTTTCAGTATTTGTCAGATTTCATTCTCTAGATTATTTTGGAAATATAAAAACCCTATACTACAAGTAGCAAAGGGGCCTCGAGCTAGAATAAATATTTTAAAGGTCGAATAAAACAATTTGTTAATTTTTTTATAAAAAGTACCCAGTTGGCAACGTCCTCGAGCCATCCTCAGTGACGGAGCGATGACATGTCAGAGTCACACCTGACATCCACAAGACATCTCTATGTACTGGGTTGAGGACAGTTTCATACAAATTTTCAAAATGTCCTCACTCAAAGTCAGCAGTGGTCAGGGCTGACCTTCTGGGGACATGTCACCTAAGACTTCTTTGGGGAAATGTCTGACATAGGTCATGCGAAAATACAAAAAAATTTCGTATTTCCTTTAGTTTTTACTTTTATCCATTTTCCTTTATAAATTATCTTTCTCATATTTAGAAAAAACTTTTCGCCTTTTTTAGTCCCAACTGGATTTGAACCTGGAACCTCCAGTTTATTAGGCCCACACCTAACCACTTGTTCCAAACTTTACTTTTAAAATTGTTTGTCTATTTATTACTTTTATTCTGCTTGTTAGATTTTGATTTTATTTTAATTAAATCGATAATATTGCCATCTTTTTCTTGGAAATTAAAGAGTTGCCCAGATTTAAAATTCTTATTTAATATACTGCTATTCTGAAGACATTTCCTTTTAGACGTCTTAGAGGAATTGTCCACACTCTTAAAGCAAACATTCAGTGCTGACCATGTTAGGACATGTCATCAAGGATTGCCTATGATTTGTCAGAACCTGAAGACATTTCCTCAAGGAATCACTGTGGAAATTTCCTCAGTGACACATTTTCCAACTGGGTAATCAGAATTTGAATAAAATTGTTGGCAAAATGTTGAAAACTTAAATGGCTTGTTTTTGGGCTTTTCTGTCTGATCAAATTCTAATACCTCTCAAAAGTGATGGTCCCCTAATGTAAACTCTGGCGGTCTTATCCATAATTAATTAAAAAAAAAAATTCAAAAAAATTCAAAAAAAAAAATTTAGAATTCGAAAAAATAATATTGGTTTTATGAAAGCTCAACTTTAACCCCCAGCGGCATAAAATTATCCGATTTGGCTAAAAGTTTAAATATAGAGCTTTAAAACAGAAAGGAATATAGTATGTTTTCGTGCCAGCCTAATGAAAATATCTTGTAAAAGTTGTAAGGTCTACAATTATATATCACGCATTTGAGGCATTACACACCAAAATTTGCAGCGAAAAAAACATGGTTCCCATGAATTTCTGATTATGTTAAATAGATAGGTTTTTAAATAATTTTAAAACCTCGAAGGCGTGGCTAAATATTGAAAAAAAAATTCAAATTTGTGTCGATTTTACTTGATTAAATCTTTATTAATTTGAAACGGATTGCACCTCAATCCCAAAAATTTACAATTAAGTATATTTTTTTTTTATAAGATATTGACTAAAATTTTTTTGAAAAATTTTCAGAACCCGTTCTGAAATTTTTAGTTTTGTAAAAAAGTGAACTTATTAAAAATACGTCCAATTTTTTTTTATCTTTTTAAATTTTTTTTTAGTTTATATGTTTTTCTATCCACACAAAAAAAATCAGAAGCGCGTTTATCTATTTTTTTCGATAAAATTGCATTTGAATATTAAATTTCATAATAACCCAGCAAAAATTGGCATTACAAGTACTGGGTTTTGTAATCCGAAACAGATGTTAATAAGTAGTTACTTATTGAATGAAACACTAATTACACTGCGTGACAAAACTAACCACTATTTTAGAAAATAAGAGGTGCGACATGCTGAATCGAATGGCGTACTCCGTTTTTAGATGTATGGTACAGTTTTCTTGCAAAATGTCATTAAAGATTGGCTGATTTTCAGCTGCTTTTTTAACAAAAAAATTTCCAAAGCTAATGATTTTTAAATGCTATGGCATGGAAAACAAAGATATAACTTGTAGCAATATTTCTAATGTAAATTTGGTTTAAAGCTTTTCATCTTAAACCCTTAAAATCGCGGATTTCTTAATTTTTTTACGTTTTCGCGAAATTAACCCCTAAATTGGTCTCGGATAAAAAACTTGCATTTTGTGGATCATAAAGGTACCCGTGACACTACGAATAGTGAAGAAAAAACATATATGTTTTATGGACCATCATGATGAAAATCGCGAAAACCCGTTTTTTTGTATATGGCAGCATAACTTTACGAGATGATTTAAGGCCCCATCTTTTAGTATATAATGTGGGAACCTTAAATAATGAACTGACCCAAAATGTGTCCAAAAAAGTTTTCGTTTGCAAAAGTTATCTTAACAAAAACTATAATTATTGCATGGAAAACACTGAAATATTAGTTTTTGTTAAGATAACTTTTGCAAATGAAAACTTTTTAGGCCAAATTTTTGGTGAATTAGTTGTTTAAGGTTACCAAATTATATACTAAAAGATGGAGCCTTAAATCATCTCGTAAAGTGATGCTGTCATATACAAAAAAACGGTTTTTCGTGATTTTCATCACGATGGTTCATATAATATAGCTGTTTTTTCCCCACTATTCGTATTGTTAGGGATGTCATTTTGATTCACTAAAAGCAAGTTTTTTTATCAAAGACCAATTATGTTGTTAATTTCGCGAAAACCTTAAAAAATTAAGAAATTCGCGAATTTAATGACTTAAGATGAAAAGCTTTAAACCAAATTTGCATAAGAAATATTGCTACAAGTCATATCTTTGTTTTCCATGCCATAAAATTTATAAATCATTAACTTTGCAAATTTTTTTGTAAAAAAACTGTCTCTAAATCAGCAAATCCTTAACTACATTTTGCATGAAAGTTGTACCATACATCGAAAAACGGAGAACGCCATTCGAATCAGCATGTCCGAAATATATAGAAATGTTGGTCGTAACTCTTGTTTATATTTTAGTGTTTAGTGATATTTTTAAAACCTCGAAGGCGTGGCTAAATATTGAAAAAATTTCAAATTTGTGTCTATTTTACTTGATTAAATAATAAATAAATTGAAACGGAATGCACGACAATCCCAAAAATGTACAATTTAGTATATTTTTTTTTTTGTAAGATATTGATTAAAATTTTTTTGAAAAATTTTCAGAACCCGTTCAGAAATTTTTAGTTTTGTAAAAAAGGAAACTTATTAAAAATCCGTCTAATTTTTTTTTTTCTTTTTTAATTTTTTAGTTTAGATGTTTTTTAATCCACACAAAAAAATTCAGAAGCGCGTTTTTCTTTTTTTTCGAGAAAATTCCATTTGAATATTAAATTTCATAATAATTTTGTAATTTTCTTGTATTTACATGTTTCGTTCAACATAGCGCATGAGTTATACAGATTAGCAAAATTGTTTAATTTGTAACTCATACGCCCTGTTGGAACAAGCAAATTATAAAATGTTTATAAAATGTAATATTCAAATGGAGAGACAAGCATCTTAATTTAAAAAAAAAATATAAAAAAAGCTGCCAGATTTTTGATAAATTGGCTTTTTTAAAAATAAGAAATTTCAGAACTGGTTCTGAAAATTTTTCAAAAAAAAATTTTTAATTAACAGCTCATAAAAATGTAAAATAATATACATTTTTTATATTATGGTGCATTCTGTTTTTAATTGATAAACATTTAATTAGGGCAACTCGACACACATTTTAACATTTTTTCTATATTTAGCCATGCCTCTTAAGCCCAGGTTTTGGAAAAATTAAAAAACAAAAATCGCAATTTTCTTAGTTTTATATAGGGCTATTGCAACCTATTCAGGAATACATGAGCACTGTTTTTCTGTATTAGGACATTTGGCGTGGATTGCCTCATTTTTATTTTTCAAACCTTTTCCTTTAGTTATTTAAAATCGTTTCTTGTTAATATCAATGATTTCAAAAAATTTCTCTGATTTGAAAAAATTGAATTTGTAATTTTTTGTGCTATTAATAATGATTTATTTGTATCAAACACAATCATAAAAAATGAATTTGCAAACATTTTGGAGGGTATAAGAGATTCAACCTAGACGAGTTTAATACTCTATCTTGATTAACATGCATTTTTTTTTTTGATGAAATCAAGATGTTTTGCTGGAGATATTGGTGTACTCGTAAAAGCAAAATTTTGTAGAAAAAATATTGTTACACGCTGCAGTCGAAAGCAAAAGAGCGAGACTCCCGAAATTTATCACGAATATGTATTGTGTTCATAGGCTGGTAAGAATATAAATTGCTGGTAAGAATATAAATTGAAAAAGGGAGAAGAATTCGTGTCCGGACGATTGTTCTTTCCGAAGATACCTTATGTGGACTATTACGAACATATAACTAAAAAGCGAATTCGTTCCAGGATATCTGCAAAAAAATTTTAATAAAAAGTTGTAAAATTGGCCCTAAACAATTTTTCTTTCCATAAAATCCTTTGATGGAATAAACAAGAACATTAACATTTAAAAATATCATCCAAATCGGTCCAGGCGTTTCTCGATTTTAGATATGTGGAAAAAAGCTTGCTTAGAAGTGGGTGTAGAATTAGGCGTAAAAGTCGGCGTGATAAATGTTATCAATTGAACGCGATGGTTAAAAATGGCAAACGCTTAAAAATCGTCAAATCGGTCCAGCCGTGCTCCGAATTTTGCCTGCGAATTTTGTACTCTTGTCCAAAACATTAAATCATGATAATGTTTTGCGCAAGATTTGGGTGTACTTGCCAAAGCAAAGTCTTTTTTAGAAAAAATAAAGATATATTGCTTAGCTATTCCATGTAAAACGAACTGAAATATTAGTCGAGGACCCCATTCTCTAGCTATATACATTCGTCCATCTGTCTGTGGAAAGCAAGATGCAGTCCAAACCATTCGGTAAATGAGTGCAAACAAAGTTTTGGCAAAAAAAAAGGTGAAGTGACGAAGAAAATGTTTAATGAAAAAAAAAAAAAAAAAATTATAAAAAAAAAATTTATGAAAAAAAAAATTATAAAAAAAAAAATTATGAAAACAAAAATATTTTTGAAAAAAACATTTGATAAAAAAAAAAATTGATGAAGAAAAAAAAAAATTGATGAAAAAAAAAAATTATGGAAAAAAAATTTGATGAAAAAAAATATTTGATGAAAATAAAACTTAATGAAAAAAAAAGAAATTTGATAAAAACAAAATATTATGAAAAAAAATTAATGGAAAAAAAATTTATGAAAATAAAATATTAACAAAAAAAAATTTTAAGGAAAAAAATTTATAAAAAAAAAAAAAAAATAATAACAAAAAAAAATTTGATGAAAAAAAAAAAAATGAAAAAAAATTGACGAAAAAAAAAAAATAAATAATTGAAGAAAAAAAATTTTTTTGTTGAAAAATAATTATGTTACTTTTTATTCACCAGCTGGTAAAAAAGGGTTTTATTCACCTAGAGGTGAATTATTATCCAAGTTACAAACCCAAGTCTCTAAAATTTTTGGTTTTAAGAAAATGAAAATAGTAATTCTTATTTTCTTTTTCGTTAATTGTTAGCTTATATTTATATAGTCAAACTGAGGTGGCGTTCTGCAACTTTTTTAAAATTACACACCAGTCTAAAAACATTATCATGTTAAAAAAAATTCGCCAAATCGGTCTAGACATTTTCCGATTTTAGATAAATTAAAAAAAAAAGGGGGTTTGATTAATTTTTCAGGTCGTTTAATCCTAAGTTGTACTATGACGAACATTTTAAGTAAAATCGGTACAGCCGCTTTCAAGTGATTCGATAACCAAAGATCAGGAAAACATTTTATTTAAGGACTAAAATATCTGATTATAATCATGTTTGATACGGTTACCAAATTCCACATAAGACATCAACAAACTTAACATTAACCAAAAATTTAATTAATTATCGAGAAAATGATTACTAACAAATATCAGTGCTGGATAACTTTTTTACGATAAATGTGTAACAAAGAGTGCAAAGTACTTAAGACAAATATATTTCATAAGTCTATGTAACAGGATAGATTTTTGAAGGTTTGTTCATTCTAAAAATGTTGTTTAAATTTTGTATATTGTAAAAGTAGTCTATACATCCTTATTCGCTTAAAGTATTAAACTAATGTAAAATATTACTGACAAGGGAAGTCTCCCTGGTGTCACCCTCCGATCTTCATGAAATATGGATATGTTGTTAAGAACGAAAATTAATTCGACACGTATTTTTTTATAGCGGCCCAAACTCATTTTTTAGGGGGGTCGTTTTGTATGGGGGGAAATTGACCTTTTTCAGTTTTTTTCGATTTACGCCTATTTAACAAAATTAATATAGGCATGTGTGGTATCAGATTAAAGGTATTAAAAATACCTATCTCGTGGTGCTAATAACGGGCCAAAGAAGTTAATATTTTTCGACTTATTAACAAAAATGTCCTAAAATTTTGGTATTTTGCTCAATATGACGAAAAGTTGTGCATGTTTGGACACGTTCTTAGCCACATAGATAGGTTTTCCAAAGACCTTTCATTTGGTGTGTAACAGACTAGGTTTCTTTGCATAGTATAGGAGATAAACGAAAAAAACTGAAAAATGGCCTTGTCTTCCCCCCTCCTTTTTACCACCTAAATATGAATTTGGGCCGCTAAAAAAAATACGTGTCCTTTTATTTTTTCTGCTCTACAAAATAAAACTAATTCCATAAAGATCCGCGGGTGACACTAGGGAGACTTCCCTTGTGAGTTCAAAGTTCTTTCTAGCTACAGTTTACACAGTATGTATGTATTACATACAGTAAACTTCGAAATGCTTTAACAAGATATGGGTCTGATCCAGTGTTGCCACCATTAAACCAAAAAATTATCCAGGAATTTGTCCGAAATTATCCAAAATCCCAAAAATTATCCAAAAAATATCAAAAACTATTTTTTTTAACGAAACAAAAGGGGTTTATTTTAATTCAATTTAAAGAATACATGAAATTATTTTTTAACCCATTTTGGACCAAGACTCAATCATATTTTTCTTTTATGAAAAAGGTATTTTTTAGGGTTATTAGCACACGCTGATTTCAATGATCTTGTCAAAAAACAATTCAATGTTCCGTTACACAAGAAACGTCTGTATTTTAACTTTTTATGATGAATTAGAATATGGAAGAATCATAAGAAATTTAAAAACAACTTCTAAATTTAGAAAAAAATTTTAACCGGCACAATTTGAAATTTTTTAAACTTTTTCCCAATTAGTTTGGACATCCAAATAATCAAACAGACCATATTTTTGTGGTCCAAAGGCTTACAAATTCATGTAATTTGAAAAGCTCAAAATTTAAAAGGTATTGCCAAAACTAAATACAAAAAAAAATGCTGTCAAAAAGGAAGTAACTAAAAAATCACCAAATTAAAATAAGAAAAATTATATTTTGTTCGTGTAAAACTTTAAATTGTAAATGATAAAATTATCCATAAATTATCCAAAAATGTAATTATCCAAAGAGTATCCAAAAAATTTTAAATTATCCATTTTTTGGATAATTATCCAAGAAGTGGCAACCCTGGTCTGATCACGTGATTTGCGTCGTTCGGTCAGTTACGCATTAGTTAAACTCCTGTTACTAAAGTGAGTTAAAAACAAGTAAAAAAGTTAAATTCGGCCTTGCCGAATGTAGTGATACCCTCCACAATTTCTAAAAGATTATTGCAAAAACTTTATTTAAAAGGAAATTACTTTTGAAAAAACAATTTTTTTTTGAAAAAAAATTTTCGCGAAAAAAAAATGGTAAAAAAAAATCCGCGATTTTTTCTTTTTTTGTCAAAAAAAATTGTTTAAGTACCATTTGGTGTTCAATTATGTTCACATAAGTCAACCAGCAGCCGAATTAAAGCATTTTGTATTTTTAGGTTATATTGAATGTACTAAAATTTTCGAGGTGTCCTTACATTTTCGTTCATAACTTTTAAACCAATGAACCGATATCGCTCAAATGCAACACCAAACTTCTCGGGAGAACTTCCAATAAGTATTTTAAGTTTCAATCATCTCCGTGTAATATTTTGGCCGTGATCACCATTTCCACAGACAGACGGATAGACGGACAGACGGACAGACGGACAGACGGACATCGCTAGAATGTCTTAAAATCGATCGGGAATCATGAATATATATACTTTATGGGGTCCCAGACCGATATTTCGATGAGTTACAAACGGAATGACAAACTTATATATACCCTCTATCACTAGAGTGGAGGGTATAAAAAATAAAAAAGTAAAATTTTTAAATTTTTTTAAATTATTAACAAATAGAATTAGAGCCCGTGCTCGATTTGTACTAACAGAAAAAATCAACAAATATAAATTCTGACAGAAATGTCGCCATTAGGCATGTCTCCCAGAAAAATGCAATCCCCTGCATGTGTCTGAAAAATCCAGACCATGTGGCAACACGATTGCAAAAAAACTATAAAGAGACAAGAGTTGAATAAATGGATGTGGTGAAGTTGAAATTACTAGCGGCTGAACTGTTGTTGTTATAATTGTCAATCTCACTGTAGAAAACTATTAATATGCAATGCAAGCAGTAATGAATAGAAAATGAATATTTATCCAACACATATCTAATCAATGCTTTGGCGGTGATGTCTAGAGTGCCATCCCACCAGTATTGTTAATGGTATGAAAATATTCATGGTTCGATTCTGGACTGGGCATTGATATTAATAAAATTCACATATTAGAAAAACATTTACCATTAACAAAAACAAACTGGCATTTAAATCCTACTGATGAAGACAGTTAACTGGAACTGTCCGAAACCGGTATAGGAATACCAGAAATACCTATAGCTTTTAGAAATTAAATTTTTCTTCTACATTTTTCAACTCAAACCCTTATAACAAATAGAATTAGAACCCGTGCTCAATCTGTACTAACAGAAAAAATCAACAAATAAATTTTTTTAGTTTATATGTTTTTCTATCCACACAAAAAAAATCAGAAGCGCGTTTATCTATTTTTTCGAGAAAATTGCATTTGAATATTAAATTTCATAATAATTTTGTAATTTTCTGGTATTTACATATTTCGTTCAACATAGCGTATGAGTTATACAGATTTGCAAAATTGTTTGATTTATAACTCATACGCCCTGTTGGAACAAGCAAACTACAAAATTTTTATAAAATTTAATATTTAAATGGATAGGCATGCAATGCAATGTCATGCATCTAACTCAAAGAAATATATAAAAAAAAGCTGCCAGATTGTAGATAAATTGATTTTTTTAAAATAATAAATTTCAGATATGGTTCTGAAAATTTTTCAAAATACAAATTTTTAATCGATAGCCTATAAAAAATAATATACATTTTTGGGATTATGGTGCATTCTGTTTAAAATTGATAAATATTTAATTAGGGCAACTCGACACAAATTTTTAATTTTTTTTTTTTTTTCAATATTTAGCCACGCCTCCTAAGCCCAGGTTTTGAAAAATTGAAAAATCAAAATCGCAATTTTTCTTAGTTTTATATTGGGCTATCAATGCAATCAATTCAAGAATTCATGGGACACTTGCTTTATGTAGCGGGACATTTGGCGTGGAATGTCTCATTTTTATTTTTAAACATTTTCTTTTAGTTATTTAAAATCGTTGCTTGTTAATATCAATGATTTAAAAAAATGTTTCAGATTAGAAAAAATTTAATATGCAATTTTTTGTACCTACTATTAATAATAACACTATGCTCGAATTTGAAACTTTTTTTTAACAAGCTGGGCACCCTACTGGTAAAGTTAATTCGAGTACGCTGAATTTAATGGTGCTAGCCGTTTTTCGAAGTTAGCTCTCGTATTCGCAATATTCGCGATTTAAAATGTTGATGTATTTTAACTTTTGCGGTAATTTTTAAATTTAAAACCATTGCATCCTGTTAAGCTAACATAACAAACCACCGTGAATTTTTTTTCGCGAAAGATATTTTTTGTTCGCGAAAAGTCTTTATTTTCGTAAAAAAATTGGTTCAATACAAACATTTTTAGTTTGATTTAAATTTACGACAGCCCTCTGGTAAAGCTAGTTCATCTTCAGTAAATTCTATTGTTATATCAGTTTTTTTAATATTAGCGAATGTATTAACGATATTCGCGATATTATTTAGACAATTGCGGAATTTTTGTCGCCTAAACTCTATTGAATATACAAAAGAAAATTACGCGAAATTTTTTTTCAATTTTTTTTTATTTTGCTATTAATTTATAAAAATGAGTATAGCTAAAGCACCTCAATTCAATCGACGAGTTGACCGCACCCCCTCCAAATTTAATGAAATTAAGTACTGGGGTTTACTTTAACAAAAGAGATATTTTGCCAATTTTTCAGGCGTCTGGTCATTCCAGTATTCGAGATATGCGGTCTTGAAAATTAACAAAATCGTATATATTTGACAAAAATGTTCTGACATAAATAAAGATATCTTGAAAAGTAATAATAATACAGGTCTCATTCAGGTTTCAAATAATAGGTAATGAGACAGCCTATATCTCAAAAACCGATATTTTTAAAATTTTGGAGTATATATATGTTGTTAAGAATCACCTATACTACTTAAGTTTAAATTTTCAGGATGGAGACTTCATTGGAACTTTTACTATTAGTAGAAACATTGTGAGAGGAAAGAAAAAGCGGCGTAATTTCCCTTAGAAAAAAAATATTTTTTTTGAATGTTTTTGACGTGCTGAGTCCAAATATGACCTTTTAACTGGCGTATCAATATTACTTTTCAAGATACATATATGCACCTAAATGTTGAAAAAACACAGCAATAGCATTTTAGCAATTTTCACACATTTATGTGCAGATATCTCGAAAACTAATAGCTATTGCCCAGTTCAAAGGTCATATGGACTCAGCACGTCAAAACCATTCAGTAAAGTGAACTTTGGTACCAGAATCCCAAAGACAAAAAACATTTTTTTTCTAAGGGAAAATACACCGCTGTTTCTTTCCTGTCACTATGTTCAATATTAAAAGTTCCATTGAAGTCTCCAACCTGAAAATTAAAATTTAAGTACTATAGGTGACCCTTAATAACATATATTTTTTCCAAAATTTAAAAAATATCGTATTTTGAGATATAGCTCTCCAAAAATTAAGGTTAAAACCAATGACCTTTGACCTTTATTTAAAAAAATCTTGGGTAATGCCATTTTAAAGGATGTCCCATTACCCATTTGCAGCCTGACTGAGACCTGTATTATTATTACTTTCCGAGTTATCTTTATTTATCTCAGATCACTTTTGTCAAATATATACGATTTTGTCAATTTTCAAGATCCCATATTTCAGGAAGAATAACTACCAGAAGCCCAAAATTTTGGCACTACACTCAAAAAAATAAAACTGTAAAGTTAACAAATTTTTTTTTGTCAACTCGAGTTTACTGGCTTTTTATTAAATTTTAAGTTAAAATCAGCGTTTTAACTACTTTTTTGAGTTAAGTTCAATTTACGGAAATACTAGTAGTTTTGAACAAAATTTGAATTAATTTTTGTTGTTCAATTTTAAACTGAGTTTACGAATTTTTTCTAATTAATTTGTTGATTTCTCGTAACGTATTTGTTAAGTGAACATTTTTTATATATTTCTTGTTTAGCCTCCTATGCAAATCTCATAAGTTCTACTTAAGCTGAACTTAATGCCGTGAAAAAAAGAAAAAAATAAGTGAAGTGTTAGTGTTTAAAACCAATATTTAACAAACTTACAATTTTTAACAAAAAAGTAACAAAAAGTTTAGCTGAATTCAACTATTTTTTTTTTTGTTAATATGTACATAAAAATGTTACAAAATTTTCAGCTGAATTTTTAGTTAAAGTTACGGCTTTTCATTCATTCTACGAAAAGTTAGCTAAATATTTTTAGTTAAATTAACTAGAAATTTAGTAGGTTCAAAATCAGGTGCTTTTTTAGTTAAATTTAACTAAATTTTTTGCTAACTTTACAGTTTTTTTTTGAGTGAATGATTTTTTTGTAAGGGCCTAACTATATTCCAAGTTTCATCAAATTCGAAAGGGGTAAGGTCAAAAAAATTTTTTCCCCGAAAAAAACTATGCATTTTCTAAATTTATATTTAAAAACTATTCCAAAAACATGAACATTAAATTTTTGTAATTCCTAGGCTTTACAATTTTAAATCGTGGATATCGCGAATACGAGCACTAACTTCGAAAAACGGCTAGCACCATTGAATTCAGCGTACCCGAATTAGCTTTACAAGCAGGGTGCCTAGCTTGTTAATTTTTTCGACTAGCACAGTGTAATTTATTTGTATTTAACACAGACGAGTTTTACACACTCTCTTGATTAACATGCAGTTTTTTATCGAACAAATACCGTGAATTTTGTACTCTTGCTTAAAAAACAAAATCTTGATGTTTGGCTGGAGATATCGGTGTAACCGCAAAAGCTAAATTTTTTAGAAAAAATATTGATACACATTGCAGTCCAAACCAAAAGAGCACGACTCCCGAAATTTATCACGAATATGTATTGTGTTCAAAGGCTGGTAAAAATCTAAAATATACGAAATCGGACCAGGGAGAAAAAGCTTCAATTAAAAGATCTAAGCCTGCCCATGTAGAACAATAACTTGGACCCTGAGGACTTAAAAATAAACTTTTTCAGTCTGCCGCTTTTGTGAGCCTGAAGTAATAAAATTGTAATAAGTAAGTAAGATATAGCACAAACAAATTTAATACTCTCACTAGTTGTTTGTACTTTTGTTAAACAAATGGTTTATTTTTATGTTAAAAAAAGTATTGAAAACTTTTCTAAATTTGGAAATTTTGACTTTATTTTCGAACTTAGAGCTATATTTTACATGGAACTTTTGTGTATTTTATTAAAAGCCAGCGAATTTTATTAAAAGCCATCTAATTTTCTTTGTAGTAAATAAAACTTGCACTGTAAAGAGAGAAACAAATTTTATATTTTTTCTTTAGAGCAAAATTGTAAATGTATCGATTAATAGCTTCTAAGTCATACGCGGGTACAAGGGGGAGGGGGCAGATAAAAAAGGAAAATAAAGAAAAAGGAAAAAAGAAGCAAAAATGAAGAAAAAGAAGACAAAAATAAAATAAGAATGATGGCTTTTAAAAAATTTTCCAAAGGAAAAAATTTTGAAATCCGAAAATTTTTCATAGAAAAAAATCTGAAGGAAAAATTTAAAAATTTTTATAGGGAATATCTGAAAATTTTTAAAGGAAAATAGTGACTAAATCAGAAAATTTTATTTGAAAAAATATCTGGCAATCTAGAAGTTCTTATTATGAAGAGAATTTTTTTTTTGTGATAAATTGTTGTGAACGTGATAATGTTGGAAAAAAAAATTATTAGACTTTTTCTAAAGGAAAAATGCAACAGAATCTGAGAATTTTTCAATAAAAATAAAAGGTCCTCAGAATCAGAGTTTTTTTTCTATAAGAGAAATATTTCAGAATCTCGAACATTTTCTATAGAAAAAATATATCAGAATAATATCTCAAAATCAGAGACTTTTCTATAGGAAAAATGTCTCGGAATCTGAGACTTTTTCCATAGGAAAAATGTCTCAGAATCTGAAAAATTTTTGGAATCTGAGAGTGAAACTTTTCTATAGGATACAGGTCTCATAATTAAGAATTTTCTAAAGGTCTTAGAATCTACGACTTTTTTCTTTAGGATTTACAGAATCGTAGAATTATTCTACGTAAGAAAATGGCCTTAGAACCTAAAACTTTCTTCTTATTTTTTTATAGGAAAAAAAGGCTTTTCTTATAGGAAAAATGTTTCGGAGTCTGACACTTTTTCTATAGGAAAAATGTCTCAGAATCTAATACTTTTTCTATAGGAAAAATGTCTTAGAATCTGAGAAAAAGTCTGAGATTCCAAGATATTTTTCCTATTTTTTTGCCTATTTTTTCTTTTCCTCGATTCACATAAATTTTTTTTTTCATATGATTTGTAGATGAAAAAAATTAGAGTTTGGGAATAAGACATCATTGATGGACAATTGGTGCCCTAAGTGTTAAGACGACTGACCAAGTGAGTTCAGCATCCTTTCGAGCAATTTTTTAGCTATACCATCGACTTATTTTTAAGACGCTATCACATCGAGTTCATCCGCTATGAGTTGTCAATAATGCACAAAACAACGATTTTTTTACTTTTGACCTCAATTTTCTCAAAAACCTCTGTGTAAGGTCGCGTCCCAGTTGCATCAAGTTTTTTTCAAAATGTTCAGTAGTGTTATCGAGAATGTGATTTCTAACAAATAACCGTGCCGGACAATTTTTTTTACGATATATTTTTAACAAAGAGTGCAAAGTACTTAAGAAAAACATATTTCAAAAGTCTATGTAACAGAGCAGATTTTTGTAGATTTTTCACAATAAAAATGTTGTTTAAAATTTTGTATATTATAAAAGTGGTCTATGCTTCCTTATTCGCTTGAAGTTAAATACTAATGTAAAATATTACAGCATATAAGAATATATGTATAACACACAGTAAACCTCTAAATGTTTAAACAATATATGGGCCTGATCACGTGATTTGCGTCGTTCGGTCAGTTACTCATTATTTAAACTCCTGTTACTAAAGTGAGTTTAAAAAAAATAAAAAAGTTAAGTTATA
Organism: Pegoplata infirma; assembly: GCA_963921195.1. Lineage (NCBI taxonomy): Eukaryota > Metazoa > Arthropoda > Insecta > Diptera > Anthomyiidae > Pegoplata > Pegoplata infirma. Next base: position 67,803,425 of record OY992536.1, read on the forward strand.
TTAATGTTAGCCGAATATATGAATACCTAAAACATTTAAAATATTTTTTAGTGAATGTATATTTTTTAAAAGCTATACTCAAAGGAAAAACTCTGTTAAACGACTTCCAGTTTAATTTAGCAAACTTTCAGCAGATTTTTCTGCTAAAATTTATATTTTTACAAAAATATCTGTCAAAATAACAGAAATTTTACTGCGTTTTTACTGATTCTGTTTTCTGAATTTCAAAACATTTTTGAACATATTTTTAGCACATTTTTTTTTAATTATACAGAAAAAGTTTGCTGTCATTCTTTTTTGAAGAACATTTTCTGTGTTTTTTTTTTGTTTTTTATGCAATAAAAACGATATTTTTAAAGATAATTTGGAACATATTTTTAGCAGATTATTTTGTAATTTTACAGAAATAGTTTGCTGTCATCCTTTTTTCAATAACACTGTAATTTTTTTTTTTCAAAGTGTTAATTTTTTTCGTTTTTGATACAATTAAAACGATTATGACTTAAAACTTACAAACATAAAAAAAATCAGTCGATTATATTGAAAATTTTACAGAAATATTAATTTTTAAAAACCATTTAAGTTTTCATGAAAACAAATTTTCTAAAACAAAAAACTTGTAGAAAATGTCTTAGCAGATTTCTCTGCTGTTTTGACCGATTTCTCTGCTGATTTCACCTAGAAAATCATGACAGATTTTTTGCAAAACGTGTCTGCTAAAATCAGCAGATTTCTTATATGGCTTAAAATGGGTGTATTTTCAGCAGATTTTTCTGCTGATTGGACATAGAGTTTATTTTGAGTGTAGATCAACAGAACCCGCTTTTCATAAACTCATTGGTACCATTGAGAGATCGCTTGTCATCCCAGACTCGATAGTTTTGACATTGTCTAGTCTGGGAGTGAAGCGTGGGATCATTTTAATGGTGGAAAATGTACTTGAAAAAAGACGTATAACGTCTGAATTGGTAGCGTCTATCATATCTCGAGCTGCTCTTTCGCCACCTCTTTGGAACCTGGCACTGAATTCAATGCTGCTCTCACTAGAAGCACTTGGTTGCCATGTTGTCGCGTATGCTGATGATGTCACGATAGCGGTAAAGGGAATGCACCAGCCAGCATAAAGGATCAATCTCAAGGGTTCCTGGAAATATCTGTCTAAATGGGCAAGAGACTAAGGCATGGAAGTTAATTTAAATTAAACAGAGCTTGTCTTGGTTACAGGAATAAAAAAATTCCTTCTTTTGATCCCATTTCTCAGGACGGCCCTGAAATTGCCCTCTCAGATCAGTGCTGCCAGGCTTTTTTTATGAAAAATCGTCAAAATTTCGAAAAACAATCGTCAAAATCGTCAAAAGTCGTCAAAAAATCGTCACTTTAAAAAATGTTAAAAAACACATTTTTTGATATATTAAAATTTTAAATCGCAAAATAAAAATTTTTTTGTCCACTTTTGTTTAATGAATTTTTTAAATTTACGTACACAAAATATTTTTTAGCTAAATAAAAAGGAATTTTCTTTTAAAACAAGTGACAAAATATTTGAAAGTCATTCGATTTTTCATTTGTTTCAACAGACAGCAAAATTCAATTTTAACTGCTGATAAAATGAATATCATTAATATCATTTTTACTATAGAAAACAAACTGCAAGTGTTATTTGTTTTAGAACTTCACAACGCTTCAACATAAGACACCGATAAGACCCACGGAAAAAAAATGGTTTTTTGGACACCTTTTTCAGATTTTAAAAGGAAATACATTTAAAAAAAAAAAAATTTTAGTATCAAACATTTTTTGTCAAAAAACTCAGCTTTTTGGAGCTAAAAATGAGCCTTCGAACCACCCCAAAAAATGACTCAAAAGAGCTTAAAATGAACGTATCAAGTATTTTGTTTGAAAATTTATCGATAAAGACTCCAATTATTCTCTGAGTTTTAGTTTTTGAGTCTAAAAAGAGGGTGTTTTGGATGAATCGTTTTCATACAAAAATTTTAAATATTTGCTCCATTTTTGGAGTCACTAGAGAGTATGTTTGTTCACTGGGATTTCAAATATTAAAAAAAAAAGATTTTTCATGTAAAAATAGCAACAATTAAAATTAAATTAAAAGAATAATCATTTATTTTTTCATACAGAGCAAAAATTAATGACTTTAAAACGATATAATTTTTTAAGTGCAGTTATATTTCCAAAAGAGAATGAAATATTGTAAATTTGTGTCTTTCTTCAGCATTTTATTTAATCGAATTTCATTTAATTTTTGTTTTCAAACCATTGTAAAATTACAAAAATTGCAAATTTAGATTTTTGTGAATAAAAGCGGGGTAACAAAAAAATCGTCAAAATGTATGGGAATCAAATCAGAAAATCGTCAGTCGTCATTTTGCAAAATTTCATGAAAAAATCGTCAAAAAGACGAAAATCGTCACTTCTGGCAGCACTGTCTCAGATAGAGCCAAATATTTCTAGATAGGAAGTTGAATATCAGGCGCAATATGGAGGAACAGGTAAGCTAAGAAACGATAGCTTTATGGTTGATTTTGAGATTACCGGCTAATATGCCGTCCTTGTGTGTTAAAATTGGAAAATATAATATTTTCCACATTTTTATTTTCGTTCCAATAAAACTTTAAGGATCAGTCACAAAAATGTTTTTTTCAAAATTCGTTGTGATTTTTGAAAAATTGATAACAAAGTGCTCAAATGTCATTTGCATGTGTGTCCCTAACACTACAATCAATAAGTTTTTTTTTCTAAATTTTGGCAAAAAAAAAGTACATTCATATTTATTGAAACTACATTCATAAAATTATGTCACTAACTGTTTGTAGTTTATTTTAAAAGTTTTACGTTTTGTCGTTTTTAAATGAAAAAACATTTGTTCATTGTTCAGTTTTTTTTTTAAATTACTATTTCTGTTCTTTGTTTCAAATAAAACAACATAAAAATAAAGACTTTCATTAGCATTCAATTTCTAAAGTCATTTATTTTTGTTCTGTATGTAAAAATAAGTGCATTTTCTTTAATTTTAATGATTTGTGTACGTTATAATTTTTTTTAATTGTTGGCATTTTTTAAAGAGAAGTCATTAGTTGTTACCTATTTGTGTGGGTTATTTGTTTGTAGACAAAAAATGCAAAAAAATATTTATAGAAATATAAAAACATGTTGGGTAGAGTAACTGGCCAGAATGTAGTTGATTGCGGGATCGATTCCCCAAAAATTTTAATACAAATTTTTTTAAAATAAAATTCAATAAAAAATTGTAGAAACAACCTACGAAATCATTAATTTGTAATGTTTTTGTAGGTATTTTTTTTTTTTTTAATTTTTTGTTAAAAATAACACAACAATCATTAATTTTTAATGTTTTCGTAGGTTTTTTTTTTTTTCGAATTTGTAAGCCAAAAAAATAAAAGTGAAGTTATTAAAAAATATTTTCAAGGTTATTTATTTTAGAAACTTTTACTAACAGTAAAAAATAAATGTTTATGTTTGTTAAAACAAATGAATAATTACTGGGATGGTTTTCAAATGTTTTATCACTTGTTTAAATATGTTTTTCATTTGTTTTTGCCTACAAAATATTTCGAGTGAAGTTCAAAGTAAAAATAATAGTGAAGGATTTCTTTATTCTACACACAAAAAAAACGTGGGTATTCAATACTAAAAATTTTACTAATGAACTAATTTTTTAGTCCAAAGTGATCTAGTGCAGGCGTTGGTAATCAATACTAAAATTTTTTTCTAATATTATTCAAAACCAGTAAAAATTACTAATTTTAGTACTTTGAAGATACTAAAAAACTACCGTACTACTGGTAACACTGCGTGACAAAACTAACCACTATTTTAGTAAACAAGAGGTACGACTATCATTTCTATATATTTCGGACATGCTGAATCGAATGGCGTACTCCGTTTTTCGATGTATGGTACAGTTTTCTTGCAAAACGTCATTAAAGATTGGCTGATTTTCAGATGCTTTTTTAACAAAAAAAATTCCAAAGCTAATGATTTTTAAATGCTATGGCATGGAAAACAAAGATATAACTTGTAGCAATATTTCTAATGTAAATTTGGTTTAAAGCTTTAAATTGGTCTCTGATAAAAAAACTTGCATTTTGTGGATCATAAAGGTACCCATGACACTACGAATAGTGAAGAAAAACATATATGTTTTATGGACCATCATGATGAAAATCGCGAAAAACCGTTTTTTGTATATGGCAGCATCACTTTACGAGATGATTTAAGGCCTCATCTTTTAGTATATAATGTGGGAACCTTAAATAATGAACTGACCCAAAATTTTTCCAAAAAAGTTTTCATTTGCAAAAGTTATCTTAACAAAAACTATAATTATTGCATGGAAAACACTGAAATATTAGTTTTTGTTAAGATAACTTTTGCAAATGAAAACTTTTTAGGCCAAATTTTTGGTGAGTTAGTTGTTTAAGGTTACCACATTATATACTAAAAGATGGAGCCTTAAATCATCTCGTTAAGTGATGCTGTCATATACAAAAAAACGGTTTTTCGCGATTTTCATCATGATGGTCCATATAATATAGCTGTTTTTTCCCACTATTCGTATTGTTAGGGATGCCTTTTTGATTCACTAAAAGCAAGTTTTTTATCAAAGACCAATTTGGTTGTTAATTTCGCGAAAACCTTAAAAAATTTAGAAATTCGCAAATTTAATGACTTAAGATGAAAAGCTTTAAACCAAATTTGCATAAGAAATATTGCTACAAGTCATATCTTTGTTTTCCATGCCATAAAATTTATAAATCATTAACTTTGCAAATTTTTTTGTTAAAAAACTGTCTCTAAATCAGCAAATCTTTAACGACATTTTGCAAGAAAACTGTACTATACATCGAAAAACGGAGTACGCCATTCGAATCAGCATGTCCGAAATATATAGAAATGATGGTCGTAACTCTTGTTTATTTTTTAGTGTTCCGCAGTGTAATTAGTAACTTATTAGTAGATTTTGGTACCAAATCACTTACTAATATTTTTACAGCAGAATTATTTTGAGTGTATTAATCTTTATAATTTTTGATCAATTTTTTTTTTCTATTGTTTACTTCTGAATTTATTCATCATTCCCATGCAAATTCTTAAATTCGTTAAAATTAAAATTTCCAAACCATTGTAATTTTTCAACAATTCAGATTTAAATGTACATTATATCTGCTGCGTAAGCATGTGCCCGTCTTTTCGCCAAAAATTTTGGTTACACAAATCCAGTTTATGTGTGATTAGAAATTCCTTCGAAATCGTTTAAGAAATAATAAAACCAAATTTACCCTTACAAAAGTAAGTCAACGGGAGTTTATAAAAATATTTCTTCGTAATCGCGAGTCAAAATTCATTCACACGACCTGCTCTAGCTAAAACCACACACGACACATGTATTTTGTAGTTGTGTGCACACACTTCCAATGTTTTTGGGATATTCAAAGCCACCTCTAAAGATTCTGAGAAAAAAACTTTTCTCTTTGTCTTCTTTTAGGAATTTCTTATTTGTTTGACGGAGGTATGAGAAAATTATGTGTGGTAAAGTTATGAAAAAAAAAAAACTTTTGTTTTACTCATACTTGTAAATACCTTTTGTTTAAACATAAACATGCATGTAAAACGCGTTGGAAAGTTTTATTTACGAAGAAGTAAAGTAAAGGTGTATGTATGTATTTATGTGTATGTATTTACTGTACACAAGAGTAAGAAATTGTGTATTGTAATTGTTTTCTATAAGTTTTGTGTATGTGTGTTTGTCTACACAAAGTTAAATAGAATTTCTAAGAGGAAAAAGAGGTTATAATGCATGAGACAGGATATTTTAAATTTATTTATACTCAAATGTATGTGGGTTAGAGTGACCAGAAATTTTTTTTCTGGAAGTTTTTCCACTGTTTTAGTAATTGTTTCATAATAATAATAGTATTCCTTAAGAAAAATATGAACTTAATGAAAAGGAAAACATGGTAATGTAGCTAAATCAGCATTAATTTTCCTTGAATTTAGTTATTTTCTCAATTGTAAATTCATTTTTTTACTGGGTGTGGACTAAAATGGACAATGATTCTTTCCAAGAGCTTTTCGTTTAAATCAAAGATATTTTCAGGAATATTAAAGGCTGGTTGGGTGCTTACTAGGATGGCGCCCTTTTGGGCTTTTCTCTTTGACCAAATTCTTATACCCGCCAAAAGTGTCGGTATTCTAAAGCTAACAACTAACACAAGCAAATTGTTACTCCGATCGGAGTTTATCTTCTGCCCCCACTTTGAGCCACAAAATTGTGATTTCTAAAAAAGGACTTTAAAAAAATAAATAAGTGTTTTTTATTAAAATTTATTAACAAATTTTTTTGTATAATATTTGATCGTAAATACTTAAATAAGAAATTTAAAGATTTTACGGTATCACTAACCCGTTCAAACTTGCTACCAATTAAATGACATGATTTTAGGGGAGGATGCTCTAAAATATTTATTTTTATACCCTAAAACCACAGTATGGGGGTATACTCACTTTGTCATTCCGTTTGTAATGCATCGAAATAGTGGTCGGGGACCCCATAAAGTATATGGGGCATTCCAAGCCAAATCACTCACTTTTAGACCCGACCCCTTTCGATTTATTTTATTTTTGGATATGTTTTAGTACTTATTAAGTGCAACTTGGACACGAATTTTCAGCCTTTTATTTTAAAATGGTGTTAAGTAATCAATTTTGCAAAATGGCGATTTTCTCAAAAAAATCTAAAAATTAAAATTTTTAATTAATTTTGACCATTAAAAAATATAGATATTTTAAAAAAAGTTGGACAACGTTTTGTTGGTATTTAAATGTAGTTTTAGAAAAAAAAAAATATGAAAAAATTATTCGAAGTAATTATCACTTATTTTTCACGTTTAAAAATTAAAATCGACTTTTTGAAAAAGTCCGAAACCTTCGATTTTTTTGTAAAAAACTATAGAAATTCTACTCTTAATTACGCAACTTTTAAGCCATGATTCGAGATGTGATCGCAATTCTTTCTATTTTTTTTTTAAATTTTTAAAATTTAATCTTTTATTTTTTTGGCTTTGATTTATTTTATATGGTGCTCCAAAAAAAATAAATTGGTAGATATTGACCCTAGCTTACCCTAGATATATTCATTTCGAGGTAAAAATACGTCTGACAAAAATTTAGGACGATCGAAAAGGGGTTAGGCGTTTAGCATTGTGCTTGAAGTTTAAAAAACGGATTACAAGGAAAAATATGAACTTTTTTCGGTTTTCGTAATTTTTTTGGTATTTCAAGTTAAGTTTTAATTCAAGTGATTACAGAATTATGATATGGAGTAAAATGCCTTTCAAATAAGGTACTAAAAACTAAAATCGGTTGAAAATCAGCCAAGTTATTATAACTTCCCCAGGCATCTAGCGTGTGCCATACCACTTGATTAAAGAATACGAGTCCCTTTTTTTTAAATTTATTGAAATTTTCTACTGTAATAACATTTTTTCATTATTCATGTTTCAGTGTAATATTTTTTTGGTTTTTCAAAATTTTAAAACAAAAAAAAAAAAATTTTTAAAATAGAGATTTCAAAAGGGTGTTGAAAATGCAGGCATTTTTAGCATTATTTTAAAACTTGTTAGCAAAACACAATACGAAAAATACTACATCTAATTACATTTGAACTTGAAGAATAAAAAAATGTTATTACAATAGAAAATTTCAATGAATTTCAAAAATTGAATTTTATTGCTTTATCAAGTGTTCTGCCATACGTTAGATGCCTGGGGAAGTTGTAATAACCTGGCTGATTTTCAACCGATTTTAGTTTTTGGTACCTTATTAGAGAGGCATTTTACTCCGCATTATAATTCTGTAACCACTTGAATTTAAACTTAACTTAAAATACCAAAAAAATTGAGAAAACAGAAAAAAATTCATATTTTTCCTTGTAATCCGTTTTCTAAACTTCAAGGCCCATGCGGAACGCCTTACCCATGTCCGATCATTCTTAATTTTTGTGAGGCGTATTATTACCTCAAAATGAATATATCTAGGGTAAGTTACGGTCAGTATCTACCAATTTAATTTTTTTGGAGCACCATATAAAATAAATCAGAGCCAAAAAATAAAAGGTCCAATTTTAAAAATTAAAAAAAAAATAGAAAGAATTACGATCACATCTCGAGTTATGGCTTAAAAGTTGCGTAATTTAGAGTAGATTGTTTTTTTGTTTTTTACAAAAAAATCGAAGGTTTCGGACTTTTTCAAAAAGTCGATTTTAATTTTTAAACGTCAAAAATAAGTGATAATTACTTCGAATAATTTTTTCATATTTTTTTTTCTAAAACTACATTTAAATACCAACAAAACGTTGTCCAACTTTTTTTAAAATATCTATATTTTTTAATGGTAAAAATTAATTAAAAATTTAAATTTTTAGATTTTTTTGAGGAAATCGCCATTTTGAAAAATTGATTACTCAACACTATCTTGAAATAAAAGGCTGAAAATTGGTTTCCAAGTTACATTTAATAAGTACTAAAACATATCCAAAAATAAAATAAATCGAAAGGGGTCGGGTCTTAAAGTGAGTGATTTGGCTTGGAATGCCCCATATACTTTATGGGGTCCCCGACCATTATTGATTATTATTATTGATCTATGATCGATTCTAAGACATTCTGTGAATGTCCGTCTGTCCGTCCGTCCAAAATAAAATAGCTAGACTCCTGAAGTTTGGCACAAATATGTCTCATGTTTATAGGCAGATTAAGTTCGTGAATGGACAAAATTAGGCAGGGGAAAAAAGTTCCCCCTTGAAGAACTGAACTAACATCTGCAAAAATTAATTTTTTTTTTTTTGTATTTTTGTTTAATAAATGAAACATTTGGTATATTTATCGCGATGGGAAGGTGCGTTCAAAGTTCCCCACTGATTTGGTCGCTGGAAATTACAACCAAAATTACAAATTTTTGTCATAATGTTGTTTTTTAAGTCAAAGCGAACATGTTTACCGAATTTGCAGTCAATATAAATAAAATTGTATTTTTGTCGTCCTAGATTGGCCAAATGTGGCACTGTGCAGTGGGTTAAAATCACTTCTCATTGGCCAAAACTCTGTAACTTTTGAACGGATCAGAATATTTTATTTTTTTTTTTAATTGACATTGATAGTCAATGATAGATAGTTGATTGAAGTTAAACTTGCCTCAGTTTTAGTTTCATTAAAATTGATTAAGTACTTTTTTTTATTTATTTAAAAATTTCATATGTGGATTTTTATAATAATTATAAACATTTTTTGTAATAATTGGAATTTTTTTTTAATGTTTACACTCAAAAAAATGTTTACACTCAAAAGAAAAAAATTGTAAAATCAACTGAAAATTTTGCTTTATTCCTGAAAAATTAACCATTTATCAAATTTTTTTTTGCCAAATTTGCTAATTTCTTTACACCCAAAAAAAGTTAGTAATAGTAACTAAAAATTTTGCAATTACTACAATTATTCATTTTTTATTTTTTCTTTCAATTTTCTAATTTACTAAAAAAATTAACAGGGCTTCTTTTTTTTTGGGGAGGTCGTCGTCGTTTCGTCGGAGCCACAATGTCGTAAAAATTACTAAATCATTTATTATGCTTTTTGCACTATAATTATAAAATATTACCATTATTTTAAATATTTTTTTTTCACGCCCACAAAAGGGGGCGTACCAAAACAAATGACATTTTCCAGTCTTCTGGATCCAACTCCAGGACTTTCAGTTTCTTCTCGCATAAAAAAGTTTCATTTGCTATGCAAAAGTACAAAAACAGTTAATAGTTACTTTATTTTCAGTAGTCGGCTAAGTTCTTTAAGGGGGAACTTTTTTCCCCCTGATCTGAATGTCCAAATTCCTGAACTTAATCAGCCCAAAACCATAACACATATTCGTACCAAACTTTAGGAGTCTAGCTCTTTTGGACTGTATTGTGTCTTCAACAGACTGACGGGCGGACATACGAACGGACACACGGACGGATGGATAGACGGAAATCGCTAGAATGACTTGGAATCGATCAACTATCAATAACACTTTTTGGGGTCTTAGACCAATATTTCGAAACATTACACACCGTAAATGACCAAAATTCGTATTTTTTTTTTTTTGAGTAATTTCATTAAAATGAAAAATGTGTTCTACCGGCGGCTCGTGGCGGGTGCAAAAGTACATATAGGATTAAATAGGACACTTTCAGCTTTCTCTGGGTGGTATACGTTTATTGTTCCCTTTTGTTCCAGAGAAGTTCTATTCCACTAAAGTTGAAATTTGACAAAAAAGTATAGTGTTTTAGAAAATATTTCAGAACACCCCTAAAAATAAAGGGTAGGGCTGTGACCACTTATAATAACTAAAGACTACAATACTACAAACCTTCTAAAAAAGATCGCAAGTCATTATCGATGATAACTTGCGAGTAGTAACTATTTGTTTTTTTTTTTGATAAAAAATAGAAAAAAATAACCTTTTTCTGAATTAAAAAAACAGCTGAGTTTGACAGCACGCCACGCCCACAATTTTCAATAATTTGACTTAATTTTTTGGCTACCTTAATTTGAATATATTAGCTACAAAATGGCATTCAAACTTTAAAAATCGGTTACAAAAAAATTTGGACTTTTGGCCAATGAAATCAAATAATCAGCCACAGTGCCCTAGTGCTTGCCCTAAAAATTATTTATATTTTTTGTTTTAGTTTTGACAAACATAGATTTGCTGTTGCTCTTGCAAATAAATTTAGTTTCTATTTTTTTGGTGACATCGTATATTGGTCTAAAATTGTGGTTTAAAAACTTCAAAACTGGCACGGGGTTAAGTTATCAGATTTGCCTCAAATTTGCCCAACAGCAGTTTAAGACCGTGTGGCACAATATTCCGAACGAAAGACAAATTTCCTTCACATATATTGCTGCATTCCTATTACTTTTATTTTCATTTTTGTGTCGAATTTTTCATCTTGGGTTTTGTGTATTTTCTAAAAAACAACCAATTTATTACACTGTGCTCGAATTTGACACTTTATTTTAATAAGCTGGGCACCCTACTGGTAAAGTTAATTCGAGTACGCTGAATTCAATGGTGCTAGCCGTTTTTCGAAGTTAGCGATCCTATCGCGACTTAAAATTTTGATGCTCAAGTACAATAAAAACGATTTTTTTAAACTTTTGCGGTAATTTTAAAATTTAAAACCATTCAACTCTGTTAAATTAACACAACAAACCATAATACTGTGAATTTTTTAGAGAAAAATATTTTTTGTTCGCGCAAAATTATTGTATAATATCAGTGTTTTTAAAGTTAGCGCATGTATTACGATATTCGCGATTAAACATTTTTATTTTTAAGTAAAAAACAATTTTTTATATTATTAAGACAACTGCTGAATTTCTATTATCTTAACTCTATTAAATATAAAAAAAATATAGCACGGTAAATTTTATTCACGGAAATTTTTTTTCGCGGAATTTTTCCCCCCCATTTTTTGTTTGTTTTGATATTAATGTATGAAAATGTGTAAAATACGATGCCTTAAGGCCACAAAATTTTGCGAAATTTTTTTTTTCGCGGAATTTATTTTTTTTCCTCGGAAATTTTTTTTGCGTAAAAAAAACAATGCGTTTTTTAATTATTATTTAAAAACTTTCCTAAAAGCATAAAAATTTAATATTTGTAGTACTTTAGCTTTACAATTCTTAATAGCGATTATCGCAAATATGAGAAAATTACTATGAAATTAGCTTTACCAGCAAGGTGCCCAGCTTGTTAATTTTTTGCGACTAGCACAGTGTTTTTATGAAATACATCAATATGTTAATTTTTATTAAAAATTAACTTATTGCTTTTTTTAATAAATGCCGAACAAAAATTGTGTACGAATTTTACGTTTTTTTCGACATACATCAACGCTAAGCGAAATCGCTTCACCCTAATAAGAATTCATTTTTTAAATCACAAACATAGTTTGATACATATTAAAGTTAACAAATTAAAAAAAACTTTACTTAAATGGAAAAACTTGTTTTTCTGATGTTGTAAAAAAACAAACCGGTTTACAATTTTCCCAAAAATCCCCAAAAATCGTATTAAAAGGAAAATTTGTTATTAATCATTAAAGTTTTTTTTATTATGAAATAAAACACATCATGCATTAACAATAAACATTAACCAAGACCAATTTAGCCAATATTAATAAACATTAAAACACAAATATGTTTTTAAGGGAGATAAAGACCGTTTACAAATTCATATGTGTTTTATTAGGGTGGCCTTTATGTGTACATTTTTTTAAGTTGTGCAAGTCTAAGCAAAAAGTGCCGCTGTGGGCCTTTTAAGATATTTTTTTTAAGAAAAACCACACTTGCCACATTAAAATTAAATTTTTTACAAAAGTCCTTTTCAATAATAAGTTCCACCCAAATATACATACAAATAAATTTTCATCATTCAAACATACACAAATACATTCATACATCAATAAAGGTATATTAAATATTTCCAGTTGACTGTTTTTAATGTATTTTCTTAAGTTTTATTGAAATGCCAAAATGTATTACGAACTCCACAAATGGCCAACAAATCCAAAACAAAGTGTTATGGTATGAATAAATATCTGTAGATATAAACAAATCTTTTCATGAACTTTAATATTAACTGATGGACTCAATGCTACCATCTAACATAATTTTACAATATAAATATGTATTGAAATTAGAGTGGACCGAATGTGACAGATTGCACTACTATATAAACTAACTTGGTTTTTTTTAACAACAAAAAATTAGGAAATTTCCCGCCCTAGACCAAATTCTTCTACAACAACAACGGCTGTGCCGAATCTTTAAATACCCTCCACCAATGTAATGATTTAAAAAACAAAAAAGTTTGTTTTATTTATACCTCAGGAAATATTAAAGTACCAAAAAGTGTACTTTCGGTACTTTTTATAAAAGGTACTTTTAATGAAAGGTACTTTTTATAAAAGGTACTTTTTATAAAAGGTACTTTTTATAAAAGGTACTTTTTATAAAAGGTACTTTTTATAAAAGGTACTTTTCAGAAAAGATACTTTTTATAAAAGGTACTTTTTATAAAAGGTACTTTTTATAAAAGGTAATTTTTATAAAAGGTACTTTTTAGTAAAAAGTACTTTTTATAAAAGGTACTTTTTATAAAAGGTACTTTTTATAAAGGGTACTTTTTATAAAAGGTACTTTTATAAAAGGTACTTTTTATAAAGGGTACTTTTTATAAAAGGTACTTTTTATAAAAGGTACTTTTTATAAAAGGTACTTTTTATAAAAGGTACTTTTTATAAAAGGTACTTTTTATAAAAGGTACTTTTTATAAAAGGTACTTTTTATAAAAGGTACTTTTTATAAAAGGTACTTTTTATAAAAGGTACTTTTTATAAAAGGTACTTTTTATAAAAGGTACTTTTTATAAAAGGTACTTTTTATAAAAGGTACTTTTTATAAAAGGTACTTTTTATAAAAGGTACTTTTTATAAAAGGTACTTTTCATAAAAAGTTTCATAAAAGGTACTTTTTATAAAAGGTACTTTTTATAAAAGGTACTTTTTATGAAAGGTACTTTTTATAAAAGGTACTTTTTATAAAAAGTACTTTTTATAAAAGGTACTTTTATAAAAGGTACTTTTTATAAAAGGTACTTTTTATAAAAGGTACTTTTTATAAAAGGTACTTTTTATAAAAGGTACTTTTTATAAAAGGTACTTTTTATAAAAGGTACTTTTTATAAAAGGTACTTTTTATAAAAGGTACTTTTTATAAAAGGTACTTTTTATAAAAGGTACTTTTTATAAAAGGTACTTTTTATAAAAGGTACTTTTTATAAAAGGTACTTTTTATAAAAGGTACTTTTTATAAAAGGTACTTTTTATAAAAGGTACTTTTTATAAAAGGTACTTTTTATAAAAGGTACTTTTTATAAAAGGTACTTTTTATGAAAGATACTTTTTATAAAAAGTACTTTTTATAAAAGGTACTTTTTATAAAAGGTACTTTTTATATAGATAGAACTACAAAATTTGATGATTTTATAGCTTTCCCATCACATTGTTTGCAAAAGAAACGTATCCTAGTTTTTGTTCATCCGACAAAGATGAATTCATGATTTTTTTTATTGAAGTAAAAAAAAATATTCCCATACCCCCTCCCCCCCAAACACAAAAGCTGTACCCGCCACTGTGACTCAGAAACCAGATCCACTAATTTTTTTTGTATTTTGACGTGAATTCGATTCCGCCAACAGAATTATGTTGTTAGGTTTTCCTGTAATTTACATGGAAAGTCCGCAGAGTGTACCAACATACGGGGCTGCCAGACTTAGGGATTTATCCCCAAATTTGAAGATTTCTCTAGGGAAAAAGGACAAGAAATCTAATTAGGGGATTAGGGACTTTTATGGGGATTTCAGAAATAATTTTGTGGGTTTTTTGGGGATATTCAAAATTGCATCCATTTGATACAACAAGCTAAATTTAATATAATCAACGATTTTTAACAAATGTTTTAGTGAAAATAACTCTTTAGTACGAGATAACAAAGTGCATTCAGTAAAACATGCAGTTATCGGCTGTAAAATGTTTGTTAACATTGTCAAATCCCGTTAATTAACTCATTTGAAAATTTTTGGATATTTTTTAATTGCTAAATCTACAAAATAAAATCGAAAAGTTACCATCCATAAATTTTTGTTTTAAAATGAGCAAAAAAATGTTTGTGTGAATAAAAAAAAACATTTTTTTTTATTGATTGGGGATTTTTGGGGATATTTTGTTTTATTTTTGTAGACAACGGAAAAAAAGTGCCTGGCAACGCTGTCTACATAATTTGTATATTTTACCAAGTTAAAAATTTTTTCATTTTATTTCTGTGTGCGAAGTTCAAGTCTAATAAAAAATGTAAAATTACCAAAAAGAAGGCCTTGTAAAATAATTGTTAGCTATACTTAAAAAATTATGTCATTAACTGTTTGAAGTTTATTTAAAAAGATTTACGTTTTGTCGTTTTTAAAAGACGTTCAGTTTTTTTAAATGACTATTTCTGTTCTTTGTTTCAAAAATAACAACATAAGAAATAAAGATTTCATTAGCATTTAATTTTTAGAGTCATTTATTTTTGTTCTGTAAGTAAAAATAAGTAATATTTCTTTAATTTTTAATGATTTGTGTACGTTATTTTTTTTTTAAATTGTTGTAATTTTTTAAAGAAAATTCATTAGTTTTTACATACTTGTGTTGGTTATTTTTCTTGTAGACAAAAAATTAAAAAAATTATTTATAGAAATGTAAAAACATGTTTGTATCAAGTGACTTTGGCACGATGGGTAGAGTGTCAGGCCAGATTTTAGTTGATTGCGGGATCGATTTCCCAAAAATTTTATTAAATTTTTTTTTTAAATAAAATTCAATTGAAAAATTTAAAAAAAAAATTCTAGTAAAAATTCCTACCTTTTTTTCAATTTTACAAATTTTTGTTTACCAATAAAACTGTAAATTTACAACTTTTTTTGATGCGATAATACTTACAAGTAATTCTCGTGACTTAACTAGATTTTTTTTTTGTAAAACTACCTTGGAAATTGTGACATTTACGAAAAAATTACAAAGAAAAATTTTAATTTCGATTGAACATTTTTTATTAAAAAACAAGGAAAACTTTTACAACGTTTTTTTTTTTTTTTGGAGTGTAGGACATAACCATGTAAAACTAATAGATAGCTTATAAGAAAAAGTTGCGGTCTGTGATCGGCTCTTGTTATTTCAAAATAGGGTATCTTCACTAAAGGGCACACTGCGATTAAACTAAGCGTATATTTATGTCCATTCGTGCATCTCTTAAAAATGGTTAGGCCATATTTTTCATTTCAAACTTTCAAACTAATTTTTGGCCTACTCTTATATACTTTAAATACATATGAACGTATAATCGTACATAAAAATTTTGTGTATGTATTAGGTCAAAACCTTAAAGATGTTATATATGTAATTTGAATTTATAAGTAAAATTTTTGGGTTAAATGTTTTGTAAAATGTCATTTTGTGACAGCATCTTATGAAACGTAAAATACATATGCTTCATAAATTTCATACAATTTCTTAGATATCTCTTCTCATAAAAGACTATTAATTTTAAATAGCAGTTCGATGCGAGTGTGTGTAGGAGTTTAAAAATTAATGTTAGCTATAGAATTAATATTATAGCATTTGCAAATATTTTATTATCTTTTTAATGATATTATTATCTTCACATTTCAACACTTTATTTTAATAAAGAACGAAAATATTAGAAATTTATCATTATGGTCAGGATGTTTACAAGAAAAAAAAATTATGGGTTGACCTTATGTCCATAAATGTGGTTTGTTTCTTTGGACGACAATGAAACACAAGAACGATTTTTGTAAAGGTATTTTTTTTTTTTATTTTATAATAAAAGTGATATTTTAAACTTCTGTTTTCATTAGTCATGCTATAATGTCATTGTTAGCGATTTAAAAAAAGTGTTTGCTTAAAATAGCAAATACCCAGTAACATTTTTTGGAACAGATTTCTATTGCAATAGATTCCAGAATACATTCTACTGTAATGACAACATTTTTTTTTAATATAAAATAATTTTTCTAAATAACTACTTGCTCTAACAAACGATCCCAGCAAAAGTAAATCGAGATTTTGGCGACACAGCATCTTTTAATAGCATACCGAAGCGCAGCCAAAGAACGCTCTTGAAGATGCAGTAAAATTAAGGGGAACAAATTTTAATTTTTTGTTGAGGTTCTCTATATAAAACTTAAATTATAAAACTATTTTTTGATAAAATTTCATATTTGCTTTTCTTTTTAATATTTTTTACACTTTTTGAATGAAAAAGCATGAGTTTTGGACAAAGCATTACATCTTTATCACATTTTAAATGATGGTAAATAGGCCAACCAAAAAACAGCAAATGCTTATTTGTTATTTCAAAGAATAAACAAATTTCCATTTATATTTTAGAAATTTCTATTTATATATCAGAAATTTCCATTCCCGAGTAAAAATTTTTATATGATGCAATATATAATGATATGTAATACAATATATAATTAAACGCAATTTGATCCGAAAAATGGTGGATGTTTTTGCATTAAAAAAGATCAATTTGTATAAAATATGATTTGATTTCATCCGAGTTTTGACCAGACATTGCCATATATTAGTTGATCTAATTAGATCTAATTGCATAAAAACATGTAAAATCCTGGTGTTTTTTGGTTTGGGTTGAGTTACACCACAGGTCAACGATACATTCACCAAACATATAATTTTCTTAAACAAAAAAATGTTCGGGTACGCTTCGAACCAGATAGGTGATATACATAACCCTAACAAGGAAATGTTTAGGAACATTTTAAAAAGTTTCTTATACTTTGCCTTAAAAACTTAGAAAATTGTTGGTTAAATGGAAACATATAGTGTTATATATGGAACAGAATAGGATATATATAATTTTATATTAAATTATACAGAAAAACAAATTTTGTATTGACCCTCATGTAATTTTATATAATTATATCAACCGTACACCTTTTAATCCGAATCATGATTCAATTATGTATTACTACATATGACTGCATTAAAAAAATTTAGAAAATATCTCACGGATGTATAATCATATATAATTTATTATGTTTGTATCAAGTTATATATTGTAATATATGTTTATTTTTACTCGGGTTTATTAAAATAGAAGTTTAAATTTATGTTTAAGAAATTTCCAATTGTATATTAGAAATTTGAATTTGTATTACTAAAGTTTTCTAAATGCTTTTCAGAAAATGCAATTTGTATTTCAAAAATTTCTATTTGGATTTAAAAATTTAAGAAAATTTTGTTTTAACTAAAAAAAATCCATGTATATTCAGGAAATTTCCAATTTTATGGCCTACACACTTAAATCTTCAGCAAAGCATTATCAAAAGTACAAGAGTACAAAATTTGCAGGCATTTTTTGTATTCCCAGTATTTTACCAGTACATTTACGGGAAATCCGATCCGGGAATTCCCGGGACCCAAACACTTGTACCAACATATCGTTAAATTTTTGTGTATATATTTTTCGGAATATTGGTTATTACTAGGGCAAGTACTTTCATGCATCTAAAAATAGAAAATATGTGCCTATAAAATGCATCTAAAAATCCAAAATATGCATTGAAAATTTAAAAAATATGCATTTTAAAATTATTGTTTTAACAAAAAATAAATAGGGTTGTTAATATAAAATACACTTAAAATATAATGTAAGTAAATTCAACAGAAAATACGTTTGAAACAAATGAAACTTTATTTGAAAAAAACGGACTATTTACATTTCATTTAAAACAAAAACATTTTTCAGTTATTTTTAAATGTTAATTTATAACTGTTAAAGTCCGTAAAAATAACTGTTAAAATCCGTAAAAAATTACTGACAAAATTTTACTGTAAAAACGGTTAAAACAACGGAAATTTACATTCATTTTTATTTATTTTTTTAGAAATATTTTTTAAAAACTTCGAGCCTGAGGATAATCGAACTCATAATTTCTGGCTGATAGTCCAGCACGCTACCCTCTGTGACACAAGCTACTTATATTTTCAGCAATTAACGGACAATAACAAACAAACAAAATTTTTTGACTGTGAAACAGTAACTGTAAAAATTTTATGAGTGTATGGGTTTTTAAACATTTGATGCCCTCTACAATTTTTAAAAAAGTTTTTGTTACTGAAAACCATTTTTAATTAGTAAAATATTTTGTTTTATTGACACATTTTGTGATGTGTCTATAAAACAAAAAAATCCGTTCCAAATATTTGGTTCTAGAACGCAACATATTTCCGTGCAATCAGCGATGCCAATTCAGCGCGTTTTGACCACCCAAAAAGCGCATTTATTAGATCTAGCGCTTTTTGTAAAAAGGCGCTGAACTGGCGCGTTTTCACTTTTTCATTTAGCGCATTTAGCGCATTCTTTATACAACTGATCATTTTGAGAGAAAATGCACATTTTACAAAGGAAACGTCCAAATAACAGTCTTAAATCCATATTTTTTTACGTAGTTGTTGTAGTAAAACCATAGAAATGTAAATCTTTGTAGAAAATTAAAAAAAAAATGGTTTTTATAATAAAATTATATTTAGCAATTTTTTAAACTTTTTCTCTGAATAAGCTTGATGTTTTTTTAATTTATATTAAAACAGTTAAATTAAAAATATTTTTTTAGCGCTTTTTGGCGGTTTTTACTATTATTCATACTAAGCGCTTTTTGAGTAACTGTTTTGCGCGTTTTGCCTGTAAAAAGTTGACATCACTGCGTGCAACCGATTCTACTTAATATTCCAGAATCGATGATTTAATATTACTGGGGCGCAAAAAAATATTTTACTAAAATTTTTATAGAAAAATTTTATTTAGATTAAAAACTTTTTTTTAGGCATTTTTGAAAAAAAAAAATTTAGTGGTTTTTTTTAGTTTAATAAAAAAGGAATGACAAACTTATTTACCCTCCCAGCAAAATTTTTTCGCTTAAAACAATAAGTTCCAGAACCCAGTATATTATCTTGAAATCGATTATACTTATCGTTCCAGAATCAATGATTTTTTAAATTGTCCCAAGAGCAATCGCAAGATGTTTTCTGAAAAATTATTTTACAATAAAAGTTTATTAATTTGTAAAATGTCTCAAAATAGGAAAATTTTAAATTTTAATATGGAAAAAATTTTTAGAATCTAAAAACTTTATTATCTGGATCCAATTTTTGCAAGAAATGCCTCAGAATATCATTTCTGTAAGAAAAAATTATTTTTCTACAAAAAATAGTTGATAAAATTGATTTTTTCTAAGGTTTAGCTATGCATTTATCCCAAAATATGCAAAAATATGCAATTACAAATCGATGGAATTTTATTGCAAATTTCTTGATTCGGATAGATATTTAGGCCCTAATTTTGTAAATCACTCGCGTTGAACACATCACCAACGTTAACGTGAACGCGAGGCTCAAAAAATGTAATTTTGTAAATCACTACGATATTGCGTTCAATTATTACGTTATCACTTGAAATGTCAAATATATTAGAATCGGTGTTGCCAGACATTCTAAAATTGATAAAATTGCCTACCCATTTTGTAGGGGATACACACCCATTATCGTGGGGAAACACATATATATAATAAGGCAACACCTGCAAAGAGAATATTTGAGAACAAAAAAAAAGTAACATAAATTAGTTGAAAAAAACAACAAAAATCACAACGAACAGCTTAGATGTTTTTCTTCTGCCGGAGGAGTTTTTTTACACATTTATTACTTTTTTATTGTATGTTTACATATTCCAACATTATTTATTTGTTTTTGGCTATTTAAAAGCATATTTGTTACATCAACGCCCCAAAATTTTAAGTAATCATTTTGACATTTCAAGTGATGGAAAAACACTCTCTCGCGTTTTACAAAATTCCGGTTTCCATACAAATTGTTCTCAAAACACGTAAGTCAACGCGAAAATAACAGCTTTTCAGTCCTCGCGTTTTACAAAATAGAAAATTGTCCAACGCGAGGTGAAAAGGCCCGTTGCGTTTTACAAAATTAGGCCCTTAGTTTGTTGTATGATAAAAGTGTAGAGTTAAAACATGCATTTTACTGAAAGTACTTGCCCTAGTTATTACAACTGCGACATCAAATCATACATGTATGATTTTGATTATGCATACATATTCCTTTCTATTAATCGAAACTGTTATCATTTCGTAATGAGAATAATACAAACTTTTTTTTTTGAAAGAAATGTTAACAACATCATTTCATGAAACACATCAGTGTTGCCCGATGAAAAATATTTTGTAAAAATAATGCTAATACGTTGCGTGTTGTGGTGCTGCTTACGGCAAACAATAAGTTAAGGAAAAAATAATAAGAGAATACTATTAGCTTTCTTTAGGTGTTTACCCCAGTATAGGGTGTCATAACTTTAATTCGGTTACACAAAATTCGCTGAGATGGGGATAAGAAAAGTGAAAATAAATTTTTTGTGTATGCAGTTGTGGCATTTGTTGTGTTAATATATTTTCAAATATTCTTTAACGGGACACACTAACGCAAATGTAAGGGTGTACTTAATAATAGTGTAATCGTCAATATAGATTCAACATTAGAATATGCTGCACCGATTTTTACAGTGGTAAGAAAAAAGTGCCTGCTTGCCAATCAGAAAGAAAAACATATAAACAAAAATTTAAAATTTCTCTAAATTTTTCCAATTTTTTTTAGCTTTTGAATATTTAAAATATTTTATTGAGTTTTTTTTTTTTTTTTATTTAATTGTTGGAAATTTCTGAAATTTTTAAACTGTGTTTTTGTTTTCTTCTTACAAAATCATAGACATAAAAAAACGTTTCACACGGGAAAACGTGTTTTTTATGTGCTTTAAAGTTTAAACTCTTAACAAGAAGACTTTTTAACAATTTTTTTTTATTTAAAAAGCCTCAAGATACTGGGGAACAATCGCCAAAGTCTACAAAAGAGTCACTGAAAGTATTCCTACAAAACTGTTAATTACACTGAGGAAAATAACTTGAAATTAAATAAACACTGTTATTTATTTAAGTAAACAAATTTTTTTGAATTTACTTCAACTTATCTTAATATAAGGTGGTTTTACTTAAAACAAAGAAAATAAACTTGAAGACAGTACATGCAAATACTTAAAAAAGCACAAAAGTTTTCCTTAATTTGTTTTTTTAAATTAAGTTAAAAATTCTTTACATTTATGGCGAATTGATTGCATTTATGAAGAAAAGGGTTTATTAAAAAATTTTGTTTTACTTAAAAGAAAAAAAATTAAATTGTGTGCAAAAAAAATTAATAAGTACGTAACTTATTTAAAAATAGTATAGACATTTTCAAGACCTTGAATCAAATAATTACTAATCTTTAATTCCAAAACGCATTTTCTTTAATTTAATCAATTTTTGTTTTAATTTAAGAAAAAAGTAATCTTTATTTAATTGATTTCATTGACTTTATTTAAATCCATATCTTCATCAGTTTAAGAAAGAATTTACTTAACTTAAGGAAAAAATACTTTAGGTATTTTGGGGACCCCATCTGGTGGTCCATCTGGAGACCACATGAGACTATAACTTTAAATCCGAATTTAGATTTTCGCGGAATTTTCAAATGCATATAGCTTTGCAAATACTGCAGATACGAAAATTTTTTTTGTAGTCCTTAGTTTGAAGAATATGACCGCCAAAGAACCGAAAGCCCACCGTGTTATAGTTTTCGAGTTATTTCATGATCAAATTTCTCAAGACCCCATTCCAATATCTCGAAAACTAAGCAAGATAGAGCGATTCTGACCAACATTTTGGATCAAATCAATAGTGACCCTATAAAAGTGTACGCATCCCAGCAAAACTTAGATCACCAAATAAGGTATAAAATAAGGTATAGGATCTCTTATTTTATACATTGCAGCATTGATGATTTTAACAGGCGATGAGACTCAAAGTAATGCATCCACATTATCACAAAGAATACCAGTAAGGTATAAAATAAGTCATAAATTTATAACGAAGAATACGAGTAAGATATATGATATTTTATAGGTTGTGAGAAATGAAATAATATAGCATACCAGTAGATAATATATAAGGTGTTATGAGTAGTGAAAAAGTAATTTTGTATTAAATTTACTCACGTGATTGTAAGTGAGTGTAAGTAGATAAAATATGATCGTGAGTGTGTGTCGTTAGAAATTTCCTGTCGTGAGCCCATCTCTAGTTTAAACTTATGCATTTTTTTTATAAAATAATTATTTTTTATGTTATTGCAATGGATTATGCATCCAAATATAAATAATGCATTATTTCAAACTTTCAAATAATACATAATGTATAGTGTTTATAAAAAACCGACATTTTGGAAAACCGGTTTTTCGGTTAACCGAAAATCAGCTTAACCGGTTTTCTCGGTTAAACCGGAATAAAAAAACCGGTTAACCGGTTTTTTTTTTCTTTAACTGACAAACCCAAAAAATAGTTTAAAATAGTCTAATTTTTTTTAAAATAAAAAGCGAATATAACTTATGTTAACATATTTGTTTCTTTCAGCAAAGTTGGTAACTGTTAACCTTTAAAGATATCGGTATTTAAATACGGAGCTTTATTTTCCCATACTCACCGGAGCTTTAATATAATTTTTATTGACTTTATTAAAAACAAATCATTATTTCGTGTTGAATTGTAGTACCGTATTTTACTGTGATGTTTTTTTATTGACATTTGATCCATTAACAGGAATTTTAGTATCTGGTTAACAAAACTTATAAAATGTTCAATGAAAGTATATAAAAAAATCCTAACAACGGTGAGTAATTCAAATATCTACCAGATTCAGAATAAAATTCCTATTTGAAAAATAGTTTCTTAAAGACAAAACTTAAGACTTTCTTTCTCACGAATTTTCAAGGTGTTTTCACTGAAATTTTGAAATTATCATAAAAGAATAAGTATTTACCCATAATATTTACAAAAATAGTCCGTTTTAAAAAACCGGTTAACCGACAGAAAAAAACCGGTTTTCGGTGCACCGGAAATTTTAAATTCCGGTTAACCGGTTTGCAAAAAAACCGAAATTTTGGGAAAAAACCGTTTTTTCGGTTAACCGGTGAACCGGTTTATAAACACTAATAATGTAACCAAAAATAAGTCATCCATGATTTAATGTTTAGAAATAATAAATATGAAATTAATTTTTTCCAATAATTAGGCATTACGTAGCAAATTATTAGTAATGCATTATTTTTCACTTGAAAATAATACGTTGTGGAACAAATGTTTGGTAAGACATCCTAAAAAATGCTACAAATAAGGTATATACATTACCTGGTAATGTGTTATATAATCACTACCCATTACCAAAGTTTTGCTGGGATATACTCATGGGCGAACCCCATAAATTGGGGGCCCGTAGGGTCCTCACATTGGGACTCCGTAGGGTCCACAGAATCCGTAAGTGTAAGGAAATTTTTACTTATTTAAAAAAATGTTTTTCCTCTGGATAAAAACAATTAAACTTATATTAAGTACAATTTTACTTACTTTTAAGATAAGTTTTGCTGGGTATTAAGGCATTTACTTAAATGCCTTACTACCCAGCAAAACTTAGATTACCAAATAAGGTATAAAATAAGGTATAGGATCTCTTATTTTATACATTGCAGCATTGATGATTTTAACAGGCGATGAGACTCAAAGTAATGCATCCACATTATCACAAGGAATACCAGTAAGGTATAAAATAAGTCATAAATTTATAACGAAGAATACGAGTAAGGTGTAAAATATATGATATTTTATAGGTTACGAGGAATGAAATAATATAGCATACCAGTAGATAATATATAAGGTGTTATGAGTAGTGAAAAAGTAATTTTGTATTAAATTTACTCACGTGATTTTAAGTGAGTGTAAGTAGATAAAATATGCTCGTGAGTGTGTGTCGTTAGAAATTTCCTGTCGTGAGCCCATCTCTAGTTTAAACTTATGCATTTTTTTTATAAAATAATTATTTTTTATGTTATTGTAATGCATTATGCATCCAATTATAAATAATGCATTATTTCAAACTTTCAAATAATACATAATGTAAGCAAATATAAGTCATCCATGATTTAATATTTAGAAATAATAAATATGAAATTCATTTTTTCCAATAATCATGCATTACGTAGCAAATTATTAGTAATGCATTATTTTTCACTTGAAAATAATACGTTGTGGAACAAATGTTTGGTACACTCAAAAAAAAAAAACTGGAAAGTTAACAAAAAATTTAGTTAATTTTAACTAAAAAAGCACCTGATTTTGGGCCTACTAAATTTTTAGTTAATTTAACTAAAAATATTTAGTTAACTTTTCGTAGAACGAATTTAGCAAAAAAAACCGTAACTTTAACTAAAAATTTAGCTGAAATTTCGTAACGTTTTTATGTACATATATTAACAAAAAAATTAGTTGAATTCAGCTAAACTTTTTGTTACTTTTCGTAAACTAAAATTTAGAAAATATTTTGTAAAAAATTAAAAGTTTATTTTTTCTATTTTTTCATCAGCTTAAGTAGAAATTATGAGATTTGCATAGGAGGCTTCGCAAGAAATTCCACTTAACAAATTTGTTACGAAAAATCAGCAAATTAATTATTAAAAATTCGTAAACTCAGTTTTGAAGTCAACAAAAAAAATTAATTCAAAATTTGTTAAAAACTAGTATTTTCGTAAATTGAACTTAACTAAAAAAAGTAGTTAAAACGCTGATTTTAACTAAAAATTTGCTAAAAAGCCAGTAAACTCGAGTTAACAAAAAAAAATTAGTTAACTTTACAGTTTTATTTTTTTGAGTGTAAGACATCATAAAATAATGCTACAAATAAGTTATATACATTACCTGGTAATGTGTTATATAATCACTACCCATTTCCAAAGTTTTGCTGGGTATGTTTTAGGAAAAAATATACTAATATGAAGAATTAATATCTTTGGAGCCCTCGCACCCCCTTCTTTTTTTAAATTAAGTTCAACATTCTTTAAAAATGGTATATTTTTTTTTCAGTGTTGGCGTGAATGAACCAGTGTGGATACTAAAGGTGTCCTAACGACTAAGGTAATTTTTCAAAATCACATTTTAATACCTGGCAGGGTCCTAAATTGTAGTTAAGTAAATAGAAATGCGTGAGCTAAAATTTGGGACAATCAAATAAAAATTACTCGTGCCGAAAATGGATTGAAGTTTTGGGACATTCTTATGCAAGAACACTCTTATAAAAAATTCCGAAATCGTGGTTTTGGTCTACAGGCGCTGATTTTTAAGACAAAAATTATTTTTTTTTACCGAATTCCTCTCAAAAGTTGACAAACTGTTGAGTATGTTATGTAAAAAGTAGTAAAAAAAATGCCTGCAAATTTTGTACTCTTGCCCAAAACATTAAATCATGATAATGGCCTCTGTTCTGTCTTTCACAACTTTTCAATTCACATGAAAATTTCCGAATCACATGAAATCAAGTTTAGTGTTTTGTTGATTACGTTTTCATTCGAAGTTGAAATCAAATAACTAAAATTTAAAAAATTATAAGGAAAAAAGTGCATTCGTTTTACTTTCACCAAATTTTATTTTTGTGAAACAAAACGAAAAAGAAATTCGGATGTGAAATCTAGAACACCAAAAAAATTCGGAAATTTTCATTTTCACATTTTTTATGTGAATTACTTTTTTTGGAACAGAGGCCAATGTTTTGCGGAATATTTGGGTTTACTTGCCAAAGCAAAGTTTTTTTAGAAAAATAATGTTATATTACTTTGCTATTCCATGCACAACAAATTGGAATATCAGTCGAGGACCCCATTAAAAAACTAAAAGAGCTGTACATTTCGTAAGTGAGTGCAAAAATAAGTGCAAAAAAGTGTTTTTACATTTTGCAGAGTATAAAAGATTCCTCACCAAAGAATATAACACTCTCACTTGTTAAATGCACATTTGATAAAAAAAAATGGAAAATTAATATGCGAAAAGCTTAGACTTGGTGAAAACATAGTTTTGGTAAAAAAAAAAAGATTTTTTTTTCACAAAAAACAAAATTATTTTAAAAACAATTTAATGAACCCAAAATTTTCGATGAAAAAAAAAACTTTGATGAAAAAAAGTTTTTAATGAATTTTTTTCATTAAAAGAAACATTTTTTGATGAAAAAAAAATGATGAAAAAAAAAAATTAAGAAAAAATTTTGGTGACAAAAAAAAGATAATAAAAAATTTGATAAAAAAATTTGATGAAAAAAAATTGACGAAAAAAATATGATAAAAAAATTGTAAAAAGAAATATGATAAAAATAAAGTTATGAAAAAACAAGTAGAAAAGTAAATTCGACTTTGCCGAATCTTTGGATACCCTCCACAATGCCTTTTTAAAGGATAGTACATTTTTAACGTGAAGAAAATTAACAATTTTGATTAGAAATATTTTATTTTGAGTAAAAAACAATTTTTTGTCATTAAAAAAAAAAAAAAGAAAAATTAAAATTTTTTTTTTTTTTTTGAATTTAAAACTTTCCTCGAGTGTAATGTTTTTTTACTGTAAAAATATTTTTGAGTGAATGCACGTACGTATGTACACAAAATATTGACATTTTTGTAAAAAAAAACTAAATTTTTTTTGAGTGTAAAATTTTTTTGAGTGTATATTTTTTTTGAGTGTAAAATTTTTTTTTTAGTGTAAAATTTTTTTGAGTGTAATTTTTAAGTTACCAATGCTTTTAAAACTAAACAAGTTTAAAAAGCATTGCTTTTAAACTAAACTAGTTTGAAAAGCATTGCTAAGTTACCACTTGCTTTTTAAACTTGTTTACCACGTGGCAATTAAGATGAACCCAATCTGAAATTAGGGGTTTTGCTTATAACTTTTGAACCACTGGATTGATTGAGCTGAAATTCAATACCAAACAGACCCGGGGAACGGAAAATATACATGCCACGTTTCAGCGGTCTCATTATTGTCTTTCGAAAGTTATCGTATTTTTTATCTCGTAAATTCGCGAAAAACCCTTGCCGAAATTTACTGTTTTGTTCATAACTTTTGAATCACTGGACCGATTTGGCTGGATTGCGATAGCAACCTGACCAGGTAAATGACCAATATATATGCCAAACTTCAGTAGCCTCTGTAAAGTCTTTCAAAAGTTGGCGTGTTTTCTACGGACATTCAGACAGACGGACGGACGGACGGACATCGCTAGATCGACTTAAAATCGATCGAGGATCATGAATATATATACTTTATGGGGTCCTCGACCAATTTTTCGATGTGTTACAAATGGAATGACAAACTTATATATACCCTCTATCACTAGAGTGGAGGGTATAAAAAGCTTGATGAAAAAAAAAATTTATGAAAAAAAAATTTATGAAAAACTAGTTTGATGAACAAAAATTAATGAAAAAAAAAAATTATAGAAAAAAAAATTGATGAAAAAAATTGAAAAAAAAAAATTAGATAAAAAAGAATAATGAGAAAAAAAATTATGATGGAAAAATTTTTATGAAAAAAAATTTTTTTGATAAAAAAAAAATGAAAAATTATGATGAAAAAAAAAATTTATGAAAAAAAAATTTGATAAAAAATAAGTTTGATGAAAAAAAAAAAAAAGTTTGATGAAAAAATAAAAAAAAATTGATGAAAAAAAAAAAATTTTTTTTTTGTTGAAAAATAATTATGTTACTTTTTATTCACCAGCTGGTGAAAAACGGTTTTATTCACCATGAGGTGAATTATTATCCAAGTTACAAACCCAAGTTATTAAAATTTTTAGTATTAAGAAAATGAAAATAGTAATTCTTGTTTTCGTTTTCGTTTTCGTTAGTTGTTAGCTTATATAGTCAAACTGAGGTGGCGTCTTGCAACTTTTTTAAAATTAGACAGCAGCCTAAAAACATTATCATGTTAAAAAATTAAAACGCGATTTTGATCCACAGATGCTGATCAGCATCGCGATTTTTAAGATTAAAATTTTTGTTTCATAATGTACACAAGACATCCAAATTTTGAGCCATATTTTTCAAAAAAGTCAAACAAGAGTTTTCAGAAAAATCTGAATCAGTGAACTAAAATCATGGTTCTAGAATTTTGTTGACAAATTCATGTTCAGTATGCAAAATTTAGTATGAAAACATGTAATGCATGATGAAATTATTAAAAAAAAAATATTTATAATTTAGTTATTTGAAAAGATAGGGGGTTTTGCATTCAGAAAAATTAATTGTGTTAGATATAGAGAAAACCAAAAATGCAAATAAAATAGCAAAAAAAAAATATTTTTTTTCTGAATTTTACACCAGAGCACAGAGGGACACAGACAGTATTTTCCGTCCAAAAGTCACTTTTTTGCATTTCGCAAAAAATTTTAACGCCATTATGTTGGGCACACTTAGAAGTAGTTCTTCCAACATATTTTAAATATTCCGATAACACCTGTTCAAGCTGCATAGCCCCAAGGTCAAAAAAGCTATTGGAAAATAAGAACATTATGAATTTTCACTTTTGAAATTTAAAGACTTATGTCCACATTTCATATTCATTTGTGATTTTTTTTTATATACTCCAACCACAATATGGAAGCATTCTTACTTTGTGTATTGCATCGAAATATCGGTGGACGACCCCTTAAAGGGTATATATTATTGATCCATGATCGATTCTAAGAGATTCTACCGATGTCCTTTCGTCTTTTTGTCTGCCCGTCTGTCTGTGGAAGACTCGACTGGATTGTATCCAAACCAATACAGCTAGATCCCTGAAATATGCCATGAATAAGCATTATGGTCACTAGAGCACCCATATGTGCATAATTGTTTTTTTTATCGCTCCCCGCTCATTTCCAGTTGAGTTGAGAGTAAAAAATAATATCTATCCAGAAATTGGACTTCTAGGTTGCAATCAGGCCAAGCGGTTTGAACTTTTGACCTCAAAAATGGGCTTAAAAACCTTTATAGATTAATTTGGCTGTAACTCTGAAACTAAAAGTTTTTCGCAATTAACTTTCATAACAATTTTTTGTAGATTCAAAATGCAAATATTTTTCTCTCAGACTGTTTTGACCTAAAAATGTCCGATCGCGGTGTTTTAAGCGGTTAAAGTCGAAATTTGGGTTAAAACTTCTTTTTAAAAAAATCTAGTAAATGTTTAAATTGGGGAAAATTTGAGCTCTTTGCACAGTTCACTAGGGTATTGAATGTAGTTTTCCAAAAAAAAATTTTTTTGCAAAAATATATCGACCCTTCCATGAAAAATTGCCAAAATCCTACTCTGAACCACAATTTTTTTAACTCTAACCACGTTATGGGGATATAGTCACTTTGTCATTGCGTGTTTTACGCATCGAAAGATGACTCTAGGATTCCACATAGTATATATGGGGTATTCCATGCCAAATCGGATGCTTGGAAATTTTTAATTTTATATTTTTTAAATTTTTTAGTACACTTAAAAAACCCATTTCAAGTAAATTTTGAGATCTTTTTTGATAATCCGTTCAAAAAATATCGAATTAAAAACAAAATCACGCTTTTTTCTGTTTTTACCTATCACTTCTTTAAAAATGGTCAAAATTCGAAACAATTTGTTGAAATTTTAGTTTTTTCTTCAAACTGTTTTAATAAAGATTGGAAGACAACAAAAAAAAAATTCAAAAACCGCTGAATATATTAATGACCATAATCCCACGATCTACTTAAGCTTAAAATTTTAAGAAAATATTCAGTTTACCACGAAAAATTAAAAAAAAAATCAAATAAAAAATTTTAAGAAAAGAGTGTGAGAGAAGAGAATCACATATTAGAACACTTTAAGAAATTTTTAATAAAAAAACAAAATTAAAAAAAAAAATGTTGACCATTTTTGAATTTGTTATGATAAAAATACGGAAAACGATAGTTTTTTTTTTTTTGAAAATTCGATATCTTTGGAACGGGTAATTTAAAAAAAATTTGAAATCTCACTTGGATGGGGGTTTTAATGGGTTTTAAAAAAATGTAAAAATAATAAAAAATCTAAAATATATATTTAGGGAAATCCTAGACAGATGTTTCGGAAACTCACGGAATTACAAAGTGAGTATTCGCCTATATTGAGGTTAAATAGTAAAAAAATTTGATTCAGACTAGAACTTCGGATTTTTTCATGGAAGGTTCGATATATTTTTGCAAAAAAAAAAAAAAAATGGAAAACTACATTCAATACCCAAGTGAATTGTGCAAAGAGCTCAAATTTTCCCCAATTTAAAAATTTACTAGATTTTTTTAAAAAAAAGTTTTAACCCAAATTTCGACTTTAACCGCTTAAAACACCGCGATCGGACATATTTAGGTCAAAACAGTATAAGAGAAAAATCTTTGCATTTTGATTCTACAAAAAATTGTTATGAAAGTTAATTGCGAAAAACTTGTATTTTAAGAGTTACAGCCAAATTAATCTATAAAGGTTTTTTAGCCCATTTTTGAGGTCAAAAGTTCAAACCGCTTGGTCTGTTTGCAACATAGAAGTCCAATTTCTGGATAGATATTATTTTTTACTCCCAACTCAACCGAAAATAAGCGTGGAGCGATAAAAAATACACTTTTGCACATCCCATACATTTTGTGGGTGCTCTAATGGTCACGGTATGTATGTTCAAAAATGGGCAAAATCGGACAAGGGGGAAAAAAGTTCCCCCTTGTAGAACTAAAACAACCTCCTAAAAAATTACATTTATTTTTTTTTTTTTTAGCCAAATGATACATTTTTATATGAGAAGAACATCAGTGTCCTTTACGTGGACCAAGGAGATAAGGAAAGACTATTTTTTGGGTTCCATCTTCCTTTCTAGGGCGTGCTTATAAAAAAGGTCGGTCGCCATATAAAACAACTTCTTCAAACAAACCATCAAAATCGCACTTTCACCAAAAAACTTATGCAGTGCCACCATATTTTATCCGGCATGGGCTTAGTATTCTAAAGCACTTGATTAACTAAAGTTTCTGACGCCATATTGGATTCGCCATTTTAAATTTTGATTTTTAAGCATTGAGTTTTGTATTTTTGAGCTCATTTAAAAATTGTGGAACCCAAAGACTTTGGGATTACAACTTCAAAAATATTTATTCGAATTTTAAAAATTTTGACATATTTTAAAATCTTTAAATCAACAACTCTTCCCACTGTGTAGTAAAATTAAACTGTTTAAAGAATTTTTGTTCTTTTAACCAATCAAATTACAAACGAGGTTTGTTTCTGGCTTTTGAATTGGAACATAGGAAAAAAAAATGGTGTTAATGAAAACCCATGAGTACTAAATTCGTAAACGATAAACTGATGGCATGTGCTTATACAAACTGATATTAAAGAATTAATACCAGAAAATGAAAATTGCACAGAAACGTTAAAATAGTAATTTGAAAACGAAAAAAAAAAAAACAAACAATACCACCACTACCAATTATAAGAGAATGTTGATATAATTAGGTCAAATTTACGCAAACAAAATTAACATTTAGATTTAATTTGGGAATTTTAAGCAACCAAATGAAAAAGTACTTAATTTTAATGTTTACTCTGGCCAAGTTCAAGTATTAAAGTATTTAGAAATCACTTACAAACTTATACCCAAAAGTACTTTTTAAACCAGATTCTGTAGTTATAACTAAACTTTGTATGTATAGTAAAGTAATATTACTGAAAAAAAAAAAAAAAAACTTTTGTAAAAAGAAAAGATTATCAAATGTGTCAAAACATGAAACTAAGGAAGAAACAATATGTTGCATAACTCGATAAACTTGAACAAGAGATAGTACGAGATTTTTATTATATTTTCTTTAAATGTCATATACATACATTAAATTGTAACATTATTATGTGCTTGTGTCCTTAGACCAAATCATGAGAGAAAACAAATAAAATGATAAAAAAAAGTTGCAAATTTAAGAATAAAAGTTAGTAAAAGGCGACCATTGTGGACACGTTTTGTCTCAAAATTGTTAAGGAACCAGCTAGGGCACCAGACGCGGGCGGATCCAGGAAAAAACAAGAAAAGAAATGTCGGCTTTTACTTTGTAAAAAAAAGTGTTGTTAAAAAAATTGGCAAGAGAAATTTATATAAAAAAACAAATGTTTAAAAAAAATTTTGTGCGGAAAATTGACACGAATTATGACGTTTTTCGCATTTTTTCGATCGCCGGGTAAATTATGGTTAGCTTTGGTCTAAAAGCTCTATGTTTAAATTTTTAGCCTAATTGAACAAAATTAACCAGTGCCATTGGTGTGTTAAAGTTTTGCCCCAAAAAAAAAAAAAAATGTTTTCCATACAAACCAATACAAACAAAATTTTAGCTTATTAATGACTAAAATTTAATTTTTTGGGATAAACACTTCCGCTTCAAAATGGCATTCGAAAAAAATTTTAGGGCCGTTGGAGTCCTACTCTAAAATTTTAAAATTTGTTTTTTTTTTTTTAGTTTTGACTTACTGTGCGATTCGCTATCTCGGTCGAAGTGAGTGACTACAAAATTTGTACGTAAAACAAAAACAAAAAACTCAAATTTGTTTTTGTTTTACGTACAAAATTTCTAGTCACTCACTTTGTACGACATACTGAATCACGGCATTAAAAGGATTTCAGCTCTGATATGTTTTGAATGATATGTACATTGTACATATCCACAAAACAATGTTGTTGTATATCACAAAATCTTTTTTAAATTTCAACTCAGTGAAACTGAAATAATAGCCCAGGAAAATAAGGGGTCATCGGCGGAAAATCGGATAGGTTCTCTGAAAATTTTCACAGACCTTTGTTTTGACAATATAAATAAGAAAAAAAGTCCCAAGAAATCACCCGTGTCCTTGCTGAGATATTGAGGTCAAAAGTCACAAAAACGGGGTTTTATACAGTTTTTTTTCTAATATCTCGCTTGATATGCGTCATACGCTTTAAGAGTCCATTACAAAACTTGTAGAATATAAAATTATCTACAATATGTTCCTGAATACTTTTTTCGTATCTTTCACCGTTTCTGAGATATTAAGGCCAAAATTCACAAAAAAACAGATGTTTTACAGTTTTTTGCTAATAGCTCGCTTGATATGAGTGACACGCTTTAAAAGTTAATTAAAGAACATGTACAAATTTCTTTTTATAATTTTTTTCGTATTCCTCACCGTTTTTGAGATATGGGCGAATTTATCTTTAATTTATGAATATTATAGGGGGGCACAAAATAATGACACCAAACATAAAAACTGAAAAGGGCATATCTTTAAAACGGAATCGTGTATTACTAAAAAATAAAAAGTGCTACGTAGATAATAAATCTAGCTTTTATTTGAGTCTGATCTAGAGCTGATTGTGTAATTAATGCAAATGCTGCGAAATTTGACAGAAGGTCGATTTGTAAAATTATGTTATTTTAAAATATTTTTTAGTGTAGAGATATTAAAAAAGCAACAAAAAATATTTCGTGTGTTATAAAAAAAGTTGGAGGTCATAAATTAAATGGCCTAAGAAACGGGTGTCTCTCACAACACAATCCTGGTCTGAAACATTTTATTGATCGGTAAGTTATATGATACCTGAAGATAAACAAAACGATTATTACTAAAAATACAAAATTTTGAACTTAGAAAAAATCTAGTTTTTTTGGGAAACATATTGGGAAACCTGTATCAAAAAATATTTTAATATAATTTTATTTTCTAGCTCGACTCTCGTAGCATACACTTAAAATGAAACCTATGTCAAAGCTGCAGAAAAATCTGCACAGTTTGAGTTAAATGAGAAAATCTTTCGAGACAGCAGAAAAATCTGATGATTTCAGCTGAAAATTTCCTGATTTCAGCTGAAAATTCCCTGATTTTATCAGAAAAATCAGCCCATTTTAGCTGAAAAAATCTGTTGATTTCAGCTAGCCAATCTAATGATTGGTTAAAAAAAAAAACCTTTTTTTAAAGATATTTCTTTAAAATTAGAAAAATATCCTGCTGACTTCTGTTATTTTCTATACTAAATGACTGAAAACTTAGTAAAAAGATCTATTTCAGCAGAAAAATACGCTTAAAGTTTGAAGCTGAAAGTTGTTAACAGATTTTTTGACATAGTTTTTCTTCATGAGTGTATTCATAGATTACACAATCTGTTCTGATCAGACTCAAATAAAAGCTAGATTAATTGTCTACGTAGCACTTTTTATTTTTTTAGAAATACACGATTTCGTTTTAAAGATATGCCCTTTTCAGTTTTCATGTTTGGTGTCATTATTTCGTGTCACTGGAAACCCCAACGATAGAATTGAATTCTGATGGCAGAATCGAATTCAGAAGGTCAAAATACATAAGGATTAGTGGATCTAGTTTCTAGGTCAGAAGCTTTTTTGTTTTTTTGTGATGCAGTGTTAGTGAAGCCACCAGATTTTTTTCATAAAATCTTAAATAAATTTAAGTTAAAGCTTATACTATATGCTTTATTATCACAATGTATAAGGAATAACAACCTCTTACATTTTTTTTTATATTCCATCAAGTATTAAAAATACTCCAATTATGCAACATTTTACAAAAAAACAACAAAAATATTTTTACAACAATTTTCAAAAAACAAAAAAAAAAAAAATAAATGTATTTGAAAATGCCTGAAGTCAAAGACTCTCAATGATAAAGATATCTGAAGTCGCTCGACTCCTGTTAACGCCGCTCTGGCTAACTATACTTTTACAGAGGACGAATGAACAAACAAAAACAAAAATTGAAAAAAAAAATATTGCAATTTACCGTTTTTCCGACTTAATGGAGCGTTTTTTTTGCATTTAGCAATAAAAAAAGTTTTTTTTGTTGATTATCGGGAAATCCAATGACATTTTATTTGCTAAGAATTTGTTTTGAAAGGTGTTTCTTTAATAATATTACCATAGTAATTAGAAATTGATACATTTTTTCAAAATTTATTAAGCGCTTTTTCGATATAAAAAGTTAGCATTGTTTGTAACATAATCGTATTTTCCTCGTCTAACAGTTTTCGTACCTTCTGTAAAAATGTTGCAAAGGTTTGTGAGCGAGATGCGAGGAGCTTGCTGAAGTATATGGTTCCATAATAAAAAATTACCTTTGAATGAATAAATACAAAAACAAAAATCTAGAAACAAGTTGATTTTAAATTTTTAGCACAATATTCAAAAACACCAAAAATTATTTGACTTTGACGGCAGATTGCAAGAAAAGTAAACAATTTAGAATAATAGTTGTGACAGATAATTTTGTGCAATTTTATATACTTTAACCCTAAATTAACAATGTTTGTAAAAATTTTTCAGTTTTGAATAAAGCGCCACTTTTGATTCATTTCAACCCAATGCACTGTGGGCCAGCTTCCCTGAATTTTGGCCATAAATAGACCGCTTGACCTATATGTCAAAAAAGTATTGCATATGGGTGTTAAAGGATCGCTGATCACGATTATGGAAAAAAAATTTCAAAATTCAAAATGGCGGATCCAAAATGGCGGACATGATTTTTTAATTATTTGTTTATTGTGTTTAATATAATCATTATCGATGTATTTGGGGTCGTTAATAACGAATATGAGCTCAGACTTTTAATATTCAAAATGGCGGATCCAATATGGCGACAAATTCAAATTTAAGATTTTTTATATGTTGTCTCTTTTGTCCAAAAACTTCGATTTTAATGGGTTTTCGGATGCTAAAACTGATTTTGGAATTAAAGATTTGAAATTCAAAATGGCGGATCCAATATGGCGAATATGCTTTTGTAATTCTTAGCTAATTGTACTTAAATTAGTAATTTTTGATGTATTTTGGGTCGGTAATTACGAATATGGGCTCCGATTTTTTAAATTCAAAATGGCGGATCCAATATGGCGTCAAATAAAATATTATGTTTTTTCTATGTTGTCTAATTTTGATGGTTTTTGGAATGCAAAATATGATTTTAGAATCAAATATTCAAAATAGCAATATCCAATATGGCGGACAAGATATTTAAATTATTGATTAATGTTTCAAAATATTACTAGGAAATGATTGCGCAACACGAATACGAACTCAGATTTTTTGAAATCAAAATAGCGGATCCAAAATTTGGGACATAGCTTTATAATAAAATGTACAATGCTTGGATTTCTAAGTTTTTATAAATCCCTCTTTTTGCTTTTATCACAAGATTTTAATAAAATATTTCTCTTTTAAATGCGTCAAAAAGTTCATATATTCAGTGGCTTATTTAAGAGAGAACTTTTTTATTTCCAATTAGTTTTGCCATCCTAAATGTACAAATAACTTACAATTTCGTAAAAAATATTAAAAATGCTATTGCCAAAATATGCCCGCTTAAATGCGTTACCAGCTTTAATGTTTAGCACTAGATATGGACGCTGGTCACGTGAATTACGCGTGATCGAAAGTGAGCGTGATTCAAATTTTTTGTTCGTGAGTGAGAAGTGAGTGAGAAAATTTTTTTCGTGAGTGATTCGTAGTGAGTGAAATTTTTTTGCGTGAGTCAAAATTATTTAATTGTATTGATTCAGTTTTTACAATTTTTTTCGTGTTTTAAATGTTTAGCGTGAGTTACGAGTGAGCGTGAGTCCCACGTGAGTGGTGTTTTGTTTACTCACGTAAATAGTGAATAAGTGTGAGAAAAAAAAACGATTTTTTTGCGTGAGTCAACGTGAGTCAAAATTCACTCACGTGCCCATCACCACTTATCACGCCAATGTTGTCAAAGTGGGACATTTTTTATTAGAAATCAATAGAAACAAAAATATCCAAAAAAAATTTTGAAGGTCCATTTTAGGGCATTTCTAAACGTCATGTTTTGGTTTATTGCCTCTAGATCAAAAGTTTATGAACGGTCGCACTGGGTCGCAAAAATGTGAATAGAATACATTGTCAGAGACATATCGTAATTCGAGGTTTGTCAATATCGTTTGGACTTTTTTGGACTTTGGTGTTGAAAAAAGGCGGATTTCAACAAAACTATGAATTTCCATTACTTTTTTTTTTAAAAATAAGCTTATACCATACTTTTTGGCAGTTTATCTCATGTGTTGGACAAACAGGTATGTCTTTAGGAGAAATTCGCCAAAAATTTGAAAAAATATTGTGTTGAAGTACAAAAAAAAATTATTTGTTTCATAAATAAAAAATATAAAAAAAATCTCAAACTTTGACTTTAACCTCATGCAAAAAAAAAACTTTGAGCTATAATAAAAAGATATTAAACGCGAACAAAATTCAAGATGTCGACATTCCGAAAAAATATTTTTAAATATGTGTTGCCTTACAGACCTTATTGGCCAAAAAATGGAAATCCTGGCCCACAGTGCAATGTGCGCCGGGCAAATTATGGTTAGCTTTGGTCTAGGAGCGCTATGTTTAAATTTTTTGCCTAATCAAACAAAATTAACCAGTGCCTTTAGTTATATATTGTGAATACTACTAATAACTTTACCCTTTCCCCTCACTATATATTTACATTCCTTATTATATTATATATTTCCATTATCTTGTTTTCCTTAAATATGTAAATTATTATCATCTCACTCTCTTATACTGAATTATCTAATGTTATCTTTCACGCTCAATTATTCTATTCTTCTTTCATTTTTTATTATTTTGTATTATCGTTATTTTCACATTATTTAAACTTTATTTACCGTTACATTTAAACTATATAAAAAGAGAAGTTTTTAAATATAAAAGTTAGTTGTAATTTAGAACTCATAAGAAATGTTTAATGATTAATAAAAACATTTAAATAAAATTATAATATTATAAATCTTAACGCACGGTTTCGTTTTAATTAATTCTTTGGGGTTTAAAGTTTTGCCCCAAACAAATTTTTGTAAGGGAGTTTCATTTACATCTACAAGGTGCGGAGCCCCCAAACCGAATTCGAAAGAAAAAAAGAAAGAAAGAAAGAAAGAAAGAAAGAAAGAAAGAAAGAAAGAAAGAAAGAAAAAAAGAAAGAAAAAAAGAAAGAAAGAATCACTCAAATTTTCTAAAAAAACTGTGAATTTTTCTATATTAAAGTTGTCTTAGCATAAAATACTTTTCCTTAAAAGCTGTTCAGAATCTGATACTTTTCTATAAGAAAAATGTCTTCAGAATCTGAGATTTTTTCTAAAGGAAAACGTTTCAGAATCTAAGTATATTTTGAAAGGAAAACTGTTTCAGAAAATGTTTCAAAATCTTGGAATTCTTCTAACGAAATAATATCTCAAAAAAAAAAATACGTTTTCTTTGTGAAAATTTAAGATAAGAAAATTTGCTAATCGCAGACAGATATCTATAGAAAAGGGTTTCACAGAAAGATCTCTATAGGAAAGTGTTTTGGTGTTGGAAGAACGTTTCCATATCTCCGACTTTTTCTGTAAGAACGATGTCAGAATTTGAGTATTTTTGTAAGAAAAAAGTATTTAGATTGTGCAAATTTTTCAAATAGGAAGATAACTCAGAACTTGAAAAGTTTTTTCTGCAAATGATGCCTTTAAATTTAGAAATTTTTCTACACAACTAATTTTTCTACAGCAAGATTTTAAAAAATACTAAAAGCTTTTCTATGGGAAAAATACCTCAGAAACATTGATTTTTTCTTTTGGAAAAAAGAAAAAAAAAAAAACCTAAAACCTAATTTTTAAGGGTGCGAACAAAAAATAGCCTTCATGTGAGCAATTTTTAAACAGCTATAAAAAAGAAATACGCAATATTTTTTTAATTCTGTTTTTTATTTGAAAGCTAAATTATTGTAATATTTTTAAAATTTTATAACACAAAATTTTGTGAATTGAAATTGCCACAGTTGTTCAACAAAAAGTACTGGAAGGATTTTGATGAATTTTTTTTTTTTTAATTTGTAGATTATTAAATTCTCTTGTACCTACCGTGGCCAAGAATTTAGGTGAATCCGAAAGACTCACGCTTACGCCATTCAGCCTCGGAAGGTCAATACTAGTTATCGATATTTTTTACTTTG
Organism: Pegoplata infirma; assembly: GCA_963921195.1. Lineage (NCBI taxonomy): Eukaryota > Metazoa > Arthropoda > Insecta > Diptera > Anthomyiidae > Pegoplata > Pegoplata infirma. Next base: position 67,843,106 of record OY992536.1, read on the forward strand.
AACAAAACCTTTTCTGTCCTCCTCGGATTTATCTTCAAACCACATTCCTCTGTCCATAAAAATGCATATGAACTTTCAATTTTATCGGATATTGTGCTCAGAAATTTTTTGTCCAATTTGCGTATCAATCGATTTCATCAAGAATTATTCTATTGCAAAAATTTTATAAATTTTAAAAGATTTTATTGAGAAAGATTACTCCAGCTCGAGGTCCCGTTTCTTTACTAATTATTACGATGATATTGTCATTATTTTCAAGAAACTATTTATAAAATTTGTTTGTTTTAAATTGATTGGTATGGTCATTTTGCAAGACTTACTCGAAATGTGTTTCGGAATTTGTCAAATTCCATTGTCAAGAGTATTTAGCAAATTAACAATGGTTATTGGCAAAACATAAAGTCTTATATTCGTATGTAAATAGACATACCGAGAATTTATGTACTAAATACACAACATAATACAACTCTTAATTTAAAACGAAATGCCCAAACATACCATCTTTATTTAAAATCAAACATACCATCGTATTAAGATATGTGTTACATACCATTCATTCATACATACAGAAGATCTCTTACGCGAGTAAGATGTTCACTGTTTTTGTTGTATTCCCTCTAATGCATAATATGAATAGAGGGCGAGGCATGCTGCCTTAAAAATTGTTGCTTTGACAATATTATCGTAATAATTAGTAAAGAAATTCAGCAGCAGAAATTTCAAAACAAGAAACATTTTCTGAATGAAACATGTCTCAAATCTGATATTTTTTCTATTGAAAATTTTTTTCAGAATATGCAACTTTTGATATGAAAAAAAAAACTTTTGAAACTTAGACTTTTTCTTTTGGAGAAATTTATCAAAATCTTAGAATTGGACTGCGAAAAAAATATCTCAGAATCCGACATTTTAAAAATCTAAAAATTCCTCAGAATTTATGACAATAAAAAAAATTTAAGAATCTGAGAGCTTTTTATACCAAATTTCTTAGAACTTTAAAAGGTTTCAACCAGAAACAAACATTTTAGAATCTAAGTATGAAGACTTGCAAATCATGATGATGATGAATACGTGCAAATCATAATGAAATTCTTGAACTTTCCCAGAAACACTTAATTTAAAGCTCCCTCCCCCCTCTATCCATGATCAAAATCCACGCCTGTAGGGCAATAATTATAGATCTCCCAACCATGACTTCGAAAGCTTTTAGAATCCTGTTAAGATAAGCATAACAAATTTTTCTTTCTGGGGTTGTTTCGAAGTAACAAAGACAATACTGGAAACTTATATTGATAAATGCAGCTATTTTATTTCCGGCCGGAAAGATCAGTTGATATTTTTCTTACAGACATTTAACTTCAAAATACATTTTTTTAACAATTTTGATATATACATACATTATCATAACCTTATTTCCTGGTAGGGTATTTCTAAAAAACATGCATTCAAAAATAACAAAAAAAAAACATGTTTGGAGACAAAACTTTTACGATGGCAATAAAATTACGTCTACTAAAAAAACACTTGTAAAGGATTAAGGCTTGATTTCATTTCATGAGCAAAAAAAAAGGTTCATAAAAAAGTTTTTTCCGTTACCAAAAAGTAAACTTTAAGTAAATCCTCCCCTATAAAACATTGTGTGTTTAAATACAATTTAGTATTAGTAGTATTTCTTTGTATAAGATGTTTAGTTAGCTAATAAATCAAATCCACTTTTTCTTAGTCTTCAATCTTTATATGAGTTCACATAGTTATATCTATAAAAAAGTAAATATAAAAAAATTACATCCTTTTTTTGTGTAATGAAAGAAGAAAAAATCCTAAACTAAATAATTTCTTAGAAAATATTCTTATATTTTGCCAGGAAACTGTAAATCCTGTTGTATGATTTCCTTTTTAACACAATGTCAGATGTTTTTTTTTTAATATCACAACAAATAAAACTACACCATTTTCAGAACATTCTATTTACCAAAATGTATACTCACAACTTCGAAATGCAATATATTTTATTTACCTCCTTCTTGTACACTCCGCTTCAGAACTGGCGTTTTTTAGTTTGGATAAGTCTTCTTTTAAGTCTAAAAACTGAAATGGATCTCCACTGGAGGAGAGTCACCATCGTCTTTCTAGATATTTAGTGCATTTATTTGTAGAAGATAATACTTGAGTTGTAAAGAGAGAAATTAATTTTTAAATATTTTTGCTTCTGAAATATACAAAAAAAATATTTTCAACATGATAATGTTTTTAGGATGGTGTCTTATTTTAAAAAAGTTGCATGACGTCACCTCAGTTTAACAATATAAAATAACGACTAACAAAAAAGAAAATAAGAATTACTGTTTTTATTTTCTGTAAACAAAAATTTTAGTAACTTGGGTTTGTAACTTCGATAATAGTTCACCTCGATGTGAATAAAACAAATATTCCCCAGATGGCGAATAAAACGTAACATAATAATTTTGCATCAATATTTTTTTTCATCAATATTTATTTTGCTCAATATTATTTTTCAGTAATATTTTTTTTCATCAATATTTTTTTTTCATCAATATTTTTTTTTTTCATCAATATTTTTTTTCATGAATATATTTTTTTTCATCAATATTTTTATTTTCATCAATATTTTTTTTTCATTAATATTTTTTTTTTCATAAATTTTTTTTAATTCATCAATATTTTTTTGTTTTTATCAATATTTTTTTTTTCATCAATATTTTTTTTTCATCAAAATTTTTTTTATCAATATTTTTTTTTTAGCCAAATTTTTTTTGTTTTTTATTAATTTTTTTTTTCATCAATATTTTTTCATTAATATTTTTATACCCTCCAACCACAGTATGGGGGTATACTTTGTCATTCCGTTTGTAACGCATCGAAATATCGGCCGGGGACCCCATAAAGTATATATTGATCCATGATCGATCCTAAGACATTCAGTGAATGTCCGTCCGTCTGTCTGTAGATGGCACGATGCAGTCAAAAATAAAAGAGATAGCCTCCTGCAATTTGGCATGAATATGTCTTATGGTCCTAGGCAGGTTAAGTTCGTAAATGGGCAAAATCGGCTCAGGGGGAAAACATTTCCCCCTTGCAGAACTGAACCAACCTCTGAAAAATACACTTTTTACATGTTTTTTTGTATTTGTGTTAAATAAATGAAACATTTGTTATATTTATCGGGATGGGAAGGTGCTCCCAACGTCCCCCATCACCCCCCCCCCCCCCCCCCAAAACAAACGCCACTGACATTTTTTATTTATTTTACATTTTGGATGGTATAAAACCCGAAATTTAAGACTCTCACTTGTTTTTCATCAATATTTTATTTCATAAATATTTTTTTTTATTAATATTTTTTTCACCAATTTTTTTTTTCGTCAATATTTTTTTTCATCAATATTTTTTTTCAACAATAATTTTTTTCATCAATATTTTTTGTCGTATTTTAATGCGTTTTCCATTGAATGACAGCAAAACATTATCATGATTCAATGGTATAGGCCACAGTCAGTGGCGAAATGATTTCACAAATTTTAAGATTTGGCATAAAATAACAAATACAATGTAAAAAAAAAAACTTCTTTAAAAAAAATATAAAACCATTTGGGAATCCAAACATTTTTTTGAATGAAGGGGTTGAGAATCTGAAAATTTTATGGCAGGAAAATGTTTAAAAATCTGAAAATTTTTCTGTCAGAATTTTAAATGGAAATATGTATCAGAACCTGAAGCTTTATGTGCTCAAAGAAATGGATCAAATTGTAATTAAAACATAGCAAAATCTGAAATATTTATTAGTATTTCATATAACAATCGTTTAAGAATCTGTTATTTATTGAGACTTTTTCTATAAAAAAATATATCTCAGAACCTGAGAGTTTGTTATTCCGAACAATACCTTAGAATCTGAGACTTTTCCTTTGAATGATGTCATTGAATCTAAGACATTTCTACAAGAAAAATGTCTCAAAATCTGAGACTTTTTCGGGAAAAATATTTCAGAATCTGTTACTTTTCTATAAGAAAAATATCTCAGAATATATAATATAGTATATAGACTGTTTCTATAAGAAAATTGTCTCAGAATCCGAGCTTATTTCTACGACAGAAATGTCTCAGAATCTGAGACCTTTTCTAAAACAAAAATGTCCCAGAATCTGATACTTTTTCTATAAGAAAAATGTCCCAGAATCTGATACTTTTTTTATAAGAAAAATGCCCCAGAATCTGATACTTTTTCTATAAGAAAAATGTCTGAGAATCTGACTGTTTTTATAAGAAAGTGTCACAGAATCTGAGACTTTTTCTATAAGAAAAATGTCGCAGAATATGAGACTTTTTCTATAAGAAAAATGTGTCAGAATCTGAGACTTTTTCTATAAGAAAAATGTGTCAGAATCTGAGACTTTTTCTATAAGAAAAATGTGTCAGAATCTGAGACTTTTTCTATAAGAAAAATGTGTCAGAATCTGAGACTTTTTCTATAAGAAAAATGTGTCAGATTCTGAGACTTTTTCTATAAGAAAAATGTGTCAGATTCTGAGACTTTTTCTATAAGAAAAATGTGTCAGAATCTCAGACTTTTTCTATAAGAAAAATGTATCAGAATCTCAGACTTTTTCAATAAAAAATTTACTTTTTTTTATAAGAAAAATGCCCCAGAATCTGATATTTTTTCTATAAGAAAAATGTGTCAGAATCTCAGACTTTTTCTATAAAAAATGTGTCAGAATCTATTATTTTTTCTATAAGCAAAATGATGAAAAATGAAGTCTCAGTTCTATGCAAAATGTCTCAGAATCTGAGACTTTTTCTATAAGAAAAATGATGAAAAATTAAGTCTCAGTTTCTGAGACATTTTTCTAAAAGAAAAAAATGTCTCAGATTCTGAGACTTTTTCTATCAGAAAAATTTGTGGACTCATAAACACACACAGCTGATTTCCGTGAAAACTTGTTGTCAAAACAATCCGCATTGGTTCTATAAAGGCCCCGATAATCTGATTTAGTTACATTTAGTTCTAGGAACAGGCGATCGTAAACAAATTTAAAAATATGTGCTACTATGCAAGTTTTTTGTTAAAAAAAAATATAAAAAAAATGTTGGGCCCCCTGCGAAATAAAATTCTGGATACGCCCCTGGCAATAGTTCAAACTTCGCAGACATTTTTTTCCAAAATGTCGGTAAAATTGAAGCAAAATTGACGATATATCGATTAATAGCTTATAAGGTAATAAATAGATTGAAAATATTGTTTGTGTAATTTAAAAAGCATTTAATTACTATTAATTCAAAACCAAAAAAATAAATGAAATCCACTAATTTGGTTCGGAGATAATTTTATTTAAGTAAAACCACCTTTTAAAATGTCAAAATTTGAAAAGTTAGCAATATACCGAAATTGGACTTCATTTTGGGATTCAGCACGACGTTTTTTATGGAAAATAAATGCAAAATGTTGTGGATCAAAATATCTGTAAACTGGTACTAGAGGTCTTACGCACTTTTTTGTTGGGTACGTATACTTACTATAAATTGATCATTTTTTTATTACTCATACGCTCCATGTTTCTTCTTGATTATTTTAAAATAACTGAGAAAACATTGAGATAACACTTGGGTGACTCGTTTTTGAACTTTTCTCTCTGATCAAATTCTAATAACCGCCAAAAGTGTCGGTCCCCAAAGGTAACTCTCATGAAAAATATCACTTCGATCAGAGTTTATTTATCCCCACTTTAAACAAAGTTAGGATTTTGGCAATAAAGGGCTTTAAAAAAAAAATGGATTAATTAAAAATTATTTTTTTGTGATAATTAATAGTAAACACTTAAATGTGAAATCTAGAAGTTCTACGGTATCATTAACCAGTTCAAACATGGGCGGTTCTCAAAACTCCTTTTGTTAAAAAATTTAAAATTACTACCTACTATTATAATTACTACTACTGATGGTAACACTAACTGCGGTGTTTGAAACCGGTTTGGGAATACCAGAAATGTCTATAATTTTTAGAAATTCAATTTTTCTTCTGCATTTTTTCAAGTTGAACCCTTATAACAAATATAATTAGAGCCCTAGGTCGATCTGTACTTACAGAAAAATACTAATAAAATTACTGACAAAACATGTCGCCATTAGGCACGTCTCCGAAACAGAAAATGCAAATTCCTTCATTTGTGTCTGCAATTCCAGATCATATTGGTAACCCTTGCAAAATAATGTAAGAGAGAAAAAAGTTGAGAGAAAGTATGAAGTGAGGTTTAGATTGCTAGAAATAGAATTGTAGTGTTGGAAACTATCAAAATTTATTCTGCAGAAACTATAAATCTAAATATGGGGCATTCCATGTCAAATCGGACACTTTGAAAAACTTTTTTTTTAGATTTTCCCAATTTGTTTACAGTTTTAAGTACCCTTCGAAAACTCCTTCGTGGTAAATTTTCAGATTTTTTTGATGACCCGTTCAAAAGATGCCGAATTTTTAAAAATATGTAGTCTGTTCCTTTACTCAAACTTCTTTTACTCATACCTTCTTCAATAATGGTCCAAATTTCAATTTTTTTTTTTTATTTTTGTTTTTTTACGTACTTTAAAAAAAAAAACTCCAAAAAATGCTTTAAAGCGCTTTAGTATGCGATTTTTAAGTTTTAAAATTTAAATCTCATTTTTGAAAATGTTTGTACTCTTCGATTTTTTTGAAATTTTTTTGTGTAAAACTTCTATCGATTCTACAAATTTTTTGCCCAGGAGGATTGTGGGATAACGATTATTACTATTTTTTTAAATTTTTTGAAAAAATTTTACTGTAGTTTTCCAATCTTAAAATCATTTCTACTGCTCCAATGGTGCGTCATAGAGGGGTCCTTTATATGACCAACACCCATTAATTTTTACGTCTTAACATTTCTTTGAAACAAACTAATACCCTATCTCCAATTTCTAAGGGGGCTCCCACACAAAACGACATTTTTTAAAATTTGCTCCAACCGCTCTAACTGCCCTAATAGTGCCCTTAGAGCAACAAAATGTATGACGGACCCACAATATTTTTTTAGTCCAAACATTTTCTCTGAACACATCTACCCTCTATCTTTAACTGTTAAGGCGGTCCCCATACAATTTTTTTTTATTTTTTTGTAACTTTGTTTTATTTAATCAGCTTCTACCGGTCCAATGGTGCGCCCGAGAGGGGTCATTAGTGAGACCAACCCCCATTTATTTTTACCCTACAAAATTTTTTTAAAACATACCTACGCCCTATCTCCACTCCCTAAGTAGGCTCCCATACAAATAAGAGTTGGAGCAAATTTTATAAAAATGTAATTTTGTATGGGACCCTACTAAGGGAATGGAGATAGGGCGTAGGTATGTTTTAAAAAAATGTTGTAGGGTAAAAATAAATGGGGGTCGGTCTCATTAATGACCCCTCTCGGCTCACCATTGGACCGGTAGAAGCTGATTAAATAAAACAAATTTACAAAAAATAAAAAAAATTGTATGGGGACCGCCTTAACAGTTAAAGATAGAGGGTAGGTGTGTTCAGAGAAAATGTTTGGACTAAAAAAATATTGTGGGTCGTTCATACATTTTGTTGCTCTAAGGGCAGTTAGAGCGGTTGGAGCAAATTTTAAAAAATGTCGTTTTGTGTGGGGCCCCCTTAGAAATTGGAGATAGGATATTAGTTTGTTTCAAAGAAATGTTAAGATGTAAAAATTAATGGGGGTCGGTCTTATAAAGGACCCCTCTATGACGCACCATTGGAGCAGTAGAAATGATTTAAAGATTGGAAAATTACAATAAAATTTTTTTCAAAAAATTTTAAAAATAGTAATAATTGTTATCCCACGATCCTCCTGGGCAAAAAATTTGTAGAATCGATAGGTGCCTTGCACAAAAAAAATTCAAAAAAATCGAAGAGTACAAACATTTTCAAAAATGAGATTTAAATTTTAAAACTTAAAAATCGCATACTAGAGCGCTGTTAAGAGTTTTTTGGAATTTTTTTAAAAAGTACGTAAAAGAACAAAAATTTTGAAAAAAAAAATTTAAATTTGGACCATTATTGAAGAAGTTATGAGTAAAAGTAGTTTGAGTAAAGGAACAAACCACAAATTTTTAAAAATTCGATATCTTTTGAACGGGTCATCAAAAAAATCTGAAAATTTACCACGAAGGAGTTTTCGAAGGGTACTAAAAACGGTAAACAAATTGGGAAAATTAAAAAAAAAAATTTCAAAGTGTCCGATTTGACATGGAATGCCCCATATATATATTTAAATATCACTGATAAGTAAATATGTGATGAATTTAAAACTGTGTAAAAAAATTTTAATGCATTTAAAAGAATAAATAATTTTTTTTTTTTTGAAATTCTTCTTTTTGCCCGCCAAAAACAAAGCGCCTAGTACTTTTTTTTCTTTTTTGGTTTATTTTTTTTTTTTTTCTTTTATCGTCTAAAAACATAATCCGCTTAAAAATTCGGAGTAACACCAAAACTTTTTTTAAATCCGTGAATACTAACTGGGGTGTTTGAAACCGGTATGGGAATACCAGAAATGTCTATACTTTTTAGAAATTCAATGTTTCTTCTGCTTTTTTCAACTTGAACCCTTATAACAAATATAATTAGAGCCCGTGCTCGATCTGTAATCAAAAAAAATATTTTTTTTATTTGTGACTTTTTATATGGAAAAAGATGGCAACGCTAAAAAAAATATTAAAAATAGAAAACTATTGTGTCCCACTAAAATGACATACTTTAATAATATGTTAATTATAAAAATCAAAATGGGTTAAAATTTACGAGAATGCTAAAAAAAATTCATATGCATTTAAGATGCATATTTTTAATGACGCATATTTTTTGAAAACTTGTATTTTAAAGTAGAGGAGTTAAGCTTTTAATCTCAATTTTTATTATAAAAATCCGATAGGCGCTTAAGAAGTAATAGCTCTTCAAACTACACCACTTTTCCATTTTTTTGTGATTTAAAAAAAAAAAAAAACGCGAATATAATCGCCAGTCTTTAAAATTTAATTAAACTGTAAATATACACAAATGGAAAACAATTTGGAGACCTCAAGTCAAAGAAATACCATTTTTCTCTTGGTGTTTGATTGAAGAGCCGATATAGAAAACTTTAATTTACACTTTACGAATTTAAAAAAAAAATGCTGATTTTTAGATGGTCACCTCAAAATTAAAATGCTTATATGTCGAGATGGGGACTTGATAAAACTTTTCTGATGACAGATTCATAATAAGGAGGCCAAAATACTTTAGAAAATGTTTTCCTGAAGTTTGTGCAAAAACCATGTAAAGCAGTATAATAAGATCTTTACACAGTAGTCAGAATTATTTTTTTCGAGAGTTTAGAACAACCTTCACGAGGCTTACTTAGGTTAATACAAACTCTTAAAAACATTTCGAAATGGTGTCAAAAAATATGAATGAACAAAGTTTTTTTTTAGTAAAAGTAACCTAATCAAATTCATATTTTTTGTTATGAAACCTTATTGTGATATTGTTGATGATAAAGTTGTTGCTGCTGTTACTTTTGTTGCTACTATGATGTTTGTTGCTCTTGCTACTGCATTATAACAAAAACAAAATTATGCTAACATTTTAGAATTTTTTTTCTTCAAGAATTTGTTGTTACTTTTAGTAACAACAATAGTTACAAATTGCAAAATAAGTATAATGCCTTAAGAAAGTCACATAATATATATTTTTTTTTTATGCAAAATTATGTATAACTATTTATTTTATTTTAACATAACAGTTGTAACCTTAAACTTTTTAAATGAATTTTATTATTTGAAATTTGCATTTATATAAAATGATATATAGCAATTTGCTATTTAGGCGTATATTATATATATATATTAAAATTTTAAATATATTATATATATATATTAAAATTATAAATATAATTAATATAATTATAAAAAAAATTTTAAAAAAATTTTAGAGTAAGACCCCAACAAGCCTCAATTTTTTTTTTCATGGTCAATTTTGGAACTGAAAAACTTGTCCCAACAAAATGAAATCTTTTGCCGTTAATAAGCTAATGAAGTTAAACTAAAATAAAAAAAAAAAATATAAAAAAAACGAAATTTTTTTTTTTCATTGTGTGAAATTTTTTTTTTTTATATCCCAAAGTTCAGGGCCCGGTAGAGACCCCTAAACCTTAATATAAAAATTTGAAAAAAATCACGTGTCATTTTTTCACGGTGCTTAATATATATTCCGGGTGCCCCATTCAAAAATCCAACTTTTGTTTTTATGAACCACCCTAACGTATACACATCTTCATATAAACTACCCCAACGATTTAACATTTTCGAAAATCGAAACTTAGCGAAGCCGAATTTGGACATGACCGATAGGCAAAAAACCTTTCGACCTGTGTAAAATGTCCTTTATATTTTGTTTTGAAGAAATGAGGAAAATCCTCAAAAAAACAAAAAAAAAAAATACGTTTTCCCCTCCCCTTTGACCCGCTGGATGTGAGATTGGACAGCTATAAAAACAAGTAACTCTTATTTTGTTCCCCTCCTTCCTTTATACAAGTTTCAAGACAATCAGTGGGTTTCCTGCGAAAGACCTTCCATGTTAGTTAAAAAAATCTCAAAATAGGCGCTTTATAAAATATTTTTTTTTTTTAATAATTTGACCTTGAGTTTAAGGTCAAATTTTAAAAAAAGGTCAAAAATTAAAAAAAACTATTAAATTTGTATTAAATTATTTACATACATTTTTAAAAAAAAAAAACTTTTGAGTAAATTTTTAATTGTGTCAATTAAAAAATTACTCAAATGGTTTTTTTTTTAATTAAACAAGTGATTACTCAAAATTTTTTTCCCTATCTTTTTTTCTGTGTGGTTTCAACCAGACGGTCAGCCATGCCCCACAGCCAACGAAATAATTAATTAATTGCGAGCGAAATTCCCGGGAAGAATATTTTACGAAGATCTGAAGAAACTTGGCAGCCAAGTTCGACAGATCTAAGGCCTTTAAACAATTTTCTTTGGGGTCATCTCCAAGAGTGTGTTTATACAAATAAACCACAAACAATTGAAGCCTTGAAAGACCACATTCGTGAAATTGCCGAGATAGAGCCACAATAATGCCAAAATATCATCGAAAATTTAGCTTAAAGAATCGAAGTATGTATTGGGTTAAAAACGAAACTTAAAAAGCGAATAGGCAAGGGAGTTGAAGTTTAAAAAAAATTATATTTATTTAATTTATTTTAAGTGATGTTATCCTTTTTGAAAGTGATGATTATAAAAAATAGAAATTGTTAAGTTTCCTCTAGAATACATATAGTTAAATGTTCTACTTTTAGACTACGTATACATTGTTCATTACCATTACCATTTCGTTCAATTTATTACTTAAATTAAGCAACATTTTAAAATTTACACCTGCTGTCGTTATTAAGAGCACTAAATAAAACTCATTAACGTTTTATTAATTAGCTGTGAAATATTTTTTTTAATATATTGCAAACATGCTTTTCAGCTCAATTTGTTATTATTATTATTATAATAAGCAAAGTTGACAATTTAATTAAATATTTTGTTATCTTTACACTTCAACAAGGTCGAAGATGCTTTCAGTTTAAAAAATAGCAGGCAAACAAACGAAAAGATGACTTATAATGGTTACATATAAACAGTCTGATGAAAATATAAAAACAAAAAATTTAATGTATTAATATAAAGATGTAAAATCATCATTAATTTTCGAACAAAATTGTGGAAAAATAAAAAAATTAAGCTTGTCTATTTAAGTCTTTGAATAATAAAAGGTGTTTAAGAAGAGTCTGTAGAAAATACAAAAGGAAATGATATATTGTACACGAAAAGATTTCTTTCTCCAGTTAACATGATATTAAGATTTTAGGAAGACCGGCATTTTTCTGTATGACGAACATTTTTTTCTTCCGATTTTTAAAGTCCTGGCAAATTTTTATTCTACTACACAATTTACAAATTTAATTTGAAAAACATTAATTGTAATTTGAAGTTTCTACTTTTAATTCGAAATTTTGCATTTGTAAGTCGAAAATTCTATTTGTAATCCGGAGATTCTACTTCCATTTGTAAATAAAAAAAAATCATCTGCAATTCTAAAATTCCAATCGTAATGTAAAAAAGATAAATTGTATTCGAAATAGATCAAGTGTAATTCGAAAAAGATACATTTTTATTCAAAAAAGATCAATTGAAACTCGAAAAATATCAATTGTTACTTAAAATGAATTAATTGTTACTTAAAATGAATTAATCGAAAAATATCAATTGTTATTCGAAAAAAAAAACAGTTTTAATTCGATGACTCCAATTGTAATTCGAAAAATTTCAACTGATTTCCCTTTATCATTTTCAAATTATCAATTTCGAATAACGATGGAGATCTTTCAAATAAAAAATAGACATAACTCCAAGAAATTACGCGGATAATGACCGAGTAACAAATAGACATTCCCATTACCTACTTCTTGTTGGTCATAATCCCAAAAATTATTTTTTTTGTCTCAAAAGTTTTTCTGCGTGCCTTAAACTCACCCTCTCCAAAAAATAAAAATGAAGCAGACCTTGACTTACACATTTTTTCCGCAAAAAAAAGTTTTTTTTAAAAGTTTTTCTGCTTAGACGGCCTTCAGCCGAGCTTAAGGATCAAACTCGATGCATTAAACCCACTCTCTACGCAAACTAAAGCTTTTTTGGATAGCGGAGCTATACGCTTAATCCCAATATTAATGGGGATTATGAGCGGTCCAATTTCGGTTATAATCGCCATAGAAAATGGACATAGACCCCATGGGTATTATGACCATTTTAAAAGTCTTACAAGGGAAGTATCTCAACCCTTATGAACCGATTTGCCTAAAACTTAAAATATATATAAAAGAGACATTTCTAAGGTTGGGGTGTCTCACATTATCGGCCATATCGGAGATTTAGGGGTTCAAAACGTGGGTCAAAAAATGGCGAAAAAGTCGTTTTTTGGATTTTTCAGCCATTTCTTTTTAAGAATCTATATGATGTTTACATATGAGAAGAAAGGTTTTTTTAATGCCTATCCGACGGTGACATAACCTTGTAAAAACTCGGCTTCTTTAAATATTTTTTTTAGAAAAATGTGTAAATTTTGGGGGGTATTTATATGAAGACGTTGACCTACGATATCCATATGAATAAGAAATAATCTTTATTAAATTTAAGTCGACACATATTTTTGCCCTAGACGACATTCCTATTAGTTCGGAAGTTATCGAAATTTTCCCGAAGGTCCACATGGTTTCATAAGGGAAAAAGAAATTTTTAAACACTGATATGGCCGATAAGACACAAATGATAGAGGCGAATCACTTTTGGAGTTTTTGTTAAGCACTAACCTGTATATTTGTAACAAGGGTAGTGAACCAACTTTCTTTACAAGTACGCGGCAAGAGGTTCTTGACGTAACACTTGTATCAGATACATTGTCTGATAGAATTGATGACTGGAGAGTTTTGGAAGAGCATTCTTTCTCAGATCATCGCTACATTGAGTTTTTACTCAGGGAGCGTGCCCCGGTTGAGACAGTCTCTAGAAATCTGAGAAGAACAAACTGGGTGAAATATAGGGAGACTTTTTCTTTGCTTTTGGATGAAGTACCCCTATCTGAACCGCATAGTTTAACGGAAATTGACTGTCTGGTTGACCATATAACAAATGTTTGTAATAGGTGCCTGGATGCGTCTTGCCCTTCTGCAAAGCCTAGAGGGGAAAAAAAGCCACCTTGGTGGTCAAATGAGTTGCAGACGAGCAGAGATTCCTGCAGAAAGCTCTTTAATAAGGCTAAATTTTCAAGAGCGGACGAGGACTGGTCTGCATACAGGCTGCAACTTAAGAGTTATAAAAAGATGATCAGAAATGCAAAATGTGATTCTTGGAAAAACTTCTGTGGAAACATAGAAGACGTTTCTGAGGCATTCAGGCTGCGCAAGGTTCTGGCTTCTTCTCCTTGCACCCTAGGATACCTGAAAGATCCTAATGGGGTGTGGTCTTCCTCCAGTGGAGAGTCGCTGGATCTCCTTTTAAACACGCATTTTCCGGGCAATTCCATGACGCCGTTTCAAGCTTTGGAACGTTCTGACGCCCAAGCATCTGAAATTGCTTCGGAAATAATAAATATGCCAACATTAATCTGGGCGATACAAAGCTTCAGGCCCTATAAATCCCCGGGACCTGATGGTATAATCCCGGCTGAGTTGCAGCAAGTGTTGGACTATATAGCCCAGTTGCTGTATGATCTATACACAGCATGCATCAACTGGTCGTATATTCCTTTAAAATGGAGGGATACCAGAGTCGTATTTATCCCGAAGGCTGGGAAAAGTTCGCACACAGCTCCGAAGGATTTCAGAGCAATTAGTCTGTCTTCTTTTTTGTTAAAGACAATGGAACGAATGATAGACTCATGTTTGCGTAGAGTGGTTGACCCGAGGTTGCTTTCGACAAAGCAACATGCATACAGAAAGGGACGATCAACGGAAACAGCTCTTCATGAGCTCGTTGGTACCATCGAGAGATCGCTTTCGGTAAAGGAGTACACTATGGTGGCCTTTCTTGATATTGAGGGAGCTTTTAATAATGTCATCCCAGAATCGATAATATTGGCATTGTCTGGTCTGGGAGTAAAGCGTGAAATCGTTTTAATGGTGGAAAACCTACTTGCCAATAGACGTATAACGTGTGATTTGGGAGCGTCCGTCATATCTCGATTTGTCAATAGGGGCACACCACAAGGAGGTGTTCTTTCGCCGCTTTTTTGGAACCTGGCACTGAATTCAATGCTACTATCTCTAGAAGCACGTGGTTGTCATGTTGTCGCATATGCTGACGATGTCGCGATAGCGGTAAAGGGGAAGCATCTGCCAACATTGCGAGACATTCTTCAGGGTTCTCTGAAAGATCTGTCTAAATGGGCAAGAGACTGTGGTCTAGGAGTTAATCCTAGTAAAACAGAGCTTGTTTTGTTTACAAGGAAAAATAAGATTCCTGCTTTTGATCCTATTTCTCTGGACGGTACTGAAATCACCTTCTCAGATGGAGCCAAGTATCTTGGAGTGTTTCTAGATAGGAAGCTGAATTTCAGGCGTAATATTGAGGAACGGGTGAGAAAAGCAACGATTGCTTTATATTCCTGTAAAAGGGCCATTGGAAAACGATGGGGTTTTAGCCCTCAAGTCGTTCATTGGATCTATACAGCAGTGGTGCGTCCAATTTTGCTGTATGGAATCATTGTCTGGTGGCCTGCTTTAGAAACAAAAGCGAACTTTGTCTTTATCACGAAGGTACAGAGAATGGCGTCAATGTGCATCACTGGTGCTCTTCGTACTACACCTACGGCTGCATTAGAAATCCTGCTTCACCTGATACCCTTGGACATATTGGGTAGGCAGTATGCGGCTTCGTCGGCAATTCGACTTATAGCCGTAATTTCAACAAGCAGATAACTATCAGTGCTTAGATATCTACCGTGTAAGTAAAATTTCGTAAACTTATCTCTTAGGTAAATATAATTTTCAATGTTATTTTACCGGCTAGGTAAAGATATCTATTAGGTATTTTACACCCGTAGTTACCTACTTGTTGAAATTACGGGCATTAATAGCACGCTGCAATGGAGTAGCAGTGATTGTGGCCATAGCGCGATCTTGAAAAAGATAACAATACCACAAAATGTGGACTGTGCTCCCTCTTTGAGCCTCTTTGAGCACCACTTTACCACTATGATACCATCCAGGGAGTCTTGGATGGGGGATACTCCGGGTAGTGGAGCTACCATAAATTTTTACACAGATGGATCGAGGCTGCACGAACAAGTGGGCTTTGGAGTCTATTCGGAAGAGCTTGGGTTGAGCCTGGCTCGTAGATTGCCAGATCATTGCAGTGTTTACCAGGCAGAGATGCTGGCAATAAAAGAAGTGGCTGACTGGTTGAGCTGCAATGTCTTGTCTACAACCGCAGTCAACATCTATACTGACAGTCAAGCCGCGGTCAAGTCCCTGGATTCAATGTTTCTGAAAACAAGATCTGCCCTTAACTGCCGCACGTCTTTAAATGAGATGGCCAAGCAGTTTAACATACGACTCATATGGGTCCCAGGGCACAGAGACATTCCAGGGAATTGCAAAGCCGATGAGCTTGCAAGACTAGGAACTACCTTACAGGTTCCAACAGAATTGGAATGTGTTGGTATGCCTCTAGAAACTTGCAAGCAAAACCTACGGCTTTGTTCTGCGACGGAGACTAGTCAAAGATGGGCAAATGGATGGACGTGTGAGACAACACGACTGATTTGGCCTTCTCTTAATCAGGGGCGCACAAGTGAGCTGATATCGCTTCCAAGAGGAGAGATTTCGACGGTGGTTTCTATAATTACCGGACACTGTCTTATAGGGAAGCACGCAGAGCGGTTAAATGTGCCGTCGAATGACTTTTGCCGAAGTTGCATCGATGAAGAGGAGTTGGAAACTATCGAACACTTTATATATGGTTTTGAATTGAGAAAAGTGTGAAAGAAAAATTTTAATTTTTCTAAAAATTTAGACATCCTGGTTTGTTTCCTACTAGTTTCATATTATCCAGTTATAATAATCTTCAGAAAAACTTTTAATGTCAAGTTTATTTAGTTAATAGTCAATAAAACTCTATATGTGAAAATTATTAACAGATCGCAGCCGACAAGGATTGAACTCATCATCATCTGTAATACTTTGCTATTAACTGCTTGTAACGTACAATCACTCTAGACCGATACGCCAAGTAGGCTGTTAAGCAAGTATCAACTAAATCTGATTTTTTCAATTCGAGTGTCGTTGTTGCTGTTGTTTTTTCTAACAGAAGAGTTTGTTATTGTAATTATATGTAAACAAACTTACTTTTAGTAATCATTATTCTTCTTCCTCTCCTTCATCAATTCTGATCTAACAAGGGAAGTCTCCCTGGTGTCACCCTCCGATCTTCATGAAATTTGGATATGTTGTTAAGAACGAAAATTAATTCGACACGTATTTTTTTTTAGCGGCCCAAACTCATTTTTAGGGGTGGTCGATTTGTATGGGGGGAAATTGACCTTTTTAATTTTTTTACGATTTACGCCTATTTAAACAAAATTAATATAGGCATGTGTGGTATCCTATCTCGTGGTGCTAACAACGGGCCAAAGAAGTTAATATTTTTCGACTTATTAACAAAAATGTCCTAAAATTTTGGTATTTTACTCAATATGACGAAAAGTTGTGCATGTTTGGACAAGTTCTTAGCACACGTAGATAGGTTTTCTAAAGACCTTTCATTTGGTATGCAACATGACTAGGTTTCTTCGCATAAAATAGGAGATAAACGAAAAAAACTGAAAAATGGCCTTGTCTTCCCCCCTCCTTTTTACCCCCTAAATATGAATTTGGGCCGCTAAAAAAAAATACGTGTCCCTTTATTTTTTCTGATCTACAAAATAAAACCAATTCCATAAAGATCCGCGGGTAACACTAGGGAGACTTCCCTTGTAAGTACTTATTTTTGCAAACATTGCCAGACATGGTCTATATTTTAGACACAAATGTTAGGTGTTGCCATTTTTCCAAAGATACTGATTGCCACTTAGGGCGACTTATAATCGTTATTTTTTAAATTATTGTTTTCTGTAAAGACAGTCGAGCTCGGGCTCTAATTATAATTATGTATTATAATTTTTTGATTTGTTATATATGGTTTTGAATTGAGAAAAGTGTGAAAGAAAAATTTTAATTTTTCTAAAAATTTAGACATCCTGGTTTGTTTCTTACTAGTTTCATATTATCCAGTTATAATAATCTTCAGAAAAACTTTTAATGTCACTTTATTTGCCATTGCTCGGCACTTTCTGGTCAGAGACTTGCTTCACTGGGATCTAGGGAGCTGTACGATCTTTCTGATTTGTCGGATGTCAAAATTCAACATCTAAGGAGTTTCATAAGAAGCTCAAACTGGTTTAACGACAGGGACTAGTAGGGAAACCTATTACGGTCCCGTGGTATCACAATGGACCTCAGAGTCTACGTGTGTTGACGTTAAACGTCAGCAGCCACTTACAACCTAACCTAACCTATGGCCGATAAGCCGAGACACCCCAACCTTAAAATCGTCTCCTTAATATATATTTTTAGTTTCAGGCAAATCGGTTCATATGGGTTGAGATACTTCCCTTGTTAGTCCACATTACAAATATGGGGACTATATCCAGTTATTAACTGTTTTCCAGTTATTGCGAAAATTTAAATTTTCTCCTAATACCTAAAATATGGCTTTTCTAAAAAAAAAAAAAATTTTTTTCATTTTTTTTTTTATTTTACAAGCATAATTTGAAAGTAGGTAAGGTATTTCGAGGCAAGGTATTTCGATTTTTTTGAGATTTTTCTGAAAAGTTTTAGAGTCGAATCTTTCCTAATATCGGGAATTTCGGCCGTTTTTTTTAATTTCCGTCATAAAATCATCAATAACCACAACTTTCTTCACTATTGTGGTAAGATTTTTAAATAAAAATATTAAAACTTTGTTTTCAACATGATAATGTTTTTAGGCTGGTGTCTAATTTTAAAAAAGTAGCAGGACGCCACCTCAGTTTGACCACATAAGCTAACAATTAACGAAAAAGAAAACAAGAATTACTATTTTCATTTTCTTAAAACCAAAAATTTTAATAACATGGATAATAATTCATCTCGTGGTGAATAAAACCGTTTTTCATCAGCTGGTGAATAAAAAGTAACATAATTATTTTTCACAAAAATTTTTTTTTTCATCAAATTTTTTTTTTTTTTCATCAATTTTTTTCCATAAATTTTTCTTTCCATCAATTTTTTTTTTATCAATTTTTTTTTTCATCAAACTTTTTTTTCATCAATTTTTTTTTTTTTTTTTCTTCAATTTTTTTTTCATCGAACTTTTTTTTCATCATTTTTTTCAAATTGTTTTTTTGTTTATAAAATTTTTTTTTTCATCAATTTTTTTCATTCATTTTTTTTCATAAAATTTTTTTTTTTTGTAAATTTTTTTTATCATATTTTTTTCATCAATTTTTTTCATCAAATTTTTGTATATAATGTATTATTATCAATTTTTTTTCACCAAAAATTTTTTTTTTCATCAATTTTTTTTTACATCAAAAAATTTTTCTTTTAATCAAAAAAATTCATCAAAAACAAGTGTGTTTTAATTTTTATTAAATAATGAAAATTAGTTATTTATTCGACCTTTTAATCGTGCAATGAAAAAGAATTTATTCTGATTCGAGGCCTTTTCATGTTCCCCATTATGAATTAACATAAAAAGTACTTATGATAACTCTACTTTCTTTATTGGGATATTCTCCCATTAAATACTTATAGAGTTTCTTGCTATCAAAAATTTTGGTAATTTTCAGGAATGAATTGACGATCGTTTCGGGGGGTTCCAATTCCCCCATCATCAGAATTCTTTAGAAAATTAGGTAATACTGTTAGCATGCAAAAATCAAATATTCATACTCAAAATAATTTCAACTTATTGTTAGTGAGAAACCGAAACGATCGTCAATTCATTCCTGAAAATTACCAAAATTTTTGAAAGCAAGAAACTCTATAAGTATTTAATGGGAGAATATCCCAATAAAGAAAGTAGAGTTATCATAAGTACTTGTTATGTTAATTCATAATGGGGAACATGAAAAGGTCTCGAATCAGAATAAACTCTTTTTCATTCATCAAAAACTTTTTTTCATCAAAATTTTTGTTCACCAAAAATTTTGGGTTCATTAAATTTTTTTAACATAATTTTTTAAAAATATTTTTTTTTTTACAAAAACTACTTTTTCACCAAGTCTAAGCTTTTCGCATAAAAATTTTTCATTTGTTTACCAAATGTACATAAAACAAGTGAGAGTGGTACATTCTTTGTTGCCGAATCTTTTATAATCTGCAAAATGTAAAAACTCTTTTTTGCGCTTATTTGTGCACTCACTTACGAAATGTACAGCTCTTTTGGTTTTTTAATGGGGTCCTCGACTGATATTTCAATTCGTTTTGCATGGAATAGCAAAGTATTATAGCATTATTTTTTCTAAAAAAACTTTGCTTTGGCAAGTACACCCAAATCTTCCGCAAAACATTATCATGATTTCATGTTTGGAATTTATGAAGGAAATATAAAAACGGCCGAAAACCCCGATTTTAGGAAAAGATTCGACTTCTGCGACCTCTGAAAGAAAAATCTCAAAAAAACTGAAAAATAACTTACCCTATATCCTTCCAAATTATGCTTGTAAAATAAAAAAATTAAAAAAAATAAAAACATTTTTTTTTTTTTTTAAGTCCTATTAAAGTTATTAGGTGAAAATTACAATTTTCGCAATAACTGGAAAACAGGATCAGCTAGGATTTTCATGTTAACGGTTTTTGAAAGTTCTAAATAAAGAGGAATGATTTGGCATTAGCAGATTTCGTCCCAATTTTGACTAAGCCTAAATTTACTTGAAGATTGGTATGCGGTGCAGCACTTACTGAACGGCTGAATTATTTCCAAAAAATATAGACATGTCCCCCACTGTGCAGCGGTACGAGTTAAAGTTGTCAGATTTGAATAAAAAGTTTTTGTTTGAGTAAATTTTTACTTGACAAAATTAAAAAGTTATTTAAAATAACGAAAAATTTTGAGTAACGTTTTAATTGTGGCAATTAAAAAATTGTTTGAAACTTTATAATTTTTTAATTTGTAAAAAAAAAAAATTAAAGTTCGTCACAAAATTATTTTTCTAAAGTAATTATTAACGACCTTTTTAAATCCAAAGCGCAAAAAAGAATATCAAACCTTTTTTCTAAAATCATGTTTATTTTTTTTTTGGCACTTGGATATTTTTTTAAAATTTGTAAAAAAAAAAACACCAAAAAAATTTTTTTTTGTTCGGAAATTTTTAAAAAAATTTTTAGAAAATATTTAAATACCTTAAAATCTAAAAGCATTTTTGATGGTATTTTTTAATATTTTATGACAACTATTTTTTAAATGTCGTAATCATTTAGAAATTGTGCTAGTACAGTACTTAATGTTTTTCCCACGGTTTGCCAAAGTTGGCTAGAACCATGGGCACTCGTGCATCTTGAGCTATTATTTAGATACTGGGCAAATAAGTATTCTTTGAAAATCTGAAGTTTTGCCAACGAATCTTGTCCCGCTTTCAACGCTTTGACAGTATAGATTACACCACATTTTTCTGCCTGGGAATATATTTCATTGATTTTGGTTTAAAAAAATCAGAAATTTGAAAAAATCAAAAATTTGAATTGACTAATTTATTTCTTAATAAATAGACCAGGTTCAGGCAAAACTTTAATTTCACCCATACAAATGCTAACAAACAAAAAATTAAAAGCAATTAAAAAAAAAAATTGTATCCGAAAGGTGTCCTATTTAAGAGGTCGTACCCCTATTAGACATGTGAGACATTCCACACCAAATGTCCAGCTAAAAAAAACGCGTGTACCGTAAACTTCTGAATAGGTTGTATAGATAGCCCTATATGGAACTTAGAAAATTGCGTTTTTGGTTTTTCAATTTTTCAAAAACTTCGCTTGGGAGGCGTGGTCAAATAGTGGAAAAATGGTCAAATTTGTGGCGAGTTACCTTGATTAAATATTTATCACATTAAAACTGAATGCACCACAATCTTAAAAATTTACATTCTTATATAGTTTTGTATGGGCTATAGA
This sequence comes from Pegoplata infirma, assembly GCA_963921195.1. Taxonomy (NCBI): domain Eukaryota; kingdom Metazoa; phylum Arthropoda; class Insecta; order Diptera; family Anthomyiidae; genus Pegoplata; species Pegoplata infirma. Next base: position 67,864,900 of record OY992536.1, read on the forward strand.
TTAAATTTTTTTTTTTGGAAAATTTTCAGAACCCATTCTGAAATTTTCCATTTTTTAAAAATGTCAATTTATTAAAAAAACATGCCACTTTTTTTTTCTTTTTTAAATTTTTTTTTAAAAGTTAAGATGTTTGTCCTCCACACAAAAAAAAAATCAGAAACACGTTCTTCGTTTTTTTCGAGAAAATCGCATTTAAACTTTAAATTTCATAACAATTTTGTAATTTGCTTATATTTTCTTGATTTAACGTTGCGAATGAGTAATATTTATGCAATTGATATTACTCATTCGCAACGTTAAATCAAGAAAATACAATCAACCCAGCAAAACTTAGATTACCAAATAAGGTATAAAATAAGATATAGGATCTCTTATTTTATACATTGCAGCATTGATGATTTTAACAGGCGATGAGACTCAAAGTAATGCATCCACATTATTACAAAGAATACCAGTAAGGTATAAAATAAGTCATAAATTTATAACGAAGAATACGAGTAAAGTGTAAAATATATGATATTTTATAGGTTACGAGAAATTAAAAAATATAGCATACCAGAAGATAATATATAAGGTGTTTCGAGTAGTGAAAAAGTAATTTTGTATTAAATTTACTCACGTGGTTGTAAGTGAGTGTAAAATATGCTTGTGAGTGTGTGTCGTTAGAAATTTCCTGTCGTGAGGCCATCTCTAGTTTAAACTTATGCATTTTTTTATAAAATAATTATTTTTTATGTTATTGTAATGCATTATGCATCTAATTATAAATAATGCATTATTTCAAATTTTGAAATAATACATAATGTAACCATATATAAGTCATCCATGATTTAATGTTTAGAAAAAATAAATATGAAATAAATTTTTTCCAATAATCATGCATTACGTAATAAATTATTAGTAAAGCATTATTTTTCACTTTAAAATAATACGTTGTGGAACAAATGTTTGGTAAGACATCCTAAAATAATGCTACAAATAAGGTATATACATTACCTGGTAATGTGTTATATAATCACAACCCATTACCAAAGTTTTGCTGGGAAATTACAAAATTGTTATGAAATTTAAAGTTCAAATGCGATTTTTTCGGAAAAAACGAAGAACGTGTTTCTGAATTTTTTTGTGTGAATGGACAAACATCTAAAATTTAAAAAAAAAAATTTAAAAAAGAAAAAAAAAGTGGCATGTTTTTTAATAAATTGACATTTTTAAAAAATGGAAAATTTCAGAACGGGTTCTGAAAATTTTCAAAAAAAAAAAAATTTAATCGATAGCCCATACAAAACTATATAAGAATGTAAATTTTTGAGATTGTGGTGCTTTCCGTTTTAATGTGATAAATATTTAATCAAGGCAACTCGCCACAAATTTGACCATTTTTCCAATATTTGACCACGCCTTCTAAGCCCAGTTTTTGAAAATTAGAAAAACCAAAAACGCAATTTTCTTAGTTCCATATAGGGCTATCCAAACAACCTATTCAGAAATTTACTGGACACATGTTTTTCTGTAGCGGGACATTTGGTGTGGAATGCCTCATGTGTGGTACTTTAGCTATAATTACAATTATTTTCACAGCCAAGTGCTAAATGAATGACTCAATTATTTCCAAACAAAAAACGGAAATAAGCCACTGTGCATTAAAATCCCTCCCCTGATAGTGGAAGGTATGCCAAAATACAGTAAATGCCTAATATTTTTATTGCACAAAAAAAAAGTTATACTCCTACCGCAGATAAATATGTAGGTCAGTAAAAGATAAATAAATATTGATCAACAATAAATTGTACATTTTATGTTTTGATATTAAAAGGTCAAAATGTTGTGCTTTGTATAAAAAAACAACTGAAAACATTTTAGAAAGTTTTGTATTTTTTAATTTTGCACTTAAAAGTTTATATATGCTTGGCGAAGCATTCACACCAAACTTAAATAACATGGCAAATGTGTCTAACCAAATACAGTAGCTGTCCTTATACGTAAATTTTTTAAATCGAAAACATAATTTATTTTATTTTGGTACTTTCTTTTAAAAATTTGATCTGTTTTGCTTTATATTGCTTAGTTTTTGAGATATCGCGGTTTTAGTATTAACAAGTGAGAGTGTTAAATTCGGCTGTGCCAAACCTTGTATATCCTCCAACGTTAAAAAAATTCCAGGGGCGTTTTTTTGGGGGGGCTTGTCGGGGGTCCTTGGGGACAACTTCTCTCCGGTCAAAAATGTTTACAAATTTAATTATTTTGCTTTTTGTAAAAAAGCTATACAATTTCATCAATATATAAATTATTTGCTAATATCCACGCCCACAAAAGGGGGCGGACCAAAAAAAGTCATTTTCAAATCCCCTGGGTCCAAGTCCAGGAATTTGAATTTTTTCAGGCATAAAAATGTTTCATTTGTTTAACAAAAATACAAAAAAAAAACTTTAAAAAGTTATTTTTTTTTCATGGGTTGTCAAGGTGAAACTTTTTCCCCCTGGTCCGATTTTGCCCATCTCCGTACTTAACTAGCCTATGAACATAAAACAATATGTATCAAATTTCAGGAGTCTAGCGCCTTTATTTTGGACTGTATCGTGTCTTCCACAGACAGACGGACGGACAGACGGACGGCCGGACAGACGGACATCGCTAGAATGTCTTAGAATCGATCACTGATCAATAACACTGTGCTACAGTGAAAAAATACTTCTGATGTGACATAGTATATATTGTTGGTCTTGTCGAGTAGATCACAAAAATGCCCATTAAACTTGCCAGACACCCTCAAATTTTTGAGTTATTGTTAAAAAACATTTTTTTGGGACTTTTCTCACTAAACCTTGAGTAATTCAGAAACATTTCAACCGATTTTAAATTTTTTAACTGTTTTTGATAGAAGAAGGATGGGGCTTTCAATGTGTGTGAATTGGTCTATACATATAAGAAAGATATTTATTGATTTTTTCAATAACATCTATTTTTTTTGTTATTTTTTGAAAATTTTTCGAGTTTATAAATTTTTTTCTGCTATAGTTCGTTTAACAACCTTTATATTTATAAACGCATTTTTAAAGAAAATTTAATTCTGAATTTGATAAGCTTTATCCTGAAGAAATCGGATAACAATTGGCAGAGTTGTAATAATTTTTCTAAAAAAGAAAATTAAGATTTTGCATGAAATCGCCGTTCAGATATTCCAGAAAAAAAAATAAATTTATCATAAAAGGTCATGTACAATATTTTTAAAGGTTTTTGGCGCGCTGAATCCGAATCTGGCCTCTAAATTACTCTATCTCGTCCGGTTTTTGAGATATTTAACATTAATTGATATATCAAAAACTTAATAAGATAGCATAATTTCAAGGTCAAATTCGAATTAAGGAGGCCAAAAACCTTTAAAATAATGATACGCGACCTCTTAGTATGTTCGTTTATTTTTTTATTTTTTTTGCCTGGGTTATCCGAACGGTAATTTCAAGCAAAATCTTAATTTTCTTTTTTAGAAAAAATATCACAATTCTGTCAATTGTTACCCTATTTTTTAGGAATAACGCTTATCGTATTCACAATTAAATTTTCTTTAACAAACTATAGCAGAAAAAAATCGATAAACTCAAAAAATTTTCAAAAAATAGCAAAAAATTATATATTGTTGAAAAAATCAATACATATCTTTTTTATATGTACCCAGCAAAAAAAGAGCTTACCATTCACTACAAAATTCACCACAACTTATGAACCAGATGTACTTCTTCTTCAACTGAAACATTGATGAATGACACACAAAGTATGTTCTTTTTATCGCCACTTTTCAGTGGCGAAAGATTGACACTTAAGTATAACATATATCACTAGTGTTTTTATCACAACTTCTGAAGTAGTGATCCGGATGTTAATATAACTTGACCTTTTGGAAGCACTTTTTTCATAACTTCTTTAGAAGTACATGTTTCTTGGCATTTTGGGTGTGATTATGCCATTTTTATTTGGTGATTTAGAACTTCTAAATTAGAAGTTCTTTTTTCACTTATTTTTGTAAGATTGATTGAAAGAGTATTTTTTGTAATATTTACACTAAAAACACTGTTCGACAGCAAAAACCTTCCAGTGAAATTTCTAACTGGTCCTTATAGATTTTGGTCTCCTGCTTCCAAATCTACCGTCCAAATTTTTCTAGCACGTACCGTTTTTGAGATATTCGCTGTTAAAAAGTAAAAAAAACATTTTCAGGGGTCAACTGTTACGTATTCTTTCGTTGCTTCCACGAAATAGGACTTCTTGATATCATATAAAATGGACCTCCTGATTCCAAAACTGCAATCCACAACTTTCAAGCATGTTCTGTTTTTGAGATATTCGCGTTTGAAAATTTAAGTGTGATTTATAAAGAATATAAGTGCGTAACAGTAGAGTTTAAGTTTTTCAAACGCCAATATTTCAAAAACAGTACGCGATAGAAAAATTTGGATGGCAGATTTGGAATAAAGATGCCTTATTTTTACTAAATCGAGTTCTATTGTGTTTGAGCAACTTAAGAATACGTTACAGAGGAGACCCATTTATTTCAATATTAAAACGCGAATATCTTAAAAACCTTACGTGATAGAAACCAACTTCTTTTGATATAAGATATGAAATTTGAAAAATTTATCAATAATCGATGTTCGTCTTTTCGATTTTTTAAGCTCTAAATAAAGAGAAAAGAAATGCCATTACCAAATTTTGTCACCATTTTTGCAAAACCTAAATCTATTTGAAGCTGGACGTAGAAAAAATTGCATGCTTCGTGTATCACCCTCATTCTAATTGTTTCAGTTGAAAAAGAAGTTCATATGTTGTGGTGATTTGATTCCTAAGAACATATCGTCGAACTATATTCAATAAATGCCAACTCGAAAAAGCTTACTGTTCAGGAGAGCTAAAAAACTAGTTATTTCGCATATTATTGCAAAAATAAACAATGTACCTTCCACAAGATGGTTTAAATATTCTAAACAATTTTTACCTATGCAAAAATTTTCATATTTTGCACTGGTTTGCGTATTTTTTAGAGATGGCATTTATTACTATATCAAAAAACAAATATTTTTTTAGAGTTGGCATATTTTGTCGGAAAATAAAAATAATTTTTTTTTGGAAAAATTTTAAATTTTTTTTTTTTTTTTTGGTTTTTGTTATCCTAAGTACGGTAATTGCAAAAACTGAACAAAAAATTAAAAATCTTTGCATATTTTTAAAAGTTACTAGCTCCGAAAGCTTTTTAATCTCATGGTGGTCAACTTTGGCACTCTGTAACTCACGCTGTATTGCAATAGGATCACTCCAAACTAGCTATTTTGAAAGCTTATATCGTTGACTTTATTTGCCCCATTAATAATGTTTCAATTTGATAAATAGTTTGAAAGTTACATAAATATAAGCAATTTTTTTTTTGCAAACACTATTTACCGATATTTTCAAAATGGCAATATCTCGAGAACCAGTCATTAGATATCAAAATCTTTACAAGATTCGTGTTTAGCATGGCAAATGCAATAAGATATGCGGTCTAATTTTTTTTAAAAAAATTTTTGAAAAATTTTTGGAAATTTACATGGGAGTTGGCATTTATTTCCACCAAAAAAATATATACTTTGAGTTAGCAGAATAACAAAAATGGATGTAAAACGACAACAAATCATTTTTTTGCTATGAAATTTTTATGGCAGATAGGTATTACATAGGGGAGCTATTTGCCATCGGAAACTCATTTCCGTCAAATTTGAGTTGGCATATTTTGAATATAGGTTCACGATATGAAAAAGATACTTCGAAATCATTAAGCAAAGAACTGGTGAAATATGTTTTTATTGTTATTTTGTAGCATTTTTGGAAGTGATTTTAAAAGTACTTCCTACGGAGTATGAAGTTCGGCACCTATCGCTACTTTGTATGTAGTGAAACCACTACTTATTTTTGAATAACATTTTGGTGACCCCGACGTTTTTAGTAATTTTGAGTTTCCCCCCACCAGCGGTAAGGAACTCTTAACATCCTAAAAACGCCTTTCCACACGCAACTTTCCGATCATCAGACAACCGTTTTTCAAGTTTCCCCCCCACCAGCGGTAAGGGACTCTTAACATCTACAAAACATTCATCAGTTCCAGCAATTTGATTATTTGTTGGAGCACTCACAACAGGCACCATAACATTGGTGACCATTTCATCAGTTCCAGCAATTTGGTTAGTTGTTGGAGCACTCACAACAGGCACCATAACATTGGTGACCATTTCATCAGTTCCAGCAATTTGATTATTTGTTGGAGCATTCACAACAGGCACCATAACATTGGTGACCATTTTATCAGTTCCAGCAATTTGGTTAGTTGTTGGAGCACACACAACAGGCACCATAACATTGGTGACCATATCAACAAGGATATCCATCCAGGACATCCAATCACATCAGGACATCAGTCCACACAGCAGGCACCATAACATTGGTGACCATATCAACAAGGATATCCATCCAGGACATCCACGTACATCAGGACATCAGTCCACACAACAGGCACCATAACATTGGTGATCATATCGACAAGGATATCCATCCAGGACATCCACGTACATCAGGACAACAGTTCACACAACAGGCACCATAACATTGGTGACCATATCAACAACAAGGATATCCATCCAGGACATCCACGCAGTCATCAGGACATCAGTTCATACATATCAGATTCATGCAATCCTTAACGAAGCCAAAAGCAGTACCAATGATTTCCAAACTCTTATCATTCCTAGTACTTCAGTTCCAAGCAATGGAAGCGATCACTCAAAAAGACAAGCTCACCAATAGAGCAGTTTCAACGGTAATAACTTCCAACGTAAACAACAATAGCACATGCAAACTATGCAACAACAGTGGTCATAAATTATACCACTGCAGGCAATTCCTCCAGTTATCAGAAGCGGAACGATTACACTGGATACAACGACAAAATCTATGTGTCAACTGCTTCGGAAGTGATCACGCGTCGAAGACCTGCAAATCAAGTAATTGCAGAAAATGTGAAAAAAGGCACAACACATTGCTTCACTTGGAGAAAAAAGACAACAACCAAGAAAATAAAAAATCAACAAATCTCAGGTCAGGCTCAAGCACTTCACATCCGCATATGGCAAAAAAAGCGCCTGCCTCAAATGTCGTAGCACTTACATCAGCAACATCCAACGTCGCTGCGGGCCGCCAGGGCTATGTCTTGCTAGCTACTGCAAGAGTGATAATTACAGCCCCAAATGGTGCAACAGACGAATTTAGAGCGGTATTGGATTCAGGATCACAAGTGATCCTGATATTGTATCGAAACGTCTTTGCCAAAAATTATTCATTTCACCATCAGGAGCTTCTCTTTGCCTTGACGGCATTGGTGAAATCCAAAAGAATTCCAAATATCGCACAAATATTCAAATGAAGTCCAGAGATCTTGGTTTTTCAGCTAACGTGGAAGCATACGTATTACCAAGTATAATTCCTGCACAACCAAATCAACATATTGACATTTCATCTTGGGGCATTCCCAACAACATTCATCTTGCAGATCCTCATTTTGACCAGCAAGAAAAAATAGACTTGCTAATTGGATCAGAATTCTATTACAAATTAACCAAAAATGGGACGATACACCTTGCTGATGATCTCCCAACCCTACAAAACACAACATTAGGCTGGATTGTAGGAGGTGCAATCGGAAAAAATCCCATTCCCAGCCCATTATGTGCACTTACATGTGCAATATTTGAAAACAACAATTCATTGGAAGAAGCCATAGAGCATCTTTGGAAACTAGATGAGATTGAAGCCAGCGAAAAGGTTCTTTCACCATCAGAAAAACAATGTGAGTCACATTTTACACAACACATGCACACCGATGTAAATGGCCGCTTCATAGTCAGCCTTCCTTTTCGGGAAAACCCAACAGCATTAGGAGAATCTCATACGATGGCCTACAACAGGTTTTTGGGATTAGAGCGTCGACTCCTAAAAAATGAAGACATTCGATCGCAATATATAAAATTCATGAAAGAGTACGAGCAACTAGGACACATGCAAAAGGTCAACATTGATACAATGTTAAATCCAAAATACTTCATTCCGCACCATAGTGTATTGAAACCTGATAGCACTACAACGAAATTAAGAGTAGTATTTGACGCGTCAGCAAAGACATCATCAGGCCTCTCTTTGAATGATTTAATGTATACGGGGCCAACAGTCCAGAGTGAATTGTTTTCGATCCTCCTGCGTTTTCGATTACCAAAATTTGTATTCACTACAGATATTGAAAAAATGTACCGACAAATACTACTTGATCCCGATAATCAACAATATCAACTAATAATTTGGAGAGAAGACCCAGGGTTGCCGATCAGCTACTACAAACTGAACACTGTAACTTATGGAACTCGAGCAGCACCTTATCTCGCCACTAGATGTTTAACAAAAATCGCTGACGAAAACATTATAAATTATCCGTTCGGTGCTCACATGCTTAAAAATAACTTTTACGTTGATGACGGCCTTGGTGGTTCCGATAGTCTCAACATTGCACTTGAGACACAAAAGGAACTTATAACAATTCTGAAAATGCATGGGTTCAATCTGAAAAAATGGTGTGCAAATCATCCACAATTATTGAAGAACATTCCACCCGGTGATCAGGAAGTGGATTTAGACTTCAACAGTAATAACACTAACACCATAAAAACGTTAGGATTGTTATGGCTGCCTAAGACAGACCAATTCTGCGTCAAGGTGAAAGTAAATCACCTACAAACTGTCTCAAAACGTACAGCAACGTCAGATCTGGCAAAACTATTTGACCCTCTTGGACTACTAGCACCTGTAGTTGTCAAGGCAAAGATGTTTATTCAACAGTTATGGCAGTTGAAGCTAGCCTGGGATGATTCGTTGCCTGAGGACCTTCATGGAATCTGGACCAAATTCAGAAATGATTTAGACAGTTTGAACAACTTCAAGGTTCCTCGACACATATTTACGGGGAACATCCCAGCAAAAACAGAGCTGCATATATTCTCAGATGCCTCTGAAAAAGCTTTTGGTGCAGTTGCATATATCCGAGCTACTTTGAAGGATAAAAGAGTCATTGTACAATTACTCTGTCCCAAAACACGGGTTGCTCCATTAAAGCAACAAACGTTACCTCGACTGGAGCTATGTGCTGCAGTTATGGCTGCTCAACTTGTGCACAGGATCAAAACGGATCTCCAGATTAAAGATCAACCTGTATTTTTATGGACTGACTCCGAAATAGTACTATCTTGGATAAACGCCCAATCTTCTTTGTATCATACTTTTGTAGCCAATCGAATCTCCAAAATTCAATCATTGACGTTGCCTGATCAGTGGCGCCACGTCAGATCAAAGGACAACCCAGCCGATATACTGTCCAGGGGGTTACCAGCACATAAACTCTCTGGATGTAACTTATGGTTTTATGGACCACTTTTTCTCCACGGACAAGAAGAAATGTGGCCACCCAAATTTAAGCAACAACTCCAAATTCCCAATGACACCGAGAAAAAGAAGACAACTGTAACTTCAGCAATCAATGTTTCCAGCAATGATTTCGTATACAAGATTTCACATAAAAATTCTTTTAGAACACTGCAACGGGTACTGGGATATACTCTAAGATTCATCAGAAATTCTAGAAAGAAAAAAGAAGATCGACCAACATTTAAATCGTTAACTCCGGCTGAACTGGATGAAGCTCTGTTCGTGATCATTAAAACCATTCAGATGTCTGACTTTTCAACGGAAATCAACCAGCTTCGAAAAAATAAGGAAATTGACAACAAAAGCTCTATCTTAAGTTTGTCCCCATTCCTAGATGAAGCAAACATTGTACGAGTTGGAGGACGACTGGAGGCATCATTATTATCATACGACGCGAAACATCCAATGCTGATTCCATATAATGATCCTCTAACAAAACTTTTATTTTCAATGGTTCACGAGGAAAACAAACATTGTGGACCACAAGCACGTTTTTGGCCAATAAGGGGCAAAATTATGGCACGTTCAACTGTTCAGAAATGCATTAAATGTACCAGGGCACGACCACAACTATGTCAACAAATTATGGGCAATCTTCCTCAAACTAGAGTTACTCCAGCACGAGTTACTCCAGCACGACCTTTTATCAACGCTGGTGTGGACTATTGTGGCCCCTTCTGGATTCACTACAAGGTCAGAGGCAAAAGGCCAACAAAGGCTTATATCGCTGTTTTCTGCTGTTTTGCAACAAAGGCCGTTCATCTCGAACTAGTGTCGGATTTATCAACAGAAGCATTCATTGGCGCATTAAAAAGATTTATTGGTCGGCGAGGCCGTTGTCAGAACATATACTCTGATAATGCAACCAATTTTGTAGGAGCCAAAAATCAGCTATCGGAACTAGTCGACAGCATTTATTCCGAAAAGGGGCAAGAAACAATCATGTCTACATTCAGCTCGAAAGGAATACATTTTCACTTTATTCCACCAAGAGCACCACATTTTGGAGGATTATGGGAAGCAGCCGTGAAATCTGCGAAACATCTCCTTCAGCGCAGTGTTGCAACTGCGTCCTTAACTCATGAAGAATTAGAGACGGTCATCGTGGAAATTGAAGCAATACTTAATTCTCGGCCATTGGCACCCATGTCAAACGATCCAAATAGTATTGAAGCCCTAACCCCTGGACATTTCCTGATTGGAGAGGCACTCACATCTCAAGTGGACAGTAGAGCTTCTCCAACAAAGTTATCAGGATTATCTCACTGGAAATTTGTGACTCATTTAAAACAAGAATTCTGGAAAAGATGGTCTACAGAATACCTGAATGAATTGCAGCAACGTTATAAATGGAAAAGGCAATTCATCAACCTTAAAAGTGGAGACATGGTCATTATTAAAGAAGACAATGTACCTATTATGAAATGGCCTTTGGGTAGAATCATTCAAGTTTATCCAGGTGATGACGGGGCAGCAAGAGTTGCTGACGTGAAAACTGCGTCAGGAATATTCAAGCGTCCAATACATCGACTGGCTCCATTACCCATACAAAATGATTCAGAAGCATCTATTCCCACTGAAAACAGCACTGAGAATATCAACAATTCCACTCCTACTTCAAATGAAGAACCTAAGGCAAAGAAAATGAAAATACCAACAAGTCACTTAACCCTTGCGTTACTCACCACATTATTGTTATTACCACTCGCAATTGGTACTCCAGTCGAAAATAAAAAATTTGGTACAAAAGTTGGTATTCATTTCGAACAAGTAGGCACAGCATCCATATCAACGACTGAGTGGAATCTGTTGGTGTACTACGATTTGGGATCTTACTGGTCAGAAACCACAATTCTTGTCAATGGGACGAAAACGTTACAAAACCTTTGTAGTATGATTACCTTTAATTCATCATGCCTCAGCATTATCGAACATTTTGAACACATGCAAGGCGAATTATAGTTGGAAAATCGACTACTACGAAGTAAAAGGGGAGCACTAGATATAGTCGGCAATGTTGCTCACTCGTTATTTGGTATATTGGACTCCGAATATGCCAACCAGATGTCCACTACAATACTATAAGTCAAGGAAAATGAGTCATATTTATTAAAGTTACTCAAGAATCAAACATCAATTGTTGATTCAACAATTAACATTATGCGGCAGAGTCAAATTGCAGCTAATGCAAGGTTTGCAAAACTGGAGCAAGAAATCAATGGTTTCTTAGAAGAAATGCAGGACGTCAATCATGTACTATTCCAGATTCATCTTACTCAGTTATTTAATTCTGCCGTCTTGCAATTAACTTTAGTTGCAAATAATTTGGAAAAAATACAGTCATCAATCCTTGACACTCTCACGGACACACATCATGGAAAAATCAGTCCGTTACTGCTTACCCCGGAACAATTGAAAAATGAGGTTACTCAGATTAAACTTCACACATCATCATCTGTTGATCTTCCTGCATCGGATCTGCTGGAACTATTCAAACTTATGAAGGTAAAGGGTGGATTCACACAGCAACACGCAGTTTTCAAAATAAGTATACCATTAGTCGAACGCGGCCAATTCAACATTTTCCATTTAATAGCAGTTCCAAACTTGATCAACAACACTATGTTAGCCATTAAACCATGCACTTCCTTTTTGGGCACAATGGAATCTCACAAACTATATATAATTCTTACAGAATCAGAATTAAACTCCTGTTATTCAATGAAACAGGACGTATTTATCTTCTCTAACATCCAAACTCGATACAATTATGGGTCCGAGGTATGTGCATGCGAAATAAATTTATTCAACAACAAAACCACACCAACTTGCACCTTAGACAGGACTACAACGAATATTCAATGGATACCTTTGAGAAAAAAAATCAATGGATATACGCCACCTCGTCATCTTCACGGGCCACTGCAGTATGCAACAAGGAAATTATTCCCCTTACTCTAAGAGGTTCCGGCCTGCTAACACTTGAGCCAGAATGCATGCTTAAGCATGACTTCGCCACAATGAATGGACGACAAACAATATCCAGTATATTTAAATCATCGTACACGAGTCTTGGAAAAATCTCAGAGTTGTCACCACAAAACTACATAACTCGTTTTCATAATAAATCAATGTCAACGAGAGTAGATGACGTTGCAGATGAATTAACAACGTTGCAAAGGTCTCTTGAAGAACAAAAAATCATTGATCTTCCCAACAAATTGAGAGTACATCAGCAGCACAGTCACGCAGTCGGTTACCTAGCACTCTTACTAAGCTTAATAGCAATCATCATAATGTTGCTTAAATATAGAACTTCTTGTAACAAAAAGGAGCCACCCACAACAATACCAAATGAAGATTCTACAGACAACATTGAACTACAGTCAATTGGATCAAGAAACAACAATGTGACACCTCTACCAACACCACGCAGATTCATCCGAGATATATAAACAAAATTAACAACTAGTTTTCAATCCGAAGTTTATCCGATAGATGTCTAGCAACTGAGGGTCAAAAATTCAAGATAACAACGACAAATTCATTATTTTCTGAAATGTTATTTATATTATTTTTTTTAAAATGATGTATTTTTTGTCTATTTGTTAGTGCATAATATAGAAAAAACAAAAAAAATATATGAATATATATATTTTATTAGTTTGAGAAGCATCCACTTTTGTTGAACATTCGTTCAACGCCGGGGAGAAAATGTTAGTTTGAGAAGAACCAAATGTTTGTTTGGTGCAATGGACTGGTTGTCCTGTTGTACGTGGATGTCCTGGATGGATATCCTTGTTGATATGGTCACCAATGTTATGGTGCCTGTTGTGTGGACTGGTTGTCCTGTTGTACGTGGATGTCCTGGATGGATATCCTTGTTGATATGGTCACCAATGTTATGGTGCCTGTTGTGAGTGCTCCAACAAATAATCAAATTGCTGGAACTGATGAATGTTTTGTAGATGTTAAGAGTCCCTTACCGCTGGTGGGGGGAAACTTGAAAAACGGTTGTCTGATGATCGGAAAGTTGCGTGTGGAAAGGCGTTTTTAGGATGTTAAGAGTTCCTTACCGCTGGTGGGGGGAAACTCAAAATTACTAAAAACGTCGGGGTCACCATTCATATAAATAAATGTCTCCTTATTGTAAAATAATAATGCTGACTTTGCAATGAACAATGCAATGAACCGATTTCATGGTCATACTGCAAAATGACATTTGATTCCTCTATTTGTTGACTTAAAAATAAGCCAAAATAAAACCCACGGTTAGTCATTTGCAATAACCTTGAAGTCGTACATTTGCAATGTTTGCATTAATAAAATATTTATGTTTATATGTTTGTACATATTTAGTAATTAATTGATTAGTGCCATTATGGCAATTATGTTCCTTAGTTTTAAGTATAAATAGTGGTAAATAAATAATAAACAAATTAGTTAAGCAAAAACTCTTGTTTGACTCCTTTCTTTTGTTTCGTTTCAAGTAACAAGTGCTTGAAGTGAATTTAAATTAGAAAGCCCAAAACAAAATAGTGCAGTACAAATTTATGCGTTTGTGCTGAGTTACACTATTTCTCAAACTAACATTTTGGTGACCCCGACCCACGGTTAGTCATTTGCAATAACCTTGAAGTCGTACATTTGCAATGTTTGCATTAATAAAATATTTATGTTTATATGTTTGTACATATTTAGTAATTAATTGATTAGTGCCATTATGGCAATTATGTTCCTTAGTTTTAAGTATAAATAGTGGTAAATAAATAATAAACAAATTAGTTAAGCAAAAACTCTTGTTTGACTCCTTTCTTTTGTTTCTTTTCAAGTAACAAGTGCTTGAAGTGAATTTAAATTAGAAAGCCCCAAAACAAAATAGTGCAGTACAAATTTATGCGTTTGTGCTGAGTTACACTATTTCTCAAACTAACATTTTGGTGACCCCGACGTTTTTAGTAATTTTGAGTTTCCCCCCACCAGCGGTAAGGAACTCTTAACATCCTAAAAACGCCTTTCCACACGCAACTTTCCGATCATCAGACAACCGTTTTTCAAGTTTCCCCCCCACCAGCGGTAAGGGACTCTTAACATCTACAAAACATTCATCAGTTCCAGCAATTTGATTATTTGTTGGAGCACTCACAACAGGCACCATAACATTGGTGACCATTTCATCAGTTCCAGCAATTTGATTATTTGTTGGAGCACTCACAACAGGCACCATAACATTGGTGACCCTTTCATCAGTTCCAGCAATTTGATTATTTGTTGGAGCACTCACAACAGGCACCATAACATTGGTGACCATTTCATCAGTTCCAGCAATTTGATTATTTGTTGGAGCACTCACAACAGGCACCATAACATTGGTGACCATTTCATCAGTTCCAGCAATTTGGTTAGTTGTTGGAGCACTCACAACAGGCACCATAACATTGGTGACCATTTCATCAGTTCCAGCAATTTGGTTAGTTGTTGGAGCACTCACAACAGGCACCATAACATTGGTGACCATTTCATCAGTTCCAGCAATTTGATTATTTGTTGGAGCATTCACAACAGGCACCATAACATTGGTGACCATTTTATCAGTTTCAGCAATTTGATTATTTGTTGGAGCATTCACAACAGGCACCAACGCCAACACGTCGAGAGATGCCGCCAGCCCCCGAACAGACTAATCTTCAAGCAGAGGATTCCAGCAGCCATCAGGGACTTATCCGCAAAATATCTGCTCGAATGACTGCATTAGAGCGATTATTGCATGGGATAACTAATATTGGAGAAGTGCAACCCCGGCAGTACTATGAAGTAAGGAGTAATAACATCAACAATCTTTGGAACCAACTCCAAGGCTTATGCGATGACATTTGCGAAAAAACTAACGATCCATTGCTTTTGGGTTTCGACATCAACAGGTTCTACGAAGTAGGTGACAAGGTCCAGGAACATTTAGTCAGCCTTTCCGTAATGGCTGAAAAGGTCAAAAACATTGATACAGATAAGCCAATGGCTTCAAGTAAGCCACATTCGTCATTACATCTACCAAAGGTGACGATACCGAAATTTGATGGCGATTATTTAAAATGGCAACAATTCCACGATTTATTTTATGAGATGGTGGATAAACAATCTATTCCTGCTATACAAAAAATGTGGTATCTGAAGACCAACTTATCTGGAGAAGCTGAACATTTGATCAGTCAGTTCTCTCTTGCAGAAGAAAATTATGCCGCTGCTTGGAAAACGTTACAGGAGAGGTACAATAACAAACGAATTCTTGTAGCAAATTTGGTAGATAAAATACTAAATCAACCTTCTGTCACGACATCGTCTGCCACATCTATGAAAAGTCTTCATGACACTACTAAAGAGTGCTTGATGGCACTAAATAATTTGGGAATCATTACATCATCTTGGGATGCAATTCTGATGCAGTTATTAATCAGAAAACTTGATAAAAACATACATATCAGATTCATGCAATCCTTAACGAAGCCAAAAGAAGTACCAATGATTTCCGAACTCTTATCATTCCTAGAACTTCAGTTCCAAGCAATAGAAGCGATCACTCAAAAAGACAAGCTCACCAATAGAGCAGTTTCAACGGTAATAACTTCCAACGTAAACAACAATAGCACATGCAAACTATGCAACAACAGTGGTCATAAATTATACCACTGCAGGCAATTCCTCCAGTTATCAGAAGCGGAACGATTACACTGGATACAACGACAAAATCTATGTGTCAACTGCTTCGGAAGTGATCACGCGTCGAAGACCTGCAAATCAAGTAATTGCAGAAAATGTGAAAAAAGGCACAACACATTGCTTCACTTGGAGAAAAAAGACAACAACCAAGAAAATAAAAAATCAACAAATCTCAGGTCAGGCTCAAGCACTTCACATCCGCATATGGCAAAAAAAGCGCCTGCCTCAAATGTCGTAGCACTTACATCAGCAACATCCAACGTCGCTGCGGGCCGCCAGGGCTATGTCTTGCTAGCTACTGCAAGAGTGATAATTACAGCCCCAAATGGTGCAACAGACGAATTTAGAGCGGTATTGGATTCAGGATCACAAGTGATCCTGATATTGTATCGAAACGTCTTTGCCAAAAATTATTCATTTCACCATCAGGAGCTTCTCTTTGCCTTGACGGCATTGGTGAAATCCAAAAGAATTCCAAATATCGCACAAATATTCAAATGAAGTCCAGAGATCTTGGTTTTTCAGCTAACGTGGAAGCATACGTATTACCAAGTATAATTCCTGCACAACCAAATCAACATATTGACATTTCATCTTGGGGCATTCCCAACAACATTCATCTTGCAGATCCTCATTTTGACCAGCAAGAAAAAATAGACTTGCTAATTGGATCAGAATTCTATTACAAATTAACCAAAAATGGGACGATACACCTTGCTGATGATCTCCCAACCCTACAAAACACAACATTAGGCTGGATTGTAGGAGGTGCAATCGGAAAAAATCCCATTCCCAGCCCATTATGTGCACTTACATGTGCAATATTTGAAAACAACAATTCATTGGAAGAAGCCATAGAGCATCTTTGGAAACTAGATGAGATTGAAGCCAGCGAAAAGGTTCTTTCACCATCAGAAAAACAATGTGAGTCACATTTTACACAACACATGCACACCGATGTAAATGGCCGCTTCATAGTCAGCCTCCCTTTTCGGGAAAACCCAACAGCATTAGGAGAATCTCATACGATGGCCTACAACAGGTTTTTGGGATTAGAGCGTCGACTCCTAAAAAATGAAGACATTCGATCGCAATATATAAAGTTCATGAAAGAGTACGAGCAACTAGGACACATGCAAAAGGTCAACATTGATACAATGTTAAATCCAAAATACTTCATTCCGCACCATAGTGTATTGAAACCTGATAGCACTACAACGAAATTAAGAGTAGTATTTGACGCGTCAGCAAAGACATCATCAGGCCTCTCTTTGAATGATTTAATGTATACGGGGCCAACAGTCCAGAGTGAATTGTTTTCGATCCTCCTGCGTTTTCGATTACCAAAATTTGTATTCACTACAGACATTGAAAAAATGTACCGACAAATACTACTTGATCCCGATAATCAACAATATCAACTAATAATTTGGAGAGAAGACCCAGGGTTGCCGATCAGCTACTACAAACTTAACACTGTAACTTATGGAACTCGAGCAGCACCTTATCTCGCCACTAGATGTTTAACAAAAATCGCTGACGAAAACATTATAAATTATCCGTTCGGTGCTCACATGCTTAAAAATAACTTTTACGTTGATGACGGCCTTGGTGGTTCCGATAGTCTCAACATTGCACTTGAGACACAAAAGGAACTTATAACAATTCTGAAAATGCATGGGTTCAATCTGAAAAAATGGTGTGCAAATCATCCACAATTATTGAAGAACATTCCACCCGGTGATCAGGAAGTGGATTTAGACTTCAACAGTAATAACACTAACACCATAAAAACGTTAGGATTGTTATGGCTGCCTAAGACAGACCAATTCTGCGTCAAGGTGAAAGTAAATCACCTACAAACTGTCTCAAAACGTACAGCAACGTCAGATCTGGCAAAACTATTTGACCCTCTTGGACTACTAGCACCTGTAGTTGTCAAGGCAAAGATGTTTATTCAACAGTTATGGCAGTTGAAGCTAGCCTGGGATGATTCGTTGCCTGAGGACCTTCATGGAATCTGGACCAAATTCAGAAATGATTTAGACAGTTTGAACAACTTCAAGGTTCCTCGACACATATTTACGGGGAACATCCCAGCAAAAACAGAGCTGCATATATTCTCAGATGCCTCTGAAAAAGCTTTTGGTGCAGTTGCATATATCCGAGCTACTTTGAAGGATAAAAGAGTCATTGTACAATTACTCTGTGCCAAAACACGGGTTGCTCCATTAAAACAACAAACGTTACCTCGACTGGAGCTATGTGCTGCAGTTATGGCTGCTCAACTTATGCACAGGATCAATGCAACCAATTTTGTAGGAGCCAAAAATCAGCTATCGGAACTAGTCGACAGCATTTATTCCGAAAAGGGGCAAGAAACAATCATGTCTACATTCAGCTCGAAAGGAATACATTTTCACTTTATTCCACCAAGAGCACCACATTTTGGAGGATTATGGGAAGCAGCCGTGAAATCTGCGAAACATCTCCTTCAGCGCAGTGTTGCAACTGCGTCCTTAACTCATGAAGAATTAGAGACGGTCATCGTGGAAATTGAAGCAATACCTAATTCTCGGCCATTGGCACCCATGTCAAACGATCCAAATAGTATTGAAGCCCTAACCCCTGGACATTTCCTGATTGGAGAGGCACTCACATCTCAAGTGGACAGTAGAGCTTCTCCAACAAAGTTATCAGGATTATCTCACTGGAAATTTGTGACTCATTTAAAACAAGAATTCTAGAAAAGATGGTCTACAGAATACCTGAATGAATTGCAGCAACGTTATAAATGGAAAAGGCAATTCATCAACCTTAAAAGTGGAGACATGGTCATTATTAAAGAAGACAATGTACCTATTATGAAATGGCCTTTGGGTAGAATCATTCAAGTTTATCCAGGTGATGACGGGGCAGCAAGAGTTGCTGACGTGAAAACTGCGTCAGGAATATTCAAGCGTCCAATACATCGACTGGCTCCATTACCCATACAAAATGATTCAGAAGCATCTATTCCCACTGAAAACAGCACTGAGAATATCAACAATTCCACTCCTACTTCAAATGAAGAACCTAAGGCGAAGAAAATGAAAATACCAACAAGTCATTTAACCCTTGCGTTACTCACCACATTATTGTTATTACCACTCGCAATTGGTACTCCAGTCGAAAATAAAAAATTTGGTACAAAAGTTGGTATTCATTTCGAACAAGTAGGCACAGCATCCATATCAACCACTGAGTGGAATCTGTTGGTGTACTACGATTTGGGATCTTACTGGTCAGAAACCACAATTCTTGTCAATGGGACGAAAACGTTACAAAACCTTTGTAGTATGATTACCTTTAATTCATCATGCCTCAGCATTATCGAACATTTTGAACACATGCAAGGCGAATTACAGTTGGAAAATCGACTACTACGAAGTAAAAGGGGAGCACTAGATATAGTCGGCAATGTTGCTCACTCGTTATTTGGTATATTGGACTCCGAATATGCCAACCAGATGTCCACTACAATACTAGAAGTCAAGGAAAATGAGTCATATTTATTAAAGTTACTCAAGAATCAAACATCAATTGTTGATTCAACAATTAACATTATGCGGCAGAGTCAAATTGCAGCTAATGCAAGGTTTGCAAAACTGGAGCAAGAAATCAATGGTTTCTTAGAAGAAATGCAGGACGTCAATCATGTACTATTCCAGATTCATCTTACTCAGTTATTTAATTCTGCCGTCTTGCAATTAACTTTAGTTGCAAATAATTTGGAAAAAATACAGTCATCAATCCTTGACACTCTCACGGACACACATCATGGAAAAATCAGTCCGTTACTGCTTACCCCGGAACAATTGAAAAATGAGGTTACTCAGATTAAACTTCACACATCATCATCTGTTGATCTTCCTGCATCGGATCTGCTGGAACTATTCAAACTTATGAAGGTAAAGGGTGGATTCACACAGCAACACGCAGTTTTCAAAATAAGTATACCATTAGTCGAACGCGGCCAATTTAACATTTTCCATTTAATAGCAGTTCCAAACTTGATCAACAACACTATGTTAGCCATTAAACCATGCACTTCCTTTTTGGGCACAATGGAATCTCACAAACTATATATAATTCTTACAGAATCAGAATTAAACTCCTGTTATTCAATGAAACAGGACGTATTTATCTGCTCTAACATCCAAACTCGATACAATTATGGGTCCGAGGTATGTGCATGCGAAATAAATTTATTCAACAACAAAACCACACCAACTTGCACCTTAGACAGGACTACAACGAATATTCAATGGATACCTTTGAGAAAAAAAAATCAATGGATATACGCCACCTCGTCATCTTCACGGGCCACTGCGGTATGCAACAAGGAAATTATTCCCCTTACTCTAAGAGGTTCCGGCCTGCTAACACTTGAGCCAGAATGCATGCTTAAGCATGACTTCGCCACAATGAATGGACGACAAACAATATCCAGTATATTTAAATCATCGTACACGAGTCTTGGAAAAATCTCAGAGTTGTCACCACAAAACTACATAACTCGTTTTCATAATAAATCAATGTCAACGAGAGTAGATGACGTTGCAGATGAATTAACAACGTTGCAAAGGTCTCTTGAAGAACAAAAAATCATTGATCTTCCCAACAAATTGAGAGTACATCAGCAGCACAGTCACGCAGTCGTTTACCTAGCACTCTTACTAAGCTTAATAGCAATCATCATAATGTTGCTTAAATATAGAACTTCTTGTAACAAAAAGGAGCCACCCACAACAATACCAAATGAAGATTCTACAGACAACATTGAACTACAGTCAATTGGATCAAGAAACAACAATGTGACACCTCTACCAACACCACGCAGATTCATCCGAGATATATAAACAAAATTAACAACTAGTTTTTCAATCCGAAGTTTATCCGATAGATGTCTAGCAACTGAGGGTCAAAAATTCAAGATAACAACGACAAATTCATTATTTTCTGAAATGTTATTTATATTATTTTTTTTTAAAATGATGTATTTATTTGTTAGTGCATAATATAGAAAAAACAAAAAAATATATGAATATATCGTTGGCTTAGTCGGCAAACCTGTCAAGTCCAATTTTTATGCAAATTGAGTTTTTGATGTAGTATGCTAGTATAACTCAAAACACATCATGTACAAAAAACAAAATGCCGTTATGTTGTTTTTTCTTCTTGTTATGCAGTGGTAAGAAAATCTGTCAAGTCCAAAAAAAAAAAAAACATCGAAAGCCACGTGCTAAGTCCAGCCGAAAACAACACACATCTTGTTTTAACAAATTTCTTGAATAGATTTAAATTCGACGTTGGTTTATTTTATTAAAAGGACGCAAAAAGAGAGCTCGTATGAAAAAACCTGCTTGTTTTTTTTTTTTGCAAAATAAAACTTATAAAGGCAAAAGTTCCAAAAAATTTTAACTGATAAATTTTGGTACATGATGACATTTTCAAAGCCAGAAAAGGTAAATTTTTTTTATATCAAAAATATATTTTTTTTCAAAATTTTATTCAAATGGTACATAAGGCCGACTTAAGTACAGCAAAAATAAAAAAAATGGCGGGTATTTAAGTCCAAAAAATTAGCAATTTGCAAAAAAAAAATCAAAATGGGAATCAAAAATTTTGTAAAATAAAGCGTACTAAGAAAATAAAATTTGGCTTTTGATGTGCTTCCACGGACTAGAATTGATCAGCAAATTTTTTTTTTTTTAATTTTTTATTTCACAAAATTGTTTAAAGTTGCGAATAGTTGACCTTTAGTATAGTAGTTTGTTGATTTTGTTCGGCATTAGGTCATGAGTTAAAAATTAATTAAAAAAAATTAAATATATTTTATTTTAAATGTTTCTTTTATTGTCCCAATATTTCAGTCAACATTGCTGGCCATCTTCAGAGGGATATTTAAAAATTAAGTAAAAAAAAAACAAAAAAAGAAAAAAATTCATTTTCTGGAGCTGTTGTTCAGCTGAAAACTTTTGTCAACACAAAATTTTTCAAATATTAAAAAAAAAATATTTTTTTTTTCAAAAACCGCGAACTAAAACCGCTTGTAGAGGACTAAAAGTAGCCTGCAAATTTTTTTTTTTATAATTTTTCCCGTTATCAGCTCTAAAATGCGCACCGACTTTTTGCTATTAGTGCACGAGATTCGCAAATATCCATATCATCGACCCACCCTACGGTTTGGGTTATAAATATTACTTTTTTTTTTGTCAACAACAATGAAAAAGTATGTAGTATTTTTTACTACAAAAAACACAAAAAAATCAATAAAAATAAAAAAAAATCAATAAAAATAAAAAAAAAAATACAAGAAAATCTGTTAAGTCCACAAAATGGAAAGAAAATGTGCTAAGTCCACATTTAAAATAGAAAATTATAAAGAGCAAATGTGCTAAGTCCAAAAAGAGCCTATAAGTGTTCCTTTCTTAAATTTTAGAGTTCCATGATTTTTTGGGGTTAAACAAGATGAACTTAAGAAAAAAACTGCGTTTACAGATTTAAAAAAAGTTAACACAAAAAAAAGTTAGACAGTTTTTTGTCTCTCCTGAAAAATTAAAAAAAACGGACTTGACAGGTTTGCCGACTAAGCCAACGATATATATTTTATTAGTTTGAGAAGCATCCACTTTTGTTGAACATTCGTTCAACGCCGGGGAGAATGTTAAGATTCATATAAATAAATGTCTCCTTATTGTAAAATAATAATGCTGACTTTGCAATGAACAATGCAATGAACCGATTTCATGGTCATACTGCAAAATGACATTTGATTCCTCTATTTGTTGACTTAAAAATAAGCCAAAATAAAACCCACGGTTAGTCATTTGCAATAACCTTGAAGTCGTACATTTGCAATGTTTGCATTAATAAAATATTTATGTTTATATGTTTGTACATATTTAGTAATTAATTGATTAGTGCCATTATGGCAATTATGTTCCTTAGTTTTAAGTATAAATAGTGGTAAATAAATAATAAACAAATTAGTTAAGCAAAAACTCTTGTTTGACTCCTTTCTTTTGTTTCTTTTCAAGTAACAAGTGCTTGAAGTGAATTTAAATTAGAAAGCCCCAAAACAAAATAGTGCAGTACAAATTTATGCGTTTGTGCTGAGTTACACTATTTCTCAAACTAACACACTTCGTTTATTTTTTGCTGGGTATAGACCAATACACATACATGTAAAGCCCTATCCTTCTTCTATCCAAAACAGTTGAAAAATTGAAAATCAGTTGAAAAATGTTCAAGTTACACGTGGTTTAGTGTGAAAAGTCCCAAAAAATCGTTTTTTGACAATAACTTTAAATTTTGGGGGCGTCTGGCAAGTTTGATGGGCATTTTTGTGATCTTTTCGACGAGACCTACAACCTTAACTACATCATTTTAAAAGTATATTCGATTTTGTGTTTTTTGTGGCACAGTGTAATATATATACTTTATGGGGTCCTACAAAGTGACAAAGTGAGTATACCTCCATACTGTAGTTGGTGGGTATACAAATATGGATATATTTTTTAGTTTCAGAGAAAAATTCATTGGTGGTAGGAATTTTTTTTTCCACATATTAAAATACTCCATTTAAAAAAATATATAAACAAGTAGTATTTTTGCGTAGTGAACTAATTTTTTCCCCTTATTGTTAGAAAAATAGCAATTTTTTTATGAAAATTTTACTAAATTTTGAGAAAATTTATTATTTATATTTATTTCACTATTTTGGAGGATTTTTTTTTAAATATTTTGCACCACTTTAGTTTTGGCCATACTTATAATGTCACCTACTGTACTTTATATATATTTTATAAACTACATAAACAGTAGCCTGTCACAAAATTGACCTCTTTTTGGAATTTTCCTTCGTAATGGCAAAAAATGATGCTTATTACAGAGCTGATAGTGGGAAAAATACTCTAAAAAATTTGGTGTCTGTCATTGCCTACCTACAACCGGTAAAAGTTCGCAACGTAGTGTATTTTGTGAAAAAAAAAATGTTTGTTGTTTTCGCGGAATTTTTAGTACATTAAGAGAAAAATACTTGAAAAGTTTTCATGGAATAATTTTGGTACACCAGATCATTTTAAGACAACAAAAATTGAAGTTTTTGGCATATTCAACTTTAAATTTTCATATTGACGCGGATTTTAATCAAAATAATGTAAGAGAAAAACAAGTTGAAAGAAAGTATGAGGTGAGGTTGAGATTGCTAGAAATAGAATTGTAGAACTGTCAAAATTTATTCTGAAGAAACTATATGTATTCACATTAAATTATTTAAAAAACAATTTCCACTAACAAGACAAACCGACATTTAAAATCCTTCCGATGATAACACTAACAAGGGAAGTCTCCCTGGTGTCACCCTCCGATCTTCATGAAATTTGGATATGTTGTTAAGAATGAATATTAATTCTACACGCGTTTATTTATAGCGGCCCAAACTCAATTTTAGGGGAGGTCAACATGCTTTCAATTGTATTTGGTTTGGTATACTGGTCAAATTTCGAAATCATTGTTCTTTTTTATTTCTTTCTCATTAGGTTGAAATAAATACGAATATGAATATTTGATGTTTGGACACTAACAGTATTACCTAATTTTCTAAAGAATTCTGATGATGGGGGAACTGGAAATCCACCGAAACGATCGTCAATTCATTCCTGAAAATTGCCGAGCTTTTGAAAGCAAGAAACTCTATCGAGTATTTAATAGGCGAATATCCTAATAAAGAAAGTAGAGTTAACATAAGTACTTGTTATGTTAATTCATAATGGGGAAATTGGCCTCGAACTGAAATAAACATTATTTCATTGCACAATTAAATGTCGAATAAATAACTAATTTTTATTATTGATAAAAATTAAACAAATTTGTTTTAAATATTTTTATAAATTTAAAATCTTCACAATTTTATAAACAATATTGTTTTTATAAGTTTTTTCGTATGACTTATGGTTTTCGAGCAAAAAAATGCTAAAAAACTATCAAAAAGTCAATATTGTCAAAAAAGCGCTTTTTTACACGCCCATATCTTCAAAAGTATTTATAAAAAAAATAAATATAGTTTTTAATCATTTGCGAAGCCCTATCAAATAACCAATTATTACCAAAATAGGTGATCCGTCAGTTAAATTTCCAATGGAGTGCTCAGATACGAGTTGTACTTTTAGTTATTGTAACACTGTGCTCGAATTTGACCATTTTTATTAACAAGGTGGGCACTAGGCTGGTTCATATATAGCACTTTTTGTTTTTGATTTTTGAATGTGCCACCCGGAATATATATTAAGCACCTTGAAAAAATAACACGTGATTTTTTTTAGATTTTTTCATTAAGGTTTACGGTTCGCTGCCGGGCCTTAAACTTTGGGTCTCAAAAAAAAAAATATTATTATAATTTTTTTTATTTATATTATAATTAAGCTTGATTAGCTTATTAACGACAAAAAGTTTCATTTTGGTCGAAAAAGTATTTCAGTTCCAAAAGTGAAAACGAATAAAAATTTTTTGGATGATTTTTTTTTTTTATAAGCTTACATAATATGTTTGTAGTTGGTCTTGGTAATACATTCTCTATAAAAAAATTTCTTTGTTCTGAAATATCGAAAAAAATGGCGAAGAATACCTAAAGGATATTTATAAAAATATAAAAATATATATAATTTTTTTTTTTGAATTAAATAAGCTAATCAAATAAAATTATAATTAAAACTACAAAAGAAAAAAAAAATCGAAAATTTTTTTTATTTTTTTTTTTTTAAATATAAATTTTTGGTTTTTGCCGCAAGGGAACGTTGTTTATCAACAAATAAAAAATTTAAATCAGAATATGTTATAAAGACCAACTAAAACCCTATTATGTAAGCTCATAAAAACTAAAAACCTGATAAGCCAAAATTTTTTTTTCATGTTCACTTTTGGAACTGAAATTCTTTTAAGACCAAAATGAAACTTTTTGTCATTAGCTAATCAAGCATAATAATAATAAAAATAAAAACAAAAATCGATTTTTTTTTTCATTGTGTGAACTTTTTTGTTTCTTTTTTCCGAATATTTTTTTTTCGCGAAAAAAACAAAGCATTTTCCAAATTTAAGTTTTAAATTAACCCGAAAGCATATTTTTTTTTTGTACTTTAGCTTTACAATTTTTAATCGCGGATTTCGCGAATACGAGCGCTAACTTCAAACAAAGGCTGGCACCACTGAATTCAGCGTACCCGTACCCATATTATCTATACAAGCAAGGTGCCCACCTTGGTATTTTTTTGCGACTAGCACAGTGTAATTGAGTTAAATTAAACCTTATTCGAATAACACTGCGGAACACTAAAAAATAAACAAGAGTTACGACCATCATTTCTATATATTTCGGACATGCTCATTCGAATGGCGTACTCCGTTTTTCGATGTATGGTACAGTTTTCTTGCAAAATGTCGTTAAAGATTTGCTGATTTCGAGCCAGTTTTTTAACAAAAAAATTTGCAAAGTTAATGATTTATAAATTTTATGGCATGGAAAACAAAGATATGACTTGTAGCAATATTTCTTATGCAAATTTGGTTCAAAGCTTGTTATCTTAAGCCCTTAAATTCGCGAATTTCTTAATTTTTTAGGGTTTTCGCGAAATTAACAGCCAAATTAGTCTTTGATAAAAAACTTGCTTTTAGTGAATCAAAAAGGCATCCCTAACAATACGAATAGTGGACAAAAAACAGCTATGTTGTATGGACCATCATGATGAAAATCGCGAAAAACCGTTTTTTTTTATATGCCAGCATCATTTTACGAGATGATTTAAGACTCCATATTTTAGTATATAATGTGGAATTCTTAAACAATTAACTGACCAAAAATTTGGCCAAAAAAGTTTTCATTTGCAAAAGTTATCTTAACAAAAACTATAATTATTGTACACTCAAAAAATTATGTCATTAACTGTTTGTAGTTTATTTAAAAAGTTTTCCGTTTAGTCGTTTTTAAAAGAAAAAACATTTGTTTGATGTTCAGTTTTTATTAATGACTACTTGAGTCCTTAGTTTCAAAAATAACACACCAAAAAAATAAAGTCTTTCATTAACATTTAATTTTTAAAGTCATTTATTTTTGTTCTGTAAGTAAAAACTACTGATTATTCTTTTGATTTTTAATGATTTGTGTAAGTAATTTTTTTTAAAATTGTTGGTATTTTTTAATGAAATATCATTAGTTTTTACCTACACAAGTCAGTTATTTTTTTTTTTTTTGTTGAAAAAAAAAAAAATCAAAGAATTATTTATAGAAATATAAAAACATGTTTGTATCAAGTGACTTTGGCACGATGGGTAGAGTGTCTGGCCAGAATGTAGGTGATTGCGGGATCGATTCCCCAAAAATTTTATAAAAAATTTTTAAAAAAATATTTCAATAAAAAATTGTAAAAAATTACCTACGAAATCATTACTACTAATTTTTATTGTTTTTGTAGGTTATTTTTTTGAAATTTGTTGGTAAAAATAACAGAACTCTCACATATTTTTAATGTTTTCGTTGGTTATTTTTTTCGAATTTGTTGGTAAAAAAGAGTGAAAAAACGTGGTTTTTTAATATTTAATGTTATTTATTTTAGAAAATTTTGTCAACAGTAAAAAATAAATGTTGATGTTTGCTAAAACAAACGAATAATTACTGGGATGGTTTTCAATTGTTTAGTCACTGGTTTTAAGTGTGTTTTTCATTTGTTTCTGCCTACAAAATATTTTGAGTGTAGGGTTAACACTGAAATAATAGTTTTTGTTAAGATAACTTTTGCAAATGAAAACTTTTTTGGCCAAATTTTTGGTCAGTTAATTGTTTAAGAATCCCACATTATATACTAAAAGGTGGAGTCTTAAATCATCTCGTAAAGTGATGCTGGCATATACAAAAAAACGGTTTTTCGCGATTTTCATCATGATGGTCCATATAACATAGCTGTTTTTTGTCCACTATTCGTATTGTTAGGGATGCCTTTTTGATTCACTAAAAGCAAGTTCGTAATCAAAGACCAACTTGGCGGTTAATTTCGCGAAAACCTCAAAAAATTAATAAATTCGCGAATTTAAGGGCTTAAGATGAAAAGCTTTAAACCAAATTGGCATAAGAAATATTGCTACAAGTCATTTCTTTATTTTCCATGCCATACAATTTAAAAATTATTAACTTTGCAAATTTTTTTATTAAAAAACTGGCTCGAAATCAGCAAATCTTTAACGACATTTTGCAAGAAAACTGTACCATACATCGAAAAACGGAGTACGCCATTCGATTCAGCATGTCCGAAATATATAGAAATGATGGTCGTACCTCTTGTTTTCTAAAATAGTGGTCACTTTTGTCACGCAGTGTAATTTATAAAAGCATTAATTTGAGATTCCACTGTATTTTGAAATGAGGTTAAATAACAAAATAAATTTAAATAAAAATAAAACAAATAGTACACACATACATACGTAAATAAAAATGTTTAAGTTAATTAAATTCAATTATATTTGGTTATTTATGCCAACACACATAACTAAAATCTATAACACAATTAAATTTAATAAAAATATACCAGCATTTTTTGTTTTGTTTTTTTGTTTAACGAAACCGACAATACAGATGTCATTAACATAAAAATAATTATTTTTATTTAACACATATTTTTGCATAAATACAATAAACCAAAAAAAAAATTAAAATCATTATTAAAAAAATACTTTATACATATTTTATTGATTTAATAGTAAACAAACAAAAAACTAATAAAAATTGCATAAAACCAATGCGGATTTATACACGCAAAGAGAATTTTGGAAGTTCTACTAATGAATTAATTTTTAACTTATCCGAATGTGAGCTTAAAACACTAGTTTACAAAATAATAAAAAAAAAAAAATCTGCGCGCGAAGCGTGAATAATTTTTTCTTAAATTTCATAGACAACCTAACTCAAAAAATCTTATCAAATAACTTTTTCATGGCTTCAGTAATAAAATGCATTTTTTTTAGGTTGTTTGAGTTTGTTCTTTATATCTTGCGTTGTATACATTCGATATACTCGCAATAAAAACCATGTTAAAGACAATCACATTTGCAAACATTATTCCCAGTCACCATACATATACAAAAGTTATTTATTTGAGTAAGAAATCTAAATTTGGATGATCCGCGAAAAAAAAAATAAATCGTAACGAATAAGTTTTTTTTTATGATTTGGGTTATAAACCTAAACCTAAACAGAGATAAAAAAGTCAGCTTGATGAAAATCTATGGGCAATCACCGAAGTTATGCCTTATTATATGAAAAAGCATACAAAACCTCTAACAAGGGAAGTCTCCCTAGTGCACCCGCCGATCTTTATGGAATTGGTTGTATTTTATAAAGAAAAATAAAAGGACACGTATTTTTTTAGTTGACCAAATTTATATTTATGGGGTGCAAATCAGGGTGAAATAAACGGTATTTATTTTGGTTTTTTGTCATTTATCTCTTATATTATGCAAAGAAACCTAATCATTTTGTACACAGAAGAAACGAATTGTTATATTGACCCGCATATTTGTGAAAACAATTAATTTTTTCACCGATAGTGTTCCTTTACTAGAGCACCCATAAGTGTATAATTGTTTTTTTATCGCTCCCCGCTCATTTTCGGTGGAGTAGGGTGTAAAAAATATTATCTATTCAGAAATTGGAGTTCTAGGTTGCAAACAGGCCAAGCGGTTTGAACTTTTTACCTCAAAAATAGGCTAAAAACCTTTATAGATTAATTTGGCTGTAACTCTTATAAAAAAAGTTTTTCGCAATTATTTTTTACAGCAATATTTTGTAGAATCAAAATGCAAAGATTTTTCTCTCATACTGTTTTGACCTAAATATGACCGATCGCGGTGTTTTGAGCGATTAAAGTCGAAATTTGTGTGAGAAATTTTTTTTAAAAAATTCTCGTAAATTTTTAAATAGGGGAAAATTTGAGCTCTTCATATAATTTAATAGGGTCCCAGCAAAAAAAGTGCGGAGTACTTCTTTTTGGAGTGCTTTAAAACTATAACAAATGTAATGAAATACAACAAAAATAACAAAAAACACAAGAAAAAAACACACAAACAGTTTTTTCTACTCCGTAAAAAGTTGTTATTCAGCACTTAACTCATTACCTTCCGCGACACTCCCATACAAAAGTAAGTAGATATTCAGTAGATAAGAAGTACTCCGAGCTTTCAAACAACTTCCAACTACTTCCACGGAGTAGTTCATATCTACTGAATATCTAATTACATTTGTATGGAGGTGTCGCGATAGGTAATGAGTTAAGTGCTGAATATCTATGTATTCTGGAGTAGAAAAAACTGTTTGTGTGTTTTTGTCTTGTGTTTTTTGTTATTTTTGTTGTATTTCATTACATTTGTTATAGTTTTAAAGCACTCCACTGAGAAGTGGTAATGACTTTTTTTGCAGGGGTATTGAATGAAGTTTTCCAAAAAAATTTTTTTGCTAAAATATATCGATCCATCCATGAAAAATTGCTAAAATCCTACTCTGAACAACAATTTTTTAACCTCCAACCACGTTATGGGGGTATACTCACTTTGTCATTGCGTGTGTTACGCATAGAAAGATGGGTCTAGGATTCATAGTATATATGGGGTATTCCATGCCAAATCGGACGCTTGGAAAATTTTTAGTTTTATATTTTTTAAATTTTCAAAAACCCCTTCTAAGTAAATTTTGACATCTTTTATGATAATCCGTTCAAAAAATATCAAATAAAAAAAAGCTTTTTCCGGTTTTTACTTATCACTTCTTTAAAAATGGTCCAAATTAAAAATATTTTTTTTTAAATTTCAAAGTGTTTTAATAAATATTGGAAGACAGCAAAAAAATTCTACAGCCGCTGAATATATTAATTATCATAATTCCACGATCTACTTAAGCTTAAAATTTTAAGAAAATATTAAGCTTACCACGAAAAATTAAAAAAAAAATCTAATAAAAAATTTTAAA
Source organism: Pegoplata infirma (assembly GCA_963921195.1). Lineage (NCBI taxonomy): Eukaryota > Metazoa > Arthropoda > Insecta > Diptera > Anthomyiidae > Pegoplata > Pegoplata infirma. The sequence goes on from OY992536.1 coordinate 67,896,212, forward strand.
AATATATTGAAAAAAAAAATCAATTTAAAAATCGCATATAAGAACACTTTAAGAAATTTTAAATAAAAAAAAAATTCAATAAAAAAAATTTTATTTGGACCATTTTTGAAGAAGTTACGATAAAAATACGGAAAGCGATGTTTTTTTTTTTAATTCGATATCTTTTGAACGGGTAATCTCAAAAAATTTAAAATTAACTTGGATGGGGTTTTTATTGGGTTTTATAAAAATGCAAAAATAATAAATAATCTTAAATAAAATATTTTCAAAGTTTCCGATTTGGCACTGAATATCCCATATATATTTAGGGAAATCCTAGACAGCTGTTTCGGTGCGTAACACACGGAATTACAATGTGAGTATTCTCCCATATTGAGGTTGACTAGTAAAAATATGAGGTTCAGAGTAGCACTTTGGATTTTTTTTATGGAAGGGTCGATATATTTCTGCAAATTTTTTTTTTTTTGGAAAACTACATTCAATACCCTATTAAAATATGCAAGGAACTCCAATTTTCTCCAATTGAAAAATTTACGAGAATTTTGAAAAAAAAAAAAATTCTGATCCAAATTTCGACTTTAACCGCTTAAAACACCGCGATCGGACATATTTACGTCAAAACAGAATGTGAGGAAAATCTTTACACCCAAATTAATCTATAAAGCTTTTGCACCCCATTTTTGAGGTCAAAAGTTCAAATCGATTGGCCTGTTTGCAACCTAGAAGTCCAATTGCTGGACATTAGACCGACTCACCTTATATGGGCAAAAAAAAAGTTAAAGTTGTACCCCTCTCAAAATTAACTTTGACATGTTTTATGAAGATTCCCAAAATATTTGGGCTCTAGCGATAATCTCCCGTGAGCTAAACCGCGTCAAAAAAGGGACCAAAAATGATATTTTTCATGAATAAAAAATTCAGTAAATTTTTTTTTGTCCAATGAATGACCAAATATAATAGATATTTAGGAATTCTTTGATTCTGCATTAAAACATTTTAAAAATCTAACCACAGACTCGAGATAACGAGATGATTACGTCAGTTTTTTGATGCTTTTCAATTCGATTTTAGTGAAAACTTAAATAACTTCGGTATTTTTGGTCCGATTTTCACTTCTAATACATCGTTAGAAAGGTGTTGACCACCGCTTGGGATTTTAGTCAACAATTAACCCTTAACTGCACTGTCTAACTTTTTTATAACATTCACTTCGACGTCATTAAAAAACCGTTTTATAACCACAAAAAACATATCTTTGTGCAGAAAACACGTTTAATTAATATATTCGGACACAATTAATTTAACCCATGCATGATCAAAATATTTTGGCAAACCTTTTTAAAAAAGTTTTTGCGGAAATTATTGAAAGCTAGTTGAAATACTTTAAAAATAATAAAATTAAATAAGGTTTTGTTTATTTTAGTCAAAAATTAACCCTTAACTGCACTGTCTTACTTTTTTATAACATTTACTTCGACATCATTAAAAAAACATTTTATAACCACAAAAAGCATATCTTTGTGCAGGAAACACGTTTAATTAATATATTTGGCCGTAATTAATTTAGCCCATGCATGACCAAAATATTTTGGCAAACATTTTTAAAAAAGTTTTTGCGGAAATTATTGAAAGCTAGTTGTAATACTTTAAAAAATATAATTAAATAAGGTTTTTGTTTGTCTAGACGTGCTTATTAATATCAAATAATTATTACGTGTAACACTTTCCCGGTCAAAATTTTTTTCGAAATTTGTATGTGCAAATTAATTTAAAAAATAAAATATAAACAAATTCTGTCTTAATCGCATATATTCGTGCAAAAAACGCATCTAATAAATTGAAATATCAATTATATTATTTTTTTAAGTATTACAACTGGACTTAAAATTTTTCCACATTATTTTTTTTTTTAATTGGTCATGAATTGGTTAAATAAATAATATTAAGATCTATTTATTAGATGCGTTTTTTCCACGAATATATGCGATTAAGAGAAAATTGGTTTATATTTTATTTCTAAAATTTATTTGCACATACAAATTCCAAAAAAAAAAAATTCACCGAAAGTGTTACACGTTATAATTATTTGATATTAATAAGCACGTCTATTTAAACAAAAATCTTTTTTATTTTATTTTTTTTTAAATATTTCTACTAGCTTTCAATAATTTCCGAAAAAACTTTTTTAAAAATGTTGGCCAAAATATTTTGATCATGCATGGGTTAATTTAGTTGTTGCCAAATATATTAATTAAACGTGTTTCCTGCACAAAGATGCGCTTTTTTGGTTATACAATGGGTTTTTAATGATGTCGAAGTAAATGTTATAAAAGAGTAAGACAGTGCAGTTAAGGGTTAATTTTTGACTAAAATCCCAAGCGGTGGTCAACACCTTTCTAACGATGTATTATAAGTGAAAATCGGACAAAAAATACAAAAGTTATTTAAGTTTTCAGTAAAATCGAATTAAAAAGCATCAAAAAACTGACATAAACATCTCGTTATCTCGAGTCTGTGGTTAGATTTATAAAATGTTTTAATGCAGAATCAAAGAATTCCTAAATATCTATTATATTTGGCCATTCATTGGACAAAAAAATGAAAACTGAATTTTTTATTCATGAAAAATACCATTTTTGGACCCTTTTTTGACGCGGTTTAGCTCACGGGAGATTATCGCTAGAGCCCAAATATTTTGGGAATCTTCATAAAACATGTCAAAGTTAATTTTGAGGGGGGTACATCATCAACTTTTTTTTTGAGTCACTCTACTGGACATACATTAGAGTGTCCCTTATTTTGGAAATGTTGGAAATGTTGAGACGGTACCCCCTCATTTTTTTCCTTTTGACTAAAAAATAACTCGGGAAAAATTTTACGCCCCTACGACCACGCCTTCCCTACGCGACGGGGCCGTAAAGAGCGGGGCCTTAAAAATCATTTTTCCATACAAAGCAAAACATTTTTTTTTGATTTTAAATTTTTTTGTTATTAATTATAATATTACTTGGTTAGCTTATTCACGACAAAAAATTTTATTTTGGTGGTGTAAGGCTTTCAGTTCTAAAAAATTTTTCGAAAAAAATTAGAGCTTTTGGGGTCCTACAGTAAAAATTTTTTAAAAAATATTTTGTTTAGTTTTGACAAGCAACCGTTTTAGTTGAATTGTTGCTTTTAATGATATATTTTCATAATTTTTTTATGAATATATATCATTAAAAGCAACATTACAACTAAAACTGTTGCTTGTCAAAACTAAAAAAAAAAAAATTTTAAAAAATTTTTACTGAAGGACCCCAAAAGCTCTAATTTTTTTTTTTCGAAAGGGGCGTAAAATTTTTCCTGAGTTATTTTTTAGTCAAAAGGAAAAAAATGAGGGGGTACCGTCTCAACATTTCCAACATTTCCAAAATAAGGGACACTCTAACATACATTTATAATTTTTTACTCCAAACCCAACCGAAAATGAGCGCATCCCATACATTTTGTGGGTGCTCTATCCTTTACGAAAATTTGTAATATCAACAAATGTTTGTAAATTTTGGTTGTTGAAAAAAGAATTTTGTTTTTTTTCAACAAAGAAATTCAACAAACACAAACACAATTTGTTGATCTGACAAAAGTAAAAAATCTAATTTTTTTTTTTGCAACAAAGAAATTCAACAAAGACAAACACTATTTGTTTATCTGACAAATGAATTTTTTTTTAACAAAGAAATTTAACAAACACTAACACTATTTATTGACATGATAAAATAATTTGAAATAAAATTACTTGACTGAGTTTGTTGAAAACAATATCGAATTTTTGTATTATAGACTAACAGGCTTGGTTGATAGCATTTTTGGTTGATTAACAATAGATGTTTGTTGATTTAAATTTGACGATTTTATTTTTTTTTGTTAATACATAAGTCGAAAAATATTGGCATTTTTTGTACGTTTTTAGAATCGCAAGATATCGCACCTTTAATCTGATATCGTTAAAATTTTCAAAAAATTACGGTTTTTTCCTACGACCAAGAATTTTAAAAAAGCAAATCTTAAAATTTCAAATAGCGATATCTCGAAAACCGTTCGAAGATTTTAAAATTTTTATGACATTCGTGTTCAGCACATCAAAATTAATAAATATGATGTATCGGAAGATATTTTTTTTAATTATGCTCCAATTTAATTCTCACAAACAAGCTTAAATGTGCATGCGGCCAAGCATGACATTTTTCCAAATCTGATGAAATTTTAACCCATTTTGATCCCCTGTTCGATTTTACGAACAGTAGAGAACACCTTTTTCAAAAAAATATTTATGTATGAAAGAGATGGAATTTCGGTTAAAAGTGGTTATGAATGTTAAGTCTCATCTTTCTGCAATTAAAAAAAATATCCCCGCTTGACCACCGCAATTTATATGTCCATTAAATACAATGCAAATCAGCACAGAAATTGTTTCAAGCAAAAACGAAAATTTAGCATTTTTCGATTCTCGGCTTTTAATTTTTTTTAACTAATTTAAAATTTTTCAAGATTTAATTTATTATCAAATTCCAATAATTTTAATTATTTTGAAACTATTTACTTTGAAAATAATGAAATAAATTAATAAAATAGCAAATAAATCCAAATATTAAAATATATATACATAAAAAGTTGGAATGCAGGCTTTTCTGGGAAAACGGCACATTGAAATTTTTTTTTACAGGATTTTTGAGATCAGCGGGTGCTAATTACCTTAAAAAAGTACCCTTTTCAAAAAAAGAAAAATAAAATTGAATCTTGGTCCAAAATGGGTTAATTTTTATTTTTGATAAAACATTGAAAATAGTAAAGAATATGGTACGAGTACATACGAGAAATTCACATAAATACAATATAACATCAATTACACTAGTGTACAATAATAAATTTTTTTCACAGAATTCTGATGCAAAAATTAAATATTCATCAGATTTGAAAAAAAAAATTCCTAATTGACAAAACATTTTTATTCATAATGCTGGACCAAATACGTTCACCAACGTGAAATGTGTACACCTTGTAGCTAATACACCAACCATCAACACATATTTTTTTTTTTTTTAAATGTCGCTTTTTGAGTGAGATATATTTTTGCGAATTTCGAGTTTTCCGAAAAAAAAAAATCCCAAAAATATTTTTTTTCAAAAAGCCGTTATAAAGTCGATTGTTTTGCCAGTAAAATAAGCTATCAAGATCTAATATACCTCAAACACTTTTCAAGATATAAATGTTTATATTTCAGCCTTCAAAAGATTTTCTTGGCTGTTGAAACGTCATATTTTCGAAACCACGGAAGTTAAATGTTAAAGTTTGGTCAAATTCAGATTTTTTTTTCAAAGGTTTTATTTGAATAAATCAATTTTTTAATATAGATTCAATTAAATTTTTAATTTCCCAGCGAAAAATGTCAGATGTTATTCATATATTATTCATATATGCTCGTCCATATGTGTTACATATAGCAAATGCGAAAATTGGCGGCATATGTAAATATATGGACATATATGATCTCTAAGTCCTGAGAAAAATTCAAACATCTTGTATCAGGACACATATGGAAGTACATACATGTCATATATGTGCAAATGTGTACATATCTGAAATTTTGTTTTGAAAATGTTCAGTTTTTTTTTTTTTGAAAATTTTTTATGCGTTTTGGAGTAAAAAATTTCATTTCAAAATTTCAGTTCAAATGTTTTTTATTTTTTTTTTTTTTTTAATTTTATAAGTCCCAGACATATGTACGTGCAGATCATACATGGGACTATTTAAATAAATGGACTAATTAATTGACGATTTCATTGGCATTATAATAAAACTAATGCCAATGAAATTTTTAGCATTGACATTGTTTCAATCAATGCCAATGCCCGTTAAGGAATTAGTAGCATTAGTAATACCAAGTATGAAAAATTTAATTGGCATTAATAAATGCCTTAATGAAAACGAGTTGTGAAATGGCACAAATGCCTAAAAAAACTATTTACAATTGATAAAAAAAAGCATTTTTTTAAAATAAATATATATTTTTTTTTTAAATTTAAAATGGCTATATCTCGAAAACTAAGCCAAATAGAGCAAAATGGAAGGGATTTTTGGTTCTTAGAATTTCCATAGTTTCGCCGGTCCTCTTCACATGTGTGGACCCTAATAGGTCCAAATTTTGAATCTAAAAAATTGGCACTCCCGTAAAATTTAAAAAATCACATACCTTTACCATTATTTTGCTTATTTTTCCAGGTACTGCAATTTAAGGGCCCAATAGGGTCTTGAGAATTTTAGAAACTGAATAACTAAAAAACTATTGCTCTGAGGGTTTTGTAGTATTGGCAGACGAGTTCTAGAAACCAAGAGCTACAAAAATGGTTTTGGACTTTTTTTGCGTCACCAATATTTACCGAGATATAAGCATTTTTAAATTTTCCGGAATCCCAAATTTTTTGGATTCAAAGTTAGGACCCATTGGGGTCCACACATGTGAAAAGGACCCGCAAAAGTATGGTGAGTCTAAGAACCCAAAATGCCCTCCATTTTGCTCTATCTGGCTTAGTTTTCGAGATATCGCCATTTTAAGTTTTAAAAAAAAATATATATTTATTGTAAAAAAATGCTTTTTTTATCAATTGTAAATAGTTTTTTTTAGGCATTTGTGCCGTTTCATTGGCATTAGTACAAACAACGCCAATGCCAAAACTTTCATTGGCAATAAATGCTAATGTTTTTTTTTGGCATTGGCATTAGTTCCAACTAATGCCAATGAAAATTCAATGCCAATTAAAAATTCCCATGTATGGTGCAGATCAATCAAGAGCATATATGTATGTTCACATATTTTTCATATGTGATCACATATGAAACATGTATTTGCATATATGAACATTTTTCACCGGGTTATTTAGTTAATCCAATTTTTTTTTTAATAAAATATGTCTCAGAATCTGCAACCTTTTATTTGAAAACTGTCGCAAAATCTGCAATAATTTCTATAACAAAAATTGTCTGAAACTAAGACTTCCTTACTTCAAACATTTATTAGAATCCAAAAAATTAAAGAATCGAAAATTGTATTTGTCTAAAAAAAAACTTTAAAAAACTTTCGTTGGCAATAAATAAATTCCAAACAATTAAATTTTGTTGGCATACGTTGCGTATGACTAATATTAATATTGCCATCAATTAATATATAACTATGCGTATGATTAATTTTATTCATAACAGAAATTAAAATATCGCTCATACGCCCAGAAAGAATTTTACAGTGGTAATTTATTTTATTTAATACTAAGTTGTCAATTATTCGCCTTTTAACTATGTTCGAATAATTCAAATAATTGTTTTTGTTCGTTCGATCAAACGATTAAATCTTAAAAATTATTCGATTAATCGAAGAGAATAACAAATAAAAACGTGGTTATTAAAAAATTTTTACTCCCGAGTAAAAATAAACATATATTACAATATATAACTTGATACAATCATAATAAATTACACTGCGTGACAAAACTAACCACTATTTTAGAAACAAGAGGTACGACCATCATTTCGATATATTTCGGACATGCTGAATCGAATGGCGTACTCCGTTTTTCGATGTATGGTACAGTTTTCTTGTAAAATGTCATTAAAGATTGGCAGATTTTCAGCTGCTTTTTTAACAAAAAAAATTCCAAAGCTAATGATTTTTAAATTTTATGGCATGGACAACAAAGATATAACTTGTATCAATATTTCTAATATAAATTTGGTTTTAAAGCTTTTCATCTTAACCCCTTTAATTCGCGGATTTCTTCATTTTTTTAAGTTTTTCGCGAAATTAACCGCTAAATTGGTCTCTGATAAAAAACTTGCATTTTGTGGATCATAAAGGCGTCCATGACACTACGATAGTGGACAAAAAACATCTATGTTATATGGACCATCATGAAGAAAATCGCGAAAAACGGTTTTTTTTGTATATGGCAGCATCACTTTAGGAGATGATTTGAGGCTTCATCTTTTAGTATATAATGTGGGAACCTTAAACAATGAAATGACCCAAAATTTGTCCAAAAAAGTTTTCATTTGCAAAAGTTATCTTAACAAAAACTGTTATTTCAGTGTTTGCGATACAATAATTATAGTTCATGATGGTCCATATAACATAGATGTTTTTTGTCCACTATTCGTAGTGTCATGGACGCATTTATGATCCACAAAATGCAAGTTTTTTATCAGAGACCAATTTAGCGGTTAATTTCGCGAAAACTTAAAAAAATGAAGAAATCCGCGAATTAAAGGGGTTAAGATGAAAAGCTTTAAACCAAATTTATATTAGAAATATTGCTACAAGTTATATCTTTGTTGTCCATGCCATAAAATTTAAAAATCATTAGCTTTGGAATTTTTTTTGTTAAAAAAGCAGCTGAAAATCAGCCAATCTTTAATGACATTTTACAAGAAAACTGTACCATACATCGAAAAACGGAGTACGCCATTCGATTCAGCATGTCCGAAATATATAGAAATGATGGTCGTAACTCTTGTTTATTTTTTAGTGTTCCGCAGTGTTATATATGATTATACATCCGTGAGATTTTTTCTAAATATTTTTAATGCAGTCATATGTAGTAATATATAATTGAATCATGATTCGGATTAAAAGGTGTACGGTTGATATAATTATATAAAATTACATGAGGGTCAATACAAAATTTGTTTTTCTGTATAATTTAATATAAAATTATATATATCCTATTCTGTTCCATATATAACACTATATGTTTCCATTTAACCAACAATTTTCTAAGTTTTTAAGGCAAAGTATAAGAAACTTTTTAAAATGTTCCTAAACATTTCCTTGTTAGGGTTATGTATATCACCTATCTGGTTCGAAGCGTACCCGAACATTTTTTTGTTTAAGAAAATTATATGTTTGGTGAATGTATCGTTGACCTGTGGTGTAACTCAACCCAAACCAAAAAACACCAGGATTTTACATGATTTTATGCAATTAGATCTAATTAAATCCACTAATATATGGCAATGTCTGGTCAAAACTCGGATGAAATCAAATCATATTTTATACAAATTGATCTTTTTTAATGCAAAAACATCCACCATTTTTCGGATCAAATTGCGTTTAATTATATATTGTATTACATATCAATATATATTGCATCATATAAAAATTTTTACTCGGGCTAACACAAAAATAAATAACTCATACAAATAAATAAAAAACAAGTTTCAATTTGGTGGAAGTCGGTTGGGGACGTTGGTGGACACATTTTCCCTCTTCATAAATGTTTACAAATTCATTTTTACGATAATTACGTCTAAAAAACTCCTATCATTATTTTGTATTACTTTATATAACCACGCCCTTAAAAGTGGGAGGGGCCGAAAAAAATTATTTTGGTCAAAATACGGGTCAATCAACTTCATATGGCATAAAAATATTTCATTTGTTGAACACATATGCAAAAAAAAAACTTGTAAAAAAATTGTGTTTTTCTGGTGGTGTTTTAGTTCTTTAAGGAAGAACATTTCCCCCACCCTCCATCCGATTTTGCTTTCGAACTAAACCAGCCTATGACCATAAGACATAACTATGATAAACCTCTTTCCTAAGAGGCATTTTCCTCCTGCGTTTTTTCTAGCACGCCTTTTTTATCTGAGTTTTTTTGAAGTTTACCCAGTTTGCTTTTTACCTCCGTTTGCCAACAATAAAAAGTTTCGAGACTTTATTGCATGCAAAAAATGACAGCAAGTTAATACCGTCCAAGACGGATATCGCTAGATTGTCTTAGAAGCGATCACTGATCAATAATGTATATTCTTTATGGGGTCCCCTACCGAAATTTCGATACTGTAGTTGGAGGGTATACAAAAAATTATTGTTCGATTAATTGGCATAAATTAATCGATATATTCGTTATTCGAAAATCGTCACTTTTTAATTAATCGAACAAGAGTTTGGTTTTGTTTGATCGATTAATCGAATTATTCTTAATCGGTTGACAACTTATAATTTTATAGCGAACGAATGGTACGAAATAATGCTTCAATCAGCGCTGAATAGACACATTATTTCGTAGCATGTTAATAGCGTTCTAAGTGCTAGCGAAACAGTGCTTAAAAGTGCGATATCTTCCACAGGAATTATCCATGAATTCAGGTGGTCTACATTCATTCTTTGACTCGTTATTCCTTTCGAAAGAAATGCTTAAAAAAAAAAATAATAAATAAATTAATCAAAACTTTTAAGTTAAAGTTTAAATAAATTTCTTTCTGGAATAACTGTAAATTTTTGAGATCAGTTGGTGCTAAGAAACCTAACAAAGAAAATTCCAAATGAATCTCGGGTTAAGAAATTAAAAAAAAATGTTTTTAAGCTACTCAACTCAGTTCGACAAATTCTCTTAACTCTATTTATTTTTTTCAGTGCACGTAAAATATTGCATTAAAATTCATATATTGTTAATGCCAGAATAGTATAATAACTTAGAAAAATTAATATATTAAAATGAACTGCATATGTCAATATATATATATTAGAGTGTCCCTTATTTTGGAAATGTTGGCAATGTTGAGACGGTACCCGCTAATTTTTTTCCATTAGACTTAAAATTAACTGAGGAAAAATTTCACGCCCCTTCGACTTCGCCTTCCCTACGCGACGGGCCCTTAAAGAGCGTGGACTTAAAAATCATTTTCCCATACAAACCAAAATTTTTTTTTTTTTAATTTTTAATTTTTTTGTTATTAATTATTATTTACTTGGTTAGCTTATTTACGACAAAAAATTTGATTTTGGTGGGATAAGGCTTTCAGCTCTAAAAAAATTTTCGAAAAAAAAAAATTAAAGCTGCAGGGGTCCTACGGTAAAAAATTTTTAAAAAATATTTTTTTTTTAGTTTTGACAAGAAACGGTTTTAGTTGTTATGTTGCTTTTAATGATATATATTCAAAAAAAATATTAGTCATATCTGTAACATCTTTATCTTTTTCGAAAAAAAAAATTGAGCCGTTGCAACGCGTAAGAAATTTTTAAAAAATATTTTTTTTTTGTTTTGACAAGCAACGGTTTTAGTTGTTATGTTGTTTTTAATGATATATATTCAAAAAAAATATTATTCATATCTGTAACATTTTTATCGTGTATCGAAAGACATCAACAATGCATATTTTACCCTTTTTTTAGAACACGATAAAAATGTCACAGATACAAATAATATTTTTTTATGAAGATATATAAGTTAAAGCAACATAGCAGCTAAAACCGTTGCTTGTCAAAACTAAAAAAAATATTTTTTTAAAATTTTTTACCGTAGGACCCCGCTGCTCTAAATTTTTTTTTTTTTTAATTTTTAGAGCTGAAAGCCTTATCCCACCAAAATCAAATTTTTTGTCGTGAATAAGCTAACCAAATCTATCTATATAAATAAAAATCAATTGTCGTTCGTTGGTAACAGCATCAGTTGAGAACGGCTGGACCGATTTGCACAATTTTTTTTTTGAAATGTTCGTCATAGCCCAACTTAGGTTTTTACGTAAAGAAAAATTGACCACGCCCACTTTTACGCCCACTTTTTTGATTTATCTAAAATCGGAAAACGGCTGAACCGATTTGGGTAATTTTTTATTTAAATGTTCGTAATAATCCAATTTAAGTTTGTACTGAAAGGAAAATCGACCATGCCCACTTTTACGCAAACTTTTTCAATTTATCTAAAATCTGAGAATGGCTGGACCAATTTGACAATTTTTTTTTAAATGCATTTTTATCATATTCCAACTTTGGTTTTTTACGAAAAAAAAATTACTACTCCCACTTTGGCTAATTTTTGTTGAAAATGTTCGTCATAATTCAACTAAGGTTTTTATGGGTAGTAGAATTTCCCACTCCCACTTTTTGCTATGTATCGAAAGAACTAAGACGGCTAGACCGATTTGGTTATAGTCCGCAAGAAAAATTGTGCACAAAGCTCACTTTTCCCGATATATATCATGGAATGGGTGGATCAATTTATCTAATTTTGTTTTTAATGTTCGTCATAGTCCAGCAAAGGTTTTTCGGAAAGAACAATTTTCCACTTCTATGCCCACTTTTGAATGGATGGACCGAGTTGGTTAAATTCAAATAAGGTTTTACGGTAATAAGTTGTCCACCTTCTCCTTTTTTTCGATATATGTATATAAAATTTACTCCATAGAAAAATAAAATATAGAATAATAAAATATAAATAAAAATCATATGTAGTTGGTTGGTAATCGCATCACTTGGGAAATGACCGATTTGGATAATATTTTTCTTTAAGTTCGTCTTATTTTTTTAATGTTTTTCTTTGGTTTTTTTCGGAAAACAAATTAATCACGCGCACTTTTACGCCTCCTTTTCTCGATATATCTGAATTGGGAGAACGGCTGGACTTAACTTTTTTTTTAAATTTTCGTCATAGTCCAATTTAGGTTAAAACGGAAATAAAATTTGTTCACGCCACTTTTATTTCGATATATCTAAAATAGCAGAACGGCAGGGCCGATTTGGCTATTAGTAGTATTTGTAGACGTTCGTGATAGTGCAACTATGGTTTTTACGAAAAGATAAATTGTCCACTCCCACATCGAAGAAAGACTGGCCTGATTTGTTAAATTTTTTCTTTAATGATCATTATAGTCCAAGTAAGGATTTTGAAATAATTATTTTCCTCCCCCACTTAAAAGCCCACATTTTTCAACATCCTTAAAATTTGCAACACTTGAGAACGCCTGGGCCGATGTGGCTAATTGTTTTAAATGTTTGTAATGTTCCATATAATTGTTTGGAAAGAAAAATTGTCCTCAGCCACTTTTTTTCGATATATCTAAAATTTGGTTTTACTCTAATTCGATCTATTAAAAAAAATATTTCTTAATATATTCCGCTTAAACTTGGTAAAAATGATTTTAAATCCTTTGAGATTTTTACCATATGTACAATTTTAACTTACCACACAAATTTTAACGCCCACTTTTGCCTAAATATGTCGACTACTAATGACCGGACTGATTTTTTTATATTGATTATAGTTTTAATTTAAGGAAATTTAAATGAGAAAAGTGTCCCGAAAAAAAGAAAAATTCGGGAAAACTATAAAGGTTTGTTTGAACTCAAGACAATAGCTCACGATAAGAACGAGGAATATGCGTAATTTATTTTTGTGTTGTTCGTAATGATACTAAAGAAGTTTTGAAAAGTATTGTACAGTACGCAAAGTCGAAGACATGGTTATTATTTTTTAGTTCCTAAAATATAATTTGAAGATGATTATCTGCGTAATCAGGTCTTTAAAACCACGCCTAAAATTTGTTCTAAGCCAAGAAATTCATTACCCTTTTATGCAGGGCTATATATTTAAAGCGATACGAAATATAACACTGATCTTATATTTGGGCCAGCAACGCGGACCGGGCCAGCTAGTAATATAATAATTAATAACAAAAAAAATTAAAAATCAAAAAAAAAATTTTTGGTTTATATGGAAAAATGATTTTTTAGGCCCTGCTCTTTAAGTCCCCGTCGCGTAGGGAAGGCGTGGTCGTAGGGGCGTAAAATTTTTTCTCAGTTATTTCTAAGTCAAATGGAAAAAAATGAGCGGATACCGTCTCAACATTTCCAACATTTTAAAAATAAGGGACACTCTAATATATTTGTACTAGGGTGGAACGAATAACGATTTTTTTTTTAAACTTATTGTGTGTTTTGGTCTAAGAACTTTATGTTTACATTTTTAGCTAAAGTCGGATAATATTAACCCGTGCCGCTGGAAGGTTTATATTGTGTCCCTAAAAAGAAAAATTCAATACAAACTAGTGCGTTTTCCGGTTCTAGAATTATTCCCGGTATTTCGGGGAATACCGGAATTTCCAGTTCCGGTTCTGACGGTATAACCGGTATTCCCGGGTCTACCGGTATGAATATTTGGTAAAATTTTGTACAATTAATATTTTTCTTCGCTTTTACCAAAAAAAAAAAAATACAAACCATGTGAAAACACAATTTCCATTTTTTTTTATAAATTTAAGAAAAACAAGTAAAAATCTATTTTGCTCTATCTCTTATATTTAAGGAAATAAGGGCAAATAAAGATTTTACGAAAAATTTAATATAAAAATATTTTTTTTGAAATTTTTGATAGTGATCCCAAAATTTGGTCATTTTGCGCTATCTCTTATTTTTAAGGAAATAATGGCGATTAAAGATTTTATGAAAAATTTCATATAAAAAGGATTTTTGAAATTTTTGACAGTGATCCCCAAATTTCGTCTATTTTGCTCTATCTCTTATATTTAAGGAAATAATGGCAAATAAAGATTTTATGAAAAATTTCATAAAAATGGATTATTTGAAATTTTTGATAGTGATCCCAAAATTTCGACTATTTTGCTCTATCTCTTATATTTGAGGGGGTTATAGCACAAGGGGTTCAAGTCCCTTATATTTGATAATGAGAAAAAAAAAAGTTAAAGTTAAATTGCAATAAAAAATGTTAGATGCTATCTATAATATTATTTTTTTAGTTAATAGAGATGCTGAGATATATTTTAAGGTAACAAGTTAAAAAATACCATCTTTTATATGAGGAGTCGCAGAACAAAACGTACTTTTTCGCATTTTTTGACAAATTGATTTTTTGTTCTTTTTATATTATTTGGTTCGAAATCTATCAGAAAAAATTTCCATAGCGTGAATTATTTTTGTTTTTCATCTAGAAAATGGATTCCTTAAAAATTGGTGTGTAACAAAACGTACTTTTTTGTTAATTTTTTTATCAAAACGTACTTTTTTCATTGTATTTCATATGCAAGATTTTTCATAATTTTATAATATGCCATTTTACTCTTATATTCCATATACATATAAATGCCCCCAAAGATTTTTTGAGGCCTTCTTGCAGGCCAGCGAAGGATTTCCCCCTTATTCTTGTTATTGGTCTATTTACACCCCACAACTACAGTATGGGGGTACATTAACTTTGCCAATTCGTGTGTAACGTATCTAAATATGAGCCAAGAACATTTTTAAACACTCGACCAAAATAGTATCGTCTAAAAAAATACGCACATCAAAACGTCGTTTTTCAATTATTTTTAAACAAAACGTACTTTTTTCATTATTTTTTAACAAAACGTACTTTTTCCAAAGTAAAAGTGGTTTTATATTAAACATCCTTAACATATAATGTGGTGACTTATGGCAGTTTGATGCATCTCTTGATAAGCAAAAAACTTGTTACCATATTCAGGTTCATGCAGTTTTTTAAAGGGGCGAAATAAATAAACCTCAATTTCCCAAAAAAATTTAATATGCGAAAAAGTACGTTTTGTTCTGCGGCTCCTCATATATACAAGCACACAAAAATTGCCTTTGCAGTAAGTAGGTCGCACTTGTACCCCTTGTGCTCTAACTTTTTTTTTATAAATTTCAAAATATATGAACTTATACCTCAAAATAATGTTAATTATACATACATATATTATATAAAAAGTACTTTTAAATATACAAACATATTTTATACATACATATATTATATAAAAAGTACCTTTTATAAAAAGTACCTTTTATAAAAAGTACCTTTTACAAAAAGTACCTTTTATAAAAAGTACCTTTAATAAAAAGTACCTTTTATAAAGAGTACCTTTTATAAAAAGTACCTCTTATAAAAAGTACCTTTTATACAAAGTACCTTTTATAAAAAGTACCTCTTATAAAAAGTACCTTTTATAAAAAGTACCTTTTATAAAAAGAACCTTTTTAAAAAGTACCTTTTATAAAAAGTGCTTTTTTTAAAAGTACCTTTTATAACAAGAACCATTTATAAAAAGTACATTTTACAAAAGTTACCTTTTATAAAAAGTACCTTTTATAAAAATTATTTTTTATAAAAAGTACCTTTTACAAAAAGTACCCTTTATAAAAAGTATCTTTAATAATAGTACCTTTAATAAAATATACCTTTTATAAAATTTACCTTTTGTAAAAATTACCTTTTGTAAAAAAAAACAAGTGAGAGTGTTAAATTCGGCTATACCGAATCTATGATACCCTCCAACATGTTAAAACATATAAAAAAATCCAGGGTCGTTTTTTGTGGGGGGGGGGCTCGGTGAGGGTGGTGGGGGATACTTTCCCCATCGCGATAAATGTTAACTAATTTATTTATTATGCTTTTTGCAATTTAGTAATACCATTTTCTCATTATTTTAATGATTTTTTAAAATTACGCCCACAAAAGGGGGTGGGCAGAAAAAAACTAAATTTTCCGGCCCCCTTGGTCTAAGTGCAGGAGTTTAAACCCATTCTGACATAAAAAGGTTTCATTTGTTTAAAAAAAATGACAAAAAAAGATGTAAAAATTTCGTTTTTTAAGAGGTTTTTTTAGTTCGTTAAGGGGGAACTTTTTTACCCCTAGCCCGATTTTGACCATTTCCAAACGTAACCGGCCTATCAACATTAGACGTAATCTTGCCAATTTTCAGGGGTCTAGCTCTTTTATTTTGGACTGAATCGTGTTTTATACAGACGGACGGACGGACGGACATTCATAGAACGACTTAGAATCGATCATAGATCAATAATATATAGTGTTTATAAAAAACCGACATTTTGGAAAACCGGTTTCTCGGTTAACCGAAATTCAGCTTTTTCGATTAACCGGTTTTCTCGGTTAAACCGGAATAAAAAAACCGGTTAACCGGTTTTTTTTTCTTTAACTGACAAACCCAAAAAATACTTTAAAATTGCAAATTTTTATTAAATAAAAAATCGAATGTAACTAAAGTTAACATATTTGTTTCTTTCAGCGAAGTTAGCAACTGTTATCCTTTAAAAATAGCGGTATTTAAATACGATGCTTTATTTTCCTATATTCACCGGAGCTTTAATTTTTATTGGTTTTATTTAAAAAACAAATACATCAATTCGTTAAAAATTGTAGTCCGTATTTTATATTAATGTTCTTTTATTGACATTTTCTCCATTAATAAGAATTTTATTACCTGCTTAAGTTTTCAATGAAACTGTCCAAAAAATGCTTAAAATGGGGATAATTCAAATATTTACCAGATTAAAATTGCTATTTGGAAAATTGTTTCTTGTAGACAAAAAGTATTTTACACTTCCTTTCTCACGGATTTTCAAGGTCTTTTTAATGAAATTTTGAAAATATCATAAAAAAAAGAGCAAACCCTTAATATTTGCAAAATATTCCTTTTGAATGTATTTAACCCTGCTGTTAGGTTAGAAAAAACTTACGGATGTTAGGTTAGTGGACCATTTGGTCCATACTTAATATTCAAACAAAATAACAATTTAATATTATATTTGTATATATTTTGGATCATTTTTACCTAAATACGATTATTTTAAGCTTAACTCAAAGTTAGAGATGGGTGCGTGAGTGAATTTTTGGTCACGCTCACGCAAAAAATATTATAATCGCTCATGAATCACTCACTCGATTTTTTTCTTTACTCACGCTCACTTACTACTCACGTCAGTAAAACTAAAATAAGTTACGATCATGCGTGACTCACGTGATTCATAATTACGCTCACCCCAATTCACGCAATATTCACTTACAAATACACAATTTTAAGGAAATTAAAAAAAAAAAAAATTTCATATATTAGCAGACCGTTAATTTGAATTTTAACTGATTGCTAAACGAAAAATAAAAATAAAACTATAAATAAAACTGAAAACAATACAAAAAAATTATATTGAATCACGCAAGAAAAATGGCACTCACGCAAAAATTAGGCTCGATTTCTAATCACTCACACATTAAAGTTTTGGAATCACACTCACTCAAGCATGATTCTCGTAATTAACTAGACATTCGCTCGAGCGTGACGAGTGATTCACGAGAACCACGCAAATCACGTGACCAGCACCCATCTCTACTCAACACAGCTAATGTAAACATTTGTTGAAGGATTCCCTTTTTTCATATTCTTTACTTTAGAGATTGTTTTGTATTACAATTCAACAAAAGGTAAATATGTTAGTTTTGTTTTTTCCTATAATTTCTAATGATTCCTCTCATTTAGGTGGCGTGGATATTGCTGATCAAATGGTTGGTTCCTACAGCACGAAACGCGCAAGAAATCGATGGCCTAACGTTGTATTTGCAAACATACTTGATATCCCAGCAAAACCTTTAACATGGTAACGGTTATATAATGCATTACCATGTAATGCATAGCCCAATAAAAATTAAAAAATGTTCATTCATTTTCGCCTACCGCTTACCATAGGCATTCACTATATTTATTTTGCATGCATTATGTAAAACTCATGCATTACTTTGAGTGACATCCCAAACAAAAAGAATCAATCAAGTATAGGGTATTGTAAGGTTGCCTTATTCTATACTGGATTAATGATTTTTGTTTGGGATAAGACACAAAGTAGCGCATGAGTTTTACATAATGCGGGAAAAATACAAAAATGTTATTCCTATGGTAAGCGATAGGGAAAAAATTCATATTTTTGTTTTTTTTGCTATGCATTACATGGTAATGCATTACATGGCCGTCACCATTTTAAAAGTTTTGCCGGAATACCCGCTTTGAATGCGTGCATCTTATTTTCTAAAATCGACGTTTCATGGGCTCCGGCTATCGAAATCGCAGGAGAAAATATACTATGGACCAAATGGTCCCTTAACCTAAGATACGTAACTTTTTATTTTTCTCAGTCCTGGTTTAAGTCAGAACCTAGATTTTTTGAAAATAACATTGTTTTATAAAAAGACCTCATGAGCAAAAAATCAAAGCCGGTATATATCACCGTTAAAAAGTTACAAAGGAAACAATCCAAAAATTGGACCAAATGGGCTTAACCTAACAGCAGGGTTAAAAAAAACCGGTTAACCGACAGAAAAAAACCGGTTTTCGGTGCACCGGAATTTTTCAATTTTGGTTAACCGGTTTGCAAAAAAACTGAAATTTTGGGAAAAAAACGGTTTTTCGGTTAACCGGTTTATAAACACTAATAATATATATACTTTATGGGGTCCCCGACCGATATTTTTATGCGTTACAAGCGGAATGACAAAGTGAGTATACCCCCATACTGTGGTTGGAGGGTATAAAAATCTAGGTAAAGTACTTTTAGAAAATTCCTTTTCGTAAGGGGTTAAAATAGTACTTATGGCACTTTTTATATATCCTGAAATAATGATCATAGAAACTTGATGTTTGGAATGTAGGAGCCTAAAGTGAAAACAAATTCTGGAAAAAGTAATTTTTAAAAATTTCCTTTTCTTAGGGGGTGGAACGGGTAAATATTTAAACTTTAGGTACGTTCTTATTTCCTGAAGTAATGGCCCTAGAATCTTAAAATTTGTAATGTAGGATCATTCGGTAAAAAAAAATTCTGGAAAAATACTTTTTGGAAATTCCGCTTCTTAGTAGGGTAAAATGGCTTAAAAAGTGTACTTCCGATAATTTTGATATTTTCTGACGTAATGGTTCCATAAACTTAAAATTTTGGATGAAAAATCGTTCGGTGAAAACCAAAATTTTGGGAAAAGTACTTTTTGGAAATTTCAAGATTAAAAAGTATATTCCTAGATAATTGCAATTTGTAATGTAGGATCCTTCGGTGAAAAAAAAAAACATACTGGAAAAAGTACTTTTTGGAAATTCCGTTTCTAACGGGGGTAATAAAGTGTAGTTTTGGTACTAATTTTTTTTGTTCCTATAATAATGGTCTTAAAAGCTTGAATTTTGGAATGGTGCGTCCTTCGGTAAAAAAAAACAATCTACTATGCTAAAGTACTTTTAAAAGATTCCGTTTCCAGAGGTATAGAAAAGTGTTTCTTTATACTTTTTATACTTCTTGAAATAATGATCCTAGGCAGTGAAAACTTGAATGCAGTATTCTTTATTGAAAAAATATTTTGGAAAAAGTACTTTTTGGAAATTCTGTTTCTAAGAGTCGAAAAGGGCATAAATAAGTGTAAGTTTGGTACTTCTTATATTTCTTGAAATAACGGTTCAGAAAAGAGGTTTTTAGAAAATTTACTTTTTAGTGGAAAAGGTGGCAAATGGTTATTTGTACCTATCTAACTAACTTTTAAAGCCTAGAAACTCAAAATTTGACGTATAGTATTCTCCAGCCGAAATAACACCCAAGAGATGGACAGGGTAAAAAGGGGTACCTAAATTGGTACAAGTGGTGTAAAATTGTATTTTTATAGATATTAAGATAAACACAATAGCACTTTTTATTTCTGTAACGCATATATATATGGCGAGGAATGAAACTTGCATCTTTTTTCACTGAAATATTTATTCACTCAAGATCCAAAATCCCGATATAAGGGCTCGAAAATTGTCAAAATCTTTTTCACCGGAACGTCCATGACAACGTACCACCGAAATCATTCAAATTTTATTGTTTAAGTTATTCAATGGAATATTATTTTATAAAAGACTTAAACGTCCACAATTGAATAAAACAAAGACTACATATGAGTAATTTTTTGAAATCGGTATAGTAATCCTGATCCTTCTATTTTCCGGTATTTAACATAACCGGTAACGAAGTTCCGGCGGGCGAGCTAGTTCAATTCATAAATGAAAAGAATTTTAAAATCCAACTACAAAAAAAATAGGACATAGCTTTAGTCCGATTTGGCTGAAAATTTAAACATAGAGTTTTTAGACCAAAACCAACCATAATTTGGCCGGCGAAGGAAGAAATTCTTGAAAATTCATTATTCGTGCCACACTAATATATACGTATATTTATTTGCATATAAGTTTGTGATAAATTTGACACCAATATTTGTTGTGGTTATGCTAATTACATCCGTTATTACAATATATTACACCGTAAATAATAATTTACATATTGGCTTTAGTTTCCGTAGCCTTACACCATAATGAAAAGGAAATTACAAAAAAGTCAATTGATCATAATACGTATTAATGCATGTATGTAAGAGTTCATCGATATCCACATGTATTTTTTTTTTATGATGAAATATGTTTTTAATTTTTTTATGGACTTTTGTATGTACTTGTAGTACTTTTTTATGCCACAGATTAATCATTTTTTATTTTTTGTTTTATTAACTTTTTTTTTAACTTTTATGTGATTACATGAGTGATGTGTCACAGTCATATCAACAATTTAAACGATGTGACATTTATTAACTTTATGTAGTAAACATTTTTAATGTAATAAATGAGAAAAATTATTTAAGATATATGGATTTAAGATATAAAAAAAAAAATTAATTTGAATTTAAATTCGAAAGAGAAATGACATGCTATTTATTTACAATTGGAATAATTGTCATTGCTTAAATTGGGAGGTTTTAAAATAAAGTAATTTTTAGCGGAATTCTTTTATTTAGGGAAAACGTGACTATTTTAAGAACATGTACAATAGTTGAAAATGATTCTTACTGACAAAAAAAGCTTATATTTATTCTCAATTATTCATTCATTCATTCATTCATTCATTCATTCATTCATTCATTCATTCATTCATTCATTCATTCATTCATTCATTCATTCATTCATTCATTCATTCATTCATTCATTCATTCATTCATTCATTCATTCATTCATTCATTCATTCATTCATTCATTCATTCATTCATTCATTCATTCATTCATTCATTCATTCATTCATTCATTCATTCATTCATTCATTCATTCATTCATTCATTCATTCATTCATTCATTCATTCATTCATTCATTCATTCATTCATTCATTCATTCATTCATTCATTCATTCATTCATTCATTCATTCATTCATTCATTCATTCATTCATTCATTCATTCATTCATTCATTCATTCATTCATTCATTCATTCATTCATTCATTCATTCATTCATTCATTCATTCATTCATTCATTCATTCATTCATTCATTCATTCATTCATTCATTCATTCATTCATTCATTCATTCATTCATTCATTCATTCATTCATTCATTCATTCATTCATTCATTCATTCATTCATTCATTCATTCATTCATTCATTCATTCATTCATTCATTCATTCATTCATTCATTCATTCATTCATTCATTCATTCATTCATTCATTCATTCATTCATTCATTCATTCATTCATTCATTCATTCATTCATTCATTCATTCATTCATTCATTCATTCATTCATTCATTCATTCATTCATTCATTCATTCATTCATTCATTCATTCATTCATTCATTCATTCATTCATTCATTCATTCATTCATTCATTCATTCATTCATTCATTCATTCATTCATTCATTCATTCATTCATTCATTCATTCATTCATTCATTCATTCATTCATTCATTCATTCATTCATTCATTCATTCATTCATTCATTCATTCATTCATTCATTCATTCATTCATTCATTCATTCATTCATTCATTCATTCATTCATTCATTCATTCATTCATTCATTCATTCATTCATTCATTCATTCATTCATTCATTCATTCATTCATTCATTCATTCATTCATTCATTCATTCATTCATTCATTCATTCATTCATTCATTCATTCATTCATTCATTCATTCATTCATTCATTCATTCATTCATTCATTCATTCATTCATTCATTCATTCATTCATTCATTCATTCATTCATTCATTCATTCATTCATTCATTCATTCATTCATTCATTCATTCATTCATTCATTCATTCATTCATTCATTCATTCATTCATTCATTCATTCATTCATTCATTCATTCATTCATTCATTCATTCATTCATTCATTCATTCATTCATTCATTCATTCATTCATTCATTCATTCATTCATTCATTCATTCATTCATTCATTCATTCATTCATTCATTCATTCATTCATTCATTCATTCATTCATTCATTCATTCATTCATTCATTCATTCATTCATTCATTCATTCATTCATTCATTCATTCATTCATTCATTCATTCATTCATTCATTCATTCATTCATTCATTCATTCATTCATTCATTCATTCATTCATTCATTCATTCATTCATTCATTCATTCATTCATTCATTCATTCATTCATTCATTCATTCATTCATTCATTCATTCATTCATTCATTCATTCATTCATTCATTCATTCATTCATTCATTCATTCATTCATTCATTCATTCATTCATTCATTCATTCATTCATTCATTCATTCATTCATTCATTCATTCATTCATTCATTCATTCATTCATTCATTCATTCATTCATTCATTCATTCATTCATTCATTCATTCATTCATTCATTCATTCATTCATTCATTCATTCATTCATTCATTCATTCATTCATTCATTCATTCATTCATTCATTCATTCATTCATTCATTCATTCATTCATTCATTCATTCATTCATTCATTCATTCATTCATTCATTCATTCATTCATTCATTCATTCATTCATTCATTCATTCATTCATTCATTCATTCATTCATTCATTCATTCATTCATTCATTCATTCATTCATTCATTCATTCATTCATTCATTCATTCATTCATTCATTCATTCATTCATTCATTCATTCATTCATTCATTCATTCATTCATTCATTCATTCATTCATTCATTCATTCATTCATTCATTCATTCATTCATTCATTCATTCATTCATTCATTCATTCATTCATTCATTCATTCATTCATTCATTCATTCATTCATTCATTCATTCATTCATTCATTCATTCATTCATTCATTCATTCATTCATTCATTCATTCATTCATTCATTCATTCATTCATTCATTCATTCATTCATTCATTCATTCATTCATTCATTCATTCATTCATTCATTCATTCATTCATTCATTCATTCATTCATTCATTCATTCATTCATTCATTCATTCATTCATTCATTCATTCATTCATTCATTCATTCATTCATTCATTCATTCATTCATTCATTCATTCATTCATTCATTCATTCATTCATTCATTCATTCATTCATTCATTCATTCATTCATTCATTCATTCATTCATTCATTCATTCATTCATTCATTCATTCATTCATTCATTCATTCATTCATTCATTCATTCATTCATTCATTCATTCATTCATTCATTCATTCATTCATTCATTCATTCATTCATTCATTCATTCATTCATTCATTCATTCATTCATTCATTCATTCATTCATTCATTCATTCATTCATTCATTCATTCATTCATTCATTCATTCATTCATTCATTCATTCATTCATTCATTCATTCATTCATTCATTCATTCATTCATTCATTCATTCATTCATTCATTCATTCATTCATTCATTCATTCATTCATTCATTCATTCATTCATTCATTCATTCATTCATTCATTCATTCATTCATTCATTCATTCATTCATTCATTCATTCATTCATTCATTCATTCATTCATTCATTCATTCATTCATTCATTCATTCATTCATTCATTCATTCATTCATTCATTCATTCATTCATTCATTCATTCATTCATTCATTCATTCATTCATTCATTCATTCATTCATTCATTCATTCATTCATTCATTCATTCATTCATTCATTCATTCATTCATTCATTCATTCATTCATTCATTCATTCATTCATTCATTCATTCATTCATTCATTCATTCATTCATTCATTCATTCATTCATTCATTCATTCATTCATTCATTCATTCATTCATTCATTCATTCATTCATTCATTCATTCATTCATTCATTCATTCATTCATTCATTCATTCATTCATTCATTCATTCATTCATTCATTCATTCATTCATTCATTCATTCATTCATTCATTCATTCATTCATTCATTCATTCATTCATTCATTCATTCATTCATTCATTCATTCATTCATTCATTCATTCATTCATTCATTCATTCATTCATTCATTCATTCATTCATTCATTCATTCATTCATTCATTCATTCATTCATTCATTCATTCATTCATTCATTCATTCATTCATTCATTCATTCATTCATTCATTCATTCATTCATTCATTCATTCATTCATTCATTCATTCATTCATTCATTCATTCATTCATTCATTCATTCATTCATTCATTCATTCATTCATTCATTCATTCATTCATTCATTCATTCATTCATTCATTCATTCATTCATTCATTCATTCATTCATTCATTCATTCATTCATTCATTCATTCATTCATTCATTCATTCATTCATTCATTCATTCATTCATTCATTCATTCATTCATTCATTCATTCATTCATTCATTCATTCATTCATTCATTCATTCATTCATTCATTCATTCATTCATTCATTCATTCATTCATTCATTCATTCATTCATTCATTCATTCATTCATTCATTCATTCATTCATTCATTCATTCATTCATTCATTCATTCATTCATTCATTCATTCATTCATTCATTCATTCATTCATTCATTCATTCATTCATTCATTCATTCATTCATTCATTCATTCATTCATTCATTCATTCATTCATTCATTCATTCATTCATTCATTCATTCATTCATTCATTCATTCATTCATTCATTCATTCATTCATTCATTCATTCATTCATTCATTCATTCATTCATTCATTCATTCATTCATTCATTCATTCATTCATTCATTCATTCATTCATTCATTCATTCATTCATTCATTCATTCATTCATTCATTCATTCATTCATTCATTCATTCATTCATTCATTCATTCATTCATTCATTCATTCATTCATTCATTCATTCATTCATTCATTCATTCATTCATTCATTCATTCATTCATTCATTCATTCATTCATTCATTCATTCATTCATTCATTCATTCATTCATTCATTCATTCATTCATTCATTCATTCATTCATTCATTCATTCATTCATTCATTCATTCATTCATTCATTCATTCATTCATTCATTCATTCATTCATTCATTCATTCATTCATTCATTCATTCATTCATTCATTCATTCATTCATTCATTCATTCATTCATTCATTCATTCATTCATTCATTCATTCATTCATTCATTCATTCATTCATTCATTCATTCATTCATTCATTCATTCATTCATTCATTCATTCATTCATTCATTCATTCATTCATTCATTCATTCATTCATTCATTCATTCATTCATTCATTCATTCATTCATTCATTCATTCATTCATTCATTCATTCATTCATTCATTCATTCATTCATTCATTCATTCATTCATTCATTCATTCATTCATTCATTCATTCATTCATTCATTCATTCATTCATTCATTCATTCATTCATTCATTCATTCATTCATTCATTCATTCATTCATTCATTCATTCATTCATTCATTCATTCATTCATTCATTCATTCATTCATTCATTCATTCATTCATTCATTCATTCATTCATTCATTCATTCATTCATTCATTCATTCATTCATTCATTCATTCATTCATTCATTCATTCATTCATTCATTCATTCATTCATTCATTCATTCATTCATTCATTCATTCATTCATTCATTCATTCATTCATTCATTCATTCATTCATTCATTCATTCATTCATTCATTCATTCATTCATTCATTCATTCATTCATTCATTCATTCATTCATTCATTCATTCATTCATTCATTCATTCATTCATTCATTCATTCATTCATTCATTCATTCATTCATTCATTCATTCATTCATTCATTCATTCATTCATTCATTCATTCATTCATTCATTCATTCATTCATTCATTCATTCATTCATTCATTCATTCATTCATTCATTCATTCATTCATTCATTCATTCATTCATTCATTCATTCATTCATTCATTCATTCATTCATTCATTCATTCATTCATTCATTCATTCATTCATTCATTCATTCATTCATTCATTCATTCATTCATTCATTCATTCATTCATTCATTCATTCATTCATTCATTCATTCATTCATTCATTCATTCATTCATTCATTCATTCATTCATTCATTCATTCATTCATTCATTCATTCATTCATTCATTCATTCATTCATTCATTCATTCATTCATTCATTCATTCATTCATTCATTCATTCATTCATTCATTCATTCATTCATTCATTCATTCATTCATTCATTCATTCATTCATTCATTCATTCATTCATTCATTCATTCATTCATTCATTCATTCATTCATTCATTCATTCATTCATTCATTCATTCATTCATTCATTCATTCATTCATTCATTCATTCATTCATTCATTCATTCATTCATTCATTCATTCATTCATTCATTCATTCATTCATTCAAACACATGCACAGAGGGCCAGACAGATCGATTCCCGGCCAAAAGTCTTTAATTGTAAATTCTCAAAAAAATGTTTACCAGTTTGTTAGGCATATATAGAAGCAGGTTTTCTGAACTTATCTTTATGATCCAATTACACCCTTTCCTTTGACAGGTCTTCAAAGTTAAAAAAGTTGGTAAAAATTTTTTAAAAGTTGAGATACTTTTTTAATTTTTTTCCCAAACTTCTATTGCTAATATTTAACTTTTTGTTTGAGTGGTTCAACGTTATATTTAAGCCTTTGTAACGAAAATAACATGGACAAATATAAGTCATTTGCCTGGCAGCAATTCGCGTTTTTTGTGAAAAAAGTTATAATTTTTTAGCTATTTACCTCGCGCCGAAAAAATCCTCAGCGATCCTCAGTTCGATACAATCGGTCTATATTTTTTTAGATATAGAATGGATCCATATCTTTCGAAAAAAGTTGCCCAAACTTGCTCGAAATGATAAATGGCGAAATTACAGCTATATATGCAGTGGTCCGAGATTTGTTTAAAAAAAAAAAATTTAACCCAAATTAATGTTTTACGGCTTGAATAGTTTTTTTTATCTTCAGAGAGTGCCTTAAGTGTAGGAAAAAAAGTTATCAACATTTCTAGTTTTTTTTGTAGAATCATGAAAATTATCAGTTACACCATTTCCAATTAAATTCAAAGATTTTTTATTGAATTTCCAAAATAAAGAAAAAAAGTGAATAATTTGTCATCACCATTTCCAAAAGCTTTTCTGAAACTACGTAAGTCTTTTACACCAATTCCATATTTATATAAAAAAAAATATAAAAATTATGTGCGTAGATTTAACTTCAAACACTCTTAATACTCTTAAAACTAATTTTGAGTTAGATCAGACAAGGTTAAAAAATCTAGCCGCTATATTGTTTCCGCCATATTGAATTTTATCAGTTCGATTTTAAGATAACAGACCCGGAAATTTACTAGGCGACACTTTCAGCTAGCTTCAACAAAGAAAAGGAATATAACAATTTTTTAATTATTTGTAATAAACTTTACTAAGCATATTTAGTCCGCCATTTTGTTTTTAAAAATTCACGCCAGTAATTCTAATTCAGTAACTCCAAGACCCCCTTAAAACAAAATTTGAGTTAAATCGGACAATTATTTAAAAAAATTTGTCCGTCATATTGGATGCGCCATTTTGATTTTTTAGTTTTTAGATAAATTTTAAAATCAGCGACCCCGAAATACTCTAGAAGCACATTTTTAGCCGGATCCAACAACGATAAAGACTTTTGGCCGGAGTTGGATCATTCTTTAAACTTTAAGAAGCATATTTAGTCCGCCATTTTGTTTTTCAAAATTTGGAGTAACAATTCTTATTCAGTAACTCCAAGACCCGCATAGAACAAAATTTCAGTTCAATCGGACAATTAAAAAAAAAAAAATTGTCCGCCATATTGGATCCGCCATTTTGATTTTTTTGGGTTTTAGCTAAATTTTGAAATCAGCGACCTCGAATTCCTCTAAAAGCACATTTTCAGACGGATCAAACAACGATAAAGACTTTTGGCCGGAATTGGATCATGCTGGCCCTGTGTGCATTGGTTAAATGAAAACAAATTAATGAATTTATTTCACTTATATCACGAATGTTTTTTTTTTTTTTTCAGTGCAGATGAAAAACAAATAAAATTAATTTAAAATATAAAATAAGTTAATTTTGCCTGCACTTCGAATCAACTTACTAAATAATTCAAACCACTCAAGTATCTTAAGATTAATTTGCAGGGTTGGCAACCGATACCCACCTAGAATAACGGTATTTGGCTATTGTACAGCTACCAATAAAGATATGGACATTTTCAAAAGCGATTATGAAAGCTGATGAAATTTCTAGTATTTTAAATGTGTCACTTCGTGTTTCTACCGGTTCGTTTTCGAAATATAGGTCAATACCTTTATAATACCGTTTGAAACGGTATTATAACGGTATTGGCCAATATAACTAAAACGAACCAGTAGAAACACGAAGTGACACATTTAAAAAACTAGAAATTTCATCAGCTTTCATAATCGCTTTTGAAAATGTTCATATCTTTATTGGTTGGGGTACAATAGCCAAATACCGTTATTCTAGGTGGGTATCGGTTGCCAACCCTGTTAATTTGACATAAACAGTAAAAATATTTTTTTTCTTACTAACCCTTTATGCGTATTACACCTTAAACTATATTCAATTTTCATTTATAATATTTTTTTATTGCATTCATATGTAAATACTTGAATAAAATACCTTTCCATACTTGACTGAATCTAATATAACATTTTTTTGTTGTTCACCTTCTTACTTTAAATAAATCCTTCGATTTCACGTTTGATTGGTAAATCTTTTCTTCTACTTTTAGTTTTATTTTTAAGCATATTGTACATTTGCAATACTCCTTAGAGAAATGTATGGAAAAAAGTTTCGAGTGCAGCATCCTAGCATTGATTGTAAGACTATTGGATGGATGTTCATAGATGTAAAGATTTTTTTTTTGTTTAAAATTGCAATTGAAAAAAAAATAGTAGAAAAAATGCATACACTGATAGAAAAGCGCTTCATATTACTAATAAATGGAATTCATGAAATATTTTTCATTACAGCAATGAGCTTTTTCATATGCTAAACTAAGTTTCACACATGTTGCGAAAGAATTTTATTAAATTTGCTTCATAAGATTTTAAAGTTTCATTAAAATTATTCATTAATGATGAAAAATAATCAAATCATGAAACAAGCCGATAATTCAAATTCTACTGAAGATAACACCGCAACTGGGGTGTTTGAAACCGGTATATTAATATCAGAATTGTCCATAATTTTTAGAAATGTAATTTTCTTCTACATTTTTCAACTTGAACCCTTATAACAAATAGAATACTAGCCTGCGTTCGATCTGTCCGAACAGCAAAAACAATAAATTAAAAACAATTATTTTCCAAGATATGGTTGTTTTAAATTTTATCTAGTTTTTTTTACAAAAATTTAAATTTTTTGAATACACGAGAACAAATAGAAGAAAAAGAAGATCAGATTTGCATTAAAGTTACAAAAAATTGCCAAAAACCACAATTTATATTTTATCTGAATATTTTCTTTAATGTTATGAAACTTTTCATAACTTTAAAATCCAATTATACATATTTCATTGGTTAAATGAAACCCGTCATAAGTTCCTTTTTAGCGTCATTTTTCATAGCACTAATGCAGATTTTCATTCTTGACATGTACAAATTTCTATCAGTGTATTAACATTAGGGTTTTACACAAATTCATAAAAAATATAATTTAAAAGTTGTCAGTTGAAAATTGGTAGAAACACTCTACGACTTATTGTTTGGTGGTATTTTTTGAAGCTTTAGATGGATTTTTTTGATTCTTTTGAAAAAAAAAATTCAAAAAGTTCCACCCTTATTAATAAAATTCAAACTATATGCATATGTGTCTATAAGGATTTCTATGTAGTATTTGTGTTTTATTTTTATTGTATTTTTTCCATTTTTGTAATCTATTGAAGTTAAATGTACTACAAATGGAAGCATTCATAATATCAGTGTTTTTTTATTGAAATATATAAAATATGGTTTTATGGATAAAAATAAAATCAGATATTTAAAAAAAATTGCTAAGATGTATTACTTAGGTTAACGAAAATCAATTGAAAACTGTCTGAACTTGTACGCAATTGCAGATTAAGACTTTCTTTATGTGAGTTCTATATTAGTCATTCCATTTTATTTGTTCACAAGGTTTTAATACTCTCGACTGAAAAAGTTTAGATGCCCGAGTAAAAAAATTGATATGACACAATATATAATTTAATATGGGTTCGTGTCTATTTTGATATAAACTTATACGAAAAATGGTTTCATAAGATTTGATCGAACATTATATAATACTTAATATCAGTTTATATAACTTTATATCGACTTTGATACAAGTTTTGGTCTAATCCAATGGTATTAAATTATATCCAATTATATTAAAATTTATACAATTTTATAAATCGGATGTTTTTTTTTTAGTTTTTAATAAAAAGTTTAAAAATTAAAATAATAAAAATAAGTTGTTCTGAAAAAAACTTAGAAAAATGTGAAAAATGGGGTCATGTTAAACTTTATATAAAACACTTACAAAATATTCTCATAAATATTTGTCCTTGGAAAAACTTAGAAAAATTTAAAAAAATGGAGTCATATAAAATCTATATATATAAAAATGGATGTGTGTATGTACGGCTGGACCGATGTTGATGAAATTTTTAGGGAATATTCAGAATAGCCTGGGGAGTAACACTGTGTGGTCAGATTTTTGATTTTCTCTCGGTGGGCGGAGGGGCGTGGCAAAATCAATTTTTTACATTCCACCACAAATGACATCTATATATAACAAAAACGGATGGTCCGATTTTGATGAAATTTAAACCAAATATAGTACTAACCAAGTACTACCTATGTGCCAAATTAGAGGGTTATTGGACAAAGGGGCGTAAAATGCCACGCCCCTTTGTATTGAATTGGAAATTATTTCTGCAAGCTTTGCAATAATGCAAAAACGGCTGTATGTATGTTCCTTATGGACGCGAAAACGACTTGACCGATATTAATGTGATCTTCAGAGAATATTAAGAATTGCCTTGGGAGTAGCACTGTGTGGTCAGATTTTTGATCCTAAGTCTGTGGGCGGAGGGGCGTGGCAAAATCGATTTTTTACATTCCACCACTTTTGACATCTGTATAAAAAAAATTAATAACCCGATTTTGATGAAATTTAAACCAAAGATAGCTCTAATCGAGTACTTACTACGTACCAAATTAGAGCGTTATCGGACAAAGGGGAGTAAAATACCATGCCCCTTTAAATTGAGTTGAAAATATTTCTGCAATTACTCAAAAACATTTGAACCGATTCTCTTGGCGTTTTTAATCAAGATAGTGCTATGAAATTTCCTGCACAGATAGTCCTAAAAGAGGGTGGAACTACATGACATGTAAGAACTCGATTCGACAAAGAGGAGTAAGTTTATGCTATACTCAACGTTATTTTATCTTTTATAACTGATAGTACTAACCGAGCTGGAACTAAAGTTCATGTTAGAGCGCGATTCGGAATAGGGGTAAAAAATGTCACTCCATTTTTTTATTTAATAAAAGTTATTTCTTCCTCTTCCTCAATCACACAAAAAAGGCTAAACCGATTTCATTGAAATTTGCAGTATAGACATTACTTACCGAGGACGCAACTTGGAAGTTTAGCTATATTAAAGGCCACGATTCGATAAGAATGCGTAAAATGACACACTATAATTAACGTTGCGTCTGTCTGTTTTTCAATAAATTTCTCTATAGATAGTGCTAACCGAAGGTGGAACTAAAGGCTACTTATGGACACGGTCCCGTACTTTAGTTTTGTCCGACACTGTATATTAAGATCGAGATGCAATAAAAAAAATCGATGTTTTCTTAGGGCCAGCAACGCGGACCGGGTCAGCTAGTTTTATATAAAACACTTAGAAAATATTCGTGATAAAAAAGTTGTGCTTGGAAAAAACTTAGAAAAATAAAAAAATATGGAGTCATATGAAATTTTATATAAAACACTTTGAAAATATTCGCGATAAAAATATGTTCTTGGAAAAAACTTAGAAAAATTAAAAAATAATGGAGGCATATAAAATTTTATGTAAAACACTTTGAAATTTGGAATGATGCATGGGACCAGATGTTACAACATAAAGTTATGTATGACGATATCTTAAAAAAATCGCACATCAAAATTTATTATATAAATTTATCTCGCAAGATATAGTGTCACACATGATCATATATGAAATAATATGACTATATAAAAGTATATAAGATCATATTAAATTATTTTTACTAGGGTGTAGTAACTTTTTATTAAATATATTTATATATTGACATATCCGAGTAAAAAAACTTAGAAAAATAAAAAAATATGGAGTCATATGAAATTTTATATAAAACACTTTGAAAATATTCGCGATAAAAATATGTTCTTGGAAAAAACTTACAATTAGAAAAATTAAAAAATAACGGAGGCATATAAAATTTTATATAAAACACTTTGAAATTTGGAATGATGCATGGGACCAGATGTTACAATATAAAGTTATGTATGACGATATCTTAAAAAAATCGCACATCAAAATTTATTATATAAATTTATCTCGCAAGATATAGTGTTACACATGATCATATATGAAATAATATGACTATATAAAAGTATATAAGATCATATTAAATTATTTTTACTCGGGTGTAGTAACTTTTTATTAAATATATTTATATATTGACATATCCGAGTAAAAATTTGTATATGATGCAATATATAGTCATATATAACACAATATATATTTACACGCAATTTAATACGAATAATGGTGGATGTTTGGATATGATTTCGATTTCATCTGAGTTTTAGTCATATTTCAGTATATCCAACTAGATCTAATTGCATAAAAACATACTAAATCTTGGTGTTTCTTGGTTTGGGTGAGATACACCACAGGTCAACGATACATTCACCAAACATATAAATTTCAAAAATAAAAATATTGTTTGTCCACATATACATTATTAAGTTATATATTGCACATAATATTTTATACGACTCCATATGAACTCATACAAGATAAGATATACATATGGGGCATTCCATATCAAATCGGACACTTTAAAATTTTTTTTTTAGATTTTCCCAATTTGTTTACAGTTTTTAGTACCGTTTGAAAACTCCTTCGTGGTAAATTTTCAGATTTTTTTTAAGACCTGTTCAAAATACATCAAAATTTTAAAAATTGGTAGTTTGTTCCTTTACTCCAACTTCTTTTACTCATAACTTCTTCAATAATGGTCCAAATTTTAAATTTTTTTTTCAAGATTTTTGTTTTTTACATATTTAAAAAAAAATACCAAGCAATTCTGAAAAGCGCTCTAGTATGCGATTTTTAAGTTTTAAAATTTAAATCTCATTTTTGAAAATGTTTGTACTTTTCGATTTTTTTGAAATTTTTTTGTGTAAAACTTCTATCGATTCCAAAATTTTTTGCCCAAGAGGATCGTTGGATAACGATTATTACTATTTTCTAAAATTTTTAGAAAAAAATTTATTGTAATTTTACAATCTTAAAAGCATTTCTACTGCTCCAATGGTGCGTCATAGAGGGGTCATTTATAAGACCGACCCCCATTAATTTTTACGTTTTAACATTTCTTTGGAACAAACTAATACCCTATCTCCAATTTCTAAGGGGGCTACCACAGAAAACGACATTTTTTAAAATTTGCTTCAACCGCTCTAACTGCCTTAATAGTGCACTTAGAGCAACAAATTGTATGACCGACCCTCAATATTTTTTTAGTCCAAACATTTTCTCTGAACACACAAAATTTTTTCAAAAAATTTAAAAAAATTGTAAAATTTGTAACTTTGTGAAATCGATAGAAGTTTTACACAAAAAAATTTCAAAAAAATCGAAGAGTACAAACATTTTCAAAAATGAGATTTAAATTTTAAAAATTAAAAATCGCATTTTAGAGCGCTTTTAAGATTTTTTGGGGATTTTTTTTTAAAAATACGTAGAAAAACAAAAATTTTGAAAAAAAAAATTTGAAATTTTGACCATTATTGAAGAAGTTATGAGTAAAAGAAGTTTGAGTTATGAGTAAAAGAAGTTTGAGTAAATTTTTAAAAATTCGATATCTTTTGATCGGGTCATCAAAAAAATCTGAAAATTTACCACGAAGGAGTTTTTGAAGGGTACTAAAAACTGTAAACAAATTGGGAAAATCTAAAAAAAAAATTTTCAAAGTGTCCGATTTGACATGGAATGCCCCACATATAAAAAAAAAGAAATAAATCGAAGGGGTCGGGTCTAAAATTGAGTGATTTTGCCTGGAATGCCCCATATATATATGGTGCCACATTTTCTAAAAATTGCCAAATTTTTTGAAAGCAAGAAACCCTATGAGTATTTAATGGTAGAATATCCTAATAATGAGAGTATAGTTAACATAAGTACTTGTTATGCTAATTCATAATGGGGAACATGAAAATGCCTCGAATTAGAATAAACACTTTTTTATTTTACTTTTTTTCTAAATTTCGTTTAAATTGAAGTAAATTCTTTGGCGATAATCAGATTGACAAATATTGTCTCGAGAACTGATAAGGTATTTAATGAGATTTAGGGGCCTATTCACAAAAAAAGTCATAACTCAATCATAACTCAATTTTTTCCATGTGGATGTTGTAAACAATCATAAAAAAAATTCAAATTTTGTTTGAAAATTTCAAAAAAATAAAGACCTGCTACACACATCGTCTCAAAATTGACAAATAATTTTAAATTTTGAGACTTTTTATGATTGTGTTTGCAACAAACACAGGGAATATGAAGTTTAAAAATAATAAAATTAGTCAAAACCAGTCATAACTCTGAATAGGCCTGTTAATTTAAAAAGTTTGAATATTCCTATTTGGTACCGGAATATTTTTTTTTTTATGTCAACCTACTTTTTTAAATATGAAATCTGGCAATATGTTAAAACTTTTTCTAATTTTTAAATTTTTGGCTTCATTTTCGCATTCAGAGCGCAATTTTACCTAGAAAAAATGTAAAATATCGTGAATCGTATTTTTTTTTTTTTTTTTTTCAAAATTCGTAAACTGGTAAACTCAATAAACTTAAAATGCGTAAACACTTATTTACTGCATTTTTCTTCAAACGCACGTAACACTTACAATTTTCAATGGATTTTTTGAAAGACACTCTTATTTTCGTTGTAATAGATAAGACTTGATCTTTTAGGAAATAAATCCCAGCGAAACTTAGATTACCAAATAAGGTATAAAATAAGGTATAGGATCTCTTATTTTATACATTGCAGCATTGATGATTTTAACAGGCGATGAGACATTATCACAAAGAATACCAGTAAGGTATAAAATAAGTCATAAATTTATAACGAAGAATACGAGTAAGGTGTAAAATATATGATATTTTATAGGTCACGAGAAATGAAATAATATAGCATACCAGTAGATAATATATATGGTGTTATGAGTAGTGAAAAAGTAATTTTGTATTAAATTTACTCACGTGATTGTAAGTGAGTGTAAGTAGATAAAATATGATCGTGAGTGTGTGTCGTTAGAAATTTCCTGCCGTGAGCCCATCTCTAGTTTAAACTTATGCATTTTTTGTATAAAATAATTATTTTTTATGTTATTGTAATGCATTATGCATCCAATTATAAATAAGGCATTATTTCAAACTTTCAAATAATACATAATGTAACCAAATATAAGTCATCCATGATTTAATGTTTAGAAATAATAAATATGAAATACATTTTTCCAATAATCATGCATTACGTAGCAAATTATTGGTAATGCATTATTTTTCACTTTAAAATAATACGTTGTGGAAAAAATGTTTGGTAAGACATCCTAAAATAATGCTACAAATAAGGTATATACATTACCTGGTAATGTGTTATATAATCACTACCCATTACCAAAGTTTTGCTGGGATGCATTTTTTTTCCTTTGTTAAATTAACAATAGAATTCACTTTTTCCCCTAAATTTCGGTAAATTTTAAGCAAAATTTTTTATTTATCGAAAAGATTTTAACACGATTATAAGATTGAAAGAGTTGACTGAAAAAAAACTTAAATTAAAAACCAAAAGGAATGAAATCTACCAATTCGGTTCGGAGATATTTTTATTTAAATAAAACCACTTTTTTAAATAGTTGAAAATTTGAAAAATTAACAATATCTCGAAAACTGTTCTACTTTTGAAACTTTGGACTTCAGTTTCGGAATTAATGTGAGATTTTACATGGAAAATAAGTCCAACATTTGGTGAATCAAATTTTGTGTAAAGTAGTGATAAAGGTGCCAGAGCGGAAATTTACAAAATTTTGGGATCACCTAGAAGTTTTGAATTTTTTCTAAAAAAATAATTTGCAATTAAACCCCTTATTAAAGGTCCCAGAGCGAAAATAACTGAAGTAATTTATAATATTTTTTTATACCCTCCACTCTAGTGATAGAGGGTATATATAAGTTTGTCATTCCGTTTGTAACACATCGAAATATTGGTCTGGGACCCCATAAAGTATATATATTCATGATCCTTGATCGATTTTAAGTCGATCTAGCGATGTCCGTCCGTCCTTCCGTCTGTCCGTCCGTCTGTCTGTCTGTCTGTCCGTTGAAAACACGCTAACTTTTGAAAGACTTTACGGAGGCTCTTGAAGTTTGACATATATGTTCACCATTTACCGGGTCAGGTTGGTATTGCAATCCAGCGAAATCGGTCTAGTGGTTCAAAAGTTATGAGCAAAAGAGTAAATTTCGGCAATGGTATTTTTCGAATTTACAAGATTAAAACCACTATAACTTTCGAAAGACAATTCTGAGGGGACCGAAGCTTAGCATATATATTTGTCCCAAAGGCTGTTTGGTTTTGAATTTCAGCAAAATCGGTTCAGTGGTTCAAAAGTTATAAGCAAAGCACTGAATTTCAGATTTGTTTCACCTTAAACTGTTGAAAACTCGTTAAACAAGTTTTAAGAGCATGGTGAAATACCAGTTTTTTTAAAACTTGTTGTTGTTTGTTTTCTTGTTGTGGGGTGCATTTTAGTTGTTAGACAAGTAAATATTTGTTATTGTTTTTGTAACTGTATGTAACGGTGTATAGAAAGAATTTTTGGAAAAAAAATCAAATGAAGTAAAATAAAACAAGTAGAAAAGTTAAATTCGACTTGGCCGAATCTATGAATACCCTCCACAATGCCCATTTTAAGTGATAATAAATTTTCTAACGTGAAAAAAATAACAGTTTTGATTAGAAATATTTTATTTTGTTTAAAAATTTTTTTTTTAGTAATTTTTGAAAAAAAAAAAAAAAATAATTTACTAATTTTTTTTTTGAGTGTAAAATTTTTTTTGAGTGTAAAATTTTTTTCGAGTGTATTTTTTTTTTTGTTTTGGTATAAAAATATTTTTGAGTTACAAAAATACGCTGTAAAATATTTTTGTGACTTACCAATGTTTTTCAAACAGGTTTAACGGGTTTTCAACACGTGTATTTTAGGTGAAGCTAATCTGAAATTCACGGTTTTGCTAATAACTTTTGAACCACTGGACCGATTTGACTGAAATTCAACACGAATGAGGCTGGAGGAACGCAAAATATATATGCCAAGCTTCAGCATCCTCAGAATTGCTTTTCGAAAGTTATAGTGCTTTTTATCTCAAAAATTCACTAAAAACCCTTGCCGAAATTCAGTATTTTGCTCATAACTTTTGAACCACTGGACCGATTTCGCTGGATTGCAACACCAACCTGACCAGGTAAATGCCCAACATATATTCCAAACTGCAGGAGCCTCCGTTAAGTCTTTCAAAAGTTAGCGTGTTTTCAACAGACAGACAGACTGACAGACGGACGGACGGACGGACGGACATCGCTAGATCGTCTTAAAATCGATCGAGGATCATGAATATATATACTTTATGGGGTCCTAGACCAATATTTCGAGGTGTTACAAACGGAATGACAAACTTATATATACCCTCTATCACTAGAGTGGAGGGTATAAAAAGGGAAATATGTGAAATATTTTTTTTTGTATTGCATATAGGTATAAAACAACAAAAATATTTTACAACGTAATTTTGTTACTCAAAGAAATTGTACACTAAAAAAAATATTTACACTAAAACAAATGTTACACTCAAAAAAAAATGTATACATAATTTTTTTTAATGAAATGTCACACTCAAAAAAATGCTGACAGTCAAAAAAATTTTACACTCAAAAAAATTTGATTGATTAAAAAAAAGTTTTACTCAAAATAATATATTTCTAATAAAAAATTTGTGATGCAATTTTTTGGAATTTTTTTTAGAAAATTACTATCAGATGACATTGTGGAGGGTATTCATAGATTCGACCAAGTCGAACTTAATTTTTCTACTTGTTTTTATTTATCCGTTACATAAACTAACAGAATTTCCCTGAAATCATTATACAACCCCGTATGCTAAAATACGGTAAACATCATGTAGACGACTGCAATCGATTTATTTATTTTCTTTTTTGTCGCTTCCTCTTGCTGTCATACATCAGCTTATTGTTAGCTGTAAATAAAAGTAAATA
This sequence comes from Pegoplata infirma, assembly GCA_963921195.1. Lineage (NCBI taxonomy): Eukaryota > Metazoa > Arthropoda > Insecta > Diptera > Anthomyiidae > Pegoplata > Pegoplata infirma. The sequence goes on from OY992536.1 coordinate 67,935,716, forward strand.
ACGGAAGAGTATTGAAACCAATATTTGCATTAGTAGATTTCATTGCACGTAATGTTGACAAATCATTATAGGGATTAAACATTCATGTATGATTATAACACGAGTGCATATTTATGTTTCAATATAAAAACTACCAACAATAATTGTGTTTGCATGTATGTTTGTAGTATTATGCAGATTATAATACCAGTGACAAAAGTGTTTTACTATAAAATAAAGTGGCATTTTGTTAAGTTTTGTAGGAATGGCAAACATATAGTGGGATACAATATATTGGAAACTTTTTAATAGTAGATGCAATTTGTTAAGGACAAAGTTAACAATACTTCCCGTATTATTATCAAACGAGTATTATTTAAAAAAAAATGTTATATAGGTAGTTGGAAAATTAAATTATTTGCAGACATTTTTCAAAAAATATTTCAAACATTTATTAGAATTTGAAAAAACGTTCAATAGTTTTTACTCACAATCAGTGCTCAAATATTTTTTCCAGCTACCCAAACAAACAATGAAATTTTTTAAGTACAGTTTAATTTTTTTAATTTTGTAAACAAAGAAAAGATTTTTTTGTTTATTAATTTCAGTACACCTAAGTGTACAGTAATGAAATATTAATATATTTAATTTTTTTCTTTGTTTACAAAAAATTGGTGGTCAAAAGAGTTGGAAGCAAAAAAATGTAGATTTTTTCTACTGTACTTAAAATTAAAATTTTACTGTTTGGTTGGGTTGCTGGAAAAATTATTTTAGCACTGAATAAAAACAATTGGACTTCTTTTTAAATTTTTAATGTTTGTACTTGGAAAAATTCGACTTAGAAGCATTTTTAAAAAATGTTATGCAATATGTCTATAATTTATTTCATTTTCCAGATCGACCCTTGTAGCACATTTGTTATTCGCTCAATCCGGACGTCATTAAGCTTAAATTAAAGCTTTATAAATTTCCTACATAACATTTTTTGAAATAATACTCGTTTGATAATAACATCATTTGGTATTGTTAACTTTGTCTTTAACAAATTGCATCTACTATAAAAATGTTTCCAATGTATTGCCGCCCACTGCATTTATTTGATTGCAAGTGCACTGTGGTTCCGATTCCAAAACTAGGTGGACAAAAGTATTTAACCATGATACTTTATGTTTTTGGGGTCGCTGATTTCAAAAAAATGCTTTAAAAAATTGTAGCTTCAATATTTTTGAAAATACGGTGGGTTTCACTAAAATAGCTTCAACTTCATTGGACTTTTCGCTACAACTGGAAAAATTTAATTACTTTTTGCTACTTTAGGGCACTAAATTTAAAGGAAGTTTTTAAAAATGATATAAATAGCTTTTCTGAGCATTACAGTAAAGCCCAGCTATGTCGAATTACTTTTAATGTGTAGTTTTTTTAGAATGTATGAATAAAATCTTTTTTGTGCTTCTAGAGTTGCGGGAAAAGAAAAATATGTGATATAACAATTATAGAAAATACTGTAGAGGTATTTGTTGCAAAAATATGTGCAGAAGATCCTGAATAGTATAAGCATTTTCTTGAGAGTTATAAATATTGCAGAAAAAATTACTTTTTTAAAAACGCTATAAAAATGCAGCTGGACGCCGCTGGATGAGATGAAAGATGAAACATACTCTCTGATAGTGACTTTAAGAGATGTATATAGTGGCTTGCCCGCAACTTGGAGCGGTTTTTTTTGGCAAGCTTTGAAAGATTGATAATCTAATTTTTTTTTTTTAATTATGACCCTAACTTCAAAAACCGATATTAAGAAATCGCGAAAAAATTTCGAACCCATGAAAATTTTTTTGTATAACTATATACCCATGGCTACATAAAAAACAATTCACGGCAATCTCCTGCAAATAATTCACTTGGTATAAGCTACATAGTTTTGTATTGATTTCCTTAGTTTTTAATTACAAACATTTTCGTGAACAAACATTGATGTTCTAGTGCTGCGGGGACAAAGTTAAACCCCGTATTTAATCAAAATATTTTGCGTCTAGTCTAGGCATGTTGTTAGCTATTTAAAGCACCACCCGTTTTTTAATTTAGAGGTTCAAACTTTTTTGACTTTTGTCCACCTAGATTTGAATTTGGAACCACAGTGCAGTGGCCTGATAACTTAATTCTTAAACACATTGGATAATTACGTTTCGACTAAATATATTTAGATATGAACAGGTCCAAAAACTACATAAATAAAAGTAATTTGACATAGTTGGGTTTTACTGTAAAACTCAGAAATGAGTTAAAACCCCTCAATTGGACTTCTGGTAGTTTTTCTTCCCGCAATATGGGGCCTTGAAAATTGGCTAAATTGTATATATTTGACAAAAGTGTTCTGAGATAAATAAAGATATCTCGAAAAGTAATAATAATGCAGATCTCACTCAGGTTTAAAATAATATGTAATGAGACAGCCTTTAAAATGGCATTCCCCAAGACTTTTTTTTGGAAAAGGTCAAATTGGTTTTAACCTTATTGGTTTTAACCTTAATTTTTGGAGACCTATATCTGAATAAACGATATTTTTAAAATTTTGGAAAAAATATATGTTATTAAGAGTCACCTGTACTACTTAAGTTTAAATTTTCAGGATGGAGGCTTCATTGGAACTTTTTATATTAATAGAAACATAGTGACAGGAAAGAAAAAGCGGTGAATTTTCCCTTAGAAAAAAAATATTTTTTTTTTCTCTGAGTTCACTTTTCTGAATGTTTTTGACGTGCTGAGTCCATATATGACCTTTGAACTGGCCTATCGCTATTACTTTTCGAGATATTTGCACAAAAATGTGTGGAAATCGCTAAAATGCTATTGCTGTATTTTTTGAACATTTAGGTGCATATATCTTGAAAAGTAATAGCGATAGGCCAGTTCAAAGGTCATATTTGGACTCAGTACGTCAAAGAAATTCCGAAAAATTAATTTTGGTACTAGAATTTCAAAGGCAAAAAAAAATATTTTTTTTTTTTTAGGGAAATTACACTGCTTTTTTTCACAATGTTTCTATTAATATAAAAAGTTCGAATGAAGTCTCCATCCTGAAAATTTAAACTTAAGTAGTATAGGTGATTTTTAACAACATATATTTTTTTACAAAATTTAAAAAATATCGTTTTTTGAGATATAGCTCTCCAAAAATTAAGGTTTAAACCAATGACCTTTGACCTTTTTCCAAAAAAATCTTGAGGAATGCAGTTTTAAAGGCTGTCTCATTACCTATTATTTGGAAACTGAATGAGACCAGAATTGTTATTTTTTTCGAGATATCTTTATCTATGTCAGAACACTTTTGTCAAATATATACGATTTTGTCAATTTTCAAGACCGCATATCTCGAATACTGGAATGACCAGAAGCCTGAAAAATAAGCAAAAGCTCTTTTTTGTTAAAGTAAACCCCAGTACTTAATTTCATTAAATTTGGAGGGGGTGCGGTCAACTCCTCGGTTGAATTGAGGTGTTTTAGCTCAAATTATTTTTATATCGTTTTTTAATACTTCTTTTGAATTTACAGCCCAAAATTATTTATTATAGTCTAGAATGTCCTTTTAACGCTATTAAAATTTCAGAGAGGTATTTTCCTTATTGTTGAGCAATAAATTTTTAAAGTTTGGCTATATTTAATTTTTAATATCAAAATTTTGGCAAAAAATCAAATAGTTGGCTTTAGACTGTTCTTGTGTGTTTTTTTATTCGAAAAGACTGTCAGTGACAATATTGTTGATAAAATTATGGAGGTTAAAAATTTAGAAACAAAAAAAAAATGTTCCAAAAAAACAATATTGAAATGTCTTTTTCTCCTGTCAAGGCCACCATTGATTTCCAAACCAAAATTTTTTATTAAAGTTTAAAATGTCCTTTTAACTCTGTCAAAATTTCAGGGAGGTGCTTTTTCGTGTTATCGACCAATAAAGTTTTAAAGTTGGTGATATAGCTAAATTTTTTGTTTTATTTTGCAAAAATAAAAAAAAAATATTTGGAAATCTAGCAAACTTTAAAAATTATTGCTCAACAATACGGAAAAACTGCTCTCTGAAATTTTAATAGCGGTAAAGAGACATTCTCAACAATTGTTTTATAAGTTTTTTCGTACGACTTACGGTTTCCGAGCACAAAAATCTTAATGAACTGTCTAAAAGTCAATATTGTCAAAAAAGCTTTTTTTAAACGCCAATATATTCCATAGTATTCATTACAAAAATGTTAATGAACTGTCTAAGAGTCAATTTTGTCAAAAAAGCTTTTCTAAACGCCAATATCTTTTCATATTATTTATAATATGTTATATATAATTCCATAGTATTGATAAAAAAAAATATACGGTTTTTAATCATTTACAATGAACCTCGGAATCTACGTGTGCTGACGTTAAACGTCAGCAGCCACTTACTACCTAATCATTTACAAAGCTCTATCAAATAACCAAAAATTAACAAAATCGGTGATCCGTCAGTTAAATTTCCCATGGATTTGATCATAAAAGGATTTCTGACTTTGAAATAAAAACTAATCTAAAATTTTTAATTTGATTTTTTCTGTAAGTACAGATCGAGCACGGGCTCTACACTCAAAAAATTATGTTAGTAAAATCAACTGAAAATGTCAGTTAAAATAACTACTTTGTAAGTTGATTTTGGGGTCAACTACTTTTTCAGTTAAATCAACTAACAATGTTAGTTATTTTAACTGACAAAAAACAACTGACTTATGTAGTAAAAATTACTTACATTTGTAGTCAAAGCAACTAAAATGTAGTAAAAATAAAATAAACAATATATAATTTTTTTTTTCAAAAAATTTTTCAGAAAAAAAATTGAAGACCAAATTTTTTCATTTTTTTTTTTTTTTTAAAGTTGTGAAAAATAGAATCTCAAATGAAAAATAAAAAAACGAAAATTAATTTTTATTTTTTTGGAAAAAACTTTGAAAATTTTTCAGAGATAAAAAAATTAAATTAACTACTTTAAATAACTGTTACTACATTACAGTACTTTTTTGTTAGTTATTCAAAATAACGAATTAAAATAACTAACAGAAATAGTTGTTTGATATTTTTCATACAAAAACAAATGACTTTGTAGTTGAAAACAACTAACTACTGTAAAATATACAAACAACTAACATGTAGTAACTTACATAATTTTTTGAGTGTAATTATATTTGTTATTAGGGTTCAAGTTGAAAAATGCAGAAGAAAAATCTAATTTCTAAAATTAATAGACATTTCTGGTATTTCCTATACCAGTTTCAAACACCCCAGTTAGTGTCATCATCAGTAGGATTTTAAATGTCGGTTTGTCTTGTTAATGAAAACTGTTTTTTTATATATGTGAATATTTATAGTTTCTACAGAATAAATTTTGACAGTTTCCAACACTACAATTCTATTTCTAGCAATCTCAACCTCACTTCATACTTTCTTTCAACTTTTTTGTCTCTTACATTATTTTGCAAGGGTTACCAACATGATCTGGAATTGCAGACACAAATGAAGGAATTTGCATTTTCTGTTTCGGAGACGTGCCTAATGGCGACATATTTTGTCAGTAATTTTATTTGATTTTTTCTGTAAGTACAGATCGAGCACGGGCTCTAATTATATTTGTTATAAGGGTTCAAGTTGAAAAAATGCAGAAGAAAAATTGAATTTCTAAAAATTATAGACATTTCTGGTATTTCCTATACCGGTTTCAAACACCCCAGTTAGTGTCATCATCAGTACGATTTTAAATGTTGTTTTTTAAATTTTGCCACATTTAGGTTCTAAGACAATTTTCGTGTTAAAAATGTATAATTTTTTGGGATCTTCGTCTGCCAACATTGAGGAAGATTCTTCAGGGCTCTCTGAAAGTTCTGTCTAAATGGGCAAGAGGCTGTGGTCTGTGAGTTAATCCAAGTAAAACAGAGTAAAAATAAGATACAGTTTGAGTGTTATATACAAGAGTGGCTCGTTTTTGGGCTTTTCTCTTTTATCAATTTCTAATAACCGCCAAAAGTGTCGGTCCCCTAAGGGTAACTCACATGCAAAATATCATTCCGATCGGAGTTTATCTTCTGTCTCCACTTTGAGCCTCAAAATTGGGGTTTTTGCAAAAAAGGACTTAAAAAAAAAATTTAAAGTTTTTTTTATTAAATTAATTAAAATTTTTTTTTTGTATAATAATTGATCGTAAATACTTAAATATGAAATTTAAAGATTTTACGGTATCATTAACCCCTTCAAACTTGATACCAAAAAAATGGCATGATTTTGGTGGCGTTCTCAAAACACCTTTTTTCAAAATTTGAAAATTTTATTTAAAAAAAATTTTAAATATACCATTTTTTCTTTCTGAATTCATTAAGAACACCTTGGAGAAGAAAAATGTGAAATATGGCGGATATCCGTCGAGCCACTTTTTGGGAATCACGGGGGGGAAGTTAGCGGATTTCAAGGAACTGTTGGTTTTATCAATAATTTGGATTAATAAAATCTTATAAATTTCATTTTTGGGCAAATTAACTTTTTTTTGTGTCGTGGCATTCTATTAGATAACTTTAAGTCTGTCATGAAATCTTACCGATCTAGGACGCCTTTCACCCACATTGGCTGGGGGTCAAAAATGACCCCCGCAGGAAATTTGAAGTTTAGAGCTTAAATTTTGTGCTATTAACAAGTATAAAATGGCTTTTGTGTTTTTTGCCCTAACTATTATTTCGTATTAATATATTATCTTAAAAAAATCGTTAACCCTTCTTCGTAGGGGGTAAAAAATGACCCATTCAATAAAAAGTATTTTTTTTTTTAAAAATCCAGAGTGCAAAACCCCCAATTATGAGGCTCAAAGTGGAGGCAGAAGCTAAACTCCGATCGGAGTGATATTTTGCATGTTAGTTACCCTTAGGGGACTGACACTTTTGGCGGGTATCAGGATTTGATCAGAGAGAAAAGCCCAGAAACGATCCACCCTATTATATACTCCTAAAAAAAATTATTTCTCACAAAGTATCTTACAAACCATTTTTTTTTTTTTAAATCGAAATTTAAAAAAATGTCAAGCTTTCTAACAGGCTTAGTGAAAAAAATCTAAAAGTGCGATCCTTATAAGATAATTACAATTTAATACTTTGACCTTGAATTTAAAGGTCAAATTTATTTTTCCTTTAAAAAAAAAAACAAAAATGCCATTTTAAAGGCCGTCAAAAATACTTTAAAAGTCATTTTTTAAATTATAATTTTTATTTCATCAAAATGTTAATTAAAATTCACCAAAATATATTCTTTTCAAAAACATCAAAACTTCCCAACCCTGGATCTCTGGCAATTTATATTTGTAATTTAGACTATCTATCATTATCCTAATATTTTGCCGAAATTATACTTAAATCGGACAATATTTGTTTTTTGGTGTGGACTGTTGACGCGTTTTGCCCCATATATATTGTGGTTAAAAAATTAAATATTTAAAGAAGTTGGTGAAAATTTCAAAGTGCTGACACAGACTATATACAGACTCGACAGCAGAGTTTTATAAGAAAAAATGGGGAAAACTAAGCGATTTTAGGAGAAAACGCAGCGGTTTTTAGTCCGTTTTACGCTAACATGGCAATACTTTCTACGACTTAGGAGTGAGTGAAACAACAAAAACCGATCTGGAATCCATATTTTTTATGGCGCGTTATATCAGTTTTCTCTTTCTAACCTAATTCGTAGAATAATTTGAAAACAATAACCATATGGTTAAAAAATACTTTTTTGACACCTGTCATATATGGGCATGAATATTTTTCTTTTGCAACTCTTAAAGAACAACTTAATGTGCCCTAGCTAGGGGCATTGTGCCATCTCCTCAAAATTAAGAGAATGATCGAAATTTTTTTGAAAACAGCTGTTTTTCGCCGGGCACATTTGCAATTTTATTTAAAATGGGCCAGCGCTTTTTGAGGTTAAAGTTTTTCATTATCAACACGTCCGAGTCAAGTTGACATCTTAAAATTTTGAAAAAATTTTAGGGGACATTTTAAAAATTTACAAAATTCGCAAATTTTTTTTTTGGCATTTTGCATTAACAAACAAAGCTAAAATTTAATGTTAAGTGACTAGGAAGTAATGCGGCGATGCAAATAAATTATTTCGTGAATAGCATTGTCATAAAAGTCATTGTAAGCGGAAATATCTGCACTTTTATCTCCAGACATTTTGCGATGGCACATCCAAGGCGCTGCATCAAATCACTTGAAATAAAAAAAAATCTAAAGCTTTTTCAATGCCTTATTGCAAAATCGGATGGGCGTTAAAAAATTTTGAAGATTTTAAAAATTACAGATAAAACAAAATTTTTCTAACCTTAAAAAGCATCCTCAAAGATTTTTTTTTTTTAAATTCTGACTAATTTTTATTAAAAAATAAAAATTGTTTTATTCGACCTTTAAAATATTATATTTTGAGAATGTTTATTCTGGCTCGAGGTCATTATTTTCTTTACTAATTAAAACCATGATATTCTCATAGCAGAATTTTCAAGAAAATTATTTTTTTTTGTTTTTAATTTATTTATGTTGGTCATTTTTGCAAGACTTAATCGACACGTGTTTCGGAATTTGTCAAGATTATTTAGCAAAAATAGAAACGATTTACTACAAAGTAGCAAACGAGTCTAATGACAAATTGTTTGTGCACAAACTAGAATATTAATACATATTCGCCTCTATTCACAATGAGAATTAGAAAGACGAAGAAATTGTACCATACTAATAAGGCAACGATTGTCAATAACCAACAAAAATATTTAAAACAATTTTACATACGATAGTCCATTGGACTACAACAATATGTTTTTTGTGTTGTTGTTGTGAGAGATACTCCATATTAGGGTTATTCATCACATGGCGTGCCAACCATTATGTTCAAATTCTGATTAATTTTTAATAAAAAATAAAAATTGTTTTATTCGACCTTTAAAATATTATATTTTGAGGATGTTTATTCTGGCTCGAGGTCATTATTTTCTTTAATAATTAAAACCATGATATTCTCATAGCATAATTTTCAGAAAATTATTTTTTTTTTTTTGTTTTTAATTTATTTATGTTGGTCATTTTTGCAAGACTTAATCGACACGTGTTTCGGAATTTTTCAAGATTCCATTGTCAAGATTATTTAACAAAAATAGAAACGATTTACTACAAAGTAGCAAACGAGTCTAATGACAAATCGTTTGTGCACAAACTAGAATATTAATACATATTCGTCTCTATTCACAATGAGAATTAGAAAGACTAAGAAATTGTACCATACTAATAAGGCAACGATTGTCAATAACCAACAAAAATATTTAAAACAATTTTACATACGATAGTCCATTGGACAACAACAATATGTTTTTTGTGTTGTTGTTGTGAGAGATACTCCATATTAGGGTTATTCATTACATGGCGTGCCAACCATTATGTTTAAATTCTGATTAATTTTTATTAAAAAATAAAAATTGTTTTATTCGACCTTTAAAATATTATATTTTGAGGATTTTTATTCTGGCTCGAGGTCATTATTTTCTTTACTAATTAAAACCATGATATTCTCATAGCATAATTTTCAAGAAAGTTATTTTTTTTTGTTTTAAATTTATTTATGTTGGTCATTTTTGCAAGACTTAATCGATACGTGTTTCGGAATTTGTCAAGATTCCATTGTCAAGATTATTTATCAAAAATAGAAACGATTTACTACAAAGTAGCAAACGAGTCTAATGACAAATCGTTTGTGCACAAACTAGAATATTACATATTCGCCTCTATTCACAATACCATACTAATAAGGCAACGATTTTTTTTTTTTATTTTTCTATTATTTTTTGCTTTTGTTTTATTAAAACAACTCTATCTAAATTTAGCCTATAAAATCAATAATCAACTTTAAGTTTGGGAAAATTGGCGTAAGTATTTACTCTTAAAAGGAAAAAATAAATTTTCTTTATAATTTGTACTAAAAATTTAATAATATGACATGATAAGCCATTTTGGAATTTGAAGGAATTTGAATGATTTTTTTGCCATATTAAAAAAAAAATTGAACATAATGAGTTCTTAGCTGCTCTTAATGAAGGTGAAAAGAATATTTAAAAATATATATTTTTCAGTGTATCTCGCGAAATAATAAACAAAGGACATACATTTTGGACTATATTTATAGCTCTAAGTATGTTCTATAAATATTTGCCAAATTTTTTAAAATCGACCAAAAATTGGATTTTTAAGATTTTTTTTAAAATCGTCTAACTTAAAACCGCCATAACTTTCGCGCGCATTGATGAAAGTGAGTTACTAAGTATTACAGATTTCGCATGTTTAAGTATCAGCTTATAATCGTACAAAACGATAATAATGAGCCATAAAAAAAAATTAAAAAAAAAAATGTGAAAATGTAACAAAAAAATATTTTTGCCCATATATCGAATCTGTATTAGTCTATGGTGCTGACATGGCAAGCCTGCACTGTCTACAACAATTTTGTGTAAGAATTAAAGTTATTATCTGTACAGAAAGATGGTAAGAAATTCTTCCTAATATTAAAATGCACAATCAAAGGAAAAATATTTTTGGAATAACCACAACAATATAAAGTGTTAGATTTAAGTGCATTTTGTTAAGTAATGACATGTTAACCAACTCATTTGCCAAATACAAATACATACAATGTTATATTTACAGTCGAATTATTTCTTAAAAAATAAATCTCTTAAATGTTATATTAACCACACAAACTCTTATAATGTTAACAAACATTAAAAGAGAAATACTGTTACATATTTACTTACATTTATGTTTGATAAATAATGTTAAATATTCACTGTAGTGGATACTTTACATTGACACACTTTTCGAAAAATTAAACATACATACAAATACAAAAACAATTTTAAAGCAGCATCCTTCTTTTAACAGTCACAACAACAAGTTAAAATACGAAAAACAAGAAAAACGTTTGAAAAATAAAAGAAAAAAAAAAACAGATTTTTTTGTGAAAACATTGGCGTAAAATGTAAATCCACTAACAGGAACAAGGTTTAGTTGAAAATTTGCCGGTGACGAGTAGACAACATAAAAACGGATAAAAATTTGTGTTTATGAACAAAAAAAAATTTAATTAAAATTTAAACTTCAAATAAAATTTAAAGTTACTTAAGAGTAAAAATAACAAAAAAAAAAATTTAAAAATATAAAAAGTGAAACAAAAAATTATTAAAAAAAAATCACTATAAACAAAAAAATATTTAATTAAAAAAAATTACTAAAAAAAAATGCACAAATAAAATATTGAAAAAAAAAAAATAATTCTTAACCGTTTATAAGACAGAAGAAATTCTCTTAGCGAGTATTAAATTAAAAAAAAAAAAAAGTTAACATAAATTTACTTCTTGTTTCTAACTAAATTTTGCAATGCCTGCAAACTATAAAATGTTTTTCTACAGCAAATAGAACTAACCTTTTTTTTTTCTTCGAATCTGTGTGTTATTTATATTTTTTTTTGCTGTTTCCTTCACATATAAAATATCATCTTTACTACTAGAAATACAACTACATATTCTACATAGGTAGGTTGATAAATATTGGATTAACTACGAGTCAAGGGATTTAATGCAATAATGTCTTGGAGTTAAATTTCATAGAATTTCCAGCGATTTTTCATAGTATATTGTGCATTGATCAATCAATATAATATAAACAGGTATAAAGAACTTCAAAATAACTTTTATTCTCTTCATTTCGATACACTTTAATGACCACAGACAGACAAGTATACTTGCTTAACTGACAAGGAAGGTCTTTCACAGGGCACCCACCGATTGTCCTGAAACTTGCATATAGGAAAGAGGGGAGCAACACTCAAAATATTTTGTAGGCAAAAACAAATGAAACACACATTTAAAACCAGTGAATAAACAATTAAAAACCATCCCAGTAATTATTCATTTGTTATAACAAACATCAACATTTATTTTTTACTGTTGACAAAATTTTCTAAAATAAATAACATTAAACATTAAAAAATTACGTTTTTTTCATTCTTTTTTACCAACAAATTCGAAAAAAATAACCTACGAAAACATTAAAAATTAATGATAGTTCTGTTATTTTTACCAACAAATTCCAAAAAAATAACCTGCGAAAACATTAAAAATTAATGATTCCGTAAGTTATTTTTTACAATTTTCTATTGAAATATTTTTTTAAAAATTTTTAATAAAATTTTGGGGAATCGATCCCGCAATCAACTACATTCTGGCCAGACACTCTACCCATCGTTCCAAAGTCACTTGATACAAACATCTCTATATATATAAAAATGGATGTGTGTATGTATGTGGGTATGTATGTATGTATGTTCCGTATGGACTCGAAAACGGCTGGACCGATCTTGATGAAATTTTCAGGGAATATTCAGAATGGCCTGGCGAGTAACACTGTCAAGTCGAATTTTTGATTTTCCGTCTGTGGGCGGAGGGGCGTGGCGAAATCCAATTTTTGCATCCCACCACTAATGACATCTATATATAAAAAACGGATGGACCGATTTTTATAAAATTTATATCAAAGATAGTACTAACAGAGTACTCACTATGTGCCAAATTTGAGCGTTATCGGACAAAGTAGCGTAAAATGCCATGCAACTTTGTATTGAATTGAAAGTTATTTCAATAATGCAAAAAGCGGTATGTATGTTCCTTATGGACGCGAAAATGGCTGTACCGATGTTGATGGAATTTTCAGGGAATATTCAGAATAGCCTAGGGAGTAACACTGTGCAGTCAGATTTTTAATTTTTTGCGTGTGGGAGGATGGGCGTGGCAAAATCGAATTTTTACATTGCACCATTAATGACATCTATATATAAAAAACGGATGAATCGATTTTGATGGAATTTAAACCAAGGATAGTACTAACCAAGTACTAACTATATGCTAAATTAGAGCGTGATCGGACAAAAGGGCGTAAAATGCCATGCTTTATTGCCAGTGGGCGGAGGGGTGGGCAAAATCGAATTTTTACATTGCACCACTAATGACATCTATATATAAAAAAACGGCTTGACTGATTTTGATGAAATTTAAATCAACGATAGTACTAACCAAGTACTAATTGTGTGCCAAATTAGAGTGTGATCGGACAAATGGGCGTAAAATTGAATTGAATTGAATTTTATTTCTGCATGCTCCGCAATAACGCAAAAACTGTTGATTTGTTTTTAATTAAACTTTCAGCACTGATAATATTAATCGAGTGCGGAACTATAGGCCATGTTATACTACGATTGGAAAAAGGGGCGTAAAATGCCACGCCCCTTTGTACTATACTGGACATTGTCTGCCTGTTTCGCAATCACACAAAAACAGCTGAACCGATTCACTTGACATTTTCACTACATACAGTAGGCCATATAAGATCGTTGTTAAAAAAAGGGATCAAAATTGCAACGCCCTTAGTACTAAGTATACTGACCACGATTGAATAAAGAGGCGTAAATTGACAAGCCCCTTTGTTTTATACTGTACGTTATATCTGCCTGTTGTGAAATCACGCAAAAACGGATAAGCCGAATCTGACACTACTGGTAGAACTAACCGAGCGGGAACTGTAGGTCATATGTGTAGCGCGATTCGGCAAAAGGGTTTACAATATCACTCCCGTTTTTCATAAATAAAAAGTTATTTCCTCCTCTTTCGCAATCACACAAAAACGACAAAACTGATGTCAATGAAATTTGCAGCACAGATAGTACTAATCGAGGATGCAGCATGGAACTTTAGACTATCAAGATTCGATAAAAATGCGTTAAATTACATGCCCCTTTGTACTATACTTATCGTTATGTCTGTCTGTTTCGAAATCACGCAAAAACTGCTGAACCGATTTTGTTAAAATTTCTCTATAGATAGTACTAACTGAGGGTGGAACCAAAGGTTACTAGCTGGACCCGGACCCGTGCTTTAATTGTGTCCGACACTATATTTAAATTAAGATGCAATATATAATAGTGTTTTCTTAGGGCCAGCAACGCGGACCGGGTATAGCTAGTGTTTTTATATTTCTATAAATAACACTGTGCTACAAAAAACACAAAATCGAATATGCTTTTAAAATGAGGTAGTTAAGGTTGTAGGTCTCGTCGAAAAGATCACAAAAATGCCCATCAAACTTGCCAGACACCCTCAAATTTTAAAGTTATTGTCAAAAAACGATTTTATGGGACTTTTCTCACTAAACCACGTGTAACTTAAACATTTTTCAACCCATTTTCATTTTTTCAACTGTTTTGGATAGAAGAAGGATAGGGCTTTTTATGTTTGTGAATTGGTCTATATATATAAAAAAGATATGTATTGATTTTTTCAGCAATATCTAATTTTTTGTTATTTTTTGAAATTTTTTTGAGTTTATCGATTTTTTTCTGCTATAGTTTGTTCAACAACATTTATATTAATAAACATATTCCTAAAGAAAATTTAATTGTGAATACGATGAGCCTTATGCCAAAAAAATCGGATAACAATTGACAGAGTTGTGATAATTTTTCTAAAAAAGAAAATTAAGATTTTGTATGAAATTGCCATGCGGATAAACCTGGCAAAAAAAATAAACGACCATACTGAGAGGTCGCGTATCATTATTTTAAAGGTTTTTGACTTCCTGAATTTGAATTTAACCTTGAAATTGCGCTATCTTATTAAGTTTTGATATATCAATTTATGTTAAATATCTCAAAAACCTGACGAGATAGAGCAATTAAACGGCCAGATTCGGATTCAGCGCGCCAAAAACCTTTAAAAATATTGTACATGATCATTTTTGATAAATTTATTTTTTTTGCCTGGGTTAACTGAACGGCGATTTCCTGCAAAATCTTAATTTTCTTTTTTTAGAAAAACTATCACAACTCTGTCAATTATTATCCGATTTTTTCAGGATAAAGCTTATCGTATTTAGAATTAAATTATCTTTAAAAAAACGCTTATAAATATAAAGGTTGTTAAACGAACTATAACAGAAAAAAATCGATAAACTCGAAAAATTATCAAAAAATAAAAAAAAATTGATTTTATAAAAAAAAATCAATAGATACATGAAAGCCCTATCCTTCTTCTATCAAAAACAGTTAAAAAATTTAAAATCGGTTGAAAATTTTCTGAATTACAAAAGGTATAGTGAGAAAAGTCCCAAAAAAACGTTTTTTGACAATAACTCTAAAATTTGAGGGTGTCTGGCAAGTTTAATGGGCATTTTTGTGATCTACTCGACAAGACCAACAACCTATACTATGTCACATCAGAAGTATTTTTTCACTGTAGCACAGTGTAATTTTTTGATTTTTTTTTTCTACAAAAAAATTACCTACTTGTGTAGGTAAAAACTAATGATATCTCATTAAAAAATACCAACAATTTAAAAAAAAAATTACTTACACAAATCATTAAAAATTTAAAGAATAATCAGTAGTTTTTATTTACAGAACAAAAATAAATGACTTTAAAAATTAAATGTTAATGAAAGTCTTTATTTTTTAGTGTGTTATTTTTGAAACAAAGGACAGAAGTAGTCATTAATAAAAACTGAATATCAAACAAATGTTTTTTTCTTTTAAAAACGACTTAACATAAGTTTTTTTAAATAAACTACAAACAGTTAATGACATAACTTTTTAAGTGAAAATAAGAGTTACCTGTTTTTTTAAAGCGTCCCAATTTCACATTTAGCGGGTCAAAGTGAAGGGGGAAAAACGGGATTGTTTTTATTTTTTGAGGATTTTTCCCATTTCTTCAAAAGAAACCAAATGTATAAACATTTTATACAGGCCGAAAGGTTTTTTGAAGGCCTATCCAATGGTGTATCGGTCGTGTCCGAATTCGGCATTGTTAAGTTCGTTATTGTCAAAAATGTATAATCCTTGGGGTAGTTTATATGGAGATGTATATACGTACGACCACCAAAATCATATATGATAATCTCTTTCAAAATCTAGCTGACCCGTATTTTTTCGTTTGGTGAAATTCCTGCTAGTTCGGCTTTTATAAGGATTTTCCCGAAAGCCCTTATTTTTTTATAAGGTGACAACCCTTTTTTAAATTTGAATTTGGCAGCTAAAAAAAACAGGTAACTCTTATTTTTCCCCCCTCATTCTCCTATTTAAGTTTCAGGGCAATTGGTGGGTGCCCTGTGAAAGACCTTCCTTGTGAGATAAACTGTAGAGTAGGGTGGCACAAATAATGACTTTTTTGAATTTCGTCGATCGCCGGAAAAATTATGATTCGTTTTGGTCTAAATACTCTATGTTTAAATTTTTAGCCAAATTGGACAAACTTAGTCCGCGCCTTTTTAGGGTTAAAGTTTTGCCCCAAAATTTTTTTCCCATACAAACCAAAAAATGTTTTTTCGATTTTTAATTATTTTTTGTTTACACTGTGCTAGTCGCAAAAATTAACAAGCTGGGCACCCTGCTGGTAAAGCTTATTCGGGTACGCTGAATTGAATGGTGCTAGCCGTTTTTCGAAGTTAGCGATCGTATTCGAGATATGAGGAGTTCCGGCTAAGACTTAAATTTTTAGGTAAAAAAGATGTGATTTTTGTTTTGATGGCACATCGATGAAAGTTGGCATAAATATTAGAAGCTATTTAAGAATAAGAAATTCGTTCGCATCACTTAAATCGCGCAAGGGGGTCAAAAGTTAGGGCGGTTTAAAGATTTAGCGGTTTTAAAAAATCTTAAAAATATTTTAAATATTTTTTTTCTACACATTTGTTGCATGCGTTATTAAAACATGCCAGGATATATCATTTCTTCTAAAATATATGATATAAATTTAACCCTTTAATGACCAAACGATTAAAAAAAAAAATATCAAAGTACCTAAAATCGCGATTAATTCGCGGTAAAAGAAAAGTTTCATAATTTTTTATAACATATTCAGGCAATGCGCGTTGGTATTACTGAAAAAAAAAAAATCACGGAAAATCGTATCATTGTACCAGTGTTTAAAAAAATCGGTGATGCTTTTTTATAACAAGAAAATTTAATATGGTCCAAAAAATCTATAATCATCAAAATTTTTTAACCCGTCTCTGATTTTATGATGACACATCAAGTGGGCTTTCATTTAAAAAAAATTTCATCCGATTTCGTGTAAAACCTTGGATGTGCCAGATCAAAACAGGTTTAGATAAAATCATCGCACTTTCAGAATGGCTCAGAATGGCTTAAAGTAAAAAGTCAAAAAGCAAATCAGTTCTACTCGTTAAGGCACGTCTTTTGGTGTATTAAAATGAACATGATGCATTAATTGCTACTAAAAAAAATTGGAAACAGATTTGCAAATTTCGCACAATTTTCAAAAATGCCATAAAATTTTTGCAATTTATTTTTTATAAACCCACCAGTGATTTTTTTATGTAAACTCACAAAAAACTCGGTTTACGCAAGAGTCCACCAAATTTCGAATGAAACCGCGAATGTGCCTCGCGAAAAACTGGTATTTTAAAAAAATTACGTTTTTTCTTTCGAACTTTGATCTGCTGAAACTCCTTAAGTATTCGTGGCACATTAACGGGATTAATTCCAAAATGTTAAGAATTACAACAGCTACCAACTCTAGTTCAAATTTTTTCATTTTATAGAGGGGGCCGAAATCCCTGATCAAAAAACCTCGAAAATTTTAAAACTCTTAATTTTTGGTTTCAAAACTTAACCGTCTTATAACTTCTTTCCAAGCGATGAAGCATCTATCAAGCCAACATAAAAATAATCTCTTATATGTACTGACTTTGTGTTATGCCGGAAAATATTGAAATATAAGGAGAACTTAAAAAAAAAGTGAAAGAAGGTAAAAACTATGGATTATTTCAAGCCATTTTTTTCGATTTTTCAACTTTAACCCTCTGTAACTTTTACGGATAAAGTGGGGTAATCCTTAAACATTGCTCAGTGATGGTTCAAGGTCTTGTTTACACAACTGCATTTACAGTTTTTCTAAATTCCAAAAACTGACGGTTTTTTTAAACATTTATTTCAGTTTCACTGAGTTGAAATTTAAAAAAGATTTCATGATATACGCGATTTAAAATTGTTAAATATTTTTTTTTGCTTTTGGTATAGTTTTTAAATATAAATTTAGAAAATGAATTGCTTTTTCCCTGAAAAATTTTTTTTTTTCGCGAAAAAAAATCCGTGAAAAATATTTTTTTTCCTGTGAAAAAAAAAATCCGCGAAATAAAATTTTTTTCCAAAAATTTTGTGTCTGTTATTTATCGTATTTTACTCATTTTCATAAATTAAAAGGAAAATAAAAAAGAATTAGGCAAAAAATTTCGCGAAAAAAAATTTATGCGAATAAATTTTTTTAAATTAATAGGAAAAAAAAAAATTGAAAAAAAAAATGTCGCGAAAAAAATTCCCGAATAAAAATTTATGCGAATAAATTTTGTTGTATATTTAATAGAGTTTTTAGATTATTAAAATTCAGCAATTGTGTAAAAAATATTTTTTTTTACTTAAACATAAAAAAAAATCGCTACTATCGATATAATAATTTTGTAGTATAATTTTTTAATTTGTTATATCGTCGCTGCTCCGTCGTGATTTGGTATGTGACATTTTTGGTTTTTTTTTTATTTCATAATATGGAACTTCTTCCCACTAAGCCGTTTGGCGATATCTTGAATGGTTTAGAAATAAGCAAAAGTAGGTATGTGAATTCCGTATGTAAATGTTCCAAAAAAATGGTACATACCATTTAATTGCATGAATATTACTCATTCGCAACGTTAATACAAGAAAATACAAGCAAAATACAAAATTGTTATGAAATTTCAAATTCAAATGCGATTTTCTCAAAAAAAACGAAAAATGTTTTCCTGATTTTTTTTGTGTGGATGGACAAACATCTAAACTTTAAAAAATAATTTAAAAAGAAAAAAAAAGTGGCCAGTTTTTGATAAATTGACCTTTTTAAAAAATTAAAAATTTCAGAACGGGTTCTGAAAATTTTCCACAAAAAAAAATTTTAATCGATAGCCCATACAAAACTATATAAGAATGTAAATTTTTGAGATTGTGGTGCATTCCGTTTTAATGTGATAAATATTTAATCAAGGCAACTCGCCACAAATTTTACCATTTTCCAATATTTGACCACGCCTCCTAAGCCCAGTTTTTGAAAAATTGAAAAACCAAAAACTCAATTTTCTAAGTTCCATATAGAGCTATCCATACTACCTATTCAGAAGTTTACGATACACATGTTTTTTTCGCTGGACATTTGATGTGGAATTCCTCATATTTATGTTTTATATTTATAAAAAATAATGCAATACATTTTTTCAAAATTGCATTTTTCGTGAATTAATATGGAAAAAACTAGAACAATATTTTATTTTAAGCCCAATTCGGAATGTAGTAAATTTTTTCAAGTGTGCAAAAAAATGCATTTTCGCGAAAACGCGAATTGATATGGAAAAAACGGGAAACACAAGAATGTTATTTTGAGCCCCACTTTCTGAATAGCGAACATTTTTTTTACATTGTAAAATTTTTTTTTTGCGTTTTCGCGAAAACGCGAATTGATCTAGAAAAACTGGGAGACACGGGTATTTATTTTTTGGCCCTACTTTTGGAATTTTCGGGTCCGGCCCATGTGTACAAAAGTGTACCAATTTTTTAATTTCGAAATTTTGACCAAAAACTATAAAAATTTGCCCAAAAATGAAATATGGCTGAAATTTGTGTGAACAATTTTTGGGCGAATTTTTATTTTCTGTTTTGGGCGATTTATCTTTGCGTGATTTTGCCTACAGCCATAAGCTGAATTTTATATTAACTTCTTAGTTTTAGAAATAGTGATGTGATTATACTATATTTCTAGTTTTTGCTGTAATTATAAGGGGTGGTCCAATAACTGGTATCTTTTTAAAACATGCAATGAAATGAACAATACTCAATAGTTTTGAAACCTTATGGCTTTATTTGAAAGAGCAAACATTCCCGTTTTTTATGGCAAACGACTTCATTGATGCGTCTTCGGCTTGCTCCGCTGTATCGCGTTGTAGCGCAGTACTGCGCTGCCAAACTGCACGTTTTTCGAAAAAAAGTTTTTAACCGAAATAAGGCACTCAAATGAGGTTATGTTAACAAACAAATTGGTACATCTTGGGATCGTAAAACTCGCAAGGTATTGTAAAGAATCCAATTCATCTATAGAAAGCAATAGATTTGAGTATCAGCATCATTACACAATATTTTCAAAAATACATCTGAAACTCCCATTTTCGTCAAAGATGAGCGCTACATAGCCATGATTACCGACTTTTTGTTGGCCGTAATAGAATATACCAACTTGGATGACATTTATTTTCAGAAGGATGTCGCAATATGTCCCACAGTCCATCAAATAATCGATATTTTGCGCACTTAGTTCGGAAATCGTGTTTTTCGCCATATTCGCGGTGACAATTGATCACTTCAGAGCTGCCGATTAAAAACTTTAAACATTTTTTTGAGGGGTCTCGTTAAAGATTCATGCAACATGGGAAATCCAGAAATGTTCTAGGCCCATTCGACGAATATCGTTCAAGCCATTCGTGAGATATAACCAGAAACATTAGAAAAATGGGTGCCGAGAATGAGCTACTGCGGAGCTAACCCAGGCAACCGCATGAATGAAGTCGTTTGCTATAAATAATGGGAATATTTGCTCTTTCAAATAAAGCCATAAGGTTTCAAAACTATTGAGTATTGTTCATTTCATTGCATGTTTTAAAAAGATACCAGTTATTGGACCACCCTGTATAAAAAATGTGACAAATTATTGCATAAAATTATGTAAAACTTTATACACATGATATTAACTTGATAATCTTTTAAATGGTTCACATCAAATATGATGTTTTTAAAATTATAAATGACTAGAACAAAACTTTTTTACTCGGGATAATCAAAAAATGTGTTTCAATAGCAAAGTTATATGGTTTGTATTCCCTTCAACTACAGTAGCGGTCTGGGACCTGTAAAGTACATCACGAATTCTACCCGAGATTTTATAAAATCTGACCGAGGGTCTTAAAATTTTTGTAATGTGTAGTACACATTTGTACTATAGAGTCAACTAAACATATCCATTTCCAGTTTTTTAAAATTTTAAATAATAGTGATTTTTTTCGCGAATTTAATTTTCTTCAAAAATTTTAAAAATCAAAAAAGTATGATATTTTGAAGTCATATTTTTAAAAGTATTTATCTGAATTCTACCATTCAAAAAACATTATACTCAAAGAATCGTGCTTTTTTATACCAATGCACTAAAATTTTTTTTTTTTTAAATACTTAGTTTTTTGATGCAAATGCAATTTATAGATGCATTTTTCTAAACTTTATCTCCCTTCGATTTTTTTCATAGTTGCATAAATCGAAAAAATAAAATTTGTTATATAAAGCTAATTGTAAGTACTGCTTTTGTTGGATCATCGTTTTTACCCCCTTTCGTGATTTTTTTTTAATTCTACTTATGAGATTTTTTATGTTTATTCTGTAATTTTATCAAAAATGTATGTAACTTTGAAGAATTATATCTTTGAAAGTATTTAATTAATTTTTACAATTCAAAAAGCATTTGACTCTTACGGTTGTCCTTTTGTATATGAATGCACTCAAAAAAATATTTGGTGCCATTCCATGTCAAACCGCACAGAAAACTGTCATTTTCGGATTTGTCATCTCAGATTTTAATGTAATTCGCCATAAATATTGTAAATGGGTATTTTTTTTTTTTGAGTGTTCATAAAATCATTAAACTTCCGACCCCAAAACATTTCGGTTTTCGAAATATGACGTCTTGAAAGTTGGCAAAAACTTCAAAATTTCAAAAAGGTGACCATACAAAGTAGATCATAACTTTAAAAGTATACAACATAAAACTTTCATATTGGTACCATTTTGAAGGTGAGAACGTTACCTTTAAAATGGCGTCCTTAATTTTATTTTGTATTAAGGTAATTTTGTTAAGTATAATGTTCTAAGACCCATATCTCAAAATCCATATTTTTTAAAATTCTGAAAAAAATATATGTTAATAATTAAGGCTTCCCCTACATTTGTATCCAAATTTTATGGTGGAGACTCATTTGGTTCCAAAGTTATGGAGGAAAACGTTGTCGTAGGCAAAATTTTCTCGTCGAGTTCATATGCAAAAGCTTACACACAAAACAATATGTATACTATAAATGAGGGTTGGTCGTTCAAAAAAATTTTTGCCTATCACCCCCTAGAATTAAGGATAAGTTGACGATTCAAAAAAAAAAAAAATTGCCACGCCCCTGGCCTTCGCCATTTTTGTTTTTTATTCACTACGTCGGCATTTTAAGTCCGATCTTAACACTATGCATATCGTTGTTCATGGTTTGACAACAGCTAAATTTTTGACTTTGATCATTTTTGACTCCGACGTCACATTTTTGTGACTTTCGGTATCTCGGTTTAGGTGGGTAAAAAATCGAGATACCGAAATTCAAAACAAAAATTTGACGTCGGATTCAAAAATGATCAAGGTCTAAAATGTAGCTGTTGTCAAACCATGAACAACGATATGTATAATGTTAAGATCGGACTTAAAATGGCGACAAAGTGAATAAAAAACTAAAAGGGCGACGGCCAGGGGCGTGGAATTTTTTTTTTTTTTGAATCGTCTTCAGCTAGTCCTTAATTCTAGGGGTAACTTTTGACGACTACCCTGATATGAACTCAACGAGAAAAATTTGCCTACGACCACGTTTCCTGAGCGTCCACCATAAAATTTGGAAACAAATGCAGGGGAAGCCTAAATTATTAACATATATATTTTTCAGAATTTAAAAAATACGGATTTTGAGATATGGGTCTTAGAACATTTAACTCAAAAAATTGACCTTTGACCTTTTAATGCAAAAAAAAAATTAAGGACGCCATTTTGAAGGTAATATTCTAAACTTTAAAATGATGCCAATATGAACATTTTATGTTGTATACTTTAAAAGTTATGAGCGACTTTGTATGGTCACTTTCTTGAAACTTTGAAGATTTTTCCAATTTTCAAGACGTTATATTTCGAAAACCGAAAGGTTTTAGGGTCGGGAGGTTAATGATTTTAGACACACTACCCATTTACAATATTTTTGACGAATTTCATTAAAATCGGAATGCTGTGCGGTTTGACCTGGATTTGCCCTTTGTAGGTTAATAACATCATAAATTAGTAACCCAGTAAAAACAAAAAAAAAAAAGATGGTGGTATCTAGTTACTAGGTTGGTGAAACACTCATTATTTTAACATGGCGATGTCATTGGAGTAATGACCGCATACCCACTCGCTTACGAGAATGCTACTGAAAAAACTACATACATTAGTACCACAAATAATGAGTTACAAGTAGCCCAAAAATAACTCGTTACCCACTCCTTACAAAAATGCTACCAAATAACAGCATACATTAGTCCTAAAAATAAGTAGCTACCAGTAGCCCAAAAATAACTCGTTGCCCACTCCTTACAAAAATGCTACCAAATAGCAGCATACATTAGCCCTAAAAATTGGCCGTCTTCCCTCAGCAAGGAATTGCGTCAAAAGTAAAATGTTCGCTTCATGCCTATTCGTCAGGATGATAAAGTTCATGTTAAACGCTGTTATTTCAAGAGCAACCAAGCGAGAAAATTTCTACATTCTAAATGTAAGAAAAGCCAACGAAACCAATGTTTACGTTGATGTCCATCCCTCCAAATGTTTGATTGTAAAATTCAAATAATACTTAAAAGGACCGAAAATCTATCTTGGAACATCGTAGAAAAGGACATTTGGCTGCTAAGGGCAGGACCAATAACAAATTTACAGAAGCGACTCCTGCTCAGCCCATGGAAGCCGCATTAAACACCATCTTAAGTTTTAGTCTATATAAGAGTGAGTAAGTTTTTAAGGGAAATAATGTCTATGATGGTTTTTTACCTTTTAACCGGTTTTAACATACTTTAAACAACAAGGCAAACAAATGAGTTAAATTAAAATTTGGAAAACGCCCCAAAATTTCTAGAAAAACAATTACAATTTAGAAAAAGCCAATTAAAATTCAGAAAACTTCAATAGTAGTAATGTAAAGACTAATTATGGCTCATAAATCACTATCAAGTGTCAGTTAGATCCAGGTTTTTAAATATCAATTTGGTTTTCTAAACTTTAATTTGCCTGTTTCCAATTTTAATCAGAATTCCTGAATTTAAATTTCTGTTAACTGAGTTTTATTAAAAAAAGTAGAGAAATGTTAATCTTATTTAAGCTAAATGTGCAAGTTCTTTCTAAATTTTCTTTAGCATTTTTAATTTTAATAAAAAAAAAAATTATTTGGACAACTTATCAAATATTTTAAATCGTATTTACCTGTAACCGGTTCTGTATGAGGCTATCGGTAACTCATTATTTGTTAACAAGAAGTAACCGGTCCTGTATGAGGTTATCGGTAACTCATTATTTGTTAATAAAAAGTAACCGGTTCTATATGAGGTTATCGGTAACTCATTATCTGTTAACAAGAAGTAATCGAGCAGGTAACGAGTCCTCATTACATAGAATGCAGGCGGTAATGGGGACTTATTACCAAGTTTTTACTGGGAATTCAAATCCGCTCGCGTGCATACACTTGAGCGACCGCACCAAAAACTATGGCGGTTTAAAGTTAAAATTTTTTAAAAAATTCTCAAAATTAAATTTTTTATCCGAAATTAACCAAACTTACCATTATTTATAACGCTCACCTAGAGCTAAAAACACATTTTAGTTTTTTGTACCTTCTTAGAGAGACATTTTACTCCAAATCATAATTCTGTAGCCACTTGATTTCAAAATTAACTCAAAATATTGAAAAAAATGAGAAAATTAACAAAAATACATTTTTTCCCCGTTTAATTCGTTTTTAAACTTTATGTCCGATGTAGCACACCTTAGACATGTCCGATTATCCTGAAATTTCTTGAGACGAATTTCAACATCCCAATAAATACATCTAACAATGAAGGTCTTTCACAGATCACCCACCGATTGTCCTGAAACTTGAATATGTGAATGAGGGGGTAAAAATAAGAGTTACCTGTTTTTTTTAGCTGCCTAATCTCAAGTTTAAAAATGATCCGTATAAAATCCTTATAAAAGCCGAACTAACAGGAATTCCGCCAAACGAAAAAATACGGGTCTTCTTAGTTTTGATAGAGATTATTATATATGATTTTGGCGGTCGTACGTATGTATATGAAGCATTCCACACCAAATGTTCCGCTACAGAAAAACATGTGTCCCGTAAATTTCTGAATAGATTGCTTGGATAGCCCTATATGGAACTAAGAAAATTGCGTTTTTGGTTTTTCTAATTTTCAAAAACTGGGCTTAGAAGGCGTGGTCAAATATTGGAAAAATGGTCAAATTTGTGGCGAGTTGTCTTGATTAAATATTTACCACATTAAAACGGAATGCACCACAATCTCAAAAATTTACATTCTTATATAGTTTTGTATGGGCTATGGATTATTTTTTTTTTTTTTGAAAATTTTCAGAACCCGTTCTGAAATTTTTCATTTTTTAAAAATGTCAGTTTATTAAAAAAACATGTCACTTTTTTTTCTTTTTTAATTTTTTTTTTTTAAGTTTAGATGTTTGTACATCCACACAAAAAAATTCAGAAACACGTTCTTCGTTTTTTTCGAGAAAATCGCATTGAACTTTAAATTTCATAACTATTTTGTAATTTGCTTATATTTCTTTGTTTTAACGTTGCGAATGAGTAATATTTATGCAATTAATAATACTCATTCGCAACGTTAAATCGAGAAAATACAAGCAAATTACAAAATTGTTATGTTATTTAAAGTTCAAATGCGATTTTCTCGAAAAAAACTGCTCAACACCAACATGGAATAAAAATCTGAAAATTTGAGAGCAAATTGCGTTTAATGCGTAATAAAATATATCCACCAAAAAATTTAATCGAAGGGGGTCGGGTCTAAAGGTGAGTGATTTGGCCTGGAATGCCCCATATACTTTCTGTTTAACAAATTTACAAATTCCTTATATTGATTTACCAACTCTTCCCTTGTCATGATCAATATTTATCAAACAGCCTTTATACTATGATATGCCATCTCAAACTCTTGTTAAAAAAAAAATTAAATAAAAAATAAAATGAAAATAATTTCAAGAAGCACTATTTGCTAAAGCAGCCTTCAGAACCAACTAACAACGAAAAAAAAGCAGCTGTTATTTGGTTGGAATACAGCAACAACAACAACAAAAAATTATAAACAAGAAAAAACAAATTGTTAAAAAATATGCAAATAAAAAACATACCAAGTGTTGTCATAATAAATGGAGAAAAATTCAACATAAAAAGTGAAAAAATAAATTGTATACAAAAAAATAATTTATAATATTATGCATACAAAGTACATATAGTTTTGGTGTTGTAGTGTAAAATTAATCATAATATAAAAAAAAAAAAAAAACATAAAATTAATATAAAATATTTAAATGAAAAATAACACCAAACTCATAACGATGAATGATAAACATTATTTAAAATTTAATTCTACCATTAACGAATTAAACTGAAATGCTTGTTTAAGGATTATTTACTCATTTCATTAATTAATATAAATTATTTTGTGGATTACCTGTGAAATATTAAATAACATTAGCAAAAATGAATTTAACAAATTTATCGTCTTATCTGTGGAATATAATATTCTTATATTTGCTGTACATACCAGGTGAGTTGAAATAACTTAATATTATAGTAAATGTTTTTTTAAAAATTAATATGAGGGCTTCTTCGTCAACCGGGCGACCTCTCTCTCTTTAAAATTGGTATAGGTTTAAACAGATTTTTTAAAAATTTTCGAAATTACTTAAAAATATTAATTACAATATGGCGGATCCAATATGGCGCCCAATTTTTAAAAATATTACAGATTCGCTTAAAACTTTTCATACACGCGTTCTTGGGGTCGAAAAAAATATGCAATTGGATTTTCAAAATTAAAAATGGCGGATCCAACAAGGCGATTTTTTTTTTAAATAACAGATTCACTTAAAACTCTTTACACACAGGTTTGTTGGGTTGCTAAATTAGAATCTGACATTCGAAAATCTAACTTCAAACACTTACTTAGCGACCCCAAAAACTCGTAGTATAAAAAATTTTAAGCAAATCTGTTTATTTTTTTAAAATATTGGTCCCCATTTTAAATCCGCCATTTTGAATTTTAAAATTCAAACTTCAGATTCTTTTAAAAACTGCCACTCGGCATCGAAAAATAAATATTTTAATTTAATTTGGAATTAAACAAGTAGAAAAGTTAAATTCGACTTGGCCGAATCTATGAATACCTTTCACAATGCCGTTTTTAAAGAATGGTAAATTTTCTAACTTGAAAAAAAGAACAATTTTGATTAGAAATATTTTATTTTGAGTAAAATACTTTTTTTGTCATTTTTGTAAAAAAAAAATAAATATTACTAATTTTTTTTGAGTGTAATTTTTTTTTTAGTGTAAAAATATTTTTGAGTGACAAAAATACTTTTTAAAATAGTTTTATGACTTTCCAATGGTTTTAAAGTTTGTTTTTTTTTAGACTCGGTTTATTCAGCACGTGAATTTAAGTTGAAGCGAATCTAAAATTTACGGTTTTGCTACACTCAAAAAAAAAACTGTAATGTTAGCAAAAAAAGCTTGTAAACCTACAAGAAAATTTGCTGATTTTGAACCCACAATTTTTTTGCTAAAGTTAGCAAAAATGTTTTGCCAATAATTAGTTAACTAAATTTTATTTTTTTTTTAACTTAGTTCATACACATCTGAGGACCCCATTGGGTTCGGACCCGATAGGTACAGACCCCGATGGGCCAAGACCTAGTTGGGTTCCTTAAAAATCGTCATAGTTTTTGATTCAAAATTTGTGTCCGTTTCGCTCTACCTTGCTTAGTTTTTGAGATACGTGATTTTAGGGCAGGGATCCCCACACACATACATTCACATTAATGTTTGTGTTGGTTGTTTGTTTTTGAGCGTAATTTATTTCTCTCTCTTTGCATTAGGGTTGCCAAGACATATTTGTCGCTGCCCCCTACAAATTAAAAAAAAAAAAATACCACAAATCGCCAAATGTGATATAAATAAGTAAAAAACAAAATTAAATTTGTTATTTTATTTTGTACTCAAATAAAGACTTAATGTCAAAAAAAAACTTTTAATAAAAGCTTGGAAGGTAAAAAAATTTTTCTTTTTTTAATTATTTTAAAAATAAACAATATAAAATTCATTTTAAATTAGGTAATTATATTTTTGATATATTTTGTAAAACTCTGAATCGAATTTTAGGAATTTTCATTCAGTACTTTATTTTTTTATTTATTTTTTTACAAAATAAAAAATGTGAAATTCATTTTAATTGGGTAATTATATGTTTTATAATTTCTGTCAGTGTTGTCTAGTAAAAATATACTACACAACCTGCTCATGGGTATTATATAAAATGAAAGTGGCAACCCTGGAAAATAAGACTAAATGTTTTTATTAAAAAAAAATACTAATTACCTTCTCATGCTCTCTTCATTAGTAAGAGAGCATCCTCACATGTGAGGTGTTTTGGGGATCTCTGTTTTAGGGGATCACTGGGGTCTTGAGAATTAAAAAACTCGATAGCTTCAAAAATATTACTCGGAGAGATTTTGGTCTTGTTCTACGTGTTGAGAGCTACAAAAATTCTTTTGGACTTTTTGTTGTGTCGGCAATATTAACCGAGATATGAGCATTTTAAAATTTTCGGGAATGCTAACTTTTTTGGATCCAAAGTTAGGTCTCATTTGGGTCCACACATGTGAAGAGGACCCGCGAAAGTATGGAGATTCTAAGAACCAAAAATGCCCTCCATTTTGCTCTATCTGGCTTAGTTTCCGAGATAGCGCCATTTTAAGTTTTCTGAAAATAAAAAAAAAATTACCATTTATTTTTGCTAATGTTAGCAAAAAATCTTGTAAAAATGTTGTCAACTCATTTTCAAATTTAGCAAAAGAAATTAGTTCAAAGTTTTTTTAAAATTGCTAATGTGCTAAATAAAGTTTACAAGAATTTTTTGCTAACATGCTAATCTCAACTAAAAATTTGCTAAAAGTTAGCTAACTAGCATTAGCAAAAAAAAATTAGTGAATCTACTAACGTATTTTTTTGAGTGTAATAACGTTTGAACCACTGGACCGATTTGGCTGAAATCCAATATAAACCAGGCCAGGGGAAAATTAAATATGCCAAGTTTCAGCATCCTCATAATAGCTTTTAAAAAGCTATCGTGCTTTTAACTCGTAAATTCGCGAAAAACCCTTGCCGAAATTCAGTATTTTGCTCATAACTTTTGAACCACTAGACCGATTTCGGTGGATTGCAATACCAATCTGACCAGGTAAATATCCAACATATATGCCAAACTTCAAGAGCCTCCGCAAAGTGTCTCAAAAGTTAGCGTGTTTTCAACAGACAGACGGACAGATGGACGGACATCGCTAGACCATCCTAGAATCGAACGAGGATCATGAATATATATGGGGCATTCCATGTCAAATCGGACATTTTGAAAAAATTTTTTTTTTAGATTTTCCTAATTTGTTTACAGTTTTTAGTATTCTTCAAAAACTCCTTCGTAATAAATTTTCAGATTTTTTTGATGACCCGTTCAAAAAATATTGAATTTTTAAAAATTGGTAGTTTGTTCCTTTACTCAAACTTCTTCAATAATGGCCCAAATTTAAATTTTTTATTTTTTTCAAATTTTTTTTTTCGTACTTTAAAAAAAAAATCCCTAAAAAATCTTAAAAGTGCTCTTAAATGCGATTTTTAAGTTTTAAAATTTAACAGGCCTATTCTCAGTTATGACTGGTTATGACTAATTTTATTATTTTTAAACTTCATATTCCCTGTGTTTGTTGTAAACACAATCATAAAAAGTCTCAAAATTTAAAATTATTTGTCAATTTTGAGACGATGTGGGTAGCAGGTCTTTATTTTTTTGAAATTTTCACACAAAATTTGAATTTTTTTATGATTGTTTACAACAACCACATGGAAAAAATTGAGTTATGATTGAGTTATGACTTTTTTTGTGAATAGGCCCCTAAATCTCATTTTTGAAAATGTTTGTACTCTTGATTTTTTTGGCATTTTTTTGTGTAAAACTTCTATCGATTCTACAATTTTTTTGCCCAGGAGGATCATGGGATAACAATTATTACTATTTTGTAAAATTTTTTGAAAAACTTTTATTGCAATTTTCCAATCTTAAAATCATTTCTTCTGCTCCAATGGTGCGTCACAGAGCGGTCATTTATAAGACCGACCCCCATTAATTTTTACGTCTTAACATTTCTTTGGAACAAACTAATACCTTATCTCCAATTTCAAAGGGGGCTTCCGAACAAAACAACATTTTTCAAAATTTGCTCAAACCGCTCTAACTACCCTAATAGTGCCCTTAGAGCAACAAAATGTATGACCGACCCATAAAATTTTTTTTATCGAAACATTTTCTCTGAACACACTACCCTCTATATCTAATTTTGAAGGCGGTCCCCATACAATTTTTTTTATTTTTTGTAAATTTGTTTTATTTAATCAGCTTCTACTGGTCCAATGGTGCGTCCGAGAGGGGTCATTAGTGAGATCAACCCCCATTTATTTTTACCCTTCAACATTTTTTTAAAACACACTTACGCCCTATCTCCACTCCCTAAGTAGGCTCCCATGCAAATTACAGTTGGAGCAAATTTTATAAAAATTTAATTTTGAATGGAAGCCTACTTAGATAGTTGGGATAGGGCGTACGTATGTTTTACAAAAATTTTGGAGGGTAAAAATAAATGGGTTAGGTCTCAGTAATGACGCCTCTCGGACGCACCATTGGACCGGTAGAAGCTGGTTAAATAAAACAAATTTACAAAAAATAAAAAAATAAAAATTATGGGGACCTCCTTAATAGTTAAAGATAGAGAGTAGGTGCATTCAGAGGAAATGTTTGGCCTAAAAAAAATTGTAGGTCGGCCATACATTTGATTGCTCTATGGGCAATCTTAGGGTAGTTAGAGCGGTTGGAGCAAATTTTAAAGATGTCACTTTGTGTGGAAGCCCCCTTAGAAATGGGAGATAGGGTATTAGTTTGTTCCGAAGAAATGTTTAGACATAAATATTAATGGGGTTCGGTCTTGTCAATGACCGATATATGACGCACCATTGGAGCAGAAGAAATGAATTTAAGATTGGAAAATTACAATAAAATTTTTTCAAAAAATTTAAAAAAAAAAAACAGTAATAATCGTTATCTCACGATCCTACTGGGCAAAAAATTTGTAGAATCGATAGAAGTTTTATACAAAAAAAATTTAAAAAAATCAAAGAGTACATACATTTTCAAAAATGATATTTAAATTTTAAGACTTAAAAATCGCATACAAGAGCACTTTGAAGAATTTTTTGGATTTTTGTTTTTAAGGACGTAAAAAAACAAAAATTTTTTTAAAAAAAAATTGTAATTTGGACCAATAATGAAGAAATTATGAGTAAAAGAAGTTTGAGTAAAGTTACGTTTGTACCAATTTTTAAAATTCGATAATTACCACGAAGGGGTTTTTGAAGGGTACTAAAAACTGTAAACAAATTGGAAAAATCTAAAAAAATTTTTTTTTTCAAAGTGTCCGATTTGATATGGAATGCCCCACATACGTAAATAAAAGGTAAAGGATCGATTTTAATTCAACTTGTCGATGTTCGTCCGTCACGGTCTGTATGTCTGAGGCTGCTTAAGCTTGTCATATATATGGGGGTTTTCGTGTCAACTGACACAACTTTTGAAACCGATGTCTTCCGATCGGGATGAAATTTGCACCAAGGTTAGTCCTATTGGATAGTAGTTCAGACACAATTTTTCAATGAGATCGGTCAAGAACTCTCTGAGTTAGAGGGGGTCGAAATTTGACATTTTGGCCAAAGAGGTGTTTATTCTCATCCATGTAACTTGTTACCTATTGTTTTTATCAAAATGTGTACCAAAGAGTTTAGATAGCTATTTCTTCAGTCTTTCGAAAAAAAAATATAAAAAAAATAAAAAAAAAATTTTTGATTTTTTTTCTTAAAAATCCAAAACTTTTTTTGACTTTTTCCTCAAATTGGGCCCTTTTTTTTTTTTTTTTTTTTGATTCAAAAGAAAGCTTAGGTGATTTCCTTTAAGAGCTGTGGGGTCGCTTAGTGGGATGCGAGTGGGATATCTATGAAAAATTTTTTTTTAACTTTGGAACACAAAAAACCGTTCTTCAATTTGCACTATTAGGCGTGGGATAGCTAACCAGTTTTCGATTTTTTTAGGTTCGAAAAAGAAAGCACGAGGCAAAAAATGGGGGCGGTGGGGAGGGGCCATATGGCCCTTCATTGGGGTCAAAGTTGGGCGTAAAGAGGTAAAAATCCACAAAAAGCCCCAAAACTCCCCTAGAAACGCCCCTGGAGGGGTGCAATGTGAGACCGACCTCCAATAATTTTCTTCCCCCAATATTTTTCTTGAACATACCTTACCCCTATTTCCACTTCCTAAGGGGGCTCCCATACAAAATGACATTTTATAAAATTTGCTCCTACCGCTCTAACTGTCCGTAGGGTGCCCCTAGAGAAGTAAAATGTATGACCGACCCCCAATATTTTTTCAACTCCAACATTTTCTCGGAATATACCTACCCTTTATTTTCAATTCTTAAGGGGGTCCCCATACATTTTTTTTTATTTTTTTATTAGTTTTTTAAAATACGTTTTTATAATGTATGCGAGCCCCTTAGGGAGTGGAGATAGGGTGTTATGATGTTCGGACAAAATGTTGGTAACTAAAAAATAATGGGGGTTAGTCGTAATTTTTGCCTCTCTAGGAGGCACGGTAGGGGCGGTAGGAGCTGGTTTAATAAAACAAGTTTATAAAAAATAAAATAAATGTATGGGGACCACCTTAAGGGTTAAAGATACATTGTAGGTATGTTTGCAAAAAATGTTGGAATTAATAAAATAATGGAGGTCGGTCATACATTTGGCCCCACTAGGGGCACTTTAGGGTAAGTTAGAATGGTAGGATCAAATTTTTTAAAAATGGTTTGTATGGGAGCCCCCTTAGGAAGTGGAAATAGGGGTAAGGTATGTTCAAGAAAAATATTGGGGGCAGAAAATTATTGGAGGTCGGTCTCACATTGCACCCCTCCAGGGGCGTTTCTAGGGGAGTTTTGGGGCTTTTTGTGGATTTTTACCTCTTTACGCCCAACTTTGACCCCAATGAGGGGCCATATGGCCCCTCCCCACCGCCCCCATTTTTTGCCTCGTGCTTTCTTTTTCGAACCTAAAAAAATTAGAGGGTATCGCGGATCGAAATCGAAAACTGGTTAGCTATCCCACGCCTAATAGTGCAAATTGAAGAACGGTTTTTTGTGTTCCAAAGTTAAAAAAAAAAATTTTTCATAGATATCCCACTCGCATCCCACTAAGCGACCCCACAGCTCTTAAAGGAAATCACCTAAGCTTTCTTTTGAAACAAAAAAAAAAAAAAAAAAAGGGCCCAATTTGAGGAAAAAGTCAAAAAAGTTTTGGATTTTTAAGAAAAAAAATCAAAAATTTTTTTTTATGTTTTTTATATTTTTTTTTCGAAAGACTGAAGAAATAGCTATCTAAACTCTTTGGTACACATTTTGATAAAAACAATAGGTAAGAAGTTACATGGATGAGAATAAACACCTCTTTGGCCAAAATGTCAAATTTCGACCCCCTCTAACTCAGAGAGTTCTTGACCGATCTCGTTGAAAAATTGTGTCTGAACTACTATCCAATAGGACTAACCTTGGTGCAAATTTCATCCCGATCGGAAGACATCGCTTTCGAAAGTTGTGTCAGTTGACACGAAAACCCCCATATTTGTAATTTTCCTCGTCAAATTGGTATTGAATTCCAACGAAATATTTTTTAGGCACTTTTTGAAATAAATTTCAAAAATATATAAAAAAAAAAATTTTTTGTATTATCAAGTGTTTGTTGCATTTAGAATAATGCAGATGTTTAAAATTTTCAAAAAAAAAATTATAGTAAAAAAGTCATATCTGATATATTTTCTCTGAAAAAAATATCAGATTTTCCTATAGATAAATTTTCAGATTTTTTCAATAGAAAAATTTACAGATTCTTCCTGTGGAAAAAGTATATTTTTCTGAAATATTTTTCAAATTTGAAGTAATCGGATATATTTATTTTTATAGAAAAGTTTTAAAATTTTTCTTAAAGAAAATTATCAAGTTTTTTCCTATAAAAAGATTTTCAAACAGTTTTTCTACAGAAAATTTTAAAGGTTTCGAGACTTTTTCCCGTTAGAAAAATTCTCAGATTCGAAGATTTTTTTTTTTTTTTTTTTTGGGAAACATTTTGTCAATCTTAGGAACTTTTCTAATAAACAGATTAGATCCGCGCCTGCTTTTTGCGCAAAAATTCCAAAAAGTTGTTACCTCCAATGACATCAATGTGTTATAGTAATTAACATTGTGCTCGATTCTCGAATACGACTTCACCATTCACCAAATTTTTAAAAATATGATATTCTTTCGAATTTTAAGAATTTAATTTTTTTTTTCTTGTAACAATTAAAGAAATGGTTAATATATTTAACAATTGCAAGAACAAATTTAAAAATCTTAAAACTCGAAAGAATATCAAATTTTTTAAAATTAGGTGAATGGTGAAATCGTATTCTAGAATCGAGCACATTGAAATTTAGAGGAGACTAGTTACTCATATTTTTTCTGGCCCCTTAACTTAATTACTTATTGTTAGTTGCAGAAGTTTTTGCTGTGATATATAGATTTCATTAGTCGTCAAATATGAACTTAAGGTAATAATGCGTTTAGTGAGGACTCATAACCAGGTTACCTGATGACTAACAAAATTAAAAAAGTTTTTACTTGGTGTATGATATTAATATTAATCATACGCCACATATGAATTAAAGCTAATTTAAAATAATTAGTCAATAATCATACGCCACATATGACATACACATTTTCAACAAAATATTAATCATACGCATAGTAAATCTTCATTTCAGTGTCCATTAGGTTGGATAGTTTTTTCGTGTTTTTTTTTTTTATTTTTCTTAGCGTCGTGGTCTAATTAGTTGCCTTGAGGGTCAGTATTAATACAAAAATATATTGGATCTGTTGGGCAATGTCTTTGTATTTTTGTTTTGACTTAAAACTAGAGAAATTTCTACCAAAGAGAAAAATTATTTTTTTGATACATATTTTTTTTGATATTATTTTTTTAAAGGATATTATTGAAATAATAGCTTTTGTTTAATTTTAAACAAATTTTAATTTTTTTCCTTGCATGTTGAAAAACTACTTTAATATGAGTGTTTTTACTTAAAAAAATGATTTCGTGAGGTTGCCACGTCTCATATTGGTATTTTGAAGACTCATACAAAAAAATTTTACTTCAAAACTTATAAACTCAAAAAGAAGATTATATTTTATAAAAATTAAAACCTTAGCATTTATTTCTAAAATGAATATTGTCACATAAATATTCCTTTCGAAATGACCATGAATTTTTTAAATTAAAAATGCATATGATTATAAACGAAGAGCGTAAGCATATAAATATTCCAAAAACTTTTAGAACAAATAATCGAACACCACATTTGTCTTCAGAGAAACACACTTTTTCTCTTAACTGTACACTAAAAAAATATTGCATAAATTGTCATATTAACACAATTTTTTTTTTTTAGAACAAGTACAATTTACGGTATTTTTTATGCTGGGAACAAAAAAATGTACACGACAAGGAAAAAAATTGAAATATTGTGCTTGTACATCATGACGCCAAAGATATACATATATATGAAATAAGGGGTATAACTTTGAAAACTAAAAAACATGGGATAAATAATACTAGGAAATCTGCCCAAAATGCGTTAAAATTACGCAGAACAAAAACGAAATTTTTATTTCTTAACGAAACTTGTTATTACAGTTTTTTTTGTTGTTAGTCTTGTGAAATTATTTAAAATATAATTCAATTATGTTCTCATGAATCTATTTAATGCAGTTCACAAAACTTAAGCTCGCAGGGCAATTGTTGAGTCATTTCAAAGTTTTAATGGGATTATACCCTCCAACTTTTTTTTAATTTACACTCAACTAATCACAATATGAGGGTATACTCACTTTATTAATCCGTGTTTAACGCATCGAAATATAGGTCGGGAACCCAATAAAGTGCCCTACGGGAAATGAAAGGTCAATTGATAAAAAGTAGCAGATTTATGATAGGTTATTAATGTACATATCAAAAAACCGGTGAAAATATAAATGCAAATGTATTAAAATATGGTAATTACGAAGAAAAAATCTATCCCGTGACTATTCAAATGGTGGCAAAACATTGACTGGATTAAAAATGATATGTCAAGTAACTAATGAGAAAGTAACGAAACATCAAAGAGGATTTAAAATTACTAGAAACATTACAGGCGAAGTGGTGACTTGTCAAACAACAGTTAAAAAATATAAGCTTTGAATGAAAAAAATTACAATTCGTCCTGGAAAACCAATCACGTGACTGTCTAAAAGTTGTCATAATTCTGGACTGATATAAATAGGACCAACTTTGTGACTGAAAAAAAAGGTGGCATAACGAAAACATGTTTAACCCTTTGACCTTACTAATTTAAAATTGTTACCTTAAATTGAATATTTATTAAATTAAAAAATTATTTTTTTTTTTATAAAAACAAATGAATTTTTTTGGAAAATTAATAGTCTTGCAATGTTATAAGAGCAGGTACAATTAAATTTTTCTTAAATTAAGTTCAGTGAATTCCGCGTTCGTTCAGTAAACCGTACTTTACTAACATATTTTTCGTTCGTTCTATGATATGTTTACTTAGACAAGTCTTTTGGTATGTCGCTAATCTAGAAATTTTGAACTAGTTATGAAACATATTACAAGGGGACTAAATTTTGACTAGTTAAATGTAAATTATTTTTGTTTAGTTCCGTGGTATGTTTCCTTAAAACAGTCAAGTGATGTGTTATTTTGTAGTAACTTTGCGACATATCATTCAACGGATCTTAGAGAACATATCATTGGACTAACGAAAATAAATTCAGCTAAAACGTGTCACAAATTACACTGATAGAAAAACGCTTCATATCACTAATGAATGGAAATTATAAATGTTGCGTCATTACAACATTGAAATATTTCATATGCTGAATGAAATTTCATACATATTGTGCAATATTTTCATTAACTTTGATTCATTAGATTTCGTAGTTTCATTAAAAAATGTCATTAAGTTTTGTTTACAAAATTTGCTGTTTTTTTTTTGACACATGTCGTGTCGCGTCTGTTTAGTCTGTTAGTTTACGCGCGCAAAAAACAGCTGATCAGATCGTGATTTTTTTAGAATTTTTATACGAAATTTAAAATGAAATGTTGATGATAAATTTTTAGTATTTATTAAACTCACGTTGTTTTATATTATCACGTTGTGGTTTTACTTATGTATTAAAAGTAAATGTTATAGTAAAATTTTGTGTGAGAAAACTGAGTGAAATCTATAGATAAAATAAAAAAATATGTGAAAGTCTTTTTTTAACTTGGTTATTTTATGATTTTTTCAGACTTTTTTATGAAATTTTAAATAAAGGTGAATTTTTAATTTTATATTTACTAAATTTGCGCTGTTTTATATTACTTCGTGTTTTTAATAATGTATTTCAGTTTAAGCTTGGAGTAAAATTTTGTGCGAGAAAACTAAGTGAAAACCAGTTTTTATTATTTTTAATAAAAACATTTTTACAATTTCATACATTTCATTTTAAAAATAACAGTAGCATTGATTCAATGAAAGTATTTCATTTCAAAAATAAAAAGTTGGATTTATTTAATGAAAGTATTTCATAAGAATTAAATACTTTTTTCATTAAAGTAATAAAAAATTATATTTTTGAGAAAGATTATTCTAGCTCAAGGTCATATTTCTTTTACTAATCATTACGATGATATTGATGGCGTTCAGCTGAGAAATCTGCTACTCAACTGCTCCTCAACATTCTGCTGAACCTTTTGATTTTTGACATTTCAGTCAACATGTTGAGTGAGCGCTTCTCATCACTAGTAGCGTAAATAATTTATGCTACATTTGATCACAAACTGATACATAAGCTGTTTTATTGAAATTATTTTTCTTTTTTAACGTTATTCAAGAAAATAAACAAACAAATTATTAAAAAAGTATTTTTAACTGAAAAAATAAATCAAAACCTTAAAAAAAATATTTTTTTCCAATATTTTAAAACATCCACAAAAACGTGCGTTCAGCAGATTCAACTAATCAAAACATGCTACATCTCAACTGTTGAGTAGCAGGTTTTTCTGCTGAAAATACCCATTGTCAAAGTAACAATACGAATATAAGACTTTATGTTTTACCACAAACGATTGTCAATTTTCTAAATACTCTTGACAATGGAATTTGACGAATTCCGAAACACGTGCCGAGTAAGTCTGGCAAAATAACCAAACCAATCAATTTAAAACAAACAACTTTATAAAAAGTTTCTTGAAAATTGTTACTTTGACAATATCATCGTTATGATTAGTAAAAGAAATATGACCTTGAGCTAGAATAATGTTTCTCAAAAATAGAATTTTAAAGGTCGAATAATAAATTATTTTTATTAATTTAAAAATTAAAACAGAATGTAATAAAAAATTTTCATAAAATACAATTTATATTTTGTATGAAGAGTTTTCATTAATTTAATGAAACTTGTTCTTGCAATTACATGTTATGATACCTTTTTCATTAATTCAATGAAACCCTACGTAGGTTCCTTTTAACGTTATTTTTCATAACATTAATGTAGATTTTCATTATTGTCATGTACAAATTTCTATAGGTTTATGAATACCCTCCACCATGCATTTTTTTTTAAAGGATAGTACATTTTTTAACATGAAAAGAATTAACAATTTTTATTAGAAATATTTTATTTATAGTAAAATACTCATTTTTTTTGTAATTTTTAAAAATTAAGGAAAATTACTATTTTTTTTTTTTTGAGTGTTCAACTTTTTTCGAGTGTAATGTTTTTTTTTACTATGAAAATATTTTTGAGTGAATGCACGTACGTATGTACACAAAATATTCTAACTTTTGTAAAAAAAAACTAAATATTTTATTGAGTGTAAAATTTTTTTGAGTGTAAATTTTTTTTTAAGTGTAACTTTTAAGTTACCAATGCTTTTAAAACTAAACAAGTTTAAAAAGCATTGCTTTAAAACTAAGCAAGTTTGAAAAGCATTGTTAAGTTACATCCAATGCTTTTAAAACTTGTTTAACAAAAGGCATTTAAGATGCAACCAACCTGAAATTCAGGGTTTGCTTATAACTTTTGAACCACTGGACCGATTGATCTGAAATTCAATACCAAACAGACGTGTGGAACGGCAAAGATACATGTCAAGCTTCAGCAGTCTCATTATTGTCTTTCGAAAGTTATCGTGTTTTTTATCTCGTAAATTCGCGAAAAACCCTTGCCGAAATTTACTCTTTTGTTCATAACTTTTTAACCACTAGACCGATTTGGCTGGATTGCAATACCAACCTGACCCCGTAAATATATATGCCAAACTTCAGGAGCCTCCGTAAAGTCTTTCAAAAGTTAGCTTGTTTTCAACGGACATACAGACAGACAGACGGACGGACGGACGTCGCTAGATCGACTTTAAATCGACCAAGGATCATGAATATATATGGGGCATTCCAAGCCAAATCACTCACTTTTAGACCCGACCCCTTTCGATTTATTATACCCTCCACTCTAGTGATAGAGGGTATATATAAGTTTGTCATTCCGTTTGTAACACATCGAAATATTGGTCTAGGACCCCATAAAGTATATATATTTATGATCCTCGATCGATTTTAAGTCGATCTAGCGATGTCCGTCCGTCCGTCCGTCCGTCCGTCCGTCCGTCTGTCTGTCTGTCCGTAGAAAACACGCTAACTTTTGAAAGACTTTACAGAGGCTACTGCAGTTTGGCATATATGTTTGTCATTTACCTGGTCAGGTTGGTATTGCAATCCAGCCAAATCGGTCCAGTGGTTCAAAAGTTATGAGCAAAAGTGTAAATTTCGGCAAGGGTGTTTCTCGAATTTACGAGATAAAAAACACGATAACTTTCGAAAGACAATAATGAGACGACTGAAGCTTGGCATGTATCTTTGCCGTTCCCCGGGTCTGTTTGGTATTAAATTTCAGCTCAATCGGTCCAGTGGTTCAAAAGTTATAAGCAAAACCCTGAATTTCAGATTAGTTTCATCTAAAATGCCACGTGTTTTAACAAGTTTGAAAAGCATTGGTGGTAATTAAACAATGCTTTTCAAACTTGTTTAATTTTAAAGCAATGCTTTTTTAACTTGTTTAGTTTTAAAAGCATTGGTTACTTCAAAATTACACTCGAAAAAACTTTTACACTCAAAAAAAATTTTACACTCAAAAAAAATTTTACACTCAAAAAAAAATTTACACAAAAAAAAATTAGTTTCTTTTTTTACAAAAATTACAATATTTTGTGTACATACGTACGTGCATTCACTCAGAAATATTTTTACAGTAAAAAAAAATTACACTCGAAAAAAATTTTACACTCGAAAAAAAAATTTTGTAATTTTTCTTTAAAAAAAAATTTTTCACGTTAAAAAATGTACTACCCTTTAAAAAAATGCATTGTGGAGGGTATTCATAGATTCGGCAAAGTCGAATTTAACTTTTCTACTTGTTTTATTTTTGGATATGTTTTAGTACTCATTAAATACAATCCCGGACACCAATTTTCAGCCTTTTACTCCAAGATGGTGTTGAGTAATCAATTTTTCAAAATGGCGATTTTCTCCAAAAAATTAAAAAATTTAAATTTTTAATTAATTTTGACCATTAAAAAATATAGATATTTAAAAAAAAGTTGGACAACGCTTTGTTGGTACTTAAATGTAGTTTTAGAAAAAAAAATATGAAAAAATTGTTCGAAGTAATTATCACTTTTTTTTTGACGTTTATAATCGACTTTTTGAAAAAGTTCGAAACCTTCGATTTTTTTGTAAAAAACTATAAAAATTCTACTCTAAATTACGCAACTTTTAAGCCATAATTTGAGATGTGATCACAATTCTTTCTATTTTTTTTAAATTTTTAAAATTGCACCTTTTATTTTTTGACTCTGATTTATTTTATATGGTGATCCAAAAAAAATGAATTGGTAGATATTGACCCTAACTTACCCTAGATATATTCATTTCGAGTTAAAAATACGTCTCACAAAAATTTTGAACGATCGGAAATGGGTAAGGCGTTTAGCATGGTCCTTGAAGTTTAGAAAACGGATTACAAGGAAAAATATGATTTTTTTTCGGATTTCTCAATTTTTTTGGTATTTTAATTTAAGTTTTAATTCAGGTGATTACAGCATTATGATGTGGAGTAAAATGCCTTTCTAATAAGGTACTAAAAACGAAAATCGGTTGAAAATCAGCCAAGTTATTACAACTTCCCCAGGCATCTAGAGTGTGTCATACCACTTGATTAAAGAATACGAGTCCCTTTTTTAAATTTATTGAAATTTTCTACTGTAATAACATTTTTTCATTAATCATGTTTCAGTGTAATATTGTTTTGGTTTTTACAAATTTTAAAACAAAAACAAATTTTTTTTTTTTTAAATAGAGATTTCAAAAGGGTGTTGAAAATATATGCATTTTTAGCATTAATTTAAAACATGTTATCAAAACACAATATGAAAAATACTTGTCATCTAATTACATTTGAACTTGAAGAATAAAAAAATGTTATTACAGTAGAAAATTTAAATGAATTTCAAAAATCGGATTGTATTGCTTAATCAAGTGGTCTGCCATACGTTAGATGCCTGGGGAAGTTGTAATAACTTGGCTGATTTTCAACCGATTTCAGTTTTTTATACCTTATTAGAGAGGCATTTTACTGCGTATTATAATTCTGTAACCACTTGAATTTAAACTTAACTTAAAATACGAAAAAAAATTAGAAAACAGAAAAAAATGCATATTTTTCCTTGCAATCCGTTTTCTAAACTTCAAGGCCCATGCGGAACACCTTATCCATGTCCGATCGTTCTTAATTTTTGTGAGGCGTATTTTTACCTCGAAATGAATATATCTAGGGTAAGTTAGGGTCAGTATCTACCAATTTAATTTTTTTGGAGCACCATATAAAATAAATCAGAGTCAAAAAATAAAAGGTGCAATTTTCAAAATTTGAAAAAAAATAGAACAAATTACGATCACATCTCGAGTTATGGCTTAAAAGTTGCGTAATTTAGAGTAGAATTTTTATAGTTTTTTACAAAAAAATCGAAGGTTTCGAACTTTTTCAAAAAGTCGATTTTAATTTTTAAACGTTAAAAAATAAGTGATAATTACTTCGAATAATTTTTTTACTATTTTTTTCTAAAACTACATTTAAATACCAACAAAACGCTGTCCAACTTTTTTTAAGATATCTATATTTTTAACTGGTCAAATTTAATTGAAAATTAAAATTTTTTAATTTTTTTGAAAAATCGCCATTTTGAAAAATTTGGTTCTAAAAGTGAGTGATTTGGCCTGGAATGCCCCATATACTTTATGGGGTCCTAGACCAATATTTCGATGTGTTACAAACGGAATGACAAACTTATATATACCCTCTATCACTACAGTGGAGGGTATACAAAATAAAAATTTTTGCGGATTTGTAATAAATTGACTTTTTTAAAAAATGGGAAATTTCAGATCGGGTTCTTAAAAATTTTCCAAATGAAAGTTTTTAGTCTATAGCCCATAAAAAAATATACAAGAATGTAAATTTTTGAGGTTGTGGTGTATTCCATTTTAATTTGATAAATATTTAACCAACGCAACTCGACACAAATTTAAAAATTATTTCAATATTTAAGCCCAAGTTTTGGAAAACAACAAACGCAATTTTATGAGTTTCATATCCATATCAATACAAACTATTCAAAAATTCTCGGACACATTTTTTTTTGCAGGAGCTTTGATGCGGAATGTCTCATATATAGGTAACACTAGTTTTTGCAACGTAAATGAGCGCCAACCTAGAATATTTTTTTTTAATGTATATGGGGCATTCCATCCCAAATCACTCACTTTTAGACCCGACCCCTTTCGATTTATTTTATTTTTAGATTTGTTTTAGTACTTATTAAATGCAACTTGGACACCAATTTTCAGCCTTTTAGTCCAAGATGGTGTTGAGTAATCAAATTTTTCAAAATGGCGATTTTCTCAAAAAACTGAAAAAATTTAAATTTTTAATTAATTTTTACCATTAAAAAATATTGATATGTATTTTAAAAAAAGTTGGACAACGTTTTGTTGGTATTTAAATGTAGTTTTAGAAAAAAATATGAAAAAATTATTCGAAGTAATTATCACTTATTTTTTGACGTTTAAAAATGAAAATCGACTTTTTGAAAAAGTCCAAAACCTTCGATTTTTTGTAAAAAACTACAAAAAATCTACTCTAAATTACGCAACTTTCAAGCCATAATTCGAGATGTGATCACAACTCTTTCTATTTTTTTTTTTTTTTAATTTTTAAAATTGCACATTTTATTTTTTGCCTCTGATTTATTTTATATGGTGCTCCAAAAAAATAAATTGGTAGATACTGACCCTAACTTTCCCTATATATATTCATTTCGAGGTAAAAATACGCCACACAAAAATTAAGAACGATCGGACATGGGTAAGGCGTTCCGCATGGGCCTTGAAGTTTAGAAAACGGATTAAAAGGAAAAATATGATTTTTTTTCTGTTTTCGGAAGTTTTTTTTTTCGAAGTCCATTTTGGAATTGAAAAACTTGTCTGATCGAAATGA
The DNA here is from genome assembly GCA_963921195.1 of Pegoplata infirma. Taxonomy (NCBI): domain Eukaryota; kingdom Metazoa; phylum Arthropoda; class Insecta; order Diptera; family Anthomyiidae; genus Pegoplata; species Pegoplata infirma. The sequence continues at coordinate 67,979,802 of OY992536.1, forward strand.
ACTTTTTTGCCGTTAATAAGCTAATAAAGCTCACTAACATTTAAAAAAAAAAAATTTTTGCTTGAATGGAAATTTTTTTTTACCCTGTGAACTTTGACCTCAAAGGGGCACGGGTTAGAGTTATACGATTTGCGTAAAATTTTATTCACATCAGTTTTAGACCATGTGGCACAATATTCCGACCCGACAAGGTTAAAAATCCAAAGTTGAAATTTCGCTGCCACCCTAATTGGCAACTAAAATCAAAAATTTCATCGAAAATATTTTCATAAATTTTTAACAAATTTGTTAGTGTTTTTTTAGAAGGTTTTTCACTACTAATAAAGATAACAATATATACCCTCTGTCGTGCATTAATAAAGTGGATTGTATAAAACTATTTACTACCAAATATTGTCTTTGGATAAACAACTTTCGCTGGGTTCTGCTAGTTTCTTTTAAATATTTAACTATCCTAGTATATTTAAAATTTAGTAATAAGTTTTATTGTTTTATGAAATACTAAAAAAAATTAAATTCCTCCAAATAAAAGCATTTTCATGTTAAACATAATTTAACAATAACATAAAAATATAAAGCAGTTGTTATGTAAATTACGACATACTATTAATTTTAGAGGTTTTTATTTTTAAATCCCCTTATAAACTTATTATAAATAAAAATATTTCTTTTTTTTCCGTTTTCACAATAATGGTTTGAAAAACAGAAATAAAAATATTATGTTCTGTTAACAAGACCAAACAGAAAAACTTTAAATCTTAAGTAAAAATGTTTTTTATGGAAATCTTATAAGGTTTAAGGTATGGAGATATAGTCTTAAATCCTAAAAATATTGTGTTGAATCACATAAAAATCAGATTGAATTTTCAATATGAATTGTTAAACTACAAAGCTCCATAATTGAATAATTACACTTGTTTGCAATTAAAAAAAAAATTGCGATCAACGACATTTTGTATTTATTTTCCATGTAATCCGAAAATGAAGTAACAAAAAATTACAATTGAATCGTTTTCGAGATATTTCTCACTTTTCAAAAATGTTCAACTTTTTAAAAATGTGGTTTTACTTACACTCAAAATAATTCTACAGTAAAAGTTTTAGTATGCGATTTTGTAACCTACATCTACTAATTATTTACTAATAACTATTTACTAAATTAGTAATTTTTGCTGGCTATAAGTAATATTAGTAACAAAAATTCCTGCCTGCACCAGATCCTTTTTAACTAAAATATTTGTACGTTAACTAAATGTTTAGTATTGAATACCCAAGTTTTTTGGAGTGTAAGTAAAATATCTCCAAAACAAATTAGTGAATTTACTTTTCTTTTGGTTTTAAATTAATGATAATTTAATGCTTTATCCATTCTACGTACAACATTTTTTATTCTGATTATCGCCTTACAATCAGATGCTATTAATCGATATATCGGCTAACTTGCTTCAATTTTACTTAAATTCAGGGAAAAAGGTAAATTCTACTGAAAATTTCAGAAAGATTTTTATACCCTTCACTCTAGTGATAGAGGGTATAAATAAGTTTGTCATTCCGTTTGTAATTGTCATTCCTCGAAATATTGGTCTAGGACCCCATAATGAATATATATTCATGATCCTCGATCGATTTTAAGACGATCTAGCGATGTAGGTCCGTCCGTTCGTCCGTCCGTCTGTCTGTTGAAAATACGATAATTTTTGAAAGACTTTACGAAATCTCCTGACGTTTTGCACATATGTTGGGCATTTACCTGGTCATGTTGGTATTGCAATCCAGCGAAATCGGTCTAGTGGTTCAAAAGTTATAGGCAAAAGAGTAAATTTCGACAAGGGTTTTTCGCGAATTTACGAGATAAAACACACGGTAACTTTCGAACTACAAATCTGAGGCTGCTAAAGTATAGCATATATATTTTTCATTCCTCTGTCCCGGTTCGGTTTAAATGTCAGCCAAATCGGTCTGGTGGTTCAAAAGTTATAAGCAAAACTCTGAATTTTAGACCGAGCTTTAAAAAAACAAACTTTAAAAACACTGATAAGCCACAAAACTACTTAGCAAAGTATTTTTGTCAATCAGAAATATTTTTACACTAAAAAAATTTACACTCGAAAAAAATTAGTAATTTTTCTTTTTTTTTTTTTACAAAAATGACAAATAAAAGTTTTTTTAATTAAAATAAACTATTTCTAAAATAAAAATTGTTAATTTTTTTACGTTAAAAAATGTACTATCCTTAAAAAAGGGCATAGTGGAGGGTATTAGTAGTTTTGTGTTTTACTCAAAAACTGAATTTATTTTATTTTCTTTGTAATTGATCAGAATTGAACTGCAAACAGAGAAATTAATTTTATAATTTTTTTCTCTTTCTGAAATAAAAAATATAATTTGATTTTTTCCAAATTTCTGTAAAATGGAAGCAAAATTTTCGATATATCGATTAATAGCTTTTAAGGCGATAACCATATTAAATGTTATATGTAGAATTGATAAGGCTTCTAATAACATTTCAGTTAAAATAAAAAAAAATATATTTTTTTAGTAAAAACCACATTTAAAAAGATAAAAATTCGGATATTGGTGTTCCACTCATAAACTGAATTTCTGCATTTGTACTCAAATGCATGTCGCTTTTACACTCAAAAAAATACGTTAGTAAAAAAGTTTGTAAAATTGTTTGTATCCCAACTTTACAACTTTTTTACTAAATTGTACTAAAAAAATATTTTTTTGTAATTCGTTTTAGTAAACTCGCGTTACAAACTATTAATTTTTTACTGAATTTTTAATAATTTTTTCAGTTGATTTTTTAAAAATTTCGTATTAACTTTTCGGTTTTCTTTTCTAGGAAAGTAATGCACTAATGAAATACAAAAAGAAAATGTTATTAAAATATTTGGAAATTAAAAAGAGCATTTAAAAAAATATACAGTTAGTTATTTTTTTATTTTAATGGTAAAACTGCGCTTTGATGAGTATGAATATGTTTATTATTCTTCATTGTAACTACTTTGTTTTCTTTCAAATAAAAAAATATATAAAAAAGGGAACAAAATGCAGTAAAGAGAAGATATGCAAAATTCAAAAAAACACCGACCTTTTTCAATTCTTTTTTCTTTCTTCTCCACTTGCGGTCCTTTTTTGTTTTACGCTATCTGCGAATTTTTTTTTCTTGTGTACAGTGTACACAAAGGGTTGATTTCTTAATACTCACAATCAGAATAGTATTGGTAATTTTGTGTACTTTTCTTCATGCCTTTCTTTCTATTATTTGTATTGACAACGTCGCACAGTGTTGTGACCTTGGCCATAAATGGTCAAACTAAATGTCTTAAAACTTAAGGTTATATGAATTTTATTTTTAGAAAACATCATAAATAAAACAAATCCAAAACAGTTTATAGATATCTTTAATAGTTTTTAAGTTACATGTCTCTAAAGTTGAACTTTTTGAAATATATCATATTTTGGTTTTAAAATCTTTCCACTTTTTTTTTAAATCAATTTTTTTTTGTGGGAATTCGAAAATAAATTTGGAAATTTTTTTAACGAAAACACCAAGATGCAGCAGTTGTCCTTGATAATTTGAAATGTTTTGCAAAAAATAGTTATGGAACACATATAATAAATCGGAATTCAAAATGAATTGGTCGGTTACATTTTAAATTTTATTTAAATTGGTCCAAGAACCATTATTTGTCATCCAGGCCTGACACAAATTAGATGCTTGGCTAGACACCAGTTGTACATTAACAGATGCAGACTTTTATTTAGAAAGATTTTGTTGAGGAAGTACGTTGTACTATATTTTTACTTGCTTATTTTATAACGGTCTTTTTGAGATAGGCATATCCCTTCTTAAACATAAACACAATATTCAACGTATTGTAAATACTACGTGCAAAAATGTTGTGAATTATTGATAGTTTTAAGGTCAAAGGATTTCCCTGAATTTTCTCAAGTCTTTAAAAAAGGATATTTATGCGCTAAGAATATCCTAAGGATAGGTTAAGGATAATCCTTGCTTCAATTATACTAAAATAAGGTATTTTCAACATTATCAGAACAGAATTTCATGAAGTACGAAGGATTTTTTTAAACTTTTTTTTAAATTTTTTAAGGACATGTTTAATTTATGTATTACATCCTTGCTTCAATTTTTTCATTTTATTAAGATTTAAGGTATATTCTAAGTGTTGCGGATGCAAAAATTCATGAAGGAATTTGAATTTTTAACTTTTTCTTGACTTTTTTAAAAAAGGACATTTTCGAGGAGGGAGTATCCTTGTTCCGATTTGCTAAAATTTTGGTAAATACATTGAGCATATTATAACAGTTGGATTTTCAAAATTTCATGAAATAACTTAAATTTTTACCCTTTTTCTGAACGTTATTTTTAAAAGGACATTTTTGAGCTAGGCGTATCCTTGCTCCGAATGGGACAAAATTTTGTAGAATAATTAATGGCATTATAGGTAATAACTACAATAAATAACATGAAGATTAGAGCGTTAGTTTTCGTTTTATGCCTCATTTTAATTTCAGGATATATGAGAAGGATACGAATCCTTGGGCGGATATTGACCAAATTCAAAATTTTTCTTGATCTTATCGATCTTAACAAGTGTTCCAAATTTTAACGCTCTAACTTAACTCCTTCTATTTTTGGCCACTCTTTACATGAAGACGCAACACTGTGCGTCGCGGAGCGGAAGAAATAAAAAAATGTACAAACAACAAAATATTACAACACAAAATACAGGTAACCTAATTTTAAAGTATTTTTTTGTTTAAAATTAAGTCTTTTTTTAGGACAATAAATAAAACAAAATAGAAAATGATGAAAGCAGGTAACAACTGTATATTTATGTGTTCCATTTAAATAATACCAATATAATGTATTTTTTATTCTAGAACACCAATTTATTCAACACAATTTTCAAAGCATTAATTTTATGTGGTATGTAATTTATATTTTGTATTAAAAAAAATGTATTCAATATTTTCTCTTACATATTTCAGATCAAAAATTCAAACAAAATCTGACTTGCATTGAAATAGTAATGGCGACAACAAGCGCAATACGCAGTTTACATATAGTAAAAAAAGACCAAAAATTTAAAATACACAATTTACAATTTTTTTACAAAAAAATTTAGTAATACTAATTTTTTTAGTTTTTTTAAGATTACTAATTTTTGAAAACCAAAGTTTGTAATGGTAACTGAAAAAGTTATCGGGCACAAATTGAAAACTTTATTAGTAATGGTAACATACTTTTTTGTAAGGAATACTAACAAATTTTTATGAGTGTACAATTTTCAACGGATTTTCTTAAAACCATCTCATTTTATTTGTAATAGATCAGGTTTGAACTGCAAATAGAGAAATTAATTTTATTATTTTTTTCTTTCTGAAATTACAAACAGAATTTACTTTTTTCTCTAAATTTTGATTAATTTGAAGCAAAATTATCAATATATCGATTTACAGCTTATAAGGCGATAAATGTTGAATGTAGAACTGATAAAGCATTTTTTAACCTTTAATTTAAAACCAAAAAGCATGGAAACCACAATTTTTTAAAAAGGTGAACATTTGGGTATTGTTGTTTCACTCAAAAACTAAATTTCTGCATTTTTACTGTCTGTTGGTAAAATCGCTCAAAAATTTTATGAAGTAATACTTTACACACAAAATATTTTGTAAGTAAATTCAACTGAAACAAGTGAGAGCGTTACATTCGGCTGTGTCGAATCTTTTATACCCTCCAATATGTAAAAAATATAAAAAAAATTTTGAGGGTCGTCTTTTTTTTTTGGGGGGGCGGTGGCGACGGTTGGAGATTTGGTGGGGGCACCTTCTTATGACATAAGAATGTTGAATTTCCTTAAAAAAAGTATAGTTCTCTAAGGGGGAACTTTTTTCCCCTTGGTCCGATTTTGCCCATTTCCGAACTTAACATGCCTAGGAATATAGTACATATTCGTGCCAAACTTTGGAAGTCAATCTCTTTTATTTTTGACTGTATCGTGTCCTCTACATACGGACAGACGGACGGAGGAACATCGCTAGAATGTCTTAGAGTCGATCACTGAGCAATAAAATATATACTATAGGGTCCTAGACCGATATTTCAATGTGTTACACATGGAATGACAAAGTGAGTATACCCCCATACTGTGGTTTGAGGGTATAAACATGTTTAAGCTTTAAACAATCGTTTTTCCTTTTAAAAAACGCAATACTTATATTTCATTTGAAACAACATACTTTTTCAGTTATTTTTAAACATTAATAAATGACTAGACATTCCGTAAAACCAAATGATTTTTCAGTTATTTTAACTGTTTACAATTTTTTATTTCGTGGTGTAAAATATTTTTTTTTTTTTTTAATAACAAACTACAAAAACCGTACTTCTGTAAAATTATACGGTATAACACTGTACGACAAAATTCAAATTTTGGCCATGATCGGGACCAAAAAATTCTGAAAGTAGAGCTAAAATTAAGATACCCGTGTTTCCCAGTTTTTCTAGACCAATTCGTTTTCGCGTTTTAAAAGCAAATTAATATTTCGTATATATTGGAGTTTTAATCACTTGGGGAAGTGAGGATAACACCCGCAACAATCAAAAGTGATAGCTTACATTTTGCTGAAATACTTGTCAATAGTGTCAGATAAAATGTGCAAAACTTAAGGAGGATCGTTACACGGCACTATGGGTCAAATGACTGGTTTTTGAGGCAAAAAGTCAAATTATGAGGTGTACTATTTCAAAAATTTGATAATGGCATTTTGTACTACACATTTTCAAATACCGAAAAACAAAAAAATAGAATCAAGCGGCAACCCATGACTTAAAGCCAAGGTGTCAAAGTTGAAGTTTTGTTTGGATTGATTTGTTCTCTGACATTCCGCTTTATAGTGCTTGATATTGAAACTATTGTTTAACAAAATATTACAAACTAAAATAAATTTTCTAAAATGGAAAATATTAATACAGCTACGTTAAAAAATATGTTATTGATAAGTTTCATAAAAATGTTGTTGTAGTAAAAATTTTGTTGTTACAAAGTGTGTCGTCTTTTCTGTATAGTTTTGGTAGTCGACCGTGTGTTTCTTGGAGTTGTACTTTGTTTATTGGAACGTATTGTTGGAACACTATGTATGTGGACAAAGGTAATGATGTGTACTTTCATGTGGTTGCATAACCAATTGCCCCAATTTGCGTCAAATTACTTATATTTGACTTTTAAGATTGCGTAAAAAGAATAAATACGGATATATTTGAATTTTGGTTACATAATAATAGAAATGCTACAACTGTTGTCAACCGGATTTTCACGGAATTTAAAAGAAGTTTGGATGGCAAATGTATGGAAACAATTAAAAATAAAATCAATAATTTTTGTGCATATGCTCACTAAAAGTGAAACAAGAACCAAAGATGTGCAAAGAGATTTGAAAAAAAAACGAATGTCTATGGTTAGCGAATGTGATTCTCTGAAAGTGATGTCGGAAACAAAAGAGATCGTCCTCATGTTGGTTACAGCGGGGGAAGTGCGTGGCAAAAACAAAAACTTGCTTCCGAAATATCGTCCTAACTGGGACACGATACCAAGTTATTGGTTCATGCTGCTTCAATATCAGCTCATGCATCAAAAGCAAATGATTTAATTTTTGTTTTAAAGGAAAATTTAAATCTCTTTTATAACACTAATTTTTAAAAAATTTTAATTTTTGTGGGATGTTTTTTTTTGTTTAATTTTGTGTATTGAAATGTTTGTTTTCGGTTTGGTTTCTTGTCAGCTCGACATGTCTGGGAACTGCTAGAAAAAAATTACATTGAACAACAATTTCAAATTTTTTCCTATTCTTGCTTTATATCGGTATATGATCTGAGTGAAGGGTTTATTCAGCTACTTTGTAGAAAAAATTAAGGCAAATATTTTTGTAGAACATATTAACCCTCTAGCTACTCCACATAACGGTAGGTTTTGGGTCTATTCTCTAAAATTGTAAAAAACACCGCAAAAAAGGGGACATAATTTTTTTAAGAGCTATTTTTTATTGTTTTTATAGCATATTTTCCGTTTTAAAGGGCATTTTTTAAGCGCATAAAGCGTGGTTTTTAGAGCATATTTTTGGTTTCCCTGTTTCTCACCAATAAGACAAGTTTTAACATCCCATAAAAAACACCATTACCATTATCCCCTGCGCTTCTGAGGCTAGAAACAAATAGAGCATGCACGAAAGGATTTAGAAACACAATATACCCATTTTTATTCAGTATTTGTCTAAACAACCGCCATTCAGCAAAGAAAAGTGGGCAGCTTCGAAGAGAAGTTATTTCTCTTTTAAAGATTCCTGATATTCCCGAGAATAAATATTAAAAATAGCTAATTTTATGTTATTAAATAAATTGACTTTATTTATGTTAATAATTACATAAATAAATTTTATTTCTAGCATGAATGCTGTCATTATCCAAAGACCTTATTTACTTTTAACGCACTCACCACTAATCTTACTTTTCCTGTCACTGAAAGTGGGTCTCTAAGTGGGTGTGTTAGTGGGTGTATAAGTGGGTGTGTAAGAAGGTGAATTAACTGAGATTTTTCTATATTTTTTTTTCCAAAAATTATAATAAGCAACATAAGAAATTTTATTTTTTTTTTTTTCATTTCCGGTGACATTTAACATAGCAAACAATAGAAGTATTAGAAGTGGGCGTGGTTTGGGCGGATAGGCTTGAAATTTTTACAGAAGCCTTAGGTACCCACAGTAGTCATCTGTTCCAAATTTTAAAGGTCTAGCTGCTTCCTGTGATTTATTGCCTCAAAAACCGGTCATTTGACCCACAGTGCACTGGTTTAAAAGTTATGAAGAAATTTCTCAAATTACCTACTATTTAGTTATACCTACTATTTAGTGATATTGGGTTCAAAATACTCTAAGTTTTGAGAGCCAATTTGGATGCTCCTAAAGTTTGCCATATATAATTGTTATTTACCTGGCCAGGTTGGCATTGAATTTCTAGGATATCGATCCAGGGTTTCAGAAGTTTTGATCAAAACCGTGAATTTCGGATTAATTTCACCTTGAATTCCCTCGTTCAAAAAACCCTAAATGCTCTTTTAAAATATTGGTGTGCCACAAATATAATTTACAAAGCAATTTTATCGCTAAAAAAAAATGTTTACAGTCAAAAAAAAAATTTACACTTAAAAAAATTTTACACTCAAAAAAAATTTACACTCAAAAAAAAATATTGCATTCAATTTTTTTTTTACAAAAATTATAAAAGAGTTTTTAATCCAAATAAAAAATGTTGAGGCAAAATTTTTAAAAATTTTGTTTTCACGTTAAAAAAAAAATACTATCACTTAAATGGGGCTAATAGAGGGTATGCATGGATTCGGCCAAGTCGTTTTTAACTTTTCTGATTGTTTGTTAGTGGCAATTCTAGAAAAAATTGTGGCAACTCTGGGAAAGTTCATCTTATTGCAATGCACACATCTTATTTTTTTTTGCCATCATAGACAATTTAGATGACCAAAAATTTTTGAGCGTAAAATTTTTTTGAGTGTACCTTTTTCTGCGTGTAAAATTTTTGTGAGTGTAATTTTTTTTCGAGCGATAAAATTACTTTGTAAAATATTTTTGTGGCATACCAATATTTTTTAAAGAGCATTTAAATTTTTTTTTTAAGAGGGAATTCAAGATGAAACCTATTCGAAATTCACGGTTTTGATCATATCTTCTTAAACATGGGATCGATTTTATCGAAATTTAATACCAACCTGACCAGGGAAATAACAAATATATATGCCAAACCTTAGGAACATCCAAATTGTCTTTCAAAAGTTAGCGTATTTTTAACCCTCTATCATTTAAAAGAGTGTATAAAAACATGTGAAAAAACGTCCAAATTTGAGAAATTTCTTCATAACTTTTAAACCCGTGGACCGATTTTCCTCATGTATTGGACATTTTATCTGATACTATTTGCAAATATTTCAGCTTAATTTAAGCCACCACGGTTAACTGTTGCGCTCGTAATTCTTACTTCCCCAAGTAATTAAAACTCATATATATACAAAATATTGATTTGCTAATAAAACGCGAAAACGAATTGATCTAGAAGAACTGGGAGACATGGGTATCTTTTTTTACCTCTACTTTCAGAATTTTTTGGTCCCGATCATGGGTGCAAAATCGTGACGTACAGTGTAATCAGCCACAAATAATTTAACTGATCAAAATATGTTTCCATAAATTTTGTACTTTAATTTTTTAACAACTGTATAAATTATTCAATATTTTAATTTCATTGAAAAACAAACGATAAAACGTTTAAACAACTTCAAAAAACTTTTTGAATAACCGTAAATAGTTAGTTATTGTAAAACTTTTCTGGGTGTAGGATAAAGACAAAAATAATTAAGAAAAAACTAATTTTTGTGTGGTCATTATTTATATTTTTGATAGATGTTTTCTTGATAATAAATTCCGTAAAACCCATAAATAATTGATGTAACTTTTTGTAATGAAAAATCACCCATAACTTTTCGTAATGAAAAATCTCTAAATTTTTTAATTTCAAAATTTTTACCAAAAACTGTGAAAATTTACCACAAATTTCACAGCCTACAATATTTTTTTTTTTTTGATAGATGTTTTCTTGATAATAAAGTCCGTTAAACCCATAAGTAATTGATGTAGCTCCCATAATTTTTCGTAATGAAAAATCACTCAATTTTTAAATTTCGAAATTTTTACCAAAAACTATGAAAATTTTTCCAACAATTTCACAGTCATTTTTATTCAAATGCATTTGGAGTGAATAAACATATTTTACAATTTGAAAATCAAACGATTTTAGACAGTTTTTTCTCTCCTGTAAAATAAATTTTAATCTGAGTTATACTTATGAAGAAGAGAAATTGTTTTGAAATTTGCGCAATTTATAGAATGAATTTTTTTCATTTTTTATTAAAGTGTAACGATTTACTATATTCTCATAACAAAATAAAATTGTATTGAACCATACATGAATATATACAAAAACAAAACATTTTTACTCGGTATATTGTTATGAAATGAAGCACAACAATTTTAAGTTTTAAATAATTCTACTTACACGAACAAAAACACAAAAATAAAAAAAATGCAAACAAATAAGTACTTTGTGCTTTAAAACTCAAGAGAAGTAAAAAAAAAATTCTATAAATCTCAGCGAAAAAAATGGCAAGTAATGAAAATATCGTAAAATAGTAACGACAATAAAATAAATGCACAACTTCTTGTTTTATGCCGCACAGCAAACAAAAAAAAAGAACTGAAAAATAAATCCTGAAGAAGGAAAAACTTTTAATTTTTTTTTTAGAAAATTTTTGAGTTAAGCCCCTGCTAAAGAATATTGTTACTGTTGCTGCTGTTGGTTACTCAGAGGAAAACAACAACAGAAAAAAAACGCACACAGGAAAACAACAACACTAAGAAGAACAAAAAACAGCTTCAACTTAAATGCGACAATATAACAAGAAAATTGTTAATCCTTATGAAGAAGCATCCTTAAAAAAGTCATAACATTATTTTATTTTTCACAGCATTTCTTTCTCACAGAAGCATGTGATGTGCTTAAAAAGTTCTAGGAAATTAGAAAAAAAGGAAATAAAATTAAGATGAAGTAAATTTTATGTAAAAATTTTTTTGAATCTTTAAAGTTTAAATTTACAAAAAATCAAAAAAATTGTATGGGGACCCCCTTAACAGTTAAAGATAGAGGGTAGGTGTGTTCAGAGAAAATGTTTGGAATAAAAAAATATTGTGGGTCGGTCAAACATTTTGTTGCTTTAAGGTCACTATTAGGGCAGTTAGAGCGGTTGGAGCAAATTTTAAAAAATGTCGTTTTGTGTGGGAGCCCCCTTAGAAATTGGAGATAGGGTATTAGCTTGTTCCAAAGAAATGTTAAGACGTAAAAATTAATGGGGGTCGGTCTTATAAACGACCCCTCTATGACGCACCATTGGAGCAGTAGAAATGATTTAAAGATTGGAAAATTACAATAAATTTTTTTCAAAAAATTTTAAAAAATAGTAATAATCATTATCCCACGATCCTCCTGGGCAAAAAATTTGTAGAATCGATAGAAGTTTTACACAAAAAAATTTCAAAAAAATCGAAGAGTACAAACATTTTGAAAAATGGGATTTAAATTTAAAAACTTAAAAATCGCATACTAGAACGCTTTTAAGAATTTTTTGGGATTTTTTTTTGAAAGTACACAAAAAACAAAAATTTTGAAAAAAAAAAATTTGAAATTTGGACCATTATTGAAGAAGTTATGATTAAAAGAAGTTTGAGTAAAGGAACAAACCACCAATTTTTAAAAATTCGATATCTTTTGAACGGGTCATCAAAAAAATCTGAAAATTTACCACGAAGGAGTTTTCGAAGGGAACTAAAAACTGTAAACAAATTGGGAAAATCTAAAAAAAAAGTTTTTCAAAGTGTCCGATTTCACATGGAATGCCCCTTATATTATTGATCTATAATCTATGAATGTCCGTCTGTCCGTCCGTCTGTCTGTAGATAACACAATGCAGTCCAAAAGAAAACAGCTAGACTCCTGAAGTTTGGCACAAATATGTCTCATGTTCATAGGCAGGATAAGTTCGTGAATGGGCAAAATCAGGCCAGGGGGAAAAAAGTTCCCCCTTGGAGAACTGAACCAACATCTGAAAAAATACTCTTTTTTTACATGTTTTTTTGTATTTTTGTTAAATAAATGAAACATTTGGTATATTTATCGCGATGGGAAGGTGCTCTCAAAGTCCTCCACTGCCCCAGATCACCCCCCACAAAAAAAAAAAAAAAAACGCGACTGCCATTTTTTTTTATCTTTTTTTTTTAATTCTGGAGGGTATAAAAGATTCAGCACAGCCGAATTTAACAATCTCACTTGTTTTTTGTAATCTTTTTTTTTAATGTCAAAAACCCTTATGAAAATATTTTTGCTGCTAACCAATTTCTTTCACAGAATGTTCTTAGCACGTGAAAACCCCCTGCCAAAATTTTCGGTTTTGCTTATATATTTTGAGCTACTCGACCGATTTTGCTGAAACGCAATAACAATATGGCCAAACGCAATAACAATATGTCAATAACAATATGACCTTTGCAAACATTAGCGCCAAATCTCAGGAGTATCAGAGTTGTCTTCCAAAAGTTATTGTCTTTTCTACAGACGGACGGACTTCTCCCAACGGGCTCTCCCGTTGACGTGAAATAGCCCAAATGACACAACTTTTTCGCCTCAAGTGACACAACTTTTGAAACCGATATCTTCCGATCGGATTTGCACCACGGTTAGTCCTAGTGGACAGTAGTTTAGACACAGTTTTTCAACGATATCTATTAAGGGCTCTCTGAGTTAGAGTTACGTTGAAATTTGACCAAACAGGTGTTTTTTCGCAGCCATGTTACTTATTACCTATTGTCATTACCGTTTTAACCATTACCGTTTTAACCAACCCGATCTTAGGGTGCCCCGAAAAGTCAATAAATTCGCTCGTACAAAAATGCAGCAAACATTTTTTTTTAATAATTTTTTAAAGAAATTTCACGTTTTCTTACAGAAAAATTCTCAGAATCTAACAAATTTTTCAAATACATCTGAGACTTTTTCTAAAGGAGGAATTTGTCCTGTATCAAAATTCTCAAATTCAAAGAAATTTTTCTAACATAAAAAGTTTTAGATTGTAAAATATTTTTCGTACTAGAAAATTTCAGATTTTTAGATTTTAAAAGTCTAAAGTTCTTAGAAGTTTTTCAAAAATAAAAAGTCTCAGATTTTGAGATTTGAGATCGTACGCAAGGTCTCAGATTCTGAGACATTTTTCCTATAGAAAGTCTCTGATGCTCAGACATTTTTTGTATAGAAAGTCCTAGATTCTGAGACAATTATCGTATAAAAAAGTCTCAGATTTTGAGACATTTTTCGTGTGGAAACGTTTCAGATTCTGAGACATTTTCCGTATAGAAAATGTCTCAGATTCCGAGAAATTTTTCGTAGCATAGAAAAAGTCTAAGATTCTAAGACATGTTTCGTATAGAAAAAGTCTCAGATTCTAAGACATGTTTCTAATTCAGATTTTGAGTAATTTTTCATTCAGAAAAAGATTCCGATACTGAGAAATTTTTCTTAGAGAAAAAGTTTGAGATTTTGAGACTTTTTCGTATATGACAAGTGTCAGATTTTGAGATGGAAAAGGTCTAATTAAAACCAAATTGTTCCATACAAATGTCATGGGTTTTATTAGTAAAAAAAATTACCTCGAGCTAAAATACCCCTACTCAGAATATTTTTTTAGTTTCTTTGTCTTAAAACAGATAATAACATAAATTTAATTTGTACCAAAAAAGTTTTTTTTTGTCCAGCGACTTTTTGCTTTTCCGCGGGGTCCCAAATTCTTGTGTGCCCAGGGCCCCCTCCATACCTTAACGCGGTCCCGCCTATTGTTCTTAGCAAAAAGTGTCTTAATTGTGTTAGATAGGTATTTCTTCAATTTTCTGAAAAAAAAAATTTTTTTTTTTTTTTTAAATCCAAAACTTTGTGAGTTTTTTTGTCAAATCTGACCCAAAAGAAAGCTTAGGTCTTTTCCATGAAGAGCTTGGGGGTTGATTAGTGGGATGCGAGTGGGATATCTATAAAAAAATGTAACTCAAACCAACGGTTTTCCAATTTTAGCATTACAACCCCAAATTTTGTTAGGGTCAAAAAATACATGTGTAGGTGGGGTGGGATCATATGGCCCCTCATCGGGGTAAAAGTTGTGTAAAGATGTAAAAATTCTCAAAAAGCCACACAACTGCCCTAGAAACGCCGCGGAGGGGTGCAATGTGAGACTGACCTCCATTTTCTGCACCAAAATTTTTACAGAACATACCTACTTCCTAAGGGGCTCCCATACAAAACATTTTTAAACAATTTGTTCCCACCATTCTAACTCACCCTTAAGTGCCCCTTATGGAGTCAAATGTATGACCGATCTTCATTATTTTATCAATTGCAACATATTTTTGAAAATATTTACTTTGTATCTTTAACTCACCATAATTTTTTTTATTTCTTATAAAGTTGATTTATTAAACCAGCTCCTACCGCCCTTACGGTGCCTATCTAGAGAGGTAAAAAGTACGACCGACCAAATACATTATAAAAACTTTTATTTTTAAAAACTAATAGAAAAATAAAAATAAAATGTATGGGACTCCCTTAAGAGTAAACCCCCATATACTTAATGGGGCCCTTAATTTCGAGGGGCTACAAACGAAATGACAAACTAATTTATAACCTCTTTCACTAGAGTAAATGGTATACAACATAGTTTTGAGAACTGTGTCAGTTTTGGAAAATTTTTAATTTAGATTTTTTTTTTTGCATAAAGTGTGCGACATATATATTTTCAAATTGTGCATACTATTTCACCATAAGGTTTTTTTGCTTAAATATGCACGCTCTTACATACACTTGAATAAATTTTGTTAAGATGATGATTAAAAAATCAACAACAACAAAAACTTAGAAAAATACAGCAAAAAGGGAAACAATGCAAATTAACTGACAACAGAGTTAACACCCAAATATGTAGTGACACAGCTGACTAAAGCAAACAATTTTAAAAAAATTTGCAAAAAACCCTTAAGAGCTATGTTTACGGTAGATTCGAATTGTATACTCCCTTCACTTTAATGGAGCAAATTATAATAAAAGTGTTTCTTAAAAACGTAATTTTCTATGGCTAATTTGCCAGAAAAGAAAATAAGGTTTTCTTAAAAAAAAGTTGATAATAATAAGACTTAATTAACAAGGTTTACGTAAAACATTTACAAACAAAATTCTAAGCATGTCTTTTTTTTTATATATTTGATTTTGTATAAAAACTCGAAGTATAAATGAACCTATTCCTTTTGAAGTTGGATTGATCATTTATGAATATGAAATACATTTACCACACTCAAAAGAAAAGCTCTCAAAAAATCTGTAAAACGACTTTCAATGTGATTTAGAAAACTTTCAGCAGATTTTTTTGTTAAAATGGATATTTTTACTAAAATCTCTGTCATTTAGTGTAACAAAATAACAGAAAATAATACAAAATATCTGAAAAAGCGACATTTTTAAAAATCTAAAAAAAATATATGTTAATGGCTGTTATTTTAGCGATATTTCAAAAACTACAGATGACTCAAAAAAAGGAAGAGCATTTTTGGAATATGCATATCTCACATACCTAAAATCCTCAATCACTTTTTAGATGCAAAACCAGTGTTGGTAAATATGTACTCACAAACATGCCAAAAATAGCCTTTTTTCAAAGTTTCTTTAGGCTATATCTCAAAAACTAGAGCTTACCCAAAAAGCATTAACCAGATTTGAAATCTGGTTAATGTTACCCAATTACCCAAAATTAGCTATCAGAACCCGAATAAAAAAGTGTTGTGGCCGGCGATCGACGAAATTTGAAAGAAGTGCCATCCTATATATGAGTGTTTAAAATAAATAGAAGTTGATCTTAAATTTTACTCTTTTTAGGAGCAGATCCGGGGCAAGAAAAAAGAAAATATGACTTAAAGCCTTTAATTATCCATTAAGATTACCAAAAAAGAGTGTATAAATATCTTTTTTTGTTGAAAAGTTACAACAGTTTAAAATCGACTTAATTGATGCGAAATAATGAACACTACTTACAGGATTTTACAAGATGCAACTTTATGCACCCACATCTTAATAACGAACAGAATTATCGTTCTTATATGAGTGTTTCCGTGCTATTAGGAATGTTTTATAATACATACAAACAAATCATAAAAATCGGGGAACTTTTTTTTTTGACTTTTGTCGTGCTAGATTGGCCAAATGTGGCACTGCGCATCGGAGCGAAATAAATAAATAAAAATCCACAAAATGCACTACAACTACCCCAGAGTTTCCCCTTAAAGGTTGACAAGTAAGACCACCTCCCAATAATTTTTAATTTTAAATTTATTCCAAACATACCTACACCAATCTTCACTCTCCCATACAAAATGAAATTTTTATCAAATCTGCTCTTACCACTTAAACTGTGCCAAGGTCTTCCCTAAAGGAGTCAAAATGCACTACAATGGCCCCAGAGTTGCCCCTAAAAGGTTGACAAGTAAGACCACCTCCCATTAATTTTTACACCTAACATTTCTTCAAAATATACCTACAATCTTCACTGTCCCATACAAAATTACATTTTTATAAAATCTGCTCCGACCGCTTTAACTGTACCAAGGGCTTCCCAAAAGGAGTCAAATGTATGACCGACCCCCAATATATTTTTTTAAAAGAACCCCAATAGAAATATTTTTAAAGTGGATTAACATCAAAAAAAAGTTAAAATACGATCTTGTCTAGACAAGAAATACCTTTTTTTCCAAATATACATATAACACCAAAAAAAAAAAAACTTGGTTGCCTAGAAATAAAATGAAATATGTAAGTTTTTGAGGTTTTTACTTTAACATCGATGCGGGAGGAAAAGGACATTTTTGATTTTTACGAAAATTTTATGGAGTTATTTTGACACATAATAGAAAATTTAAGCTCAAACAAAAAATAAAGGTGAAAATCGATACAGCCTATTGTACAGCTAAAACTACTGAACCGATTTTGTTATTTTTTTTTTTTTTTTATTTGTAGGTTGTTAAATTTTCTAGTGCCTACCGCGCCATTTTTTTATACCCTCCACTCTAGTGAGGGTATATATAAGTTTGTCATTCCGTTTGTAACTTATCTAAATATCGGTGTGGGACCCCATAAAGTACCCAGTCAGAAAAATCGCAAAAGTGTTGTGAAAGCGTTGTGAACGGTTGCACGAGCTTCCTGTATACCAACTTCAAAGCGCTTTCAGATGATCCGAATGATAACATCGATCTACGCTAGGTTTAAAGCGTTTTAAAAGCGATGTAAAAAAGTGCTTTGAGAACGTTTTTTTAAAGTTATCAAAGCGCTTTAAAACCCCAAGTAAAGAATTTCTGTTTAAGTTCGGTTATAATAAATTGTTTGATACAAAGTGAAATCCGAAAAAAAAAATTCAAGAAAAATTCAAAATTCCAAGAAACTTAAAAAATTTTTCCAAAAAATTTTCGAAACTTTAGAAATTTAAAAAAAAAAATCTAAAAACATTTTTGATTATTTTTTTACTTAAAAACAAAAAAAAAAAATTGACAAAAAATTGTTATTCAAAAAAAACTTCCGAACTTAGAAATTTCTTTAAAAAAAACAAGTAAAAAAAGTTAAATTCGGCCGAATATAGTGATACCTTCCACAATTTTAAAAGGATTATTGCAAAAAAACTTTATTGAAAAAGAAATTACTTTTGAAAGAAAAAATCCGCGATTTTTGTCTTTTTTCTCAAAAAATATGTTCGTACTTGCTTATATACGATTTGGTGTTCAATTATATTCACATATGTCAACCAGCAGCCGAATTGAAGCGTTTTGTATTTTTAGGTTAAGTTGAATGTACTAAAAATTTTGAGGTGTCCTTACATTTTCGTTCATAACTTTTAAACCGCTGAACCGATATCACTCAAATGCAATACCAAACTTCTCGGGAGAACTTCCAATAAATATGTTAAGTTTCAGCCATCTCCGTGTAATACTTTGGCCGTCATCACCATTTCCACAGACAGACAGACATCGCTACAATGTCTCAAAATCGATCGGGGATCATGAATATATATACTTTATGGGGTCCCAGACTGATATTTCGATGAGTTACAAACGGAATGACAAACTTATACATATATCATAAAATGTTTTTTTAAATTTCAACTCAGTGAAACTGAAATAAATGTTTAAAAAAACCGTCAGTTTTCGGAATATATAAATACTGTAAATGCAGTTGTGTAAACAAGACCTTAAACCATCACTGAGCAATGTTTAAGGATTACCCCACTTTATCCGTAAAAGTTACAAAGGATTAAAGTTGAAAAATCGATAAAAATGGCTTGAAATAATCCTTTACCTTCTTACGCTTTTTTTTTAAGTTCTCCTTATATTTCAATCTTTTCGGATAACACAAAGTCAGTACATATAAGGGATTATTTTATTGTTAGTTTGATAGATGCTTCATCGCTTGGTAAGAAGTTATAAGATGGTTAAATTTTGAAACCAAAAATTAAGAGTATTTAAATTTTCGAGGTTTTTTTATCAGGGATTTCGGCCCCCTCTATAAAATGAAAAAAGTTGAACTAGAGTTGGTAGCTGCTGTTACGAATAGTTAAGGAGTTTCAGCAGATTAAAGTTTGAAAGAAAAAACTTAATTTTTTTAAAGTACCAGTTTTTCGCAAGGCACATTCGCGGTTTCATTCGAAATTTGGTGGACTCTTGCGAAAACCGAGTTTTGTGTGAGTTTACATAAAAAAACCACTGGCGGGCTTATAAAAAATAAATTGCAAAAATTTTATGTCATTTTTGAAAATTGTGCGAAATTTGCAAATCTGTTTCCTATTTTTTTAGTAGCAATTAATGCATCATGTTCATTTTAATACACCAAAAGACGTGCCTTAACGAGTAGAACTGATTTGCTTTTTGACTTTTTACTTTAAGCAATTCTGAGCGGAAAGCGCGATGATTTTATCTAAACCTGTTTTGATCTGGCACATCCAAGGCTTTACACGAAATCGGATGAAATTTTTTTTAAATGAAAGCCCACTTGATGTGTCATCATAAAATCAGAGGCGGGTTAAAAAATTTTGATGATTATAGATTTTTTGGACCATATTAAATTTTCTTGTTATAAAAAAGCATCACCGATTTCTTTTAAACTACTGGTACAATGATACGATTTTCCGTGATTTTTTTTAGTAATACCAACGCGCATTGCCTAAATATGTTATAAAAAATTGTGAAATTTTTCTTTTACCGCGAATTAATTGCGATTTAGGTACTTACAAGGGAAGTATCTCAACCCTTATGAACCGATTTGCCTGAAACTTAAAATATATATAAATGAGACGATTTTAAGGTTGGGGTGTCTCGGCTTTTCGGCCATATCAGTGTTTCAAAATTTCGTTGTCCCCTT
Source organism: Pegoplata infirma (assembly GCA_963921195.1). NCBI lineage: Eukaryota > Metazoa > Arthropoda > Insecta > Diptera > Anthomyiidae > Pegoplata > Pegoplata infirma. The sequence continues at coordinate 67,999,930 of OY992536.1, forward strand.
ATGAAACAAGATGGACCTCCGGGAAAATTTCGATAACTCACGAACTAACAGGAATATCCTCTAGAGAAAAAATACGTGTCGACTTAAATTTAATAAAGATTATTTCGTATTCATATGGACATCGTAGCTCTATGTCTTCATATAAATACCCCCCAAAATTTTCCCATTTTCATGAAAAAAGTATTTAACGAAGCCAAACTTTTACAAGGTTATGCCACCGTTGGATAGGCACACAGAAAAAATTTGAAACAAATTTCAATCAACAAAAACGCGGATTCAATCAATTTTTTGATTGAAATTCCTCCAATTAAAAAAATTGTTATGCCAATCATCAAATTGTAGGTGATTGATTGAAAATTTTTCAATCAAACATTTTTTCGATTTTGATCAAAAGATTGATAAATTTTTTATTTAGATTAGATTAGATTAAAGAGGCCCTATGCACTGCGACCAGAAAGATCTATTGTGCAGCCTAAATAGGGTGCCCTAAATGTTTAGGCTTTTAATAAAGCCGAGAATCCTATTTGGCAGAGAGTTCCACACGTCGGTCGGAGATATTAAGTGTCCCCCTAGATGTTGAAGTCTTCTACCAGTCAGTCTTGGGCATGTACAAAGTATATGTTCTGCTGTTTCCTCCTCTATCTCGCAGAATCTGCACGTGTCCGTGCCAGATAGATTTCTCTTTCTAAGTTGGTAACGTAGGTTACAATGTCCAGTTAGGTAGGACGTTAGGATTCGAAGATCCTTTTTGTCTAAAGACAGTAATCGTTTAGATACAGTGTTGGATGGAATTATGAATCTTTTTGCCTGCCGCTGCCCAGCGCAATAGTTCCAATGTTCCATGAACTTAGATTCACTCCATATTTTGAGTCTTTCCCTAACATGTCCCGATGGCAAACCAAAGAATGGTTCTGGGCCAATGAAGGGTCGCCTGGCACCACAATTTGCCAAACAGTCAGCGCGTTCGTTTCCCGTGTGACCCTCATGTCCCGGAATCCATACGAGTGTCAGGTCGTTATATCGTCCTAGTTCGTTAAGTGACTCAATGCAGTTCATGACCAGTCCGGATGTCACCTCATAAGCTATGAGAGCTTTTAGTGCAGCCTGACTGTCAGACATTATGTATATATGGGAACCATTTGTTTTCCTACGAAGACATTCGGTTACACATACATGAATAGCATATAGTTCTGCCTGAAATATTGATGGGGATTTCCCCATGGGTAGAGCGCGTTGGAAATTTGGTCCGAATATCCCCGCCCCTGTATCCTTATTGGTTTGCTTGGACCCGTCCGTATACCATATTATGGAATTTGGTTCTGGGTCCCAGGTCATGTTTGACCACACGTTCCGTTCAAGGATTTTAGTGTCAAAGTTTCTAATAAATACTTGTGTCGGTAAAATTCTGTCCATGACCTTCAAAATAGGGTCATCAATGAAGAATTTTGCAATTCTCAAATGTCCCCGTAAGTCACCTTCCTTCATGTTACCAAGTTCCGTCAGCCTTAGGGCGCTTTTTAATGCATTCTCCATTACAGAAATGTGTAATGGTGGAATGTTAAGTAGGGCCCCGATGGCATAAGTTGGGCATGTTTTGCCAGCACCGGTAATGCCAATGCAGACGAGTCTGTAGACTTTATCTAATATAGTTCTGGCTGTACTTTGTTCCACCTTGGGCCACCATACTAAAGCAGCGTATGTTAGCATAGGTTTCACAATAGTGTTGAAAGACCAGAAAAATCATGTGCGGTTTCAGTCCCCATGTTTTCCCAAAAAGTCTCTGACAGGCATAGGTAGCTCTTGTGGCCTTTATGGTTAAATTATTTAGATGTTGGTTCCATAACAAGGATTTATCCAATGTAATTCCAAGGTACTTAACCTCATCTGAAAATCCTATAGTTATGCCATTCAAAGTTGGCATGGTAAGTTTTAATTTTCTTTTCCTAGTGAACGGTACTAGTATAGTCTTGGATGGGTTAATTGATAACCCCTTTGACTGACACCAATTTTGAGTCATATCGAGAGCTTGTTGCATGCGGTCCGAGATAGTCGGCTCATGCCAGCCAGAGACGGCAATAACAAGATCGTCAGCGTAGCCGAAGGTCTTAAAACCAGAGCTATTAAGTTCCTCGAGCAGCTCATCTATGACCAAAGTCCACAACAAAGGTGATAATACACCACCTTGTGGGCATCCCCTTGTTGCGTTGATGGTGATAGATGTGCCGCCAAGATCAAACGTAATCACTCTGGATGTTAACATCTCCAGAGTCCAGTTTATTATAAGCCTAGGAATATCCTTTCTTATCATAGCTTTCCTAATGGCATCATATGATGTATTATCGAAAGCTCCTTGTATATCGATAAAGGCACAGAGGGCAATTTGTTTTGCTTCTATGGCCTTTTCAATCGTTTTGACAACATGATGGACTGCAGTTTCAGTAGATTTACCCGGTTGATATGCAAATTGAAACCTATGTATCGGTTTGCTATTCAAACAGGTTTCTCTGATAAAGCAGTCCAATAGTTTCTCCATAGTTTTAAGGAAGAATGAGCTGAGACTAATTGGCCTATATGATTTAGCCAGTTGTTCAGATTTCTTCCCTGCCTTAGGTATAAATACCACTTTTACCTCTCTCCAAGGTTCCGGGACGTAGCCAAATAGAAGGCTAGATCTAAATAATCTAATCAGTTGAGGAATGATGATATCTATTCCCCTCTGAAGTAGACATGGGTAGATCCCGTCCGGACCCGGTGATTTGAAGGAGGAAAACTTACTGATCGCCCATTTAACTCGTTCACTTCTGAAAATGTTGTTCGTTAAGCGAATATCACGACCAGTCAAAGACGGAGTTCTTGTAACTGGTAATGGTTCACTAACGGACATGCATCCTGGAAAATGAGTTTCCAAAAGAAGTTTACAAGTTTCAAGAGGAGATTCAGTATAAGACCCATTTTGTCTTTTTAAAGTACATAGGCCATTTGAATGATCTTGAGAGAGGGCTTTTTGCAGTCGCACTGCTTCTGGAAGATAATTTATTTTCTCACAGTAGTCGCGCCACGTAGTCCTCTTGGATCGTCGAATTTCCCTATTGTATTCAGTTAGTGCCCTCCTATAGGTGACCCAATCACCTGTTTGTTTGGCCCTATTGAATAATCTCCTAGCCTCCTGCCTAAGCTGTTCAAGACCGTTGTTCCACCATGGAACATCTCTCTTAACCTTCCTGGTCTTAAGTGGACAGCTACTTTCATAAGCTAGTGTCATATTTGAATGCAATTCGATACTTCCCTGATCTATCTCATATGTACTCCTAATGAGTCCGGTCGATTTATCAACGTTAGTATCAAGATTATTACGATAATTATCCCAGTTAGTTTTTCTAGGATTGCGATAAGTCTGGTCTGATTCCAATGCACTTACCAGATCGAATACCAAATATTGGTGATCCGACATGGATAGTGCATCAGAAACATGCCAGTTTGAGATGGAGAACGCTAGATTAGAGCTAGTCATAGTGAGGTCCAAGACCTCAGATCTGATTTAAAGTCAATCAAAATAATGATTGATTTAACAAATGAATTGTAAGCTTATGACAAAATTATCAAAAAATTCATATTTTTGGCTTTCCAATATGTTGCCTACAATAAAAAAAGTAAAACCCGATTATTTTGTATATTTTTGAATTAATCTATTCAAATAAATTAAAGCGAATAAAAAATCTGGTATTTTGAAAATTTGCAATTCGACAGTTAAAGAAAATAACAAAAATTTTAATCAAAACATTGATTGACTTATTTGAATTTTGTTGATCAATAGATTTAATTGAAAATTGTTAGCCAATAATATTTTGTGTGCATTAAAAAAACCTTTCTTCTCATATGTTTCTTATAACGCATGCAACAAATGTGTAGAAAAAAAATCTTTAAAAAATTTTTAAGATTTTTAAAACCGCTAAATCTTAAAACCGCCATAACTTTTGACCCCCTTGCGCGATTTAATTGACGCGAACAAATTTCTTATAGCTTCTAATATTTATGCTAACTTTCATCGATGTGCCATCAAAACAAAAATCACATCTTTTTTTACCTCAAAATTTAAGTCTTAGACGGAACTCCTCATATATAAGTTTGTCATTCCGTTTGTAACTTATCGAAATATCGGTGTGGGACCTCATAAAGTATATATTCATGATCCCAAATCGATTCTAAGGCATTCTAGCGATGTCCGTATGCCTGTCTGTGAAAATTGTGATCTCAGCCAAAATATTACACGGAGATGGCTGAAACTTAACATGTTTATTCGAAGTTCTCCCGAGGAGTTTGGTATTGTATTTGAGCGATATCAGTTCAGCGATTCAAAAGTTATGAATTAAAATGTAAGGACGCCTCAAACATTTTAGTATATTCAACATAACCTGAAAATAAAAAATGCTTTAATTCGGCTGCTGGTTGACATATGTGAACATAATTGAACACCAAATGGTATTTAAAGAAGTACGAACATATTTTTTGAAGAAAAAATTGTCGGATTTTTTTTTTTCGCGGAAATTAAAAAAAAAAAAAATTTAAAAGTAATTTCCTTTTAAAAAAAGTTTTTTCCAATAATCTCTTAGAAATTGTGGAAGGTATCACTACATTCGTTTTTTTTAAATTATGAAATAATTGTTTTTAAATAAAGAAGAAATTTAAATATTTGAATTTTTTAAGTTTACGATGGCATAACTTTAACAAAAATCAATATCTTTCAAAAATTGGTCACGATAAGTACTAGTGAATTTAATAATCTACAAACAAAAATTAATTTCATCAAAATCAGTGCAGTAGTTTTTACTGTACAACTGCAGGCGATGTTGTCATTTAAAAAAATCATCCCACAATTGAGTGGAACCCTGGCAATACTAATTGACCAAATTTGTGTTATAACATTTTAAAAATGTTACGATTGTTTATTTTCCAAATAGAAAAAAAGAATTAAAAACTATTGCGTATTTATTTTTTATAGCTGATTAAGACTGTTTTTTTTTTTTGTAAAAACGCTCCTTAAGAAAGCTCCCATACAAAAAAAGTTTAAAAAATATCGAGCGATATTTTAATTTATAAATTTCTATTGTTCAACAAAATATTTTTTTAAAGCATACATAATTTTGCATATTAATTGTTTTTACTAAATGAAATGTGATAAATTTTCTTTGCAATAAATCTTCCGATTCCCAATTTCTTCGATAAAATTTAAAAAAATAAATCTTATTAGAAAAAACATGGGCTTTTTTAGAGCAAAAAATATAAAAAATTGGGTTTTGTAAAAAAAGTCAAAAATAGTTGAGATTTTTAAAAAATCTGTCAAATTTTGTAGTATTGAAATTTTTAAATTTTTTTTTTAAATATTAAAAAAAGAGTCAGTCGGAAAAGCTTCGAAAAAACTTTCTCAATGCAATAGCTAAAAAGTTATATGGATCCGAAAATTGCGACTGTTAACTAAAACGCCAAAATTCGACCATCAATTTCAGCGAGTATTTCACAGATCTCGTTCAGAATTAGTGTGGTAACTACTACCCAATAGATCTCATCTTTGTGCAAGCTTGAAACCGGGTTTTAAAGTCTGCTGACTCAAGGTATTTTCCAGCTTCGAAAAAACATTATCATGCTAATATTTCAGATTATGAGAACTTCTGCATTTAAAAAATGATTTACAATCTTTCTAAATTTATTAGATCCAGTTCCATTCTCCAGAGAAAATCTATTTGTTTCCATTCATTTATCATACAAATTTTTTAAAGCGAAAAAAAATTAAATATATATTTTTTTTAATTTAATTAATTCAAAATTGGTGGACACCACAAAACTGTGCCACCCACCAAATTCAAATGGTGTAGTATATTTTTGGTTTGCCTATCGTATTATAATATTATTCAAGATAAAGAAAATAAATCTGTTGCTAATTATCATTCTTGTTATTGCTCTGCTGCCATTGTTGTATTCTTATCGGAAGGCACAAATTATTTCATTATTTATGCAATTGTTATATTTACATTAGAAAATGTTAAAAGGCGTTAAAACCCCCTCCTAGGCCCATATCATAGTGATATGCTGGCTTTACTTTAGCCTGGGACTGGTGCAAGAGCTTTCCATTTCTGTATCTCTAATATGACCTAATACAATTGGTCTATGCCAACCAGATAATCTGGTTTAGTGCTGTTATTACTGCTCTTGTTATTTTTCTTGTTGTTATTTTATTTAGTCATTTTAATAATGGAAAACTTAATTTCCTGTAAGCTGTGTTGTGGCTACATAAAGATTATATTTTGCTAATGCTTTTAGGCACTGATAAAATGAAAGGAAAAATATTGTATTTTAACGCAGATTTAAATTTAGTAATCTAGCTATTTAGTAAATTTAAGAAATGTTATTTTTAGCATTAAAGGTCATGAAAAAAATCTATAATTTCTATAAAACCTTCCCGTGTGGTAAAATGTGGCATATTATGACATTTTAATTTGAATCTCAAAATCTTTTAAACGCCGACATAAAGAAAGCTGGAAAAGGTCTCAAATTCTGATACAATTTCTTCAGTAACATGAACCTGAATCTGAGACTTTTTCTATTGATTATGATTGAATATTTCAGAGTCTAAATCTATTCCTATGGGAAAAAATATTTGTTATAAAAAACGCTTTATGCACCTAAAAACATTAGTGTTATACACCCAGAAAAGTTTTACAGTAACTTTTTTACAGTTATTCAAAAAGTTTTTAGTTAAAGTTGTTTTAAACGTTTTATCGTTTGTTTTTCAAAGAAAATAAAATATTGAATGATTTATACAATTGTTAAAACAATAAACTACAAAAGTTACGGAAAAATATTTTTATCAGTTAAATTATTTGTGACTGATTATTCCGTATAATTTTACAGAAGAACGGTTTTTGTAGTTTGTTATTCAAAAAATTTAATTTTTACTCCACAAAATGAAAAATTGTAAACAGTTAAAATAACTGAAATATCGTTTGTTTTTACGGAAAGTCTAGTCATTTATTAACGTTTAAAAATAACTGAAAAAGTCTGTTGTTTCAAATGAAATATAAGTAGTCCGTTTTTTAAAAGGAAAAACGATTGTTTTAAACGTTTTTTCAGTTGAATTTACTTACAAAATATTTTTAGTGTACGGAAAATTTATCAAAAAAATATTCGTTTTTTTTTTGTTGGCAACATATTGAAAAGCAAAGAATAAGCATGCCATAAAATAGTTGTCATAAGTTTGCAATTTATTAGTTAAATCAATCAATATTTTGATTGACTACAAATTGATAAAATTTATGATCAAAATTGAAAAATGTTTGATTAAAAAATATTAATTTAAATACTTTTGAATTCGGTGATTTGTTTAACAAATTTCTTCCTCAGAGGAGTTTTAATTAAAAAATAGATTGAAATCACATTTGTTGGTCCTTGAAATTCGTATTTAATTCTTTCTGTGTAGGAAGATATTTTTATTATGACTTTTCAGTCATAAAAATTGACTTATGACAGTCATAGCTAGTCACAACTGTGAATACCCCCCGTAAATATTTTTTTTTATAAAAGTCTAATATTTCAAAAAAAATAATAATAACAAAGTAGATTTATACAAGGTAAGATCCAATAACCTCACTTTTCCTCCATAGTAAGTTTTTTGACAAATTTTAAAACAATAATATTTACGAATTTTCAAAACGAAATAAAAATATTTTGTTCGGCATAAATGACTTGAGTTTACACTACACTTTTTGTGCTTAAAAATATTTAATTTTTTTTTTAATTTTTGTCGTGGAAAATAAAAGAATTTCGTTTGAATTTCAATATTTCTTTATAATTTAGTTGTTTTCTAAAATTTTAAAGTCTTAAAAAGCGTTTAAATTGGTTAATGTGTGCACTGAACATTGAAGTCGTTTTTGCCGACTAAAATTATTTTGAAAGAAAATTGTTTTCATTTACGTCACTAAAATAATATTAAATATACCTTGAATAATAACAAATAACACAGCCCCGCAAAAATATAAAAAAGGTTCTGACCCAGAAACCAGATCCACAAATTTTTAGGAATTTTGACCTCCTGACTTCGATTCCGCACAAGGAAATAAATCGGTAGAAAAGTTAAGACATTTTCCTAAAACTTGAGATAATTTTTCAATAAAAAATTCTTACAATCAGAGTCAGTCAAATCACCCAGCAAAAACATGGTAATGAGATGTGAAAAGTAATCATTACCAAGTGCGTTATGTATAATGAGTACCCATTACTATTACCATTATTTTAAGACCTAAAGTAACTACTTTTGAATAATGTGTTGTTGAAATACTTTTAAGTAATATAAAAATATATAGTTTTCAGTAATATTTTGAGGATGTTTATTCTGGCTCGAGGTCATTATTTTCTTTACTAATTAAAACCATGATATTCTCATAGCATAATTTTCAAGAAAATTATTTATTTTGTTTTAAATTTATTTATGTTGGTCATTTTTGCAAGACTTAATCGACACGTGTTTCGGAATTTGTCAAGATTCCATTGTCAAGATTATTTAGCAAAAATAGAAACGATTTACTACAAAGTAGCAAACGAGTCTAATGACAAATCGTTTGTGCACAAACTAGAATATTAATACATATTCGCCTCTATTCACAATGAGAATTAGAAGGACGAAGAAATTGTACCATACTAATAAGGCAACGATTGTCAATAACCAACAATGGGTTTTTACTCCATATAAGTAATCCGAGGCAGTAACTAAGTACTTATTTATCTCCATACTCTTCACTTGTTAAAATATTTAGTGTTTCATTGAACATGTAACTACTAATTACCAGTTGTTTCGGATTACAAAACCCATTACTAGTAATGCCAAATTTTACTGGGAAGTGTCAAAATATGTTCTAAAGATGAACTCTGAGAAATTTTTCTATAAATAATATTTCAGATAGTTCTATTTCCTTAGAAACTTATAAGAAAAACTATACGGTTAGAAAATGTCCAGGACACTATTACAATTCTTAAATTCTGAAACATTAGAGAAGAAGAAGCTATTCTACCTCCTTGATCCGCGCCTGGCATATATTAATGTCTAAGGCTCTTATTCATAATACTTACACTCAAAAAAATACGTTAGTAGATTTACATTTTTTTTTTTTGCTAATGCTAGTTAGCTAACTTTTAGCAAATTTTTAGTTGAGATTAGCATGTTAGCAAAAATTTCTTGTAAACTTCATTTAGCACATTAGCAATTTTAAACAAACTTTGAACTAATTTCTTTTGCTAAATTTGAAATTGAGTTGACAACATTTTTACAAGATTTTTTGCTAACATTAGCAAAAATAAATGGTAAATTTTTTTTTATTTTCAGAAAACTTAAAGTGGCGCTATCTCGGAAACTAAGCCAGATAGAGCAAAATGGAGGGCATTTTTGGTTCTTAGACTCTCCATACTTTCGCGGGTCCTCTTCACATGTGTGGACCATAATGGGGCCTAACTTTGGATCCAAAAAAGTTAGCATTCCCGAAAATTTTAAAATGCTCATATCTCGGTAAATATTGCCGACACAACAAAAAGTAGCTCTCAACACGTAGAACAAGTCCGCAAAATAACCAAAAGTTCTCCGAGTAATATTTTTGAAGTTATCTAGTTTTTTAATTCTCAAGACCCCAGTGATCCGCTAAAATCACGTATCTCAAAAACTAAGTAAGGTAGAGCGAAACGGACACAAATTTTGGATCAAAAACTATGACGATTTTTAAGAAACCCAACTAGGTCTAGGCCCATCGGGGTTTGGACCTATTGGGTCCGAACTCAATGGGGTCCTCAAATGTGTATAAACTAAGTTAAAATAAAAATTATTTCAGTTAACTAATTTTTAGCAAAACGTTTTTGCTAACTTTACAAAAAAATTGTGGGTTCAAAATCAGCAAATTTTCTTGTAGGTTTACAAGCTTTTTTTGCTAACTTTACAGTGTTTTTTTTTTAGTGTATGGAAGACTTATTGTAGGTATATTTGACAATTATTCCCGCAATATCTGTCAAATAAACCTACTTTAAATATATTTAAGGTTTTATTAATAACCACCTTATTCTTCGTCTTAAAAACTAAGGGGGTTGTTTATATTACTTAAAGTGTACCTAAAGTAGGTTTATTTTACAAATATTCGTGCAATATCAGTCAAATAAACCTACGTTAGAATTAATTTACTCATTATGAATAGCCCAGTAAAACTAAAGTGTTAAAGGGGATCCTTCACGTCATATATTCTTTTCCAAAATTTTAACATATCGATTTTTTCCAAAAATTAGTGTTACAACAATGATCTTTGACCTTTTTGGAAAAAATTAAGAAAAAAAAACATGCCATTTAAAAGGCTGCCTTGTTACCTATTACACTAGTTTACAAATAACTTGGCCTAATCAATGAACACCCTCCACAATGCCCTTTTCAGTGCTAGTAAATTTTCTAACGTGAAAAAATAACATTTTTGATATGAAATATTTTTATTTGTGTAAAAAAACTTTTTTTTTTAAGTAATTTTTGAAAAAAAAAATTACAAATTTTTTTTGAATGTAAAATTTTTTTTAAGTGTAAAATTTTTTCGAGTTTTTTTTTTTGTTTTTTAGTGTAAAAATATTTTTTAGTGACAAAAATACGTTGTAAAATGTTTTTGTGACTTACCAATGTTTTAAAACATTTTTAACGGGTTTTCAACGCGTGAATTTAAGGTGAAACTAATTCACGGTTTTGCTAATAACTTTTGAACCAATGCACAGAGGGTTGAAATGTACCAAAATTGAGGATTAATTCAAAAGCTGAACTTTATCCTACACATTCGTGTGTGGTACTGGGTGAAAGGTAATTAAATTCTACATCACTATTTGCCAAAAACTTTTCTTTTGAGTAAATTACTCTATCGACTGTGAGCTGTCAAAATCAAATAATTTTTCAAAATTTTTCGTGCCGTGCCTAAAACTGAAAATTGAGATATTTTGGGTGCTGATAATTCTTATTAAGGTTCTAAAAGTAATTTTATTAAAATGGAACCATCAACTTCAGGTATTTGGCTACATAATTGCATTAATGTTTTTTAGATAAATGTTTTGCAAATATTTTTAATATTTTTTTAAAAAGTGCTCCATATTTGGGGTATTTTCGATATATACACAGAGTTTCAACAAATTTCTTGTTGCGATCCAGCAAATTTTATTAAGTGATATTTTAATATAGTATTTTAGCTTATATATTCCACACCAAACTTTTGCAGAGGCACCGAGTTTTTTTTACTTATTAATATTTTTGAGAAAGAACTCCAGTTGCTAAAAAAAAAGCTGAAAAACATATGAGAAAGGGCATTATGGGAGAACCCTCAGTTAGAGGAGATACGGGGTGCGTACGTTGAAAAAAAGTTGAGGATGGAAAAATAATGATAGTTTATCTCACATTTCACCCTCTAGGACCCAGCATGGAGCGACAGCAACTGATTTCATTAAAAAAAATGTGTATGGGGACCACCTTAAGGGTTAGATATACAGGGTAGGTATATTCTAAGAAAATGTTTGGGTTAAAAAAATATTGGGGGTCGGTCACATATTCGACATCTCTAGGGGCACCCTTGGGGGAGTTAGAGCTGTATGAGCAGATTTTATAAAAATGGCATTTTGTATGGGAGCCCCATTATCGAGTGGAGATACGGTATAAGTAGGGTTACCAGATACCAGAAGTCAATTAACTTTAAAATGGAAAATTTTCAGCTGGATTTTTAAAAAGTAACTGGACCCATACATAATTTTTTTTTTAATAATTTGAAAATAAAAATCGACTGATTTTTATATTTGAAATACATATTCTAATTTTGGACTAAATGGCCGTCTCTATTAGCCACGGCAAAATGTGCCTTTTTTAAGCATTTCTATTACTTTTTCGAGTATTTCGAAATGCTTATGTTTAGCTCGTCATTGGCCTGAGGATGGTTAGAGTATATTTTTCTATTTAAATAACCCCACAAAAATCAGTTCAAAGTGGTCAAATCTGGAAATCAAGAAGGAGAGTTAAAATTTCCCGGACGTGCGAAGTTAAAAAAGAGCGACAACAATTGACCATCATTTGCAGATTTGACCCATCCAGACATATTTTTGTGGGGTTATTTTAAAAGGAAAATGTACACCAAGGATCCATAAATCATCGAGATGTGAAATCAACTCTAGACTGGCCGAGATGCTCGGCCAAAATTAGCGAAAATGCAGCAAAAAGGGCACATTTTCCGTATCGAAAAGAGGCATTTATGTTATTTTTATGATTGATGTTTTATTCAAAAAGTAGTCCCAAAAATTTTAAAAAATATTTAATAAAAAAAAATAATTGTTAAAATTATGAAAATCCTTTTTCAACTGGACAAATTATGTTTTAACTGGAAACTGGACCAGACCTCAAATAACTGTAAAATCCAGGCCATTCCAGCCCATCTGGCAACCCCCCAAAAAATTTTGGGGGGTTAAAATTAATGGGGGTCGGTCTTATTGACTAATACTCTAAGATGCACCCTGGGAGCGGTAGGAGCTGATTTTATAAAATAAATTTAAAAAAAAATAAAATAAAAAACAATTGTATGGGGCCCACCTTAAGGGTTAAAGATAGAGGGTAGGTATATTCTAAGAAAATGTTGGCATTGAAAATATATTTGGGGTCGGTCACACATTTGACATCTCTTGGGGCATTATTGGAGCAGATTGAGCTTTAGGTGCCAATTTTTATAAAAGGTTATATCTTCTTTTTTAATAAAAAAATACTTTCCGTAATTTTTTTTTTTTTTGTAAAACATTTTTTTTACTAAATAATGTAGTGTAAAAAAATATAAATATTTATAATAAAGGGCTTTTCTGAATTAATCCCCAGTTTACATATGTTTCAACCCACTGTGCAATGTACCGATTTGGCTGAAATTCAATAACAGCTAGGGCATAGGAACGTCAAATATTTGTGGCAATTTTCAGAATCCTCAGAATTTCCTTTCGAAAGTTATCTTCTTTTTTTAATTCGTAAATTCACGAAAAACCCTTGCCGAAATTCAGTCTTTTGCTCATAACTTTTAAGCCACTGGACCGATTTCGCTGGATTGCAATACCAAACGCCCAAAATATATGTTCAGGAGATTCAGGAGACTCCGTAGAGTCTTTCAAAAGTTTGCGTGTTTTCTACGGACGGACATACATCGCTAGATCGACTTAAAATCGATCGAGGATCATGAATATATATCAGGGTGGTTCTTAAAAAAAAAATGTTGGATTTTTGTAAGGGGCGCCCCCTCAGTTTATTAAGATTCATGAAAAAGTAATGCCAAAATTTTTTCGAAATTTTCGAAAAGGTTGTTAAGGTCGCACCGGGCGCTTGAAGTTCGGGACCTGGGACAAAAAAGACGTTAAAAAAAAATAAAAAAATTATATATATAAAAAAAAAAATTTAATTAATCATTATGAAACCGGTTTTATTTAATAATTGACCTTAAATATTTAATTTAAAATTTATAGATTTATTGGACATATTTAACCCTTCGCTACGTAAGGTAAAAAAAATTTAATTTTTCTGAGATCATGCCCAAAGCCACAATTTCATGCTTTTCAAAATTTTATTCACTTAAATTTAAAAATTTTCAAATTTTATTGATAAATTTCATGGAGAATAAATGTTTAATTTTGGGTATTTTTCGCTCTTTCCGTTTAGCATTTGTAGCGATTTAATTGTAGCGATTTTCAAGAAAATGCGGTTTTTTAACCACTATTGTTTATTTTTTTTGCTTTGACCTACATTTTGGGGAAAAAAACTAAGTCTCAATTGAATATTGTTCCATTCGATTACAATTACACATTTTTTCAAATCTTACCAGTCCATGAAACTTTTAACCCATGTTGAACGTCGGCCAAAAGTGACCAAAATGCAAAATTTGATTTAATTTCTAAAAATTATTGAAAGTAATAACTACAATGTATTATTTAATCATAAAGGACTATGATTAAATAATATGACTATTTTTACAAAGACTATTTTTACTAACTATTTTTACTAAGAAAATTATTAATTCGTGTTGACCAAAGGCCATTTTGACCGACGGCCAAATGTGACCAAAAAGTCAAATTTGACTTATTTCTAAAAAATATTGAAAGTTATTAGCACAATGTTTCATTTTATTATAAAGGATGATTAAAGAATTATTTGTACTCAGAAAATCATTAAAATCATAAAATCATAAAATGCTAAAGAGATTCATTTGGTCTCCACACTGCAATGAAAATAACGAACTCGAGGTGAAAAGCACTCAAATGTTCAAATGATGTTTATACAGTGGTAAATTGTTGTTTTTATTTTGATTCAAAAAGTAAAAAGGTAAATCACCGTGCTATTCTGTTAGCGAAAATTTTGAAATTCTAGCACATATTTTGTTACGAGCGAGTGAATTTCAGAATCTATGCAACAGAATTGGTGATTATTTATGTTCCACAAAAATTTAACTTTTCAATTAAATAAAGTCAATAAAAATACACACAAGTAGCAACATATTGTTAGTTTTGATAAAATTCCGAAATTTTTTTCAAAATTCGTTAAATTTCGCTTTTTGGTCACATTTGGTTAATGATTTTCTAAGTAAAAATAGTTCATTAATCATCCTTTATGATTAAATAGTATATTGTAGTTATTATTTTCAATAATTTTTAGAAATTAAATCAAATTTTGCATTTTGGTCACTTTTGGCCGACGTTCAACATGGGTTAAAAGTCTCATGGACTGGTAAGATTTGAAAAAAATGTAGCTCAAAACAAAAAAAATAAACAATAATGATTCAAAAACCGCATTTTCTTGAAAATCGCTAAGATTTAATCGTTACAAATGCTAAACGGAAAGAGCGAAAAATACCCAAAATTAAACATTTATTCTCCAAGATGTATTCAATGAAATTTATCAATAAAATTTTAAGATTTTTTAAGTGAATAAAATTTTGAAAAACAATGAAGTTGTGGCTTTGGGCATGATCTTAGAAAAAGGACATTTTTTTTACCTTACGTAGCGAAGGGCTAAATATGTCCAATAAATCTATAAATTTTATATTAAATACTTAGGGTCAATTATTAAATAAAACCGGTTTCATAATGATTAATTTAATTTTTTTTTATGTAATTTTTTTTTTTAACGTCTTTTTTGTCCCAGGTCCCGAACTTCAAGCGCCTGGTGCGACCTTAAGAACCTTTTCGAAAATTTCGAAAAAATTTTGGCAATACTTTTTTATGAATCTTAATAAACTGTGGGGGCGTCCCGTACAAAAATCCAAATTTTTTTTTAAGAACCTCCCTAATATATATTTTATGGGGTCCTAGACCAATATTTCGATGTGTTACAAACGGAATGACAAACTTATATACATATACCCTCTATCACTAGAGTGGAGGGTATAAAAAATATTTTTTTCGACCCACCTTACTGTGCACAAAGAGTCATTTAGGAAAAAAAGTGCAGAAAGTGCGACATTTTTGTCCAGAAAAGAACACGCCATTATTGAAGACTTGTCTTAACATTATTTTTCTCAGAATTATATTTAACACTTTTTTTTATTTATTCAAAACGCCTTTGTCAAATAAATATGATTTTTGCAATTGTGAAGACCCCATATCTCGGGAAAAAATAAACAGAAGTGAAAAATTTTCGAACTATCTTTTTGTTTTGTAGGTGCGAAACTAAATTCCAAGTTTCATCCAATTCAAAATGGGTAATGTCAAAAATGTTACTCTATTTGGTTGAATTAAGCAACATTGTTATTTTTCCATTTTTTTTTGTCATATTAATGTCGCTCAAATTAACACTTTTTTACGTTTAAAAGCCAACCTCTTTTTCTCTGAATTACGGTCATTTTATTTTGACAATATCAATATAAAATTTCATTAACATTTAACAATATTTATATAAAATTAATAATGCTTTTATTATGTTTTCACTTATTTAAGGTACAATACCAAATAACATTGAAAACAACAATAACAACACAAAAGAAATAAATAAAAATATTGAATTGAAAATAAATGCTATAAGTTCTATGGAAACGATAACAAAAAAATCCACAACAACATCAACGCCATCAACAACATTATCAAACGTAACAACAATAAATACAATAAAAGCTGCTATGACGACGAAAACAATATTGTTGTCATCGTTTACAAAAAAAGGAGAAGAAGAAATAACAGCAACAACTACATTGCTATCACTAAAGCGAGATTCAGTAAATGATACAAAAAGGGAAAAACTGAAGAAGAGAAGAAATACTGGAGTAGAATTAACAGATAACAACAATGAAAAAATATTAAAAGGCAAGACAATGGCAGAGGGAGTAAGAACAGCAGCAGCACCAACAATTGCTGAAAAATCAACAGACACAGAACAATTTAAATCATTAACAAAAGTAGCTAATTTTGAAAATACAACTCATGCGTATGATGAAAAAGTTAATGATGAGGTTCCAATTGCTTTATTACTACAGAATGCAACTACTTACAATAACCACAAATACGCCATGACATTTGTTACTTTTCCTAATGAACAAAATTCACAAGAACAACCCGTATATTCATTGGAAAAACATAAAACTTTACAAAGTCCTTTACAATCATCAGTTACAACAAACTCTTTAGTAAATTTTCTAAAAGTACAGCAAACATTACAGCCAACAGCAATAATGAAGGCAGCAAAGACAACGACAATAACAGATACTACGAAAACATCAACAACTTCCAGAAATATGTCGGAGAGTAGCAGCATTACTAAAGGACTTTATAACAATGGCCATAAAAACTATTACAGCAACAACTCTAGCAACAATATGTTACACAGTAATAATTATCTAAGTGCTGATGGTCAAACAACAGCAATAACATTATCAACAACAACAACAAAAACAGCAGCAGCAACTACAGATATTGCTCCCATTACATTTACAACATCAATTAATAGTTTTAACAAGGGTAATCAAACAACAGTAGCAGCGGCAGCATCAGCAACATCATCAGCAAGAACAACACTTAGCCACAAGTATAACAACAATAGTACATTATCGTATTTAGCATATAAAAGTGAAGCATTAAAAGCTCCAGCCCCCCATTCACATGATATGAAAACATTGAATAACAATTTATTGTTTAGTAGTTTAAAACGAGATCTAACAACAACATTAATGTTGTCTTCGTCAGGCATAACATCAGCAGCAGCAGGAGAAGCAAAAGCACCAGCAACAGCTGTTGTTGACAATAGTTCTATGAAAAATGACAGCAATGTCTATTATGCTCATGATGATACCAATGAGAATCTATTGAAATTACCATTCAAAAGCAATAATTCTTTAGCACATGAAACACATCGTGCCATAATAAAACAAACATCACAAACAAAAGTAGCAACAGCAAAAACAGCAGGCTTAATAAATGAAACAACATCATCATTAGCATTTTCACCAAAATCCTCATTATCGTCTTCCTCCTCATCATCACTGGCATCCTTAAGCATATTAACATCCTCCCAAGAACCCTTAACAACCTCAACATCAACATCTACAACACCGACAGTGAAAACAACAAGACGTCGTAAACTAGCTACTACCACATTGAAACCACCTCCTACCATTGATGATTATCAAACAATAACTAGCCAGGCCGGAACTCATGCCTATTTACCTTGTAATGTAAGTATCTACTTACTGTATTTCATTTTAAAGAGAAAACTTTTTGTTCACAAAAGTTTTATGTTTTAGTGAAGAGTTCAAGACCGAAACTTCTTCTTCTTCTAATTTTACGAAAGTGACGAAAAAAGAATGTAAATGCTTCTTTCGTAAAATATACGAATGTTGACTACATATTACAAAAAAAAAGTGTACAGACTTTTGTATTTTTACGATAATAATTCGTAAAAACTTCTTTCGTAAAATATACGAAAGAGGACTTTATATTACGAACAAAAAATAATCAAGAATTTTGTAATTTTACGAAACAAATGAAAAAAGAAAAAATCTTTAAATGCTTAAAGAAAGTTTTTATGTCATTCCATGTGTAACGCTTCGAAATATGGGTCGTGAACCCCATAAAGTATATGGGGCATTCCATGCCAAATCACTCACTTTTAGGCCCGACCCCCTTCGATTAATTTTATTTTTGGATATGTTTTAGTACGTATTAAATGCAACTTCCAGCCAAATTTTCAGCCTTTTATACCAAGGTGGTGTTGAGTAATCAATTTTTCAAAATGGCGATTTTTTCCAAAAAATGAAAAAATTTAAATTTTCAATCAATTTTGACCAGTAAAAAATATAGATATATTAAAAAAAGATGGACAACATTTTGTTGGTAGTTAAATGTAGTTTTAGAAAAAAAAAATATGAAAAATTATTCGAAGTAACTATCACTTGTTTTTTATCGTATAAAAATTAAAATCGACTTTTTGAAAAAGTCCGAAACCTTCGATTTTTTTTTAAAAATGTCAAAAAATTCTACTCTAAATTACGCAACTTTTAAGTCATAATTCGAGATGTGATCGTAATTCGTTCTATTTTTATTCAAATTTTGAAAATTGCACTTTTTTTTTTTTTGACTCTGGTTTATTTTATATGGTGCTCCAAAAAAAATAATTTGGTAAATATTGACCGTAACTTCCCCTAGATATATTAACTTGGGTGTAAAAATACGTTTCAGAAAATTTTAGGATGATCGGATATGGGTAAGGCGTGCCGCATCGGCTTTGAAGTTTGAAAATCGGATTACAAGGGAAAATATGCATTTTTTTCTGTTTTCTTAATTTTTTTGGTATTTTAAGTTACTTTTGAATTCAAATGGTTACAGAATTGAAATGTAGAGTAAAATGTCTCTCTATTAAGGTCATAAAAACCGAAATCGGTTTAAAATCAGCCAAGTTATTACAACTTCCCCAGGCATCTAACGTGTGGCAGACAACTTGATTAATCAATACAATCCGATTTTTGAAATTCATTGAAATTTTCTACTGTAATAACATTTTTTTATTCTTCAAGTTCAAATGTTATTAGATGACAAGTATTTTTCATATTGTGTTTTGCTAACATTTTTTAAATTAGTGCTAAAAATGCCTGCATTTTCCACACCCTTTTGAAATCTCTATTTAAAAAAAAAAAATATTTTTTTTGTTTTAAAATTTGGAAAAGTCAAAAAAATATTACACTGAAACATGAATAATGAAAAAATGTTATTACAGTAGAAAATTTCAATAAATTTAAAAAAAGGGCCTCGTATTTTTTAATCAAGTTGTATGGCACACGCTAGATGCCTGGGGAAGTTGTAATAACTTGGCTGATTTTCAACCGATTTTAGTTTTTAGTACCTTATTAGAAAGGCATTTTACTCCACATCATAATTCTGTAATCACTTGAATTAAAACTTAACTTAAAATACCAAAGAAATTGCGAAAACAGAAAAAAAATCATATTTTTCCTTGTAATCCGTTTTTTAAACTTCAAGGACCATGCTAAGCGCCTTACACATGTCCGATCGTCCCAAATTTTTGTGAGACGTATATTTACCTCCAAATGAATATATTTAGGGTAAGTTAGGGTCAGTATCTACCATTTTTTTTTTTTGTAGCTCCATATAAAATAAATCAGAGCTAAAACATAAAAGGTGCAATTTTAAAAATTAAAAAAAAAATAAAAAGAATTGTGATCACATCTCGAGTTATGGCTTAAAAGTTGCATAATTTAGAGTAGAATTCTTTTAGTTTTTTACAAAAAAATCGAAGGTTTCGGACTTTTTCAAAAAGTCGATTTTAATTTTTAAACGTCAAAAAATAAGTGATAATTACTTCGAATAATTTTTTCACATTTTTTTCTAAAACTACATTTAAATACCAACAAAACGTTGTCCAACTTTTTTTAAAATATCTATATTTTTTACTGGTCAAAATTGATTGAAAATTTAAATTTTTTCATTTTTTGGAAAAAATCGCCATTTTGAAAAATTGATTACTCAACACCACCTTGGTATAAAAGGCTGAAAATTTGGCTGCAAGTTGCATTTAATACGTACTAAAACATATCCAAAAATAAAATTAATCGAAGGGGGTCGGGCCTAAAAGTGAGTGATTTAGCATGGAATGCCCCATATATATTATTGATCCATGATAGATTCTAAGGCATTCCATTAATGTCCGTCTGTATAAAACACGGATAAATACCATCCAAAATAAAAAAGCTAGACTCCTAAAGTATAGCACGAACAAGTCTTTTGGTCATCAGCAGGTTAAGTTCGTATGTGGGCAAAATCGGTACAGGCGAAAAAAAGTTTCCCCTTGAAGAAATAAACCAACCTCTGAAAAACACAATTTTTGTACACAAATGAGACATTTTTATGTCAAAAAAAATTCTTAGTAATGTACTTTGACCCAGGAGATTAGAAAGTGTCTTGTGGTCGTGGGTAGAAAGAATTAATTTCAATGATAACTCTGATAATTTTTTTACATATTTGGGATATAAAGGATTCGGCACGGCCGAATTTAAAGCTCTTACTTGGTTTTTATTTATTTTAAGGAACAAATAAAATTTGAGGATAATCGGATCAAATAAAATTTCAGGCTTGATGATATAAGTTTTTTTTTTTTTAAATGTGGGAGGGGTCCTCCAAAAAAATCATAAAATCATCATAAGTTTTTGTAGTGTGAACATAGCCTTAAACGAAATCACTGTAAATAATGAATGAAATCTTATAAGTCTCTGTTAAGAAGAAACAATTAATTGCTTGTAAGATCTGTAAAAAAATAACGGGACAATATTGGAAATCTTGCTATAAAAACTTTGTGCTTATTCTCAAGAAAGAATTTTTTATATGTAATTCATTTATTTAACGATTTTTTGTTTTTATTTCTCGAAAGATTTTCGAAAAAAAAAAATATTTTGTTCATTTTACGAAATAATTTCGAAAAAAAATATTTCGTTTATTTTACGAAAATTTATTGCGTTTATTTTTCGAAATTTTTTTGTAAAGTACCAGAGACCATAACTGTTATGTGATTTATTGAAAAAATTCAAATTAAACTGTTCAAAAATATTTTTTTAAATAAAAATTAAAAAAAAAACAGTTTGAGATGATTTTTATAAATAACTGTTCAAAATAACAGAAATAAAAAATTTTTATTTTTTATAACTGTTATCAAAATCTCTTTCAGCCTTAAAAAACTTGAGTTATTAAAATTAAACTAAAATAAACGCATGCAAAAGAATCCTATTGATAGCTAATACTTCAATCATTGATTTAAAGATATAAACTTTGATTGATTTTTTTAAAAATAACTGTTATAACAGTTATTTACTCCAAAAAATAAAACATAAAAGTAATTTTAGATTGTTTGAACAAAAAGTTTTTAATAACTATTATTTTTTACTGTTATTGTAAAAATCCAAAAATAAAAGTTATTGTAAATTTAAACACGGGACATCTCTAGACGTCGTTTCATATATAAAATACTTAATTTGGACAACATTCGTTTAATGATTTTTTAAAGCAAAAAGACACACATAACTGTTATATTTGGTCTCTGTAAAATACAAAAAAAATTTCGTTTATTTTACGAATTTTTTTTGTATTTATTTTACGAAAAAATTTCAAGCATTTCGTACATTGTACGCAAGAATTTTGTGGCACGAAACAACGAAATTTTTCGTACAATGTACGAACGTTTTCGTACATATAAGGCAGGAATTTTTTTCGGTGTACAGTAAAAAGATAGTAATTGCGTTGGTAACCCAAATCAACTAACCCAAATCTACTAAACAATAATTAATTTACACTAGTTTACAAATTAAAAAAAGTTTTGCGATCCACGAAATTTTGAAAATAACGCTGAATACGAAAATTGACTCCAAAAATTAAAAGTAGAACAGTTTTCCAGATATTACCAACTTTTGAAACATTCATCTTTTTAAAAAAGTGGTTTTACCTAAATTAAATATATCCAACACAAATTGATGGATTTTATTGATTTTGGCTTTAAATTAAAAGTAATTTACTGATCTATCAACCTACATTAGAGCACCCATGAAATACACTGGAATGTCAAAAGTATTAATTTTTCCGCTCCCCGCGCAATTTCCGGTAGTTTGGGCGTTAAAAATAATATCCGTATCAAAATTGGTACTATCGGATGAAAACAGGCCAGTCACTTTCGACTTTTAGCCCTAAAAATGCACTAAAATTAGTACAAACATTTTTAACGCTATAACTTTTAATCTAAGGGCTTTACGAAAAAAATGCATATAATCATTTTGATGTAGAACCAGATGGCAAACATTTTTGTCATACACCATTTCCAGATATATATGGTCCATCTTGGTGTTTTAAGCGATCAATCTCAAAAATTGTGACACAATAATTTTTCAAAAGGCCCTCGTTATTTATGCATGACTGCATATCGGTTTGGTCAGCGCAGGATCGTAGGGTGTTATAAGTAGTTTAACCTTGGAAAACAGTTCCAAGCAATCTCATGTCTGCTAGTCAAAATATTAAAGTCGAGGTTCACGATTTTTTTATATTTAGTTTTTTTTTAATATTTGCCTTAAAATACGTAGCACTCAATAATTTTTTCACACAACTTTCAGAGCAGAAAATTTCCGAAAAAAATTACGGCATAACTATTTTTTTGTCTGATAACTATTTTTTTGTCTGACTGTTTTTGCGAAATAGAGCAAAATGTCGAAATTTTACATAAACTATATTAAAGCGGCACTTAAAAATAAACTTAACATTTTTATTGTATTGGAGTCGGAATATTGTGTAACTATGTAGGTCTAAAAATGATACGGTAAAAATTTTAGGAAAATCGAAAAACTATATCCCCAAATTTTCGTGTATTAGACCAACGGACCATAATTCAAAACAAAAATATTTTTTTAACCGAAATTAATTAAGGCTGTATTACTTAATGCTCCGTTATAAAATAACTCTCCGTTAAATTTAACTTTTTCATACAAATTTTGACATAAGGCTCAGTTAGCAGCTAACTTTTAATTGAGTAATCCACCATAAATCATATTTTTTATTTGGCATTTACTCAAAATAAACTTTGATTAAAATTAACTTTATGTGACAACAAATTACCATGAATTTTGGGGATTTTTCCAAATTTGAATTTTCGATATTTGAAAAATTTTAGTACACAAAATTTCGAAAATTAAGATTTCTATACACATAACTAATTAAATATGTCCTAAAGATTCAAGTTCATAAAAATTAAAAGAGGTTTGTTTTAGGTTTATTAAACAAATTTTATATAAAAATTCCATTAATAAATTTGGACACTTAATTTTTTGTTTTTGTAGCGATTTAAGTTTTGTGGACTTCAAGGACATAAGAATTTTAGAAATATTTGTGAGTATGGATTTTCAAATCATATGTGATCAGTTAAAATATTAATTTTCAAAATTTGTTTTGATAAAATTTTTAATAAATCGAAAATACTTATTTGAAGTACCCTTAAAATCCATGGTAATTTGTTGCATAAAATTTTAAACGGAGTTAATGATGTCATAGCATGTTAATTTTTTTATCCAAGTATTTTTGAGTAAATGCTGGATAAATAAAAAATTCTATTTCAATTTTTCCATAATAAAATATATTTTTATGAAATTATGGTATCTCTGCCCAAAATTCAAAAAGAGGAAAGGGTTAGAGTTCTTTGATTTTCCTTACATTTTTATCATATATTATATCATATAATTTTCCACCCGAACACATTGAAAATCTTAAGTTTAATTTTAAATAGCACTCCAATACATAGTTTTAGTAAAATTTCGATATTTTGCTCTATATCTCAAAAGGAGACAATCAAACAAAAAAATGCATATACCAATATTTGTAGGAAATTTTCCTTTCTACACGTTTCGTGAAAACATTTATTGTCTGCGACGTTTATTAAGCCAAATATGTGCACATTAGCGCGTCCCGAATTCGGCTTTTTTTCGAATTTGAAAATGCTTGCCCCCCCAAAAGATGGGGGCTTAGGAGCCTTTTACGGAAAAAATAACAAAAAAAGTTTTGGACAAAAAACCAGTTGGCTACCAGCGGCTAAAGATTGCAATCTCAGTGCATTTTGAAAAATTTTTTTTTTTTTGGTTTTTTAAAAAATTTATGCCAAAAGTTGCGTAATATAGAGTACATTCCGGGAAAAATATTAATAAAATTTCCATGGAGCAATTTTGGTGCAGCGTTGCATTTTAAAGATGAAAAGTGTGTACTTAAATTTTTTTTATTTTTTCTTTTAAGGTAAATTGGTCTCAAAAGCTGTGCAAAATAGCGCACATTCATTAAAACTGTGTCAAAGCAGATTTTGAGACTAATTTAGCTTAAAAGAAAGAAAAAGTAAAAATTAAGTTCACCTTTTAATCTTTGAGATGCAACGCTGCACCAAAATTACTCCATGGAAACTTTATTAATATTTTTCCTGGAATGTACTCTATATTGCCGAACTTTTGGCGTCAAATTTTTGGAAAACAAAAAAAAAAGTTTTTTTTCAAAATGCACTAAGATTGCAATCTTTAGCTGCTGGTAGCCAACTGGTTTTTTGTCCAAAATTTTTTTTGTTATTTATCCCGTAAAAGGGTCCTCAATACCCATCGTTTGAGGGGGCAAGCTAAAAAAAAATGAATTCGGGACGCGCTAGTGCACATAAACTAAAAATAAAGAAAGTCGTGAACTTTGGCCCTTATATTCTGACTAACAGACATGAGATTTCTTGGAACTGTTTTCCCGGTTTAAGCTACTTAGACTATCCTATGATCTTGCTATGACCAAACCGAAATACAGTCATCCATAAAATAACGAGGGCAGTTTGAAAAATTATTAATGCACAATTTTTGATTTTGATCGCCTAAAACACCATGATGGGCCCTAGATATCTCAAAATGACATATGAGAAAAATGTTTGCCATCTGATTTTGCATCAAAATGATTATATGCATTTTTTTTCCTAAAGCCCTTAAATTAAAAGTTATAGCGTTTAAGATGTTTGTACTAATTTTAGTCCATTTTTAAGGCTAAAGCTAAGTACTCTGTTTCTTACGGTGAAAATTTCACTTAAACTTTAAACGCCTCAAATTGCAATAAAACATTTAAAAATCAAGAACTTTTGACAATGATAAGAAAGAAACGATCATAACAAAACTGAAATGTCACTTTTTCACGGCAATTTAAATTGTCTTGTATAATAAAAATGGGTGAAAACTTTTTTAACAATTTCCCCTTAATTCCTCGCGTTGCCAATTTTTTTTTTTTTTATATGGAGTTTGACAGATTTTTTCCCGTGAAACCGAACAGAGTACTTAGCTTAAAAGTCGAAAGTGACTGGCCTGTTTTCATCCGATTGGTCCAGTTTTAGCACGGATATTATTTTTAACACCCAATCTACCGGAAATTGCGCGGGGAGTGGAAAAATTAACACTTTTGCATTTATGGGTGCTCTAACCTACATACCTACATAGATTCAACATTTTTCGATATGATTATCGCCTTTTAAGCTATTAATCGATATATCGACAATTTTGCTTCAATTTTAGAAAAATTCGGAACAAAAGTAAATTCAGTTAAAAATTTTAGAAATAAAAAAAAAATGAAAATTCGTTTGTCTTTTTACACATCAAGTCTGATATTTTACGAAGAAAATAAATTTCGTTCAAATTGAAGTAAAGTTGGCGATATATCGATGAATAGATTCTAAGGTGATAATCGGATTAAAAAATATTGTATAGATAATTGATAAAGTATTTTATAAGCTTTAATTTAAATGTAGAAAAATCAAATCCTCCAATTTTGTCCGGATATATTTTTATTTATGAGCAAATCCATTGGAAATTTAATTGACGAATCACTGATTTTGTTTATTTTTGTTATTTGATAAAGCTTCGTAAATGATTAAAACCCATATTATTCTTTTTTTGGATAAACACTTTGGAAGATATGGACGTTTAAAAAAGCGCTTTTTGACAATATTGGCTTTTAGACAATTTCTTAGCATTTTTGGAAACCGTAAGTCGTACGAAAAAACTTATAAAAACAATAGGTGACATGACATAATCCCCACGGACATAATCCCCATTTCCGTTATGGGGATTATGACCAAATTCATTTCGGTCATAATCCCTATAATGGTAGTGGGGACTATGACCGAAAATTATTTGGACATAATCCCAATAAAAAACGGACATAATTCCCAGATTAATGGGGATAATGACCACGTAACAAATGGCCATAATCCCCTTTATGGGGATTATGTTTTCTATACTAGTTGGTCATAATCTTCAAAATTAAAAGATTTTTTTTTATTTAAAAGTTTTTCTGCGTAGCCGGCATTCGGCCGGGCTTAGGGATTACAAACTCCATGCATTAAACCCACCCTCTCTGCAGAAAACGGAGATTATGACCAAAATTGCTTTGGACTTACTCCCCATAATGTCAATGGGGGTTATGACCGAAAAAAGTTCGGTCGTAATCTTAACAAGGAACGGACATAATCCCTATTGGGATTGTGACCGTTTTGGAAACGGTCATAGTCCCCACAACTATTTTGGGGGTAATGTCCGTGGGGATTATGTCCTGTCACCAAAACAATATTGTATAAAATGGTGACAGGACATAATCCCCACGGACATTACCCCCATAACGGAAATGGGGATTATGACCGAATTCATTTCGGTCATAGTCCCCATAATAGTTGTGGGGACTATGACCGTTTCCAAAACGGTCATAACCCCAATGGGGATTATGTCCGTTCCTTGTTGGGATTACGACCGATCTTTTTTCGGTCATAACCCCCATTCACATTATGGGGAGTAAGTCCAAAGCAATTTCGGTCATAGTCCCCGTTTTCTGCAGAGAGGGTGGGTTTAATGCATGGAGTTTGTAATCCCTAAGCCCGGCCGAAGGCCGGCTATGCAGAAAAACTTTAAAGTAAAAAAAAAATCTTTTAATTTTGGGGATTATGACCAACAAGTATAGAAGACATAATCCCCATAATGGGGATTATGACCATTTGTTACGTGGTCATTATCCCCATAAATCTGGGAA
The DNA here is from genome assembly GCA_963921195.1 of Pegoplata infirma. NCBI lineage: Eukaryota > Metazoa > Arthropoda > Insecta > Diptera > Anthomyiidae > Pegoplata > Pegoplata infirma. Next base: position 68,027,038 of record OY992536.1, read on the forward strand.
TTATGCCCGTTTTTTATTGGGATTATGTCCAAATAATTTTCGGTCATAGTCCCCAATTATGACCGAAATGAATTTGGTCATAATCCCCATAACGGAAATGGGGATTATGTCCGTGGGGATTATGTCATGTCACCGTATAAAATTATGAAGATTTAAAATTTAGAAACATTTTTTTTTTTTTAAACTCAACAAAAAATTTTAAAAACCATATTTGAATTAATTTTTTTCCTGGGAAGGACACCATGGATTTCCAAAATCAAAATTTTGTATTAAAGCTTAGAATATCCTTTTAACGCTGTAAAATTTTCCAAGAGGTGTTTTTCCGCATTGTTCAGCAATTAATTTTTAAAGTTTTTTTGATCGCCAAATATTAGATTTTTTCAAAATTTTGGCAAAAAATCAAAAATTTTGCTTTATCACCAACTTTAAAAATTTTTTGCTCGACAACACAAAAAACCACCTCCCTGAAATTTTAGCAGCGTTAAAAGGACATTCTAAACTTTAATAAAAAAAATTGATTTGGAAATCCATTGTGTACTTGATAGGATAAAAGGACATTCCAATATTGTTTTAAAAAATTGTTGTTAAATTTTTTTTAGAAATATTTTTTTTTTGTTTCTAAACATAAAATTTCCATAATTTTATCAACAATATTGTCACAGAAAGTGTTTTCGTACAACTAACGGTTTCCGAGTAAAAAAGCACAAAAAAAAACTGTATAGAGCCAACCATTTGATGTTTTGCCAATATTTTTAAAAAATCGAATATTTGAATCTCTAACAAACTTTGAAAATTTATGCTCAACAATAAGAAAAAACACCTCTCTGAATTTTTTAACAGCGTTAAAAGGGCATTCTAAACTTTAAAACAAATTTTTACTTTTGGTAATACTACGTGTCCTTCCCAGGCAAAAAGGACATTCAAATATGGTTCTCAAAATTTTTTGTTGAAATTTACAAAAAAAAAAAAAAATTTTTAAATTTTAAATCTTCATAATTTTATCTACAATATTGAATCGTTCAGTTGAATCGTTCAACTGTTGACAAGTGTGGACGTGTTTTAATTTATCTCCGTGCTATTAATTGAATTTTTGAAATTGTTCGTAATAGGTATTTTTGTAATATTTTCATGACCACATCCAGGAAAATGAAAATATGGACACAAATGATACCGATTTAATTCGAGGCTCTGCCTCACCGACTGGTGCTGGTCCTAGCACTGGTCTTAGGGTTGCGACCTTGAAGTCCGACCTTGATTCTGGTAGGGGTGCTCAGCCTAATAATGGTGGTAAAAAGAAAAAGAAACTTAAACCATCAAAGGTCAGGCACAACCAGAGACGGCTTTGTTTGAAAATAATTAACAGACTAAGCCAACTTGATGGAACGAAGCTCTCCGAACGTGAGAGGGCGTCGCTATCATGGGCGAAAGGAGTCATTGAAGAACAGGACAAACTTTCGGCAATGCGCGCATCTGACAAACAGAGCGCTGTTTCGGCCTCGTCATCGAAGTCTGGTAAAAGGTTGCGCTCGCCCGACGAGAAACCTTTACCTAAGAGATCTAAGGTGACCGGCAACGTCTGGACTCAGTCTTTTAGTGAAGTGGTTAAAGGTAACTTCGTTAGGGCTGTGATAAACAGGCAAAATGGGGATTGTAGCATTCCAAGGGACAAGTGGAGTTTAGTTGAAACTAAACTAAATGAAATCTACTATAGGCTCCTTGAGAGTATGCCTGATTTTCTCCCTACTACTGTCAACGCAGGTTGGTATCAGGGGCGAGTAAAACTCGTTGCTTTTGGGAACGAAAGATCCGCAGCCGTGTTTAAGGTTGCCATTAGCCAAGTGGGAGAGTTATGGCCTGGAGCTAGACTGGACGTTGTGGAAAAACATGATATCCCCTCGCAACCCAGAGCTCATGCATGGATCCCAATGGCTACAAATGACACTGCGGTGATTCTTAAGATGATAAAAGTCTGCAATCCTGACCTTCCAACTCAGAATTGGCAAATTGCCAGATTGGGTGAGATGGAGGGCGCTCGTCGTCAAGCAGTGGTCTTGGTTAATGAGGAATCGCTTCCGCTTTTAGCCAGGACTGACGGCATTATTAGATTTGGATTTTTTCATATAAGAGTCAATGTCTACAAGGGCGACCAGAAGACTATTTTGGACGCAGACAAGCCAGTGGCAGAGTCGGCTGGGGAGGAGAATCTGGAAAAGGTTGATATTCAGCTGGCCGATTCTAGGCTGATGGGAGATGCATCTGGCATTTTTGAAACCGAATCTGGTAACGAATGCGACCTCTGTGATGGCATGGAGGATAAAGCTGATGCCACGATGGGTGACATTCAAGACGAGGCCCATGCAGTGAGGAATTCGGAGAGTTCTGTTGCCTCCGATTCAGAACAGATGGGATGTATATCTGGCTTATTCGAAACCGAATCTGGGGACGAATGCGACCTCTTTGATAACACGGAGGATGAAGCCAATAACACGGTGGTGGAAAGGATGGTGGAAATAAAACAAGATGTTGCGGTTCCTACAAATAAACCTCCATCACTGTAAGGCAGCCTCAGTTGCACTCTTGCTGCGCCTGACGACAGGAGCAGTTGACTTGGTTTTTATCCAAGAGCCCTGGGTGCGGGGTGGCCGGGTTTGCGGATTGAAGACCCCTGGATTTAAGTTGGTGGTTGCCAAAGGTAAGGGCTCACCAAGAGCCTGCATCTTGGCAAAAAATGGCTTAAATATATTCTTTTTATCAACTTTTAGTGATATGGATGTTACAGCGGCTAGCTTAGAGCTTCATGGGAAGTCTATTTGGCTCGCCTCTGCGTATTTTCCTAATCCGGGGTCAATACCCCCGGAGAAGGTTGTTGGTCTAATTCGGGAGTCTGAATCTAGGGGACACCAGTTAGTAGTGTGTTGTGATGCTAATGCACATCATTCGATATGGGGAAGTACAGACACAAATGATAGAGGCGAATCACTTTTGGAGTTTTTGTTAAGCACTAACCTGTATATTTGTAACAAGGGTGGTGAACCAACTTTCGTTACAAGTACGCGGCAAGAGGTTCTTGACGTAACACTTGTATCAGATACATTGTCTGATAGAATTGATGACTGGAGAGTTTTGGAAGAGCATTCTTTCTCAGATCATCGCTACATTGAGTTTTTACTCAGGGAGCATGCCCCGGTTGAGACAGTCTCTAGAAATCTGAGGAGAACAAACTGGGTGAAATATAGGGAGACTTTTTCTTTGCTTTTGGATGAAGTACCCTTATCTGAACCACATAGTTTGGCGGAAATTGACCGTCTGGTTGACCATATAACAAATGTTTGTAATAGGTGCCTGGATGCGTCTTGCCCTTCTGCAAAGCCTAGAGGGAAAAAAAAGCCACCTTGGTGGTCAAATGAGTTGCAGACGAGCAGAGATTCCTGCAGAAAGCTCTTTAATAAGGCTAAATTTTCAAGAGCGGACGAGGACTGGTCTGCATACAGGCTGCAACTTAAGAGTTATAAAAAGATGATCAGAAATGCAAAATGTGATTCTTGGAAAAACTTCTGTGGAAACATAGAAGACGTTTCTGAGGCATCCAGGCTGCGCAAGGTTCTGGCTTCTTCTCCTTGCACTCTGGGATACCTAAAAGATCCTAATGGGGTGTGGTCTTCCTCCAGTGGAGAGTCGCTTGATCTCCTTTTAAACACGCATTTTCCGGGCAATTCCATGACGCCGTTTCAAGCTTTGGAACGTTCTGACGCCCAAGCATCTGAAATTGCTTCGGAAATAATAAATATGCCAACATTAATCTGGGCGATAAAAAGCTTCAGGCCCTATAAATCCCCGGGACCTGATGGTATAATCCCGGCTGAGTTGCAGCAAGTGTCGGACTATATAGCCCCGTTGCTGTATAATCTATACACAGCATGCATCAACTGGTCGTATATTCCTTTAAAATGGAGGGATACCAGAGTCGTATTTATCCCGAAGGCTGGGAAAAGTTCCCACACAGCTCCGAAGGATTTCAGACCAATTAGTCTGTCTTCTTTTTTGCTAAAGACAATGGAACGAATGATAGACTCATATTTGCGTAGAGTGATTGACCCGAGGTTGCTTTCGACAAAGCAACATGCATACAGCAAGGGACGATCAACGGAAACAGCTCTTCATGAGCTCGTTGGTACCATCGAGAGATCGCTTTCGGTAAAGGAGTACACTATGGTGGCCTTTCTTGATATTGAGGGGGCTTTTAATAATGTCATCCCAGAATCGATAATATTGGCATTGTCTGGTCTGGGAGTAAAGCGTGAAATCGTTTTAATGGTGGAAAGCCTACTTGCCAGTAGACGTATAACGTCTGAATTGGGAGCGTCCGTCATATCTCGATTTGTCAATAGAGGCACACCACAAGGAGGTGTTCTTTCGCCGCTTCTTTGGAACCTGGCACTGAATTCAATGCTACTATCTCTAGAAGCATGTGGTTGTCATGTTGTCGCATATGCTGACGATGTCGCGATAGCGGTAAAGGGGAAGCATCTGCCAACATTGCGGGACATTCTTCAGGGTTCTCTGAAAGATCTGTCTAAATGGGCAAGAGACTGTGGTCTAGGAGTTAATCCTAGTAAAACAGAGCTTGTTTTATTTACAAGGAAAAATAAGATTCCTGCTTTCGATCCTATTTCTCTGGACGGTACTGAAATCACCTTCTCAGATGGAGCCAAGTATCTTGGAGTGTTTCTAGATAGGAAGCTGAATTTCAGGCGTAATATTGAGGAACGGGTGAGAAAAGCAACGATTGCTTTGTATTCCTGTAAAAGGGCCATTGGAAAACGATGGGGTTTTAGCCCTCAAGTCGTTCATTGGATCTATACAGCAGTGGTGCGTCCAATTTTGCTGTATGGAATCATTGTCTGGTGGCCTGCTTTAGAAACAAAGGCGAACTGTGTCTTTATCACAAAGGTACAGAGAATGGCGTCAATGTGCATCACTGGTGCTCTTCGTACTACACCTACGGCTGCATTAGAAATCCTCCTTCACCTGATACCCTTGGACATATTGGGTAGGCAGTATGCAGCTGCGTCGGCAATTCGACTTAATAGCACGCTGCAATGGAGGAGCAGCGATTGTGGCCATAGCGCGATCTTAAAAAAGATAACAATACCACAAAATGTGGATTGTGCTCCCTCTTTGAGCCTCTTTGAGCGCCACTTTACCACTATGATACCATCCAGGGAGTCTTGGATGGGGGATACTCCGGAAAGTGGAGCTACCATAAATTTTTACACAGATGGATCGAGGCTGCACGAACAAGTGGGCTTTGGGGTCTATTCGGAAGAGCTTGGATTGAGCCTGGCTCGTAGACTGCCAGATCATTGCAGTGTTTACCAGGCAGAGATGCTGGCAATAAAGGAAGTGGCTGACTGGTTGAGCTGCAATGTCTTGTCTACAACCGCAGTCAACATCTATACTGACAGTCAAGCCGCGGTCAAGTCCCTGGATTCAATGTTTCTGAAAACAAGATCTGCCCTTAACTGCCGCACGTCTTTAAATGAGATGGCCAAGCAGTTTAACATACGACTCATATGGGTCCCAGGGCACAGAGACATTCCAGGGAATTGCAAAGCCGATGAGCTTGCAAGACTAGGAACTACCTTACAGGTTCCAACAGAATTGGAATGTGTTGGTATGCCTCTAGAAACTTGCAAGCAAAACCTACGGCTTTGTTCTGCGACGGAGACTAATCAAAGATGGGCAAATGGATGGACGTGTGAGACAACACGACTGATTTGGCCTTCTCTTAATCAGGGGCGCACAAGTGAGCTGATATCGCTTCCAAGAGGAGAGATTTCGACGGTGGTTTCTATAATTACCGGACACTGTCTTATAGGGAAGCACGCAGAGCGGTTAAATGTGCCGTCGAATGACTTTTGCCGAAGTTGCATGGATGAAGAGGAGTTGGAAACTATCGAACACTTTATTTGCCATTGCCCGGCACTTTCTGGTCAGCGACTTGCTTCACTGGGATCTAGGGAGCTGTACGATCTTTCTGATTTGTCGGATGTCAAAATTCAACATCTAAGGAGTTTCATAAGAAGCTCAAACTGGTTTAACGACAGGGACTAGTAGGGAAACCTATTACGATCCCGTGGTATCACAATGGACCTCAGAGTCTACGTGTGTTGACGTAAAACGTCAGCAGCCACTTACAACCTAACCTAACCTAACCTATCTACAATATTATTTCTATAAGTTTTTTCGTACGTTAAACTTCCATGGATTTGCTTTTATGTCAAACCACTTTTTAAAATATGGAATTTGGCAATATCTTAAAAACTTTTCTAGTTTTGAACTTTTCCACTTCATTTTCAGATTCCGCACGAGATTTTAAATGAAAAATAAATTTTAAATATCTTGAATTGAAAATTTTTTTTTAAATTTGTAAGCTGCACCGAAAAAATCCATGCAACATTTTACGAAATAAACTTTCGTAGCTATTTCCTTTGTAAAATACACGAAAGTTTCGTTTATATTAAGAAAATAAGTAACATTTTTAAAAATTAAGAAAATTAAGAAAATCCTTCGTAACATTTTATTTCGTAGAATACACGAAAGTTTCGTTGATATCACAAATATTTTTTTATTTTTTAATTTACGAATCTAGTTTTAAAATTAAAAAGTTAAAAAAAAGTTTATGTGACCAGGATTTAAATTTTGTTTTCTAAAATCATTTAAACCAAATTCTTGAGAAAATTTTTAAAAAATTTTTTTGTAATAATTAAAAGTTGCAACATGTATGAATATGAAAATCTGTCTTGTGATAAGCATTTTAAGGCATTTTTGTGATATGTTTTCACCAATCACGTGATAGAAGCGGCAGGTGTGGAGCAGGGATATTTTTCCCTCTACATTAACTTATGCATAAATAAAGGTCATGTAACAAACTCAATTCCGATCAGATTTGAAACAAGAGAGAGTGTTAAATTCGGCTTTGCCGAATTTTTTATGCCCTCCGATATGTAAAAAGTAAAGAAAAAGTAATTTGACAGGGACGTTTTTTTGGTAAGGAAGACAGTAAGTTGGGGGACTCCTTGCCCCTCGCAAAATATGTTTGCAAGGTCATTGTATTCTACTTTGTGAAATTGAAATTTGTTGTCGGCACAATACTGAGAGCTTACGACAACATTCTATAATGTTAAACAGTTTTACTTATATTGTGTTGGCACAACTTTGTGTCTATATAAAACCTACACTATATAGAATCTATATTAAATATATACATTGCTTGTGTCTACATAAAACCTACACTATATAAAATCTATATTATATTAATACACAACAGCTGATTTTAATCTCACACACCTACAGTGACAATCGAAGAGTGCTGACGAAGGAAAGGTGGCTTCTCCGAAAGCTGTCGATTGTTCGCTACGATGCCATCTACCATACTTTGAGGTACGTTGAGCTGTGAGTTATACTTGGTGTTTTGCAATAGTGTGTGGCCAGAATATAGTTGATTGTGGGATCCATTCCCCAAAATATTGTTAAACATTTAAAAAAAAAATAATAATTCAAAAGAAAATTGTTTAAAATAACCCACTCAATCATTCATTTTTAATTTGTTTTCGTACATCTTTCTAAAGCACAAATATTTGTAGCCCTACGTTTGAGTTGAAGAATATATGTTTGTTGTATAATAAAACAACACTTACCTTATATGTCGGTATATAATTTTCATATGGTCAGTGGTTACCAGGTCAACTTTATAATACATATTAAATGAATTTCTGTAGAAAAAAAATATGCTTTAGTAGTTTGCTGTGCTAAAAAAAAGAAAACTAATCTAAAACCAAGACTTGAAAAGCATCAAACAATTAACAACAAACCTGATAATTTAAAACTGAAAAGGATTAGGATCACATAAGTATCATTAGACTGGCATTTTGTTTTGTATGGTAAAAATGTTTTTCTTTCTATATTGAATGTAGAAGCAAATTTTTATTTTTCTAGTCCTTCAATTAATGTGGTACAAATTAAGCGATGTCTGTCTGTCTGTTAAAATCCAATGTTGGGCGATAAACCGATTTATACAGTTGGGACATCGCAATTCTCCCATACTAGACTCAAAAATTATTTGGTACAAATTTTAGGTCCACATGAAATGCCCCGTATGTACTTTGTGGTATCCTACACCGAAAAAAATTCCTGCCTTATATGTACGAAAACGTTCGTACATTGTACGAAAAATTTCGTTGTTTCGCACCACGAAATTCTTGCGTACAATGTACGAAATGCACGAAATTGTTTCGTAAAATAAACGCAATAAATTTTTGTGTTTTACGAAAATTTTCGTAAAATAAACGAAATATTTTTTGTGTTTTACGAAAATTTTCGTAAAATAAACGAAATATTTTTTTGTTTTACGAAATTATTTCGTAAAATAAATAAAATATTTTTATTTTTACGAAAATTTTTTGGTAAATAAAAAAAAATCCTTAAATTACCGAAATAACATGTAAAAATTCTTTCTTGAGAATAAGAACAACGTTTTCAACGTTTTGACAGCAACATTTCCAAGCAATTAATTGTTTCTTCTTAACAGAGACTTATAAGATTTCATTCTATTTACAGTGATTTTGTTTAATGCTAGGTTCACACTACAAGAACTTATGATGATATGTTGAGATGATTTTTTTGGAGGACCACCTTCCCACTTGTAAAAAAAAAACTTATATCATCAAGCCTCAAATTTTATTTGATCCGATTAGCCTCAAATTTTAATTGATCCTTAAAATGAATAAAAACCAAGAGAGAACTTTTAAGTCGGCTGTGCCGAATTTTTATTACCCCAAATATGTAAAAAAAATATCAGAGTTATCATTTTTGAAATTAATTCTTTATACCCACGACCACAAGGCATTTTCTAATCCCCTGGGTCGAAGCTCATTACTTAAAATTTTTTTTGATATAAAAATGTTTCGTTTTTTAACAAAACAACAAAAAACACTTTAAAAAAATTGAGTTTTCCAGAGGTTGGTTTAAAGAAATAAAACTTTTTTGGCCACATACGAACTTAACCCGCTGATGACCAAAAGACTTGTTCCGTGGTATCCGTGTTTTATAAAGACAGACATTAATAGAATGCCTTATAATTTATCATGGATCAATAATACATATACTTTATGGGGTCCCCGACCGGTATTTTTTTATTATACCCCAATACTGTAGTTGGAGGGCATAAAAACACCCTTTAAGCATGCATTTAAAGATTTCTTCTTTTTTCATTAGTTTTGTAAAACTACAAAATTCTTGATTATTTTTTTTTCGTAATATAAAGTCCACTTTCGTATATTTTACGAAAGAAGTTTTTACGAATTATTTTCGTAAAAATACGAAAGTCTGTACACTTTTTTTGTAATATGCAGTCAACATTCGTATATTTTACGAAAGAATCATTTACATTCTTTTTTTCGTTACTTTCGTAAAATTACAAAAGTTTTTACAACATTTTTTTCGTAATATGTAGTCAACATTCGTAAATAATTTACTAATCATTTTCGTTACTTTCGTAAAAATACGAAATTCTGTACTAAAGTTTTTCGTAATATGTAGTCAACTTTCGTGTATTTTACGAAAATAAAAAGTACGAAACTTTTTTTCGTAAAATGTTGCATGGATTTTTTTCGGTGTATAACAATATTTTGATGTGTTAAACGGATTTAGCAATATTTATATACGAGTACCCTCTATTACTAAAAAAAACCTGGCGGGTATAAAAAGTCAATTATTCGATTAATCGACATAATGTAATCGATATATGAGGCATTACACACCAAATGTCCAATTCAGAAATTCATGTGTCACATGAATTTCTGAATTGGTTATATTGATAGCCCTATATGACGCTAAGAAAGTTGTGGTTTTTTGGTTTTGCAATTTTCAAAACCTGCACTCAAAAAAAATGTAAAGTTAGCAAAAAAAAAAAATCTTGTAAACCTACAAGAAAATTTTCTGATTTTGAACCCACAATTTTTTTGGTAAAGTAAGCAAAAATGTTTTGCTAAAAATTAGTTAACTGAATTTTTTTTTATTTCAACTTAGTTCATACACATTTGATGACCCTATTGGGTTCGGACCCGATAGGTCCAGACCCCGATGGGCCTAGACTTAGTTGGGTTCCTTAAAAATCGTCATAGTTTTTGATCCAAAATTTGTGTCCGTTTCGCTCTAACTTGCTTAGTTTTTGAGATACGTGATTTTAGGGGACCACTGGGGTTTTGAGAATTAAAATACTCGATAACTTCAAAAATATTACTCGGAGAGCTACAAAAATGCTTTTGGACTTTTTGCTGTGTCGGCAATATTTACCGAGATATGAGCATTTTAAAATTTTCGGAAATGCTAACTTTTTTGGATCTAAAGTTAGGACCCATTAGGGTCCACACATGTGAAGAGGACCGGCGATACTATGGAGAGACCGAGAACCAAAAATGGCCTCCATTTTGCTCTATCTGGCTTAGTTTCCGAGACTAAAAACTTTTTTTTAAGTTTTCTTAAAAAAAAAAAATACAATTTATTTTTGCTAATATTAGCAAAAAAGCTTGTAAAAATTTCGTCAACTCAATTTTAAATTTAGCAAAAAAAAAAATTAGTTCAAATTTTGTTTAAAATTGCTAATGAGCTAAATGAAGTTTGCAAGATATTTTTGCTACCATGCAAATTTCAACTAAAAATTTGCTAAAAGTTAGCTTGCTAGCATTAGCAAAAAAAATAGTAAATCTACTAATGTATTATTTTGAGTGTGGCTTTAGGAGGCGTGGCAAAGTATTGAAGAAAATTTGCAAATTTGTGCGAGTTGCCTTAATTAAATATGTATCAAATTAAACGGAATGCACCATAATCTCAAAAACTTGCGTTCTTGTATATTTTTTTATGGACCATCGATTAAAAATTTTTATAACCCGTTCTGAAATTTCACATTTTTTAAAAAAGAAAGTTTATCAAAAATCCGGCTACTTTTTTTTATACCCTCCAACCACAGTATGGGGGACCCCCATTGTTGGTATACTCACTTTGGCATTCCATGTGCAACGCATCGAAATATCGGTCTATGACCCTATAAAGTACATATATTATTGATCAGTGATCCATTCTAAGACATTCTAGGGATGTCCTTCTGTCCGTCCGTCCGTCCGTCTATCCGTCTGTGGAAGACACGATACAGTCCAAAGTAAAAGAGCTAGACTCCTGAAGTTTGGCACAAATATTTCTTATGGTATTGGGCTGGTTAAGTTCGAACATGGGTAAAATCGGGTCAGGGGAAAAAATGTTCCCCTCTTAAGAACTAAACAAACCTCTAAAAAAAAGTAATTTTTAATAGGTTTTTTGTACTTTTGCTTAGCAAACGAAACCTTTTTATGTCAAAGACATGTTCAAAGTCTTGCAGTTGGATGCAGGAAGGTTGTCTCCCACCGACGTAACCCCCCCCCCCCCCCAAAAAAAAAAATACGCCCCTGTTTTTTTTTTGTGTTGGAGGGTATAAAAGATTCGGCACGGCCGAATTTAACACTCTCACTTGTTTTTTTTTTTTTAAGTTTATATGTTTGTCTATCCACATAACAAGATCAGGCGCGGTTTTTTTCTTTTTTCGAGAAAATCGCATTTGAATATTTAATTTCACAACAATTTTGTAATTTTTGCACATATTTGTTACTCATGCTATTTGTTATAACAACAAAATACAAGAAAATTCAAATATTGTTATGAAATTTAATATTTAAATGCGATTTTCTCGAAAAAACAAAATAAAAAAAAGCGCTTTTAAAATTTTTGTTAGGGTAGACAAACATCTAATCCAATGGTCGCACTATGGTTCCAAATGCATATTTTTTGGCAGAAATTATAAAAAAAAATTTTAACAAATTTCCAAAAGCTTATACAGTTTCTCAATGGTAACACTCCAAACCATTAAGAAAGTATAATGAAAAAAAAATTGATGGCAATTCCGACAGTCTGCCAGGGTTTCAAAGTTGAGAGTTTTTAAGACGTATTTTTAAATCGGGATCAAAACCATATTACAATTATACAAACAGCAAATGGGAAAAAATAAAATTATAAAAAGGCTAGAAAGGGAAATTGAAGCCTAAGAAAATTAGTTTTTATTTAAAACTCCAACTTTTAATTCCATGCATCATTGGCGCTATTCTTGGGGGTTGTGGTTTTAAGGATTTTGAAGCCAAAATAGCCTATATCTTTCGTGGACAAAAAGTTGTGTTTGGGCACGAACTTGCATGAGTCTTCAAATGTGAAAGTGCTTTCTAGATGGTCTTTTTAATAATAAAATTAACATCTAGCCAGCATTTTTCAGCAAACTCTTACAATTGCCTTTTTAGTTTAGCACAAATTTCGGCAAAATTTTCTGTTTTTTGCGTGGCACATTTTTAAATTTTTTTTAAATATATTTTTTTTGCCTTCGGCCGAGCTAACTGACTACTAGAAATATATTATTGTTGATAATTTTTTTTTTTCAAAAAAAAAAAAAAATTTCCAAAAAAAAATTCCCAAAAAAAAAAATTATTTTTAATTTTTTAAAAACTGTTCTTTGATTGCGTTAAGAGATAACAAGTAAAAAAGTTAAATTCGGCCTTGCCGAATGTAGTGATACCCTCCACAATCTCAAAAAGATTATTCCAAAAAACTTTTTTTAAAAGGAAATTACTTTAAAAAAAAAAAAAATTTTTGAAAAAAAATTTCCGCGAAAAAAAAATTGGTAAAAAAAAATCCGCGATTTTTTTTGTCAAAAAATATGTTCGTATTTGTTTAAATATCATTTGGTGTTCAAATATGTTCACATATGTCAACCGGCAGCCGAATTAAAGCAATTTTTATTTTTAGGTTATGTTGAATGTACTAAAATTTTTGAGGCGTCCTTACATTTTCGTTCATAACTTTTGAACCGCTAAACCGATATCGCTAAAATGCAATACCAAACTTCTCAGGAGAACTTCCAATAAATATGTTAAGTTTCAGTCATATCCGTGTAGTATTTTGGTCGTGATCACCATTTCCACAGACAGACGGACAGACGGACATCGCTAGAATGTCTTAAAATCGATCGGGGATCATGAATATATATACTTTATGGGGTCCCAGATCGATATTTCGATGAGTTACAAACGGAATGACAAACTTATATATACCCTCTATCACTAAGTGGAGGGTATAAAAAAGCATTCCAGATTCAAAACTAGCGACTTTGCTTCATTTTTGGAATTTATGCCAAAAAAAATTGATTTGGAACCATAGTGGGTCGGTCGAATATAGATATGCCTGTGTAGGTGTTTTTCTTAAAAAAGCGACGTCAACCTGTTTGTTTACATTAGAGTTTTGTTTACATTCGTGTTACACTATATACATATAAATTGCCGACTGTGTTCGGGTTCTGAGTGATATGGGTGCCTTTCACTGATCTACTTAAACTTAAAAAAAAAATTAAAAAAGAGGGCGGATTTTTTTAAAAATTTACCTTTTTACAAAATTAAAAATTTCAGAACGGGTTCCAAAAATTTACAAAAAAATATACAAAAATTCATATTTTTGGGATTGTGGTGCATTTCGTTTTAATTTTATAAATATTTAATGAAAGCAACTCGACACAAATTTTACCATTTTTTTTCAATATTTAGTCGAACTGAAAAACCAAAAATCCAATTTTCTTAGTTCCATTAGGGTTTTTAAAACACAAAAAAAAAATCCTCGTCAAATTACTACACCATTTCCGATTATATTTTAGAAATTATCAATTGTATTTCAGAAAAGGTTTCGCTATCCCGTTTTAAAAATATTTGGCAGTTTTCCTTGTTTTTTTAACAAATAAATTTCGATAGAAATTTGAATTTTTTTTTTTTTTTTTTTTTAATTTTACAAATTTCCAAGAAAATTTTACAAAAACAAATTTTGTAAATTCATGAGAATTCCTTGTTAGTTTTTTTGTGCCGAAAAAGTTGTTAATATTTTTAGAAAAATTAAGTGGAAATAAAAGAGTCGATCGAGATAGTCTTAAGCGGTAAAACTTGTACTTGTGTATTTTATGGTCACCAACTTTCTACTTTAAATTTTGTGGTGAACGCTACAGGTTTTTTGCTAACTTCATTTAACATTTTATTAGCAAAACTTTTTTGGTAACTTTACCAAAAAATTTGCAAGGTAGTGTACTGTGCAGTCGGTATTAGTCAAATTTAGCTTTCCCAATAGATTACAGTTAAAAAAAAATATTGTGTGAGACAGACAAAAATTTCCACATTACATTCATCATTCGACGCATAAGCCAAAAATACACATCCACCCCATTACCTAGAGTTGGCACCAAGAAACTGTTTCCTGTTACTTAACCGCATAAATTGGCTTAGAAAAACACATAAAATTTAAACCTATTTCAACAATAAATATATTTTTTTTAAATACTGCAAACAAAAAAATGTATAAAAATTGTTGGTGTTTTCGCGTGTCCCAAAAATAAAAAAATGGGGCATACCTTAGAACAAAATGTTTTGTATTTAGACGAGTTCAGAAATGGTAAAATGACCGGTTTTTTTGGTAAATCTGATCTAAAATGACAAGAACTGGTCCCAGATTCATGGCTATGACCTAGGACGTGGCTAATTGATACTTACAATAAGTAACATGTCACAAAACTATTCTCAAAAATTATGTCACAGAATATGTGACCAAACTAGTACTAATCGACAAGTCACTGAACTTACCCACTCTAGTTCAATCGTCACGAGATCTGGACTGTGATCAAGTAAAACGATAGTTAACTATCGTCTTATATGTTTCCAAATTTCTGGATTAGACAACACTCTTTGATAATATAATAAAGAAACACTTTCAAATTTCCCTTCAAAACGAAGGAAAACTTTATCAAATTTCCTTTTGTCAATCGTTTTCGTTTTAGATGATTAGCCGCCTGTTTTTTCTCACTAAATGACAGTTTTCACTGACAGCATATGCGCCCATTTACAAGTTTGGGGACCAGTCCTATTTTGACCAGTCATAAGATAGGAACTTTTAGATCAATTGATTCTTCTTTACTCACATGTTGCTTGCTCCCTAAAGATGACATTCGAAAACTTTAAAATTATTCCCCCGTAATATACTTTGTCGGGACACGCTAATATTTAGTTTGCATATGTACGTAACTCGCAAATATTGACAAAAAAGAAAAAGAAAATTTTAATTATGTTTTTTGTTTCCTCTTTTTGATTTTCATCTTAACCAAAAATACTTTTTATTTACAAAGAAAATTCAAAATTGTACTGCTTGATATTATTTTTGTTATTAAGCCGATTTATCACAGAAATAAATTTCGATATGCCTATGCAAACTTTCAATTTATCAAAATTCTAATTAAATTTTTTTTTCCTGAAAATTCAGCCTTTCTGGTTGCTAAATAAAGTATTGGATTTTACACAATTGGCCAATATCCAACAAATATTTGGCTTTATGTCCAAACACTGGCAAATAATTTTATAATATTCAACTTAAACTGTGCTACAGTCAGTATAACTATAAAGCATATGCTTTAGATCATGAATGTAACATAGTTAAGGATAAATTGGAGAATTTTCAAAATAAAAGTAAGGGATAATTCTAAATTCAACAAAACACGGTGAGCCTCAGCGATGTTTAGGTTGAACTTTAGTGTCGACGAAAAGTGTAAAAGCAGTTCGATTTCTACTTGATTAAATGTCACAAAACTGTTAACAGCAAAATCGTAGCTGCTCACATTCGTGATATATCGCGAAATTAGTGTTTTTGTATTTTCTAAAATTTTGACAATGAAGTTTTTTAAATATCTTCAAAAACTGAGTATACAGTTTTAATTCTATTTATTTACTGATCACAAAGCAATTAACATAGAAATCATATCTTCTCAATTTCGCGAGAAATCGCAAAATTAAAAAATAATAAAAAATTTGAAAAAAAAAATATTTTTCGCTTACATTAGAAGTCAAGATATTGATTTGAGTAGTTTTATTACCTTCAACCACTTAAAATTTAAACTGCATACCACATATTTGTCGTTTCTTGATTTTTCCCCTTTATTTTATACACTAAAGAAAAAATAAATTAATTAATATAGAAGCTTGAACAGTAATTTTACAATTTCTCGGGAAATTGATCATCTATAATTTTGGCGCCATGAAATAGCTCCCAATGAAATAAGTCCCAATGAAATAACTCCCAATGAAATAAATCCCAAATAAAATTAAATATCTCCCAAACCAAAAAAATTAAATAAGTCCCAAGAAAAATGAAATATGTAAGTCCCTAACAAAAAATGAAAGAAGTCCCAACGAAATAACTCCCAATAGAAATGAAATAAATCCCAATTTTTTTTTGAATATTAAATTTTTAACTGTTTAAATCCTAAAAACACTTTAATTGTATCTCTTTAAAAAACAAATCTTCTCAACTTTTTTGGGATGCAGCTTATTGACACATTGATTAAATTTCTTTTAATGTTTGAATGATATCAGTATAATATTTCATGCAATAGCTAACTTATCGCAGGTCCCTCTGACGGCTGCGAAAATAAACTCCATAAAAATATGAACTCAAATTAAAAAATATATATAAATCATCTTGGTTCAAACAGTTAACAAGCCGCACATAAAACTTGAAAGCAGATTCCTGGAAGTTTTTTAGAGCTTTCAGGATTCTGTATAATAAATGTGGTAACAAAACGATTATTTGTTTGAAAAGATTTGAATACGTATGAGTGTGAAGAAAGCGCCGCATTTTTTTTTTAATTATTTGTTAAAATCTTTTGTAAAAATTTTTCGCCTGCGGCGCTTTCTTCACACCCATACGCATTCAAATCTTTTCAAACATATAATCGTATTCCAACAACATATATTTCAAAATAAAGACAAGAGTGAGTGGGTTGTAAAATACCGAAGGTCCATTTCGCCTACAATTTAAATAATCTAATGTCCCCGCCAAACCAACAGGATCCTAAACCTTCTTATTACACCGGTTGCGGATCCTCAGTTTGTCATACAATGCCTCTTAATTTTCATAAATTAAAACCATTGTTAGAAGAACTCGAAATTTTTCACAATTACTCGCAGCATGCAATGCATTTCGCCTTAAAGCAAACATATTATTTTTTTGATTTTGATTTACTTCTGAGTGAATGGTTTTCTGAATTTATTTACAAGATAATTCAAAAAGCATTGAAAATGTGTTTATTATAGTTCGAGGCCATTTATTTTCCCGTAATAAATTAACTTTTCCTGAAAATAACTAAAGTAAATATAAATGGTAAATCCACATTTAATTTAATCTTTAGAAGACACAATTTTCTTCTTCAATCAGAAAAACACAAACAACAAATTAAATACACTTGGCTTACGCCGAAAAAATATAAGAAAATATCTAATTTTTATTATTTTTAATAAAAATTAAAAAAAACTTGAAAATTCAATTAGTTAAATTTTTATTTTCATAATTTACTCTCAAACTGTTGGGAGTTATTTCATTAAAATAGTTTGGGAGTTATTGCATAATGAAATAACTCCCAAACTTAAAAATGAAATAACTTCCAAAAAAAATGAAATAATCCCCGCAGATTTGGGAGTTATTTCATTATGAAATAACTCCCAAATTCTGTTTTAATTTTTAAATTAATAAAAATTATTTATTATTCGACCTTTAAAATTCCATTTTTGAGAAAGAATTTCTAGCTCAAGGTCATATTTCTTTTACTACTCATTACGATGATATTGTCAAAGTAACAATTTTCAAGAAACTTTTTATAAAGTTGTTTGTTTTAAATTGATGACCAAACCAATCAATTTAAAACAAACAACTTTATAAAAAGTTTCTTGAAAATTGTTACTTTGACAATATCATCGTAATGATTAGTAAAAGAAATATGACCTTGAGCTAGAATAATCTTTCTCAAAAAAAAAAAAAAAAAAAAAAAACTCCCAAATCGTATAGAAATGTTTGGGACTTATTGCATTTTTTTTCTTGGGACTTATTTCATTGGATGTTATTTCATGGCGCCATAATTTTTATGCTTGCAGTTTTGTCAACTTTAATAACCTCGAATTCAAACTGCATACCACATTTTTGTCGCTATAATTTTTTTGTGGGCAGTTTTAATTTCCTCCAACATGCTCAAATCAAACTGCATAGCACTTTTTTTTATTATTTCTAAAGAACCGGTTTTAAAATATAAATAAATAATAACAAAAAAATGACATAATTACGCAATATCTCGCGAAATTTAACACCTACAATTACCCCTTATAAAGGGATTATGAAATTGAGTGAAATATATTTTGAATTATTAATGATTAAATTTCAGTGAAAAAAGAAACTTAAATAAAAATAAGTTTGAGTAAAACAAATGTAGAGAAAAAAAACCCAGCAAAATTTTCGCTTGCAAAGAACCGATTGTGGAACAACTTATACTTCCCTAGAACCTGTTCTAATTCTTGTGCAACACCGATTCTTTTTACAAAGGGATTGTCCCAAAAGCAACAGATGTTTGTAATCAAAATTAGAACATATTTTTGTTCCTCGGAATCGGTTCTAGAAGTAAAATTTGGAACAGAACTGAGAATTAGAAAAATATTTCGAATGGCATTAATTTATTAAACAAAGATAAAGACAATATAACATGGAATATTTACATTTTTTAACATACATTTATCCTTTTTTGCCTCCAAAGTTGCATTTTGGGCCTTACAATAATGACATACAAGAACATGGATTTTCTGCAAACAGAAATAAAAAACATAATATTATTAGTATTTGACCCGACCCAGACAATAAAAATTTAATTTGCTCACCTTTGTTTCAACAATTTTCACGATTATATCCTGCTATTTTAGTAGAATTTCGTGTTTTTCTTGGTTAACAAAAATAAATTGATATTTATTTTTAAATTTTTTTGACACATACTTTTTTTTTTAATTCCTGAGAACCAAAATTTTATGAAACTTTGATTGCAGAGAACAAGCTTCACAATATTTTCACTTAACTTGTTCTAAAAAATTAAAGTGTAATAGTGAATGGTTACTGAAGAACCTGTTCCAGAACAAGTATTGTCAGAATCGGTTCTGAAAAATTTTCCTGGGTTTCTTTACCGATTTAGTTACCATTTTTTAACCTAAAATTTTAAATTTCCAAATTGGTCCTTCTCTTGGTTGTCATTTCTGCTGGATTATCCTATATATAAAATTGTCAGATTCTGGGTTTTTAGTTTTCAATATTTTATACTCTTCAATGTATTAAGTTTCAAGGACCATTATTTCAAGAAGTATAAAAAGTACCAAATGTACACTTTTTGACCTTTTACGACCCTTAGAAGCGGAATTTCTAAAAAAAATTTTTTACGTAATATGATTTTCACTGAGGGCTCCTAAATTCCAAATTCCAGTGCCTAGGATCATTATTTCAAGAAATATAAAAAGTACTAAAAGTTCACTTTTTTACAACTATAGAATTCAGAATGATTTTTCACCAAAGAATTCTACATTTTTTTCACCAAATGATCCAACATTCTAAATTTCAAGTTTCTAGGACCAATATATCAGGAAATATAAAACGACAACAAATGTACACTTTTTTTCCCCTTCCATCCCCTTTAGAAACGGAATTTAATAAAATGATTTTTTCCAGAATGTTTTTTTTTCACCAAAGGATCCTACACTCAAAAAAAAAACCTTGTAAAATTACAAAAAAATGTTTACCTTTTTTTGTTTGCTACCTCCTATTTGACAAAAATTCTTTGTAAATTTACAAGCTTTTTAACAATAATTTTTTAATTTTACAAGGTTTTTACCAATGAAATTGTAAATTTAAAAATTTTTTGACAAGATAAAATTACAAATTCTTGCAAGCTTTTTACCAACAATTTTGTAATTTTACAATCTTTTTACCAATGAAATTGTAAATTTAAAAATTTTTTGACACGATAAAATTACAAATTCTTAGTAATTTTACAAGCTTTTTACCAATAAAATTGTAAATTTACAGTTTTTTGGTGCAATTAAAATTACAAGGAATTCTCGTGAATTTATTTTGATTTGTTAAAAAACAAGGAAAACTGCCAAATATTGGTAAAATGGGACTACGAGACTTTTCCTAGTAATTTGACAAAGTTTTTTTTGTGTGTAATTTCTGGGACCATTTCTTTCTGGAAATTTTAAAAGTACCAAAAGTACAATTTTTACACCCCTAAAAATTTAATTTCGAAAAAGTACTAATTTTCTCTTTTTTCTCACCGAAAATCCTGCATTCCAAATTTTAAGTATCTTGAACCATTTTTTAGCTTATTTCCAAAAAGTACTTATTCCAGAACGTTTTTTTTTTTCACCGAAGGAACTTACATTTCAAATTTCAAGTGCCTAGCTAGGATCATTATTTCTGGAAATAAATATAGTACCAATAGTACAATTTTTTACCAATTTTACCTACCTAAGAAACGATATTTTCGAAAAGAACTTTTCTTCTAAGTTTTTTTTCACCGAAGATGCTGTATTTCAAATTTAAAGTATTTAGAATTATTATTTCAGGAAATGTTAAAAGTACCAAACGCGCACTTTTAACCATGCTAAGAAAATTAACTTCAAAAAAGTTCCTCTTCAAGAATGTTTTTTTTTTTTTTTCACCGAAGGATCATATATTCAAATTTTAAGAATCTGCGATCATTATCTCAGGAAAAAAAGTACCAAAAATAAAAGTACCAAAATAACCCTTTTTAGCCCCGCTAATAAACAGAATTCCAAAAAAGGACTTCTTTCCGAGTGTGAATTTTTCATCGAAGGAACCTACATTTTAAATATCTAGTGTAAGTACCAGATATACCAAAACAACCAAAAGTATACAAGGACCAAGAAAAGGCCCTATTTTGACCTTTCAAAGTACTTTTTTGAAGTTAAATTTAAATCTACATCAAATTTGTAATATTAATTAAATATTTGGGGCGAAACGCGTCAACGGTCCACACCAAAAAATTTTGCCAAAGTTCAAATAAAAAATAATTTGTTGAAATATTTTTAGAGTTACAGAGATGGGGAGTTTTTATTTTTTTTGCAAAGATCATATTTGGATGCATTTTTATTGACACTTTAATGCAACAAAAAATTTTTTGACGACCTTTTCAATGGCATTGGTGGTTTAAAAAAAATATATAAATTTTACCTTAAAATTCAAGGTCAAATTATTAAAAACAAGTGAGAGTGTTAAATTCGGATGTGCTGAATCTTTGATCATGTTAAAATATATGGGGCATTCCATGTGAAATCGGACACTTTGAAAAACTTTTTTTTTAGATTTTCCCAATTTGTTTACAGTTTTTAGTACCCTTCGAAAACTCCTTCGTGGTAAATTTTCAGATTTTTTTGATGACCCGTTCAAAAGATATCGAATTTTTAAAAATTGGTAATTTGTTCCTTTACTCAAATTTCTTTTAATCATAACTTCTTTAATAATGGTCCAAATTTCAAATTTTTTTTTTCAAATTTTTTGTTTTTTTACGTACTTTTTAAAAAAAAAATTCCAAAAAATTCTTAAAAGCGCTCTAGTATGCGATTTTTAAGTTTCAAAATTTAAATCTCATTTTTGAAAATGTTTGTACTCTTCGATTTTTTGACGACCTTTTCAATGGCATTGGTGGTTTAAAAAAAATATATAAATTTTACCTTAAAATTCAAGGTCAAATTATTAAAAACAAGTGAGAGTGTTAAATTCGGATGTGCTGAATCTTTGATCATGTTAAAATATATGGGGCATTCCATGTGAAATCGGACACTTTGAAAAACTTTTTTTTTAGATTTTCCCAATTTGTTTACAGTTTTTAGTACCCTTCGAAAACTCCTTCGTGGTAAATTTTCAGATTTTTTTGATGACCCGTTCAAAAGATATCGAATTTTTAAAAATTGGTAATTTGTTCCTTTACTCAAATTTCTTTTAATCATAACTTCTTTAATAATGGTCCAAATTTCAAATTTTTTTTTTCAAATTTTTTGTTTTTTTACGTACTTTTTAAAAAAAAAATTCCAAAAAATTCTTAAAAGCGCTCTAGTATGCGATTTTTAAGTTTCAAAATTTAAATCTCATTTTTGAAAATGTTTGTACTCTTCGATTTTTTTGAAATTTTTTTGTGTAAAACTTCTATCAATTCTACAAATTTTTTGCCCAGGAGGATCGTGGGATAACGATTATTACTATTTTTTAAAATTTTTTGAAAAAAATTTATTGCAATCTTCCAATCTTAAAATCATTTCTACTGCTCCAATGGTGCGTCATAGAGGGGTCCTTTATAAGACCGACCCCCATTAATTTTTACGTCTTAACATTTCTTTGGAACAAACTAATACCCTATCTCCAATTTCTAAAGGGGCTCCCACACAAAACGACATTTTTTAAAATTTGTTCCAACCGCTCTAACTGCCCTAATAGTGCCCTTAGAGCAACAAAATTTATGACCGACCCACAATATTTTTTTAGTCCAAACATTTTTTCTGAACACACCTACCCTCTATCTTTAACTGTTAAGGTGGTCCCCATACAATTTTTTTTATTTTTTGTAAATTTGTTTTATTTCATCAGTTTCTACCGGCCCAATGGTGCGTCCAAGAGGGGTCATTAGTGAGACCGACCCCCACTTATTTTTACCCTACAACATTTTTTCAAAACATACCTACGCCCTATCTCCACTTCCTAAGTAGGCTCCCATACAAATAACAGTTGGAGCAAATTTTATAAAAATGTAATTTTGTATGGGAGCCTACTTAGGGAGTGGAGATAGGGCGTAGGTATGTTTTGAAAAAATGTTGTAGGGTAAAAATAAGTGGGGGTCGGTCTCACTAATGACCCCTCTTGGACGCACCATTGGGCCGGTAGAAGCTGATAAAATAAAACAAATTTACAAAAAATAAAAAAAAATTGAAATTGACCACCTTAACAGTTAAAGATAGACGGAAGGTGTGTTCAGAAAAAATGTTTGGACTAAAAAAATATTGTGGGTCGGTCATACATTTTGTTGCTCTAAGGGCACTATTAGGGCAGTTAGAGCGGTTGGAACAAATTTTAAAAAATGTCGTTTTGTGTGGGAGCCCCCTTAGAAATTGGAGATAGGGTATTAGTTTGTTCCAAAGAAATGTTAAGACGTAAAAATAAATGGGGGTCGGTCTTATAAAGGACCCCTCTATGACGCACCATTGGAGCAGTAGAAATGATTTTAAGATTGAAAAATTACAATAAAATTTTTTAAAAAAATTTTAAAAAATAGTAATAATCGTTATCCCACGATCTTCCTGGGCAAAAAATTTGTAGAATTGATAGAAGTTTTACACAAAAAAATTTCAAAAAAATCGAAGAGTACAAACATTTTCAAAAATGAGATTTAAATTTTGAAACTTAAAAATCGCATACTAGAGCGCTTTTAAGAATTTTTTGGGATTTTTTTTTAAAAAGTACGTAAAAAAACAAAAATTTTGAAAAAAAAATTGAAATTTGGACCATTATTGAAGAAGTTATGATTAAAAGAAGTTTGAGTAAAGGAACAAACTACCAATTTTTAAAAATTCGATATCTTTTGAACGGGTAATCAAAAAAATCTGAAAATTTACCACGAAGGAGTTTTCGAAGGGTACTAAAAACTGTAAACAAATTGGGAAAATCTAAAAAAAAAGTTTTTCAAAGTGTCCGATTTCACATGGAATGCCCCATATATAAAAAACAAAAAAAAAAAAAAATCAGAGCGTTTTTTGGGGGGCTCTGTGGGGGCGGTTGGGGATATCTTCCCCATCGCGATAAATGTTTACTAATTTATTTATTATGCTTTTTGAACTGTAGTAATACCATTTACTCATAATTTTTATGATTTTTTTAAATCCACGCCTACAAAAGGGGACGGGCCAAAAAAAAAAAAAATAATTTTGTAGCCCCCGGGGTCTAAGTGCAGGACTCTGAACACTTTTTGACATAAAAAGATTTCATTTGTTTAACAAAAATGCAAAAAAGCTGTAAAAAATTGCGTTTTTTGAGACGTTTTTTTAGTTTTTTAAGGGGGAACTTTTTTCCCCCTACCCGATTAAACCCATTTCCGAACTTAACCGGCCTATAGCCATGAGACATATTCGTGCTAATATTCAGGAGTCTAGCTCTTTTACTTTGTACTGATTCGTGTTTTATACAGACGGACGGACGGACATTCATAGAATGACTTAAAATCGATCATACATAGATCAATAATATGTATATTTTATTGGGTCCCCGACCCATATTTTTATGCGTTACAAACGGAATGACAAAGTGACCCCATACTGTGGTTGGAGGGTATAAAAATTATCTAAAAAGCGCGTATTTGGATATTTTTATACCCTCCAACCACAGTATGGGGGTATACTCACTTTGTCATTCCGTTTGTAACGCATCGAAGTATCGGTCGGGGACCCCATAAAATATATATATTATTGAGCCATGATCGATTCTAAGACATTCTGTGAATGTCCGTCTGTCCGTCCGTCCGTCTGTCTGTAGATAACACAATGCAGTCCAAAATAAAATAGCTAGACTCCTGAAGTTTGTCACAAATATGTCTCATGTTCATAGGAAGGTTAAGTTCGTGAATGGGCAAAATCATGCCAGGGGGAAAAAAGTTCCCCCTTGAAGAACTGAACCAACCTCTGAAAAAATACACTTTGTTTACATGTTTTTTCGTATTTTTGTTAAATAAATAAAACATTTGGTATATTTATCGCGATGGGAAGGTGCTCTAAAAGTCCCCCACTGACCCCCATCATCCTCCCCCCCCAAAAAAAACGCACCTAACAATTTTTTTTTTTAATTTTTTTTTACATTTTGGAAGGTATAAAAGATTCGGCACAGCCGAATTTAACACTTTCACTTGTTTTAACTCAGTTTATTAGAAAGCATGACGTTTTTTAAATTTAAAAACATTTTTCAAAAAATGGAGCGATAGTTCCTTACTGCGAAAATAATTTTCGTGCTTTTTGAGTGTTATTTTACGCCGATATGGCCGATAAGCCGAAACATCCCCAACCTTAGAATTATCACTTTCATATATATTTAAAAATCGGTTCATAATGTCTGGAGTACTTCCCTTGTTAGACATTCAAAATACATGTCTAATATGCCTTAGACTAGCCATGTAACAAGAAGGATGCAATTTTATTTTTTTGTTTTATGGAACATTTGAAATATTTTGTGACCAATTAAATAAAAGTGCAGTTATAAGTAATTACTAAAAATAATAATTTTTAGTGCTTTAAACATTTCTTCGTGGTCGGCTTTGATCGACTGCAATTTCGACACTAGTATTCTGCTTTAAATTTTCAGTTTCAGTTTCGTTTTTCGTAATTTATTCTTTATGATCAACAGCAAAAAGTTATTTAACAAAAACTTGGCAAGTTGTATTAAAAAATGTTTAAGTTCTTATTTGCTAATAACTTACGGTATGTAGTTGTCATTATAAAATTTATATATTATGACTGCAGAAGAACAAAATTTATAAAAAAAATAGTCACCGCTAAAGTTTTTTGTTTAAATATTAAAGCAGCTTAAACTTAACATTAAAATATTAAATTTGTTTAACAGTTTCCTTATTGCTTTAATCCTTTAAGAAGGATAATGGATTTATGATGCCATATTTTTGTAGTTAAGAGAATAAAATTGGATGATATGTGAAATATGCCTTGAGTAGTTAGTGAATTGGCTCAATTATTGTGTGTGTGAATAGTGTTTCGAAAGTTAGCGTTTTTTCAACAGATGTACGGACCTCTTTAGATCATCTTAAAATAGATGAAGTATCTTAAATATATGTCTTTATTTTGTGTGGTCTTAGACCAATATTTTTAGGTGTTATAAATTGAATGACAAACAAATATATAACCTCTGTCACAGAGCCTCTCACTAACTTTTGCTTCGCGACCCATTTTCAATATTTAAAATTTCTAGCAACCCGCCACATAAATAAATTCAAGTGTGAAAATTATAGTCGGCCAAGACCAAGCTTGGACTGATTGTGTAAACACAGAAACGAAATTGAGGGAAATAAGTTGTTTTGCTGCCAATAAACCGACTATACGAAAATTCGTCGAATATTTTATATGGGAACTTAGCCTAAAAACGTTCCGAATTTAATTAGATTTGACAAGGTTTCCAAAGTACGCTATAGAAAATTTTTAGAGATTTTCACGAACATCGGGTTCAAATTTAAAGAAAGGTCTAAAATTGAACCGATTTTTTAAACATTTTAGCGAATTTCAAAGCCCCCAATTGAGCTATGAAGCTGACAGCACATAGTCCTGGCGATTCAAAATATGCTGAAGTAGTCAGATTAAAGTTTCTAACGATCTGTAAAGGTGAAAATTTCCAAGTTTATTGAGCTGTAAATGCATTGCAATGGAGTAAATCCTAAAGTAGTCGAATTAAAATTTTTGGACTTTGGACCTTGAATTAAGATGAAATATGGACGTGGTTAAATTGTGTGTGTTTTTTTCAATTTAGCTAATTTTGAATACCCTCAATAACCTTGGAAGATGAAAAAAGGGATACGTGCAATGGGTAAGATCCACCTAGACTTTGATTTTTCCGAGATGGGTGGAAATATGAAAGAAATAAAGGGGTGAATTTAATTCTTACTTTTCATTATTTGTGTTTGAACACTTTTTTTGTTTATCCAGAGCTTTTTTAGGCACACTGATTAGCTAGAACGCCAAAAATTAGCATACATTGTCAGATCCTACACACAAAAATTCCTGCGAATTTTGTACTTTTGCCCAAAACATTAAATCATGATAATGTTTGAAATAGCAGTCGAGGACCCCATTAAAAAACCAAAAGAGCTGTACATTTGGTAAGTGAGTGCAAAAATGAGTGCAAACAAGTAGAAAAATTAAATTCGACTTGGTCGAATCTATGAATACCCTCCACAATGTTATCTGATAGTAATTTTCTAAAAAAAAATGCATTACAAATTTTTATTAGAAATATATTATTTTGAGTAAAACTTTTTTTAATCAATCAAATTTTTTTGTGAGTGTAAAATTTTTTTGAGTGTGAATTTCATTAAAAAAAAAATAATTAAATTAAAAATTAAAAAAAAAAAAAAATTTTTTTTGAGTGTATATTTTTTTGAGAGTAAATATTTTTTTTAGTGTACTATTTGTTTGAGTAACAAAATTACTTTGTAAAATATTTTTGTTGTTTTATACCTATACGTATATGTTAAAAAAAAAAATATTTCACATATTTCCTTCAATTTATTTTACCATCCTCGTCTTTAAAAACCAAAAACAAACTAATATTTGATTTTTTTCCAAAAATACTTGCTATACACCGTTACATACAGTTACAAAAACAAAAACAATAACAAATATTTACTTGTCTAACAACTAAACTGCACCCCACGGCAGGAAAACAAACAACAACAAGTTTAAAAAAAACTGGTATTTCACCATGCTTTTAAAACTTGTTTAACGAGTTTTCAACAGATTAAGGTGAAAAAAATCTGAAATTCAGAGCCTTGCTTATAACTTTTGAACCACTGAACCGATTTTGCTAAAATTCAAAACCAAATAGACTTGGGGAACGACAAAGATATGTAACACGTTTCAGCACCCTCAGAATAGTCTTTCGAAAGTTAGAGTGGTTTTAATCTCGTAAGTTCGCAAAATTCCCTTGCCGAAATTTACTCTTTTGCTCATAACTTTTGAACCACTGGACCGATTTGGCTGGATTGCAATACCAACCTGACCCGGTAAATACCCAACATATATGTCGAACTTCAGGAGCCTCCATAAAGTCTTTCAAAAGTTAGCGTGTTTTCAACGGACAGACAGACAGACAGACGGACGGACGGACGGACGGACGGACGGACATAGCTAGATCGACTTAAAATCGATCAAGGATCATGAATATATATACTTTATGGGGTCCTAGACCAATATTTCGATGTGTTACAAACGGAATGACAAACTTATATATACCCTCTATCACTAGAGTGGAGGGTATAAAAAGTGTTTTTAAATCTTGAAGAGTATAAAAGATTCGGAACCGAAGAATATAACACTCTCATTTGTTTTAAAATTAAAAATTACAAATTTTTATGTAAAAAAGTAGTTTTGGTAAAAAAAATGGGAAAAAAATATTTTTTTTTTTACGAAAAACAAAATTATGATAAAAAAATTTAGTGAACACAAAATTTTTGGTGAAAAAAAAATGTTTGATGAAAAAAAAAGTTTTAAAGGAAGAAAAAAATTAAAAAAAAAAAATGAGAAAAAAATGTTGATGAAAAAAAAAATTGAATGAAAAAAAAATTTTTGGATCCCGGTGAAAAAAGTTCGTATATGGAAATATATACGAGGATATATGGATTCATATATGAAGATATATGACCATATATGAACCATATATGAACACATATGTACATATATGAACATATGTGTGGGCATACATAATTATGTATGAATCATATACGTCCATATACGTAAAGTGAACCCATATGTAAATATATGGCATATATGTAAATATGTGAACATATTTGAGCGCATATATGATCATATATGCTTCATATATGTACATGTATGCCATATATTTACATATGGATTCACTTTACGTATATGCACTTATATGATTCATACATAATTATGTATGCCCACACATATGTTCATATATGTACATATGTGTTCATATATGTTTCATATATGGTCATTAGAGTGTCCCTTATTTTGGAAATGTTGGAAATGTTGAGACGGTACCCCCTCATTTTTTTCCTTTTGACTAAAAAATAACTCAGGAAAAATTTTACGCCCCTACGACCACGCCTTTCCTACGCGACGGGGCCTTAAAAAACGGGGCCTTAGAAATCATTTTTCCATACAAACCAAAAATTTTTTTTTGATTTTTAATTTTTTTGTTATTAATTATAATATAACTTGGTTAGCTTATTCACGACAAAAAATTTGATTTTGGTGGGATGAGGCTTTCAGTTCTAAAAAATTTTTCGAAAAAAAAAATTTAGAGCTTTTGGGGTCCTACAGTAAAAATTTTTTAAAAATTTTTTTTTTTTAGTTTTGACAAGCAACCGTTTTAGTTGTAATGTTGCTTTTAATGATATATATTCCCGAGTAAAAAAAAAAAGTTTTTAAGATCTAATTTGATCTCAAAATTGGCTGTATCAAGTTGGATCAGATATTGATCAAATTGTATTATTTTAGATACACAAATATTAAAAATGATACAATTAGATCCGAATTTTGGTCACATCCAATTAAATCCAGTTGATCTTATTTTATATAAATTAATATAGATTTATATAATTACATAAAGTTAGATATATTTATGTATAACCTCAGATAAGAAAATGGAGCCGCAATATTTCTTAGATAAGATTAGATCTGAATATATAAAAAGTTATATATAATGTAATATGATTGTATCAAATTATATATCATTATATCAAAACTTTTTTACTAGGGTTCATAAAAAAATATTATTCATATCTGTGACATCTTGATCGTGTATCGAAAAACATCAAAAATTCATTTTTTAACCTTTTTTAGATCACGATAAAGATGTCACAGATAGGAATAATATTTTTTTATGAAAATATATCATTAAAAGCAACAATTCAACTAAAACGGTTGCTTGTCAAAACTAAAAAAAAATATTTTTTAAAAAATTTTTACTGTAGGACCCCAAAAGCTCAAATTTTTTTTTTTTCGAAAAATTTTTTAGAACTGAAAGCCTCATCCCACCAGAATCAAATTTTTTGTCGTGAATAAGCTAACCAAGTAATATTATAATTAATAACAAACAAATTTAAAATCAAAAAAAAAATTTTTTGCTTTGTATGGAAAATGATTTTTAAGGCCCCGCTCTTTACGGCCCCGTCGCGTAGGGAAGGCGTAGTGGTAGGGGCGTAAAATTTTTCCTGAGTTATTTTTTAGTCAAAAGGAAAAAAATGAGGGGGTACCGTCTCAACATTTCCAACATTTCCAACATTTCCAAAATAAGGGACACTCTAATGGTCATATATCTTCATATATGTAGCCATATATCCTCGTATATGTTTCCATATACGAACATTTTTTACCGGGATGACAAGAAAAATTTTTTGATGAAATTTTATTTTTTTTTTTTATGAGAAAAAAAATTGATAATAAACAAATTTTTTGATGAGAAAAAAAAATTATAATAAAAAAAATTATGTAATAAAAAACTTGATAAACAAAAATTTGATGAAAAAAAATTGATGAAAAAAATTATGAAAAAAAAGTTTATGAAACAAAAAAATTTGATGAAGAAAAAGAAAATTTGTGACAAAAAAAAAAAAAAAATGATAAAAAAAAAATTATGCAAAAACAAAAAAATTGATAAAAAAAAATTTTGGATAAAAAAATGAAGATAAAAAAAACTGATGAAAAAATAAATTGATGGGAAAAAATTTTTTTTTAAAAAAAATGAGACAAAAAAAAAAAAAAATTGAAGAAAAAAAAAATTTATGAAAAAAAAAATTGATGAAATTTTTTTTTTTTTAATAATTATGTTACATTTTATTCAACAGCTGGTGAAAAACGGTTTTATTCTCCACGAGGTGAATTATTATCCAAGTTACAAACCCAAGTTACTAAAATTTTTGGTTTTAAGAAAATAAAATAGTAATTCTTATTTCCTTTTTGTTAATTGTTAGCTTATATAGTCAAACTGAGGTGGCGTCCTGCAACTATTTCAAAATTAGACACCAGCCTACAAACATTAGGAAGGTTGTAACTTATTTTTTTTTTTTGTTACCTCCTATTTGACAAAAATTCCTTTTTATTTTACAAGCTTTTTACCTGAAGAATTCCAAAATTTTTGACTACAAAAAAAACACTTTTTCGGCCTTACCTATTTCAATTGTCTTAAAAATTGGTAAATATATTCTTCTGATTTTTGTTGAATTTCGGTTTTTGTTATTTAGTCAAAATTGTTAATGGTTCGCGTTTTATCGCTATTCAAAGTTGGTATTTTGCCACAATTTTAGGAGAAATACATAATGTTTAAATGATCGTATCTTTGGAACGCATCATCCGATTGTCACGAAATAAAGCGCAAAATAATGGTTATGTCCTGTTCTTAAAATAGAATTTTGAAAAAGGATAGGATGCTTTGCAAAAAGGATATTGAAATTAAAAAAATGTCCTTAATTTGCAAATATCTCAAAATGCGTATCTTTAATTTTCCTATATTTTTTTGTACATATAGCCCAAAATATACTTAACAACATATGCAAATCCCAAATTGGGGTGATGAGCGGTTTTATTATAACCGTGGTTTCCTGAAACTACTAATTGATTTTTGTTAATAACTCTTGTTTACAAATTAAAAACAATTTCTGCGCAGTAACCGCAAATATTTTTTTTATATATATTTTGGACTGCTAAACTCAAAAATTTCATTAAAAGAACATTTCGCGAATACGTTTTTGTTTAATGAATTTTTTAGCGTTTTTTGGAGGTATTTTGACTATTTTTCTTATATCTTAAGTTCTGTTTATCTGATCTTCTCGCAATAAAAAACAAATTAAAGATAAAAAAGTTTCCAAGAAATCCTACATTCATCATTTTCCATCAGTTCATAGCTTTACACGCAAATAATTTTTTTTAGCGTTATTTGGAGGTATTTTGACTATTTTTCTTATATCTTGAGTTCCGTTCATCTGATCTTTTCGCAATAAGAACCAAATTAAAGACAATCAAATTTCCAACAAATCCTTCATTCATTATTTTTATATCAGTTTTTAACTTTACGCGCAATAGGCAAACAAGGAAAAACTATTTTTTTATTAACAAAGCTCATTTTTAAAAAATTTTAAAAAACAGAAATCAAAAAAAATTAAAATTTTTTTTGTTTTATTATGTATGTATATTCATATAATTTGTGATAAATTCGGAGTAAACCTTTAGATTTTCATCAAATCAACTTTATTATATTTCTAAATGTTCAGGCTTTGCAGATAAATAAAAAAAAAACGTAATTAATTGCAAAGATTTCTATTTCTTGACCTGTTTTAAATGATTTGTTAATCAAAAAACTTATTTTAGTCATATGTTTGAATATTGAGCGGAAAGCTTTGAACTGATGGAAAAATTATGAATGTAGGATTTGTTGGAAATTTGATTGTCTTTAATTGTCTTTAATTTGGTTCTTATTGCGAAAAGATCAGATGAACGGAACTCAAGATATAAGAAAAATAGTCAAAATACCTCCAAATAACGCTAAAAAATTTATTTGCGTGTAAAGCTATGAACTGATGGGAAAATGGTGAATGTAGGATTTGTTGGAAATTTGATTGTCTTTTAATTTGCGTGTAAAGCTATGAACTGATGGGAAAATGGTGAATGTAGGATTTGTTGGAAATTTGATTGTCTTTAATTTGGTTTTTAGTGCGAGAAGATCAGATAAACTGAACTTAAGATATAAGAACAATAGTCAAAATACCTCCAAAAAACGCTAAAAAAATCATTAAACAAAAACGTATTAGCGGATTGTTCTTTTAATGAAATTTTTGAGTTTAGCGGTCCAAAATACATATACAAAAATATTCGCGGTTACTGCGCAGAAATTGTTTTTTGTAAACAAAAGTTATTAACAAAAATCAATAAGTCGTTTCAGGAAACGACGTTTATAATAAAACCGCTCATCACCCCAATTTGGGATTTGCATATGTTGTTAAGTATATTTTGGGCTATATGTGAAAAAAAATATAGGAAAATTAAAGATACGCATTTTGAGATATTTGCAAATTAAGGACATTTTTTTAATTTCAATATCCTTTTTGCAAAGCATCCTATCCTTTTTCAAAATTCTATTTTAAGAACAGGACATAACCATTATTTTGCTTTTTATTTCGTGACAATCGGATGATGCGTTCCAAAGATACGATCATTTAAACATTATGTGTTTTTCATAAAATTGTTGCAAAATACCAACTTTGAACAGCGATAAAACGCGAACCATTCACAATTTCGACTAAATAGCAAAAACCGAAATTCAATAAAAATCAGAAGAATGGATATGTTAATATTTGGAAAAATTGAACCACCATCGGCTGATTGCCTATGCTATTCTAAATGGAACCAGTCACCTATAATTTTGTACTTTTACAAGCTTTCTACCAATAAAATTGTAAATTTACAATTTTTCTAACGCAATAAAAGTACAAGGAGGTTTCATGACTTTACTAGATTTTTTGCTACCTTCTATTTTACAAGAATTCCTAGAAAAAATTACAAGCTTTTTTATAATTTTAAAAGATTTTTACCAATAAATTTGTAAATTACAACTTTTTTGGCGAAATAAAACTAACAAGGAATTTTCGTAAATTTATTAAATTTTTTTTTTTGTAAAAGTCTTTGAAATTTGTAAAATTACAAGAAACACTGTAAAACTACTAAAAAAATTTAAATTTAGATCGAAAATTATATATTTAAAAACAAGGAAAACTGTAAAATATTGCTAAAATGGGATTACGAGACTTTTTCTAGTAATTTGACAACGTTTTTTTTTTTTTTTTGAGTGTAATGCAACCGAATGTTTTCATACTTTTATAATTTAACAATTAACAAAAAAAAATCTTTTTATATTTTAGAATTTTTAATGTTTTTGTATAATGTTTTCTAAACGTTTCGCGACCCCCCAGAAATGCTTCCGCGACTCCCTTGGGGGTTGATATCAGTGTTTGAGAACCGTTGCTCTACCACTACATGGAGGGTATATTATAAGGTTTTGTTTTGTTTAAAGGGCTCCTGTAGGATACTTCGTAGCGTGCTATCTTATAATTTAGTTGGTAGTGGGTTCCATTCTCACCAGCACCGTTAGTTGATTTCGCTACAGCGATACGATGAGCCTTGCTTTTAGTTCCCGGTTAGGTGACAGTTATTAAAAAAGTGTGTTGTAACACTCTGCTCGAATTTTTCGAAGTTAGCGCTCGTATTTGCGAATTAAAATTTTGATGCTTAAGTACAACAAAAACGATATTTATAAACTACAAACCATAATGCTGTGAATTTTTTCGCGAAAAATATTTTTTGTTCGCAAAAAAAAAAATCGTAAAAAAATTAGCGTAATACAATTATTTTTAGTTTGATTTAAATTTAGTCGCGATATTCGCGACTCATCATCATCATAAGCCCTACAACCCAGGGTGGGTCTTGGCTTCCTCAAGCAGCCTCTTAAAATCGTCTCTTTCAAACGCCTTTAGTCTCCATCTTCTCATGTTAATAGACCTAAAGTCTTCTTCCACATTATCTATCCACCTTAACTTCGGTCTGCCTTGTTGTCTTCTTCCTACAGGGTTACGGTTCATTATCATGTTGATAGGATTATCGTTGTCTGCGCGGACGATGTGACCGGCCCACTGCATTCTTGCAATTTTTATTCTTTTAACTACATATTCGCGACTACGATATTCGCGACTAGTTTTTTTTATTTTTAAGCAAACAAAAATTTATATAATATAGACAATTACTGAATTTCTATCATCTAAACTCTATCGAATATAAAAAAAAAATTATAGCACTGTAAATTTTTTTCGCGGACTTCTTTTCGCGATTTTTTTTTATTTTGATATTAATTTATGAAAATGTGTAGAATACCATTTATTACAGGGCCATTCCAGAAAATTTAGCTCAAATTTTAGTCATTTTTGGAAATGGTGTCTCAGATTAATTTGAACATTGACACATAGATAGCCCTCATAAATATGATATATGTACCATATCTCGTTTTTTTACATTTTGTATATTTAACGAATTATGGCGGGTCAAAGATTGACTTTTTAAGCAAAAGTAAGAAAAATACATCACGTTTAAATAGCTGTAACTTCTTAACCAATGACCCGATTTTCACAAATTTAGGCTCATGTGAAAGCTGGGGTTCTTCTTTTAGAAAATATTTTTAAAATAACACAGTTTTTTTTACAGAAATGATTCAAAAATGCAAAAACATTTTTTCTTTTCGAATATTTAAAAAAACACATCTTCGATTTTTTTTTTTTAAATTCTGGTGAAAAATAACAATGTTTTGTATAACATATTCAAAATTCAGAGTGGGATCTCCATGGGATCAAAAACTATTCAGTTTTAAGTACGAGGTTCTCATATTTTTCCCTTAGAAAATTTAAATTTCTAATGTTTTGAATGTTTTTCAAAATTTTAATAGTATAATTTTCTTTGAAAATTTAAATTTTTATATTGAAGAAACATAAAATTTTAATTTTCTAAGGTAAAATTTAATAACTTCGTACTAAAACCAGAATATTTTTGATCCCATTGGGATCCCACTCTGAATTTTGGATATGTTGTACAAAATAGTATTGTTTATCACCAAATTTTTTTTTTTTAAAAAATCGAAGATGTGTTTTTTTAAATATTCGCAAAAAAAAAATGTTTATGAATTTTTGCAACACTTCTGAAAAAACCCGTATGCTTTTGAAAATATTTCCTAAAAGAAGAAGAATTAAGCTTTCATATGAGCCATTGCTTGTGATAATCGGATTACTAGTTAAAAAGTTAGAGCACGTAAAACGTCATGTATTTTTCTGACTTTTGCTAAAAAAGTCGAACTTTGACCCGCGATAATTTGAAAACTACAGCAAATTTTGAAAATCCAAAAATGCAACATATCTCATATAAACGTGGATATCTATGAGCCAAATTCTCAGTGGCGTCCAAAGGCATGTTTCCGAACAGTGGGGCGAAAATTTTTTGAATTACCCTACAGACACATAATTTTTCAAAAAAATTTTTTTTTTTTGCGGAATTTATTTTTTTTCTGCGGAAAAACTTTTTTTTGCGAATAGAAAGCAATGCATTTTCTAATTTTATATTTAAACACTATCCCAAGAGCATTAAAATTAAATTTGTGTAGTACTTTAGCTTTACAATTTTAAATCGCGAATATCGCGAATACGAGCGCTAACTTCAAAAAACGGCTAGCAATATTGAATTTTTCGTACTCAAATTAGTTTTACCAGCATGCCGCCCAGCTTGTTAACTTTTTCGACTGGCACAGTGCAATTAAAAGATTAACAATAAAAACATTTGATAAGCGATCAAAAATAATTAAAATTTTCATTCAAAATATTTTTTTTAATAAAAAAAATTAAACGATCGATACTCTTTGAAAATTTTTCCAACTGGATCTTAAAGGATTAAATATTTACTAATAACGTTGTTTTTTTTTTACCACAAACCTTAAATCAAAAGACTTAAAAAAACGGAAAAGAGAATTGAGGATGTTTTACTAAAAGAAAACTAGACTTTAATACATAGCATCTGACATAGAAATGAATTTTATTCAAAGAACAGCAATAGCAAAAATATTTTAAAGCATAAATATCCTTATTAGAAAGATGATGATGATGATGGCATGACTGTTTATTGTTGTTCCTTTTTTTTTTATTTAACACATAACCATAATTTTGCATATTGCCGTCGTCTACTTTCTCTTGTTGTAATGGAAATTGTAATTTTTTCCAAACCATGTATTTAGGT
Source organism: Pegoplata infirma (assembly GCA_963921195.1). Lineage (NCBI taxonomy): Eukaryota > Metazoa > Arthropoda > Insecta > Diptera > Anthomyiidae > Pegoplata > Pegoplata infirma. The sequence goes on from OY992536.1 coordinate 68,063,613, forward strand.
CAATGTGATGCAATGTTCCCACAAAAAATATATCGTTAGCTGAAATACAAGCGGATTGGTTTTGGTTGGTGGTGGAGTGATTTTTATAATATTTTTTAAAATGGGGGTATACTCACTTTTTCATTTCGTGTTTAATGCACAGTATATCTATTATTGATCAGTGATTAATTCTAAAACATTCTAGCGATGTCCGTCTGTCCGCCTGGCCGTCTGTTGAAAGCACTATGCATTCCAAAATAAAAGAGCTACCCTCCAGAGGTTTGGAACAAATATGTCTAATGCCTTTAACTGGTTATGTTCGGTGATGGGAAAAATCGGACAAGGGGGGAAAAAGTTCCCAAACTCTAAATCTAAATCAACTTTTAAAAAAACAAAATTTTTCACAGGCATTTTTGTAATTTTAATAAGCAAATGAAACATTTTAATATCGCAAGAAATTAAAAGTTCTGAAGTTCGATACATGGGACAATAAAATTGAATTTTTTTAGTCCGCCCCCTTTTTTGGGCGAATTAAATTAATTAAAATAATAATAAAATTGTAAAACTATAGTGCAAAAACCATTATAAATGGCGCTTGGCATATATATTTGTCGTTCCCCTGGCCTAGTTCGTATTGAATTTCAGCCATATCGGTTTAGTGATTCAAAAGTTATAAGCAAACCCGTGAATTTCAGATTAGTTTCACCTTGAATTCACATGTTGAAAAGCCGTTAATTATGTTTTAAAAACATTGGTAAGTCCCTAAAATATTTTACAACGTATTTTTGTACCTCAAAAATATTTTTACACTAAAAAAAAATACTCTCGAAAAAAATGTAACAATCAAAAAAAAATTTACACTCAAAAAAAAACTTAGTAATTTTTTTTTGTTCAAAAATTACTAAAAAAAGATTTTTTACACAAAATAAAATATTTGTAATAAAAAATTTTAATTTGTTTACGTTAGATAATTTACTATCACTTAAAAAGGGCATTGTGGAGGGTATATTATAGATTCGGCCAAGTCTAATTTAGCTTTTCTACTTGTTTTTATTTAGGGTGTACAAGATTCGGCACAGCCGAAGTTAACTTTCTCACTTGTTTTTATTTATTTGAAGTTATATGAATTGAATTTTTCTTAGTTACTTCCATTTGCATTTCTTATGACGATATTCTATATACCACTATAAATAATACATATAAAAAAACTGTAAAGAAAAAGAACAAGAGAAATTTCAGTATTATTTTAATGGTACCAATGGTAAAATAAAAGTTGTTGCAGTTTATAAAATGACTAACAAAAACTGAAATGTCCCAGCAAAGTTTTTTACTACTTCACTGATAGAAATTTTTACATGAAAATAATGAAAATCTACGTTAGTGTTAAGAAAAATTATGTTAGAATGGATTCGGGTGGGGTTTCATAAAATTAATGAGATATTTATCATTAAGGTTAAAATTTATTTAAAAAGTTTCATGAAATTAATGAAAAGGTTAAAATAAATTTATATGATATTTTATGAACATTTTTTACAACTTTAATGTGTTAATTTAATCTTATTTTTCAACATCATCTAGATTTTTTTTTGAATCGTTACTTTTTTTAACGTTGCTAAAAATTAAGATTTGAATTATATTATTTGAACACTTTTTTAAATTTTGTGAAAAAATTTTGTTTGAGAAAAAAATTGTCCACCTAATTTAAAGTTAAAAACACTAATTTGGACAATACCAAACTAGTTTAAATAAAGTATTACATCTATTTGAAATCAGATGAAAATTTTTTATGAAATTATGAAATCAAATGACGTAAATATTATGAAATTTTTCATTAAACGTGTGAAACTTGGATCGTTGGTAATTGCATCACTTGAAAATGGTTGGACGGATTTGGTTGATTTTTTTTTTTTTCAAACGGTCACGTGTGAAATTTGGTTCGTTTGTAATTGCATCACTTGAAAACGGTTGAACCGATTTGGTATATTTTTCATTTATTTTTTTTTCAAATGGTCGTCGTATTCCAGCTTAGGTTTTAACGTGAAAAAAGACTGACCACGCCCACTTTTTTTGATTTATCAAAAATTGGGAAACGGCTGGACCGATTTGCAATTTTTTAAATGTTCTTCATAGTCTAACTTAGGGTTTATGGAAAGCAAAATTTTACCACACCCAGTTTTAAGCCCCCATATTTCGATCTATTAAAAATTGAAGAACGACTGGACCAATTAATTTATTTTTTTTTTTTAATGAAAATTGCCCTTTTTCAGTTTTTTGCGATTAACGCCTATTTAAACAAAATGAATATGGGCATGTGTGGTATCAGATTAAAGGTATTAAAAATACCTATCTCCTGGAGCAAACAACGGACCAAAGAAGTTAATATTTTTCGAAGTTAATATTTTTTTTATTTATATTTTTCGACTTATTAACAAAAATGTCCTAAAATTTTGGTATTTTACTCAATATGACGAAAAGTTGTGCATGTTTGGACACGTTCTTAGCACACGTAGATAGGTTTTCCAAAGACCTTTCCTTTGGTATGACTAGGTTTCTTTGCATAATATAGGAGATAAACGAAAAAAAACTGAAAATTGTCCTTGTCTTCCCCCCTCCGTTTTACCCCCTAAATATGAATTTGGGCCGCTAAAAAAAATACGTGTTCCTTTATTTTTTCAGATATACAAAATAAAACCAATTCCATAAAGATCCGCTGGTGACACTGGGGAGACTAACCTTGTTAGTTTTATCGGAAACAAAAATTAATTAATCCCACTTTTTTTCTATAAATCTAAAATTGCAGAACGGCTGGACCGAATTGGCTATTTGTTTCGCAATCAAACTAAGGTTTTAGCGGAAAGAAAAATTGTCCACGCCCACTTTTACGCCCACTTTTTTTATATATCTAAATTCGCAGGTTTTTATACATATCTAAATTCGCATCACTTAAGAACAGCGATACGGCTACATAAGGTTTCCACGCCCATTTCTACATAATTATATCAGATGTTAGCAATTCCCTAATTATTCGTTGGGAATTGTAATGCCTAAAACTACCCGAGTAAAAATGAATACATATAATTTTACATTATTTGATGTATGTATATATAGCCATATGAAATAATATGTTTTCATATCAAACAAAGTACATAATTATATCTCGCATTGAGTTTTTCCAAATTTTTTAAATGGAGTTATATAAAATTACATCTAATGATAACCATATTAATATATAAATACATGTGGGAGACATAATCATATGTGACACATATAACTTAATCTGATTGCATACATATTTATATGTGACTTAATATCAAATAACGTATACGAGCATATTTAAAAAAAATCCAATATCATTATATATATAATTATATATGACAAGAAACCATTTAAAATTATATATGACTTACAAGAAACCATTTAAAACTATATATGGTTCCATCTTAAAAAACGAAAAAAAAAAAATCAAATATAATTATATATGGTCGCACATATAACTCTATATACAGTTATATAAAACTATACATGGCATCAAACATTTATTTTTGTAATATTATCAAAGATATAATTATAAATGGCTTGTGAGATACCGTATATAGTTTTGTAAGGTACCATATAAATACAATTTTTTTTTAAACTCTATATATAATTTTAAATGGTGGCACATGTAACGCCATATAAAATGTTATACAATTGTATAAGGTAAAAAATATTTTTTTCTTTCACAATATTTTATATATAATTATGCATACTTTTATATGACAGTATTTCAATATTTTTTTTTAATGTTGCATCATATATATTTTTATTTAAGTATACAAGAGAGCTTGTATAATTATATATGATTCTCAAAGCACCTAAAATCAGTCAAAAAAAAATATATATAAATTCTATAAATTTTTAAATAGAAAAAAAAATCTGTTTAATCCATTGTATTTTAAAACTTAAAAAAATGCATATTGGATTTTAAAAGTTAAATGTTTAAAAAATGCATATAACTTAAAAGTTGTGTGTAACTTTATATAAGATCATATAAGATAATATATGATGCTTGGGGACCCCGAGTTCGATTCCCGGCTCAACCCAGAAAAAAACTATTTTTTTTTAATTTTTTAAAAAAGAAAATATGTTTTTAAAGCTTTTTGTTTTTTCTAAACTTAAAAATATTGAATAATTAAATTTTTATGATAAAATCGAAAAATAAATATTATTTATTTATAGTTATATAATTTTATATATTACACCATATAAGTTAATATATGGTTCCTAGGGACCCTGGGTTCGATCCCCGGCTGAGCTAAGAAAAAAAGTTGTTTTTTTAAATTTTTTTTTTAAAGAAAATATGTTTTAGAAGCTTTAATTTTTTACGAAACTTAAAAATATTGATTATTTTATTTTTTATGATAATATTTAGAAATACATATTATTTATATATAGTAATATAACTTTCTATATTGCATCATATATGATAATATATAATTCTTGAGGACCCTGAGTTCGATTCCTGACTAAGTCAAGAAAAAAATTATTTTTTTTTTAATTTTTTTTTAATCTAAATGATTTTTTAATGCGTTTTCGTTTTTCAAATTTAAAAAAAAATAAAATCCCTGAATTTTAACAAAAATATTTCAAAAATAATTATATTTTGATATAATTATATATTATTTAATCCGAAGAAAAAAATATTTTAAAACTTTAATGTTTAACCATCAATATCTCTGGTTTTAAGAGAGCTAAAGTCCTCAGATCAAGCTCAAATCAAAGCTTTATTTGTTGCCAATAATTAAAAGTGTATTTGGTTCGAACTTATGTTAGCAATATTTTCAGATAAAATTATTTTTGTCTGAAAAAACTTCCGAAAAAAACTTAAAACTCATTATTTGGCCGTTGGTGAGTAAAAAAGTTTATACATGTTTTATACCATTTTAAAGGTATTTTTATTAAATATACAACGGCAGAAAGAAAATTTGGATCCGATGAAAAATGTGAAGCTCATAAGCCAAAAACCGTTTTTACTTTAAAGCTTTATAACTTGGAAAATTAAGAGCATTGGAAGATGAAAATCATGTTGTTGAACTCAGTATTAAACCCCCTATTAGCTCAGCAAATAAACTAAAAAAAAAAAAAAATCACAAATTTTAGCAAAAATTTTCTAAGTCTTTTTTAAAATTTTGTTCAAATTCAAGTCGAATATAATTTGATACAATCATATACCCGATAAGATAAACTGGATTTAATTATATATAAGTTAAACTTGATATAATTATATATGATAAACTATTTTCAAAAATTTTCTAAGTTTTTTTAAAACATAGTCTTTTGAAGTTGTCATTTATTAACAACGTCCGCTGGGTCAGAGGGTAGAGATTGCGATTACAAAACAGTTGGTAGCTGTTCGATTCCCCCGCCGCTCGAAGTTTTTTTTTTTTTTTTTTTAAATAAATTTTAATTATATATATTTATATCTTAATATTGAAAAAAATTGTTTGGATAAAACTTTATCAGTTCTAAAAATAGATTTTATTGTTCGGATTAAATTATATATAGTTCTAAAAATAGATTTTTTTTTTCGGATAAAATTTTATCTAAAGTTTTTTGTAATATTTTTTTTTTTCTTTCGTATGAAATTTTATCTTTTTTTATCCAGCTAAAAAAATCTTTTTTTTTGTCTTGGTCCAATAAGATCCAACCATTTTTCGGATGAAATTGTATCCCATCGATTAAAACTGATCTAATTAGATAAACCCACTTTTCGGATCAAATTGTATCCGTCCGGTTAAAACTGATCTAATCTTAGCGATCCATTTTTCGGATCAGTGCTGATCTTTCAAATCTCGGATCTATCAACAGATCTGGAATAATATAAGAACATATATTGCTTCATACAAAAATTTTTACTCGGGTAACAACGAAAACTAAATTACTGCAGTATTAGGTTTCCAGCAAAAAAGGAAAAATATTTCTGCAACTTATTTTGCAGGAAATGTGTGTCGGAAAAAGAAACGCTTAATTTAAGTAATTTAATAAAATAAGATAGTGCGTTCATTAAGAAAATAAATATTACTGTGCAAAAAATTTTAAGGTCATCGGGCGTATCTTGAATTAAATTAAAGAAAATTGAGGTAGACTACCAAAACCCCTAAAATGGTTTTGAAAACTAAGCAGTATAAAAAATATATAGGTTAGATTAGGTTTTCACTGGCTGCTAACGTTCTCTGACTAGAAATTGCCGGGCAATGGCAGATAAAGTGTTCGATAGTTTCCAACTCCTCCTCAACCCCTCAACTCAGGAAAAAGTCATTTGATAGCACCGCTCTGTATGTTTTACTTTAAGACAGTGTCCGGTAAGCACAGAAACAGTCGTCGGAATCTCTCCTCTTGGATGCGATATCACTCACTTGTGCACTTATGATTAAGAGAAGGTTTGTCGTGTAGTCTCACACGTCCATTCATTTGCCCATCTCTGATTTGTCTCCGTAAAGGCACAAAGCCGCAGATTTAGGTTGCAAATTTCTAGAGGCATATCGACGCACTCTAATTCTGTTGGAACCTGTAAGACTTTTTATAAGTGTTTATAAAAAATTAATTTTGATAAAATTATTTTTTTTGAATTTTGATAAAAAAAATGTATGAAAAAAAAAATTGATAAAAAAACAAAAAGTTGATAAAAAAAATGATTGTATTAAAAAATTTAATAAACCAAATTCGGCTATGCCGAATCTTGTATACCCTCCAACGCAGTGCTGCCAGGCTTTTTTTGTAAAAAATCGTCAAAATTTCGGAAAAAATTCGTCAAAATCGTCAAAAGTTTTAAAAAAAGTCGTCAAAAAATCGTCACTTTAAAAAATGTTAAAAAACACATTTTTTGATATATTAAAATTTTAAAACGCACAATAAAATTTTTTTCTATCCGCTGTTTAATGAATTTTTAAATTTACGTACACAAAATATTTTTTAGCTAAATAAAAAGGAATTTTCTTTTAAAACAAGTGACAAAATAGTTCAGTCATTTGATTTTTCATTTGCTTTAACAGACAGCAACATTTAATTTTAACTGCTGATTAAATAAATATCATTAAATCTTATTCAAATAAAATTTCTTACATTTATTTTTACTATAAAAAACAAACTAGTACAAGTGTTATTTGTTTTAGAACGCTTCAAAATAAGACACCGTTAAGACCCACGGAAAAATAATGTTTTTTTCTGGCATTTTTCAGATTTTAAAATTGTTTGTCAAAAAACTCACCTTTTTGGATCTAAAAATGAGCCTTCGAAAACACCCCAAAAACTGACCCAAAAAAGTGACTTAAAATGAACTTATCAAGTATTTATCGATAAAGACTCCAATTATTCTCTGAGTTTAAGTATTTGAGTCTAAAAAGAAGGTTCGTTTTCATACAAAAATTTTTAATATTTGCTCCATTTTTGGAGTCACTAAGAATTCAAATATTCACTAAGAATTCAAATTTTTAAAAAAAAAGATTTCTTATGTAAAAATAGCAACAATTAAAATTAAATTAAAAGAATAATCATTTATTTTTTCATACAGAGCAAAACTGAATGACTTTAAAACTACATAATTTTTTAAATGCAGTTATATTTAAAAAAGAGAATGAAATGTTGTAAATATGTGTCTTTCTTCTGTATTTTAAATTAATCGAATTTCATTTAATTTTTTTTTTCAAACCATTGTAAAATTAAAAAAGTTGCAAATTTAGATTTTTGTGAATAAAAGTGGAGACACAAAAAATCGTCAAAATGTATGGGAATCAAATTAAAAAAACCAAAATTTCATGAAAAATCGTCAAAATGACAAAAAATCGTCACTTCCGGCAGCACTGCTCCAACGTTTAAAAAAAAAAGAAAAAAAATGTCAGTGGCGTTTTTTGGGGGGGATTGGGGACACATTCTCTCTGGTCAAAAATGTTTTCAAATTTAATTACTGTGCTTTTTGTACAAAAGATAAACGATTTCATCATTACGTAAATTATTTGTTAATATCCACGCCCACAAAAGGGGGCGGACCAAAAAAAATAATTTTCAAATCCCCTGGGTCCAAGTCCAAGACTTTGAACTTTTTCAAGCATAAACATTTTTCTTTGATCGAGCACTGGCTCTAATTATATATTGGTTATAAGGGTTCAAGTTGAAAAAATGCAGAAGAAAAATTGAATTTCTAAAAATTATAGACATTTCTGGTATTTCCTATACCGGTTTCAAACACCCCAGTTAGTGTCATCATCAGTAGGATTTTAAATGTCGGTTTGTCTTGTTCATAAAAACTGTTTTTTACATATGTGAATATTCATAGTTTCTACAGAATAAATTTTGACAGTTACCAACACTACAATTCTATTTCAAGCAATCTGAACCTCACTTCATACTTTCTTTCAACTTTTTTGTCTCTTACATTATTTCGCAAGGGTTTCATTTGTTTAACAAAAATACTAAAAAACCAATAAAAAGTTACCTTTTTTCATGGGTTGGTTTACTTCTCCAAGGGGGAACTTTTTCCCCTCTGCTCCGATTTTGCCCATCTCCGAACTTAACCAGCCTATAAGACATAAGACATATATGTGCCAAATTTCAGGAGTCTAGCACTTTTATCATGTCTGTATCGTGACGGACAGACGGACATCGCTAGAATGTCTTAGAATCGATCACTGATCAATAATATATATACTTTATGGGGTCCTAGACCGATATTTTGATGCGTTACACACGGAATGACAAAGTGAGTATACCCCCATACTGTAGTTGGAGGGTATAAAAACGAAAACAAAAACAGCAAAAAATTAATTTCGCGATTTCTCGCAAGCTAAAGAAGATAGGTTTTTGATGTTTACTGTTTTGTGACCTTTAAATAAGTACAATTAAAACTGTATTCACAGTTTTTGAGAATATTTAAAAAACTTCAATGTCAAAATTTAAAAAAATACAAAAACACTAATTTCGCGTTATCTCGCGAATGCGAGCAGCTACGATTTAGCTGCTAACAGTTTTGTGACATTTAATCTTGTAGAAATCGAACTGCGCTTACACTTTTCGTCGACACTAAAGTTCAACGTAAACATCGCTGAGGCTCACCGTGTACTAGACCAATGTTTCGAGGTGTTACAAACGGAATGACAAACTTATATATACCCTTTATCACTACACCATTTCCAATTGTATTTCAGAAAATATCAATTGTATTTCAGAAATTATCAATTGTATTTCAGAAATTATTAATTGTATTTCACAAATTATCAATTGTATTTCAGAAACTATCAATTGTATTTCAGAAACTAACCTTCGTAAAACAATTAAAAATTTCTGAAATACAATTGATAATATCTGAAATACAATTGATAACTTCTGAAATACAATTGATAATTTCTGAAATACAGTTAATAATTTCTAAAATACAATTGATAATTTCTGAAATAAAATTCATATTTTCTGAAATACAAATTAAAAATTTCTGAAATACAATAGAAAAATTCAATACAATTGATAAATTCTGAAATACAATTCATAGTATCTGAAATACAATTGATAATTTCTGAAATACAATTGATAATTTCTGAAATACAATTGAAAATTTCTGAAATTTAATTGATAATTTCTGAAATTTAATTGATAATTTCTGAAATTTAATTGATAATTTCTGAAATACAATTGGAAATGGAGTAGAGTGGAGGGTATTAAAAAAACTTCCTAAAACACAATTTGACAAAATTTAAAATATAAATAGTTAGATATTTCTGAAAAACAGTTGTGGTTTTGAAAACAATTAAAATTTTTTAAAATAAAAATTAATGCTTTTTCTCTTTTTTTTATTGATATTTAAGGAAAAAAGTATAAAAAAGTTAAAAAAGCAGAAAAAACCCAAAAAATTATAAAAAAAAGTTAAAAAAAACGCTTTACGGAGCGTATGAGCAATATGAGCAGTGTAATTCAATTAAATATTAATCATACGCCTTAATAATGCAATCGGATACATTAATATGCGTAAAAAAACCCTGTAAGGTTTTAATAATAACAATTTATATTTTAGTTAAACATCATAATAAGAGCGTCATAAAATAGCACGCTACTTAATCTTTTTTTGTATTGGTTCAGCATAAGAAAGTTAATGCAATTTATTTTCTCTGGTCTTTTTAGGTTAAACAATTGGTTAAGAAACCTATATCATGGCTACGAGTACGTGATGGTCATATATTAACAGTCGATCAAACAACATTTATAGCCGATCAGAGATTTCAATCGATTTATACAACAAATCCAGAAAGATGGTCATTACAAATAAAACATGTGCAATTAAAAGATGCCGGCATATACGAGTGCCAAGTATCCACTGAACCCAAAGCAAGTGCCATAGTTTATCTTCACGTTGTGGGTAAGTGTTATAAAGAAGAAAAAGTGCTAAATGCACTTTTCGGGTTGTAAATTACCAACAACAAAAAATAAATACACTTAATTACATTAAGAACAGCATATAAATCCACAAAAAAATTAACATCTGCTGTTAACCACATTATGGCTTAAATAAATTTAATTTTAATTTCCTCTTATATTTTTTTTTTTTCATTTCATGTCATTTTCATTATATGTATATATTATCAACATTTATGATGCAAACAGAACCAAAAACTGAATTAATCGGTGCACCCACACGGCATGTTAAAGCCGGAAGTCAAGTGAAACTGTTGTGCATAATTAGTCAGGCACTGGAGCCACCATTATTCATTAATTGGTTTTATAATCAGAAACAAATATATTTACATAATCGTAAAGGATGGCGTACAGAAATTGAACGCATTGAATTGCCGCCGGAAACCACCACTACCAGCACCACGACTACAACCACAACTACAACCACCACAACGACACCAACAACTACAACGACCTCAACTACCACTAGTTTACCATCATCATCTAGTAGTGCTAGTGGTAGCAGTAGCAGTAGTAGTTCATCAATGATAAACGGAAGTGAAATTTCTGCAATGCATGTATTTACATCAATAACACCACAGCAGTCATTAAATGATGGTAATCTTTTAGAATTGGTGTCAGAATCAACATACAATAACTACCCCAATTTAATATCACCTGAAGCCGCATCAATATTACCGACATCAAATATACAAACTACACCAACAACTACAACGATATCATCAGAATCACAGACACCAACAACAAGAACATTGCTAGCAGGCTCACCTACAGCCGAAACAACAACGTTATCATTTGATGAGGATGATGCTGATGATGACTATCAACCAAATCCAACAATATCAACATTTGAAACAGCTGAAGCTGCTTTTGCAGCAGGAAGAGGCTACATGATGTTGTCATCATTGATGACAGTTACTGATGTTAAGCAGATTACGGTAATTGATTTTAATTTTTTTTCCTCTCATATGTATTTTATTTATTTTACTTTTTTTTGTTGAGTTTTTGTTTTTGCATAATATTTTTCATATGTTTACGTGTCCATGATATCTTAACACTATATTTTCCAAGGCATCGCTTGGACACAGTCCTGGATGAAGGTTTTAAGATGTTAAAATTTTAATATTAGAGCCTATGGTCAGTAAAATGTCTCGGAAAATTTAAATTTTTCTTTTTATTAGAAAAAACACAGGAATTTTATTAGAAAAAAATTTTGGAATTTTTCTAGACGAAAAACTTGATCATTTTTCTAGACGACAACTTTGGTAATTTTTCAATACGAAAAATTTAAGAATTTTTCTGTAGGAAAAATTTAAGTATTCTTTTTGTAGGAATAATTTGGGAATTTTTCTTAGAATTTTTCTATAGGAAAAATCTAACAATATTTAATAAAAAAAATCTCACAGCTTTCTATAGGAAAAGTCTGACAATTTGTTTTATAAGAAAAATTTGTGAATTTTTTATTAGGAAAAATCTGATAATTCTTCTGTGGAAAATAAGAATTACACCGCTCAACACTCATTTTCCGGTTTAAATTCTGGTTATCAATTTAAGTAGACTTTGATCTCCTGATTCCAAATCTGTTCTCCAAATTTTTCCATCATGTCCAGATTATTAGTAATTCATGGTTGAAAATGGGAAAAATGACGATTTTTGTATTATTTAAAAGCTGGCACAGCAGACATTCAGTGGAATACAAACCTGGTATAAAGCGCAAAAGTATAATTTGTCTTTGGTCTCCAACATAGAAAACAATTTTTTTCTAATTATTGCGTTTCCTTGGGTTACAATTGCGTTTTAAAATGACTCTGTTAAAATTATCATTTTTATAAAAGAGGTAAGGTAGATAGATACCTTAGTTTTATTGATATTTTTTTAAGGAAAAACTAGAAAAAATGAATATTTTACAAATTTAAGTTTTCTGTGTTATTTTTCTTATAAACCGGAAGATATCTTTAATGGGTTTAAAAGTCTATAAGAAAGAATGAACTTTTGCCTAAATTTTGAGCTCATCACAGTAAAGATTGATCATCTGGTTTTTGTTTTAGAGCCTTTTAAAAATGGTGCTCTTTCTAATTTGTTTCACAGTGTTTTTTTAAAATACATGTTTGGCCAATAATAATGCAACAACTTCAAATTTTTTTGATCATATATTTGAGATCATAGTTCAATTCTACTCTAACGCTTTATACCATATTTTTATTCCACCCAGTGGCTGCTGTGCAGGCTTTAAAAAGAGGCAAAAATCGAGTTTTTTCGCATTTTCAACCGAAAATATTTAAAATTCTAGACGTGATGGAAAAATTTGGAGCACAGATTTGGAATCAGCGCACATTGGGTTCGATGGTACCCAAAATGGCGTTTAATTCAGATAAGCAGTAGTTTTAAAATATTATATTTTTTTATTGATGAACTAATATAAACACGTAAAAATACAAATTTTGGAAAAAAAAAATTTGGAAAAAATTTTTTTTTTAACCTGTTAGGCGTTTTTTGTTTTTCGGAAAAAAGGGTTATAGTTCACAATTTTTGCTGTAACTTTGGAATGAAAAGCTATAAATTAATAAAAAAAAAATGGAAAGTAAAGTGTACATAATGTGCTATCAAAGTAATCAAAGAAAGAGCGCACAATATGTATATATATTATTTTAAATTTTATTTAAAATCCAATTTTTGTTTTTCACAAAATCTCATAAATGTACAAATTTATCTGAAAAAAGTGATTTATGGGAATATTGTAGTTTTTTATTAACGAATTATCAAAAATACATAAAAACACAGCATTTGAGAAAAAAAAAATTTAACAAAATGTTTTTTTTTTAATCTTTTAGTCGTTTCTTTGTTTTTGGAAAAAAACACGAAACCCTTAAACATGTAATAAAGCTACAAAAAACAAATGGAGGGGACGTTTATTTGGCGTAGGGGGTGGGGGGTTTATCGGCAGACTATGGAGGACACCTTCCTCCCGCGATAAACCTTGCCAAAAAAATTGATGTCATTTTTTGCACCTAATTAATAAAAATTTATCACTATTTAAATTATTTTTTCGATACACGCCCCCACAAAGGGGCGGACCGAAAAAATTCGCTTTCCTGATCCCCCTTGGTTCAAATTCAGGTCGATGAACTTCATATGGCATTAAAATGTTTCATTTATTGAACAAATATACAAATAAAACTTGGAAAAATAATATTTTTCTGGGGTAGTTTTAGTTCTTCAAGGGGGAACTTCTTCCCTCCTGGTCCGATTTTGCTCGTTCAAGAACTTAACCAGCCTATGACCATTATACATATTTGTGACAAACTTCAGGATTCTAGCTCTTGTTTTATGTACTTTATGGTGTTCTCAACAACAGACGGACGGACGGACACACTGTTAGTCACAGAATGTCTTAGAACCAATCAGTGATCAATGATATACACTTTATGGGGTCCTAAACCCATATTTCGATGCGTTACTTACGGAATGACAAAGTGAGTGTAAGCCCATACCGTAGTTGAAGGGTATAAACACACATATAATGGCTTTGTTTAATAAGCTATACCCAGACTTTTTACACAAAAACGGGAATAAAAAAAAGGGCCGGGCATTGTCCGTACTTTTTTTTCTTTTAAATAAAAGCTGATATCCTATCCTTTTTTGAAATCCACAAAACTAAATCCAACTATTACTAACTTAATATGTGTGGCCCATTAAATATGGAAAATATCCCAATTCTGGACCCTTTTTAAAAAAATTATTAAAAACATTGAGACACAATTTTTATAAACAAAAAAAATTTAAAAATTTATCTTAATCCCTGGTGTTTAAGGTTCCATTATAAAAGATTTTCTTTTAAAAGACTTAATACCACTAATAATCGCTTAAATTGTAAAAAATTTAAATTTTTTTACTTTTTTCAAAAACTGCAATAATTTGTTAACTTTGACAGCTCACCGAAAAAAAAGTAAACAACTTAGTTGATTGATTTTGATAAGCAGTGTTGCAGAATTTTATCTACTTTTACCCCATACCAAATTTTATAACAAAAACTTCATTTATAAATTTCAATTAATCGCCACTTTGGCATCATTTGAACCCAATGTGCAGCGAGTCAAAATCCTTAAAATTTGTATATCAAACTTCAAACTGGAGTCAAAAACCTTCGATTTGTTGAGCGGTGTAATCAATATCACAAAAATTTTATATTTATCATCTGACTACATTAAGAAAAATTTTAAACAAAAAATATTTGACTTGAATATTTTTTATAATTTAGTGGGTGTTTGCCCAAAGCTCGAAACTTTGATTGATTTTAGCGCGGTCATAGAGTTCACTGATTTGGTCCAAAATTTTATCACTTACTTATTTTAGGCCGTTTAACAAATCCAAGCTTCAGGAGCAGCAAAAATTCGAAAAATATTAAAAATAAGAACCGCTTTAGTAAACAAGAATGTTTTTTTTTAATTCCAACGCCATATGACATTTTTTTTTTATATGGCACATTATTATCGTTTTGTACGATTATAAGCTGATACTTAAACAAGCGAAATCTGTTATAGTAACTCACTTTCATCAATGCGCGAAAGTTATGGCGGTTTTAAGTTGGACAATTTAAAAAAAATTCTTTAAAATCCAGTTTTTGGTCGATTTTAAAAAATTTGTCAAATATTTATAGAACATACTTAGAGCTATAAATATAGTCCAAAATGTATGTCCTATGTTTATTATTTGGCGAGATACACTAAAAAATATATATTTTTAAACATTATTTTCACCTTCATTAAGAGCAGCTAAGAACACATTAAGTTTAACTTTTTTTTTAAATATAGCTAAAAAGAAGAGAAAATTTCAAATATTATGCAAAAAAATCATTCAAATTCATTTAACCGTTCAAAAGTTACAACGGTTTAAAAATGGTTTACCATGTCATATTATTACATTTTTTGTACAAAGTATAAAGAAAACGCATTTTTTTCCTTTTAAGAGTAAATACGCCAATTTTCCCAAACTTAAAGTTATTTATTGATTTTAAAGGCTAAATTTAGGGCAGAGTTGTTTTAATAAAACAAAAGCAACAAATAAAATAAAAATAAAAAAATAATAAATTGTTGAGGGTGCTTTTTAAGGTTAGGAAAATTTAGTTTCATCTCTCATTTTTAGAACCTTCAAAATTTTTTAACGCCCATCCGATTTTGCAATAGTGATTTGATGCAGCGCACAGTGCCACATTTGGACAATCTAGCACGACGAAAATCAAAAAAAAAAAGTTCCCCGATTTTCATGATATGTTTGTATATATTATAGAACATTCCTAATAGCACGAAAATAATCATAAAAGATCGATAATTTTGTTCGTTACTAACAGGTGGGTCCATAAAGTTGCATCTTGTAAAATTCTGTAACTAGTGCACATTATTTCGCATAAATTAAGTCGAGTTTAAACTGTTGTACCTTTTGAACAAAAAGAGATATTTATCCACTCTTTTTTGGTAATTTTAAAGTATATTTAAATGCATTAAGTCATGTCTTTTCTTTTTTTTTAAACAAATTTTTCTATTTTTTATTAAATTTTTAACAAAATACAAATTTTTGAAAAGAAAATTATATATTTATTTTTTCGATGGAATAGAACTTTTGTGTTTGGTCCGTATTGGTCGCCGGACTTTTTCAGATATATTGACCAATATCCATAGTACTTATTTCAACGGCTAACTTTTGCGACCGTCTGCGACGCCGACTACAGTGGGGCGATATGTAAACCTTGTTTTCACATATTTTTTACACATATTTTGAAAAAGTGGGCGTGGCAGTAGTCTGACCGCCCCCTTTTTTTGTGATATTATTTCTACAGTCATTGAGAGTATATATACCAAATTTAAAGAAATAATAACCAAAATTACAAATTTAAAAAAAGTGGGCGTGGCCCTTAGCCGGCCTCCCACAGTTTTCATAATGTTATTTTCGAAGTCAAAACGAACATTTATACCGAATTTCAAGTCAATATAATTAAAATTGGATTTTTGTCGTCCTAGATTGGCCAAATGTGGCACTGTGCAGCGTCTTGAATGTGCCATCGCAAAATATCTGGAGATAAAAGTGGAGATATTTCCGCTTACAATGACTTTTATGACAATGCTATGCACGAAATCAATTATTTGCATCGCCGCATTACTTCCTAGTCACTTAACATTAAATTTTAGCTTTGTTTGCTAATGCAAAATGCCAAAACAAAATTTGCGAATTTTGTAAATTTTTAAAATGTCCCCTTAAATTTTTGCAATTCTAAATTTTAAGATGTCCACTTGACTCGGACGTGTTAATAATGATAAACTTTAACCTCAAAAAGCGCTGGCCAATTTGAAATAAAATTGCGAATGTGCCCGGCGAAAAACAGCTGTTTTCAAAAAAATTTTGCTCATTCTCTCAGTTTTTGAGAAGACGGTAAACCTCCCCTAGCTAGGGCAGGAATTCAATTATGTTAATGCGCACACATTCCATGGCCAAAAAACCATAAAAATTACAAAAAAAAATTTAAATTTGGTTTCAATTTTGGACCCCCCTATATTTTTTGATTAAATGATATTCTGGCCGGTCTATTAATGTCAGATTTATCTCTAAGGTATAATCAGTCTATCGTATGCTGGTTGACATCTAAAAAAAAAACCAAGGACGCAAAATAAAAAAGAATGAAAAAATATTGGTTAGTTTCAAGCAGTTTTTACTCAATTTTTAGACTTTAAATGGCTACAAATTTTGCAGAAAAGAAATTTTGTGCAAAAAAAAAAAAAAATAAAATTGAGACTTGTTTTTTATAGTATTGATCTTTTTGTATTCACAGATTCATATAAATGTGTGGACAAAAGAAATAATTGACAGCTAAACTCAGGTATCAAGAGGTGCAAAAAAAAATATTCTTGCCCATATATGTACATTTGGTTTGTTTATTTGACTTAAAACTTTAAAGCAATTTTCCATATTTTCAGAAAAACCATATATTACTATTATTCTATTAATCGGCATAAATTTTTCGAATAATCCTTTAATCGAAATTAGCAATTCTAAATTAATCGAAAAATTATTCGTCTAATATTGTTCGATTTATGAAACAAGAATTAATCGACAGAACACCCAATAAACCCTAATAACATATATTTCATAATATTAACCTTTATGTGCTCGGTAGTCTACATTTGTAGCAGTTTTGCAGAAAAAGTTGAATAAAAAAAAACTGTCCACAACAACAGGGTCCGATATTTTCAGTAGCTTCCTAAAAATCAATTCTAAGCAGTTTTAGCCACTTACACTTTAAAAAAATAATTTACAGCACCTCCCAGACCCTACTTTTTAAAATGACCATCTCCTGGCGGGTAGTCTACAAATGTAGACATCATATAAAATGTATGGAAATTCACATCACTTTGAGCTTTTATTTTTCGCTGGCGTTAATAAATTAAACGATGAAGATACACATGCATTGTGGAGTACAGAAGCAGTTTGTTATTACCGTGCAATAATGCCGAAATCTCGGTTCAAGGACATTTTTCGGTTTATTTGGTTTGATAGAGTTGCTGGACAGGTTAACGATAAGGTTGATCTAATTTCTGCTTTATGGGCTATAATGAGCAACAGTCTTCGCTGGTACTATCAACCATCGGGAGAAATTACAGTTGACGAACAACTATTTGCATATCACGGATTTACGCATCCCACCCAATCCTGCAAAGTATGGCATAGAAGTCTGGTTCACATGCGATGTAAAGTAATTTTTTCTCAACAGCGATATTCTTGAATAAATATCGCTGTTGAGAGTAAAGAAGAGCTCAAATGCAAGCCGTGCAACAAATGTTGGAGATAGTGTCGTGTGTGACAATTTTTTCACATTATTGAATCTGGGTACACTCAAAAAAATAAAACTGTAAAGTTAACAAACTTTTTTTTGTTAACTCGAGTTTACTGGCTTTTTAGCAAATTTTTAGCTAAAATCAGCGTTTTAACTACTTTTTTTAGTTAAGTTCGATTAACGAAAATACTAGTTTTGTGCAAATTTGGAATTAATTTTTTTTGTTGACTTTAAAACTGAGTTTACGAATTTTTACTAATTAATTTGCTGATTTTTTGTAACATTTTTGTCAAGTCGAAAATTTTAAACATTTCTTGTGTAGCCTCCTATGCAAATCTCATTAGTCCTACTTAAGCTAAACTTAACGCTGTGAAAAATATTTTTTTTTTTTTTATTTAAAAAAAAGGTTAGCTGAATTCACCTAATAAAAAATGTTACGAAATTTTCAGCTGAATTTTTAGTTAAAATTACTGTTTTTTTGCTACATTCATTCTACGAAAAGTTAACTAAATATTTTTTGTTAAATTAACTAGAAATTTAGTAGGTTCAAAATCAGGTGTTTTTTTAGTTAAATTTAACTAAATTTTTTGCCAACTTTACAGTTTTTTTTTTTGTAGGCATTTGATGTCAAAAAATCTAACTTTCAAAAAGTCAAAACTTTGCTCTGGTCTTTGGCAATATTTTTGAACATGCTAGATATATGCGCTCTATCTAGCCGCATTCATTATATTTTCGGAAAATAACGACCATATCTACCAAACAGTCAAACGACGAAAGTTCCTGCGAAGCCTTGCAAAGTAGCCCTTCATGCCAGCAACTGTACAGCGCTCTGAAAATGCAAGGGTATTAGGATATGCTCTAACACACCTGGCCATTGAAGTGGCGCTTGATAGTTTTCCTGTTTCTGGCACTAATATGAACCACCCGCCTGATATTTCTAACAACATACAGCCCATGCACCCTGATCGTTGTCTATATTGTGAAGTTTAAATTTAAACATTTTTACCTTAACTTTGTATCTAAAAATCATATATATCTTAATAATTATGTATTTAAGTAGAACACTCTGCGTGCTAGTGTTTTTTTCATATGTTTTCCATAAAAAAACATATTTGCTACAAATGTAGACTTCCGACCGCCAACGTAAGTTTACAATCCCGAGCACATAAAGGTTAACCTGTAGTGCGATTCAGTAACTTTTTTAACGAAATTATCGATATCGTTAACTAACGAGAATTGTCGGTTGTTTTAACGAATCTGTGATTCTATAAATTTTTCAATTAACGACAAGAATTAACGACAAAAATAGTTAATTTGAAATTTGTTTATTTTTAAATTGTATTGAGAACCGAAAAATTTCGTTAACTTTAACTTCAAAAAATTTTTTGTTGATAAGTTAACGATTTTCAATAACGACAAAATTCGGTAGAAAAATGTTATAGAATCGCTTTTAAAGACAATTGTCGTTAATTAACTATTTTTGACAATTTAACTACCGATTTTTGTCGTTAAAAAGTTAGTGAATTGCGCTACTGATCTGTCAAACCGGAGAAAGCCACTGTGTTCGACGACCTAATTTTAAATTTACGTGTCTCGGCGTTTTAGTGTGTCAATTTCACATACTTACAGAATAATTTTTCTCGTCTCGTTGTACCAAAACTGACCAAGATTTTTGGTGGGAACCTAACCCACGGCCACCAGGTTTATAGGCTAGCACGCTACCATTTTACCTTTAAGGGCCAATAAAACCATAATATACTTATGATATTGCAAAAATGTATCGCCAACGTCTCTCGCCTCCAACTTAATATTAGTTTTTAATTATTTGTAGATATTATTAAAGAGCATAAAAGTTTCGGTACAGCTGAATTTTATACTCTCACTTTATTTTTTTTTTTTTCTTAATCATCAAAATTTTCACGTGAGAAAGATAAATTTCATTGCCACTCATCTCTACTATGAACCTTATTTTAGTGCAAATATTTACATATGTCATTAAAATAAATTATGTAAGTTTCATTTTGGTTTTTTTTTAAGGTTTCGCGTATGGCATTTGCCTTCTTGACAACAAACGTGAGATAATTTGAAAAGCATTTATTGATAGCGAAAAAAAAAGAAAATATATATTGATATTAAAAAAATGTCACATAGAACTACTTAAACGATTTTTAATGCCATAAGATAGTAAATAGATGATAAAATGATTGAAAATTATTTTAAAGTGGTTCGGTGATTTTCTCCAAAAGATTTAAATAGGAATGAAAAATAAAATAAGTTTAAATTTTGTTTGCAACGGTTGATTTTTTTTTAAACCTGTAGCGCAATTCACTAACTTTTTAACGACAAAAATCGGTAGTTAAATTGTCAAAAATCGATACTTATCTACAATTGTCGTTAAATGCGATTCTATAATTTATTTTACCGAATTTTGTCGTTATTTAATATCGTTAACTTTCGAAAAATATCGGTAGGCTAACGACAAAAATAAAGCTGTTGTTAATATAAAATATTAGTTCTTTTTAAACAAGATATTGTAAAACAAGTAAAAAAGTTAAATTCGGCCTTGCCGAATGTAGTGATACCCTCCACAATTTCAAAAAGATTATTGCAAACAACTTTATATAAAAGGAAATTACTTTTGAAAAAAAAAAAAAATTTAAAAAAAATTTCCGCGAAAAAAAATTTTGTTAAAAAAATAATCCGCGATTTTTTTTTTGTCAAAAAATATGTTCGTACTTGTTTAAATACCATTTGGTGTCCAATTATGTTCACATATGTCAACCAGATGCCGGATTAAAGCATTTTGTATTTTTAGGTTATGTTGAATGTACTGAAATTTTTGAGGTGTGCTTACATTTTCGTTCATAACTTTTGAACCGCTGAACCGATATCGCTCAAATGCAATACCAAACTTCTCGGGAGAACTTCCAATATATATGTTAAGTTTCAGTCATCTCTGTGCAATATTTTGTCCGCGAGAGCATTTTCAACAGACAGACAGACGGACAGAATGTCTTAAAATCTAGAATGTCTTAAAATCGATCGGGCATCATGAATATATATACTTTATGGGGTCCCAGACCGATATTTCGATGAGTTACAAACGGAATGACAAACTTATATATACCCTCTATCACTAAGTGGAGGGTATAAAAATTGTAAATTTTGTTGAAATGGCCTTCGAAAACATTTTAATAGGTATTAAATATTATTTGCCGAGTACACAAAAAGTCCCCAGCAAATTGTTCCAATATATTTCACCACATAACAGAATTACATTTTTTGCACTGTAAATATTAAAAATTCTGAAAGTGGTGCTTAAGGATTTTTTGTCTTAAATCCATGTTTTATGCAATCGGTGGATGCTTATTTATTAATTTTAAAAAAAATTTATTTAATGATAGCCAAAAAGTAATTTACATTACGAATTGCTGGAGAGTTTTGGAAAGGAGTGGCTCCTCGTGTGCAAAATTAAATAATTTCTCAATATTTTTAGTTAAATTTTTATTCAAAATTTATTAAATACATTTATAACTCAAATAAATACATAAATATCCAATTTTTTTATTTCCAATAGAGCATCTTCAAATTTTTTTGGGATATTAATGCGTCTGATGTTTTTGTTGCTGTTGATAGTTCCTTCTGGGAATTTGCGAGGGTCTAAAAGCTAAAAAATAGATTTATAAGATACAGCAAATACTAATGCATTGCTGAGATAATTTTCTACAGAAAAAATGTCTCAGAATTTTCTACAGTAAATGTATCAGATTCTGAGATATTTTTTCTATAGAAATAGTCTCAGATTCTGAGATATTTTTTCTATAGAAAAAGTCTCAGATTCTGAGAAAATGTCTCAGATTCTGAGATATTTTTTCTATAGAAAAAGTTTCAAATTCTGAGATATTTTTTCTATAGAAAAAGTCTCAGATTCTGAGACATTTTTTCTATAGAAAAAGTCTCAGATACTAAGACATTTTTTCTATAGAAAAAGTCTCAGATACTGAGACATTTTTTTTTAAGAAAAAGTCTCATTTTTTCTATAGAAAAAGTTTCAGATACTGATACATTTTTTCTATAGAAAAAGTCTCAGATTTTGAGACATTTTTTTTAGAGAAAAAGTTTCAGATTCTGAGACATTCTTTCTATAGAAAAAGTCTCAGATTCTGAGACATTTTTTTCTATGGAAAAAGTCTCAGATTCTAAAAAATGTTTCCTGTAGAAACAGTCTCAGATTCTGAGACATTTTTTCTATAGAAAAAATCTCAGATTCTGAGACATTTTTTCTATAGAAAAAGTCTCAGGTTCTGAGACTTTTTTCTATAGAAAAAGTGTCAGATTCTGAGAGTTTTTTTCTATAGAAAAAGTTTCAGATTCTGAGACATTTTTTCTATAGAAAAAGTCTCAGATTCTGAGACTTTTTTTCTATAGAAAAAGTCTCAGATTCTGAAACATTTTTTCTATAGAAAAAGTCTCAGATTCTGAGAATTTTTTTCTATAGAAAAAGTCTCAGATTCTGAGACATTTTTTCTATAGAAAAAGTCTCAGATTCTGAGACATTTTTTCTATAGAAAAAGTCTCAGATTCTGAGACATTTTTTCTATAGAAAAAGTCTCAGATTCTGAGACATTTTTTCTATAGAAAAAGTCTCAGATTCTGAGACATTTTTTCTATAGAAAAAGTCTCAGATTCTGAGACATTTTTTCTATAGAAAAAGTCTCAGATTCTGAGACATTTTTTCTATAGAAAAAGTCTCAGATTCTGAGACATTTTTTCTATAGAAAAAGTCTAAGATTCTGAGACATTTTTTCTATAGAAAAAGTCTCATATTCTGAGACATTTTTTCTATAGAAAAAGTCTCAGATTCTGAGACATTTTTTCTATAGAAAAAGTCTCAGATTCTGAGACATTTTTTCTATAGAAAAAGTCTCAGATTCTGAGACATTTTTTCTATAGAAAAAGTCTCAGATTCTGAGACATTTTTTCTATAGAAAAAGTCTCAGATTCTGAGACATTTTTTCTATAGAAAAAGTCTCAGATTCTGAGACATTTTTTCTATAGAAAAAGTCTCAGATTCTGAGACATTTTTTCTATAGAAAAAGTCTCAGATTCTGAGACATTTTTTCTATAGAAAAAGTCTCAGATTCTGAGACATTTTTTCTATAGAAAAAGTCTCAGATTCTGAGACATTTTTTCTATAGAAAAAGTCTCAGATTCTGAGACATTTTTTCTATAGAAAAAGTCTCAGATTCTGAGACATTTTTTCTATAGAAAAAGTCTCAGATTCTGAGACATTTGTTCTATAGAAAAAGTCTCAGATTCTGAGACATTTTTTCTATAGAAAAAGTCTCAGATTCTGAGACATTTGTTCTATAGAAAAAGTCTCAGATTCTGAGACATTTGTTCTATAGAAAAAGTCTCAGATTCTGAGACATTTCTTCTATAGAAAAAGTCTCAGATTCTGTGCCATTTTTTCTATAGAAAAAGTCTCAGATTCTGAGACATTTTTTTATAGAAAAAGTTTCAGATTCTGAGACATTTTTTCTATAGAAAAAGTCTCAGATTCTGAGACAAATTAATTTTATAAATATTAATTTTTACCATTAAGGCATCGGCCTGTGTTTTGGCAATCTTCAAAAAATCTGTTTTAACAGCGTCTTCCTTATTAATCTGTTTTTATTGTGGTTAAGTCGGTAACGATCTGTACGATTGTTTTCTTGTGTCGGAGATGACTTTAAATCCGTGTCAAAAGTGTTCAACATAGCTGTAGATGCAACTTCTGCAATGTTTATAGTTATACAACATTTTCCGTCTCGTTTGCATCTCTATTTCAGGCTCATTTAAAACCATGGATTCTGTAATACATTGTGACGTGTTTGCTTCCTAAAAAAAAATTGGTACATTGTTTTTAGTAGTCTTTAAAATTAAAAAAAAAATACTTTTTGACTATTATACACTTTGTACGTACCATACTGTTATTTCGCAAAATTTTTTTGACTCATCTTTTCCACGTTGTGCAGCAAATTTAACTTTAGCCAATCCTTTTTTGCTTTCCAAAAAAGAAATCAAAGGCTCCAATATGGTTGGTGTGGCGCGAGTATTACGTAATTTTTTCTGCAAATAAATACAAAAATACAATTTAATTTTTGCAATCCCAAATAGTTTACAAAAAAACTTACAATGTTGTTGTTCATTTTTATTTTATTTTGTAAATTTATTATAAAATATTCCAATATTTAATTTTTGACATTTTTTGTTTCTACCGAAATTTATCGGTAGTATTTAAAAAACAAACAACCGAAAAAAATCGTTAGAAAAAAAATATAGAATCACATTTTCGTTAAAACAACCGACAATTCTTGTTAGGTAACGATATCGATAATATCGTTAAAAAAGTTACTGAATCGCACTACTGGACTATCCCAAATCGATAAGAGCATTTTTTGACTGTCGAAGACAGTCGACAGATTTGTCCGCTTTGTGTATCTCAAAAATATTTTTTGGTTATCTAATAAGTCATCCAACATGTGTTGTGTCTATGGACTGCTTAAAAGAACTTTGCTTTTATTTTAAATATTTTTTGTTAGGATTTTTCACCAGGCTATGTGATACATATACCAATTCTATACATATGTTTTGTAATGTGTGTACCTTTCAATTTCAATTACAGACAGCTTCATTAATTATACCATCAGTGCAAAAGCTCGATTCTGGGAATTATACATGCAGTCCTTCAAACAGTGTTCCACGTACAGTAATATTACATGTGTTAAATGGTGAGTATGATAAAATTTTATATCTTGCAAAATTATTTGGTATATAATACAGATGGACATAGATTTTAAATGACACAATTTATGCCACATGAGTTAAGGTCTTTTGAAAACTTATTTAAAGTACATATTTGAGTATTTCTATAATAATCGATAGAAGTTTGTATAAAACTTCTATCGATTCTACAAATTTTTTGCCCAGGAGGATCGTGGGATAACGATTATTACCATTTTTCTAAATTTTTTTGAAAAAATTTTATTGTAATTTTTTAATCTTAAAACCATTTTTACTGCTCCAATGGTGCGTCATAAAGGGGTCACTTATAAGACCGACCCCCATTAATTTTTACGTCTCAACATTTCTTTGGAACAAACTAATACCCTATCTCCAATTTCTAAGGGGGCTCCCACACAAAACGACATTTTTTAAAATTTGCTCCAATAGTGCCCTTAGACCAACAAAATGTATGACCGACCCTCAATATTTTTTTAGTCCAAACATTTTTTCTGAACACACCTACTACCCTCTATCTCTAATTTTAAAGGCGGTCCCCATACAATTTTTTTTATTTTTTGTAAATTTGATTTATTTAATCAGTTTCTACCGGTCCAATGGTGCGTCCGAGAGGGCTCATTAGTGAGACCGACCCCCATTTATTTTTACCCTACAACATTTTTTTTGAAACATACCTACGCCCTATCTCCACTCCCTAAGTAGGCTTCCATTCAAAATTACATTTTTATAAAATTTGCTCCAACTGTTATTTGTATGGGAGCCTACTTAGGGAGTGGAGAGTAAAATAAATGGGGGTCGGTCTCACTAATGACCCCTCTCGGACTCACCGTTGGATCGGTAGAAGTTGATTAAATAAAACAAATTTACAAAAAATATAAAAAAAATGTATGGGAACTGCCTTAAAAATTAGAGATAGAGGGTAGGTGTCTTCAGAGAAAATGTTTGGACTAAAAAAATATTGTGGCTCGGTCATACATTTTGTTGCTCTGAGGGCATTATTAGGGCAGTTAGAGCGGTTGGAAAAAATTTTAAAAATGCCGTTTTGTGTGGGAGCCCCCTTAGAAATTCGAGATAGGGTATTATGTTGTTTCAAGGAAATGTTAAGACGTAAAAATTAATGGGTGTCAGTCTTATAAATGACCCCTCTATGATGCACCATTGGAGCAGTAGAAATGATTTTAAGATTGGAAAATTACAATAAATTTTTTTCAAAAAATTTTAAAAAATAGTAATAATCGTTATCCCACGATCCTACTGGGCAAAAAAATTTCAAAAAAATCGAAGAGTACAAACATTTTCAAAAATGAAATTTTAATTTTAAAACTTAAAAATCGCTTACTAAAGTACGTAAAAAACAAAAAATTTAAAAAAAAAAAATTTAATTTGGACCATTATTGAAGAAGTTATGAGTAAAAGAAGTTTGAGTAAAGGAACAAACTACAAATTTTTAAAAATTCGATATCTTTTGAACGGGTCATCAAAAAAATCTGAAAATTTACCACGAAGGAGTTTTCGAAGGGGAACTGTAAACAAATTGGGAAATCTAAGGAAATTTTTTTTCAAAGTGTTCGATTTGACATGGAATGCCCCGTATATATTTCACATGTTATCATATATTTTCATTAGCCTTTCCCAAAAATAGCCTCTTTTTGAAATTTCGCTTGGTAATGCAGAAAACATGATGGGAAAAATAGACCAAAAATATTTGGAGTCTGTCTTTGCCTCCCTAAAACCGGTTAATATGAATAACATCTGACATTTTTCACCGGGAGGCTATCATAAAATCGGTGTGAACTTGCATAATTTATCCTTCTTGATTTGTATACCCTCTAACAAGAGTAAGGAGGTATATACACTTTGTCATTCCATGTGTAACGCATCGAAATATCGATTGGGGACCCCATTTAAGTACATATATGAGACATTCCACACCAAATGCCCCGCCACAGAAAAACATGTGTTCCGTAAACTTCTGAATAGGTCGTATGGATAGCCCTTTATGGAACTTAGGAGGCGTGGTCAAATATTGGAAAAATGGTAAAATTTGTGGCGAATTGCCTTGATTAAATATTTATCACAATAAAACGGAATGTACCACAATCTCAAAAACTTACTCTTTTGTATGGGCTACCGATTAGTTTTCTTTTTTGGAAAATTTTCAGAACCCGTTCTGAAATTTTTAATTTTTTAAAAAAGTCAATTTATCCAAAATCCGGCCACTTTTTTTTCTGTTTTTTTAATTTTTTTTTTTTTTTTAAGTTTAGATGTTTGTCCTTCCACACAAAAAAAAATCAGAAAAGCATTTTTCGTTTTTTTCGAGAAAATCGCATTTGAATTTTAAATTTCATAAATTTTTTTTTTTTTTTTTTCAAATATTTATTTGCAATCTATTTTACAATAATAAGCAAATTGTCTTAAGATAAATATTAACATAGGTTTTATCTCCACTGAGACTAAAACATCTAAAAAATTGTATATATACATGGATAATCTATATATAATTTAATTTATTTCATTTATACATATTTACAAAAATTAATAATGTTTATTTTCTAAAAGGAAGGTCTAGAACATGGTGTCTTTTTAGTCTTTTTACCTCATTACTGTCATCTAACAAACTATTAGCGGGTTAGGACGGTTACTAAGTCTTTCCATATATCTGGAGCTAAAATTACTTATTTCTTCTTTAACTTTTAGTATACGTAAGTCCTTGTGAATGTTATTGTTAGTTATGTACCAAGGCGCATCTGCGATCATTCTAAGTGTTTTTGATTGATACCGCTGAAGAATTTCGATGTTGGAGTTGCTTGCGGTGCCCCAGAGCTGTATGCCATAAGTCCATACGGGTTTTAAAATTGATTTATATAATAAAACTTTATTTTCAAGGCTTAATTCTGATTTTCTTCCTAATAACCAATACATTCGTTTTGTTTTCAAGTCCAAGTGATCTCTTTTTTTCTTTATATGATTTTTCCACGTTAATCTTCTATCTAAGTGCATACCCAGATATTTTACACAATCGGTTTTTGGAATATGTTCATCATTGAGAAAAATATTAGGACAATCGCCTTTTCTCAGTGCAAATGTAATATGTTGAGATTTTTCTGCATTTACACAAATGTTCCATCTTTTCAACCAAGAGGCTATGTTGTTCAGGTGTCTCTGGACCAAGTTTGAGGCTTCCTCTTTTGACTCATTACTTGCTATTAAGGCCGTGTCATCAGCAGAAGTGGCAACAATAACATCTTCATCTACTGGCATATCTGAAGTATAAATAGTGTAAAGAACAGGCCCCAAAACGCTACCCTGTGGAATGCCTGCTTTAATTTCACAAACATTTGAAATTTCGTTATCTACTTTTACATAAAAGGACCGATTTTGTAGATAAGAATTTAAAATTAAATAAAAGGGAGCAGGGAGAACCTTCTTTAATTTAAAAAGAAGACCTTAATGCCAAACTCTATCAAAAGCTTGTTTTACATCTAAAAATACAGCAGAGCAGAACTGTTTTTTTTTTTTCTAGAGAATCTCTAATTACATTAACTAAACGATGACACTGCTCAGGAGTTCCATGTTTATTCCGAAATCCAACTGATATTCAGGTACAATATTTTTATTGTCCAAAATTGGCTGCAATCGTCGTAAAAATAGTTTTTCAAAAACTTTTGAAAAAACAGATAAGAGACTTATCGGCCGATAAGACATGATATCTGTTTCTGGTTTATTTGGTTTTGGAACCATCATTATTTCGGCACATTTCCACTGTTCTGGGAAGTGACTAAGCCTCAAAATTGAATTGAATATTAGTGTTAAAAATATAATAGCTTTTTTAGACAAAGCTTTAATGTCTTTAGCACATATTTTATCATAACCCGGAGATTTTTTATTATTAAGCATTGTCACTTCTTTTTCTACCTCGTTGGGGGATATGTGTTTGATAGGTAAGTCCATTTGACATGGACTATCGAGGAACATAGAGACTGAATTTTCATCATCAGTGTTATTAAGAGAAAATGTATTAACGTTGCGAATGAGTATTATTAATTGCATGAATATTACTCATTCGCAACGTTAATACAAGAAAATACAAGCAAATTACAAAATTGTTATGAAATTTAAATATCAAATGCGATTTTCTCGAAAAAAACGAAAAATCTTTTTCTGATTTTTTTTGTGTGGATGGACAAACATCTAAACTTAAATAAAAAAATATTACTTATTCGCAACGTTAATACAAGATAATTCAAGCAAATAATAAAATTGTTATGAAATTTAAAATTCAAATGCGATTTTCTCGAAAAAAACGAAAAATGTTATTCTGATTTTTTTTGTGTGGATGAACAAACATCTAAACTTTAAAAAAATTAAAAAAAAAGAAAAAAAAGTGGCCGGATTTTTGATAAATTAACTTTTTTAAAAAATGGAAAATTTCAGAACGGGTTCTGAAAATTTTCTAAAAAAAAAATTTTAATCGATTTACCATGCAAAACTAAAATGTAAAGAATGTAAATTTTTGAGATTGTGGTGCATTCCATTTTATTGTGATAATTATTTAATCAAGGCAACTCGCCACAAATTTTTCCAATTTTTGACAACTTCTCCTAAGCCCAGTTTTTAAAAATTTGAAAAACCAAAAACCCAATTTCGTAGTTCTATATAGGGCTATCCATATAACCTATTTAGAAATTTACGGGACACATGTTTCTCTGTAGCGGGGCAGTTGGTGTTGAATGCCTCATATGTATTATTTACACTCTCACTGTTTTAATTTTACCCATTTTTTTTTTGTTTTAATTTGTTTTATTTAAGATTTTTTTTTTCTTTTTTAAATTTTTTTTCTTTGTCGGAATGTTTGTGTATGAAATAAAAAAATTTAATTGAGTTTACATTAATTTGAAAAAATGAAAAGTCAATTTTGCTTAACAATAATGAAATTGTTTTAATTAAAAATAAAATGAAAATGAAATTAATGAAAAATATTTTACCTATTCATGCCAAACAAAAGGAAAAATTGTTTGTTTTAAATGCATATTAGAGTGGTTTAAAACAAACTATTTTAAAAAATTAAAAATTTATATTGAAACCAGCTAACCGGTTAAAGGGAATCGAAAATTTCCGGTTTTCAATACTTAAAAAATAGACTATTTTCGCAAATACGAAGGGATTACAATTATTTTTTATAATAATTTTAAAAGCTCACTGAGAAAAAAAGTGTAAAATATTTTTTGGCTTTGAAAAACAATTTTCCAAATAGGAATTTTACTCCAAATCTGGAAAATAATTAAAATACTTACCGATTTACGCGGTTTTGGACACTTTAACGGGAAACAATTTTTTTCTCAAAAAAAAAAATTGTTTGCCGGAAGCCTCAATTAGGATTTGAATCATTAGTTAAGGTTTTTAGTGTTTACCTTTTGTTTATTTTGATTTTTCTATAGAAACATTTACAAATTTTAAAAACTAATTCCTTTAGAAAATGTTTAAAATTTGGAAAATACCTCCTTATGAAATTCTCAGGTCCTTTTTTTTATTGCAAAAGTCCCAGATTCTGAATAATTTTTCCAATAGAAAATATATCAGATTTCAGACATGTTTATTCAAAAAAAGTTTACTGATTTTGAAATTTTTCTGAATCATTTGCTTAAAGAGAAATTTTATGATTCTGACACATTATCCCAAAAGATAAATTTTAATGTTCTGAGGCATTTTGCTACAGAAATGCTTTTAGAATTTATAAAATTCTTGCTATACACATATTTTTAGATTCTGATACACTTTCGTTAAGAAAATTCACTTTTGCAATTTTCCAACCAAAAAATTAATATTTTCAGAAAAATTATTCGTACAGATTTTTTTTCTCAGATTTGGTGAGTTTTTCTACATAGAAAATTGCTTAGGTTTTGAAATTTTATTTATTTTCTGTTTCATTACAGAAAAAGTCTAAGATACCGACACGTTCTTTCTACACCAAAATTTTCGGGTTTTGAAACACTATTCTTCAGAAAGTGCCTGAGATTAGAAAAATTTAAGATTTGAATGCTTTTTAAAATTTTTTGCGGCAATTTCCTAGACTATGAGACATTTTTCTATAGAAAAAGTATTGTTTTCTGAGACACTTTTCCTTAGAAAAATTCTAATATTCTTAAACATTTTTTAAGACATATTTCCAATCGAAAATTCTGAGAGTCTAAGAAATGTTTTCTACAAAGAGGGCTAAGATTCTGAGACAGTTTTCCTAAAGAAAAAGTCTCAGACATTTTCTTGCAGAAAAAGTCTAAGATTCTGAAATATTTTTCAAAAAGGAAAATTTCACAATTTAAGAAATTTTCTCAGATTCCGGGATAATTTTCCCTAAAGTCTTAGTAGTCTAAGGTATTTTTTCTATAAAAAAAAGTTTCAGACTCTAAAACATTTTTTCTAAATAAAAGCTAAAAAATTCTGAGACATTTATCCTGATTTTTTTAAGATTCTAAGAATTTTTTTCCAGCAGAAAAGGTCCAGCATTTGCTATTAAAAAGTCTTATATTCTGAGACATTTTTTAAACAGAAATAATCAAAGATTCTGAGACAATATCTCAGGATCTGAGACGTTTTTCTTTAAAAAAAGTCTTGCATTCTAAGACATTTTTTAAAAAGGTAAAAACAGAGATTCTAAAATATTTTTCCTATAAAAGAATTTGCATATTTTGTGTATTTTTTTTATAGACAAAGTTTCAGATTCTAATATCTTTTTTTTTTTTTAGAAAAATTATCAAATTTTTCCTGAAGAAAAATTTCTTATTTTTCCTATAGAAAAATTTAAAGATTACGAGACTATTTTCCTATAAAAAATTCAAAATCATTTTTTCTATTGAAAAATTTTGAGATTGTCGGACATTTTTCATAGAGAAAAATGTTCACATAATTTCCCTTTCTTTTCTTTTTACCCATATTCTTCTCAGATTTTTTCCAAAGAAGAATTATTAGATTTTTTCTAATAAAAAATTCTCAGATTTTTTTCTCAGTAAATTCTCAGATGTATCATATAGAAAAATTGTTTTATTTTTCTTTAAAAATTCTCAGAATTTTTCTAAAAAAATCTCAGAGTTTTGAGGATGTTTATTCTGGCTCGATGTCATTATTTTCTTTACTAATTAAAACCATGATTTTCTCATAGCATAATTTTCAAGAAAATTATTTTTTTGTTTTAAATTTATTTATGTTGGTCATTTTTGCAAGACTTAATCGACACGTGTTTCGGAATTTGTCAGATTCCATTGTCATGATTATTTAGCAAAAATAGAAGCGATTTACTACAAAGTAGCAAACGAGTCTAATGGCAAATCGTTTGTGCACAAACTAAAATATTAGTACATATTCGACTCTATCCACAATGGGAATTAAAAAGACGAAGAAATTGAACTATACTAATAAAGCAACGATTGTCAATAACCAACAAAAATATTTAAAACATTTCACATTTCAAAGGTCGAATAAAACAATTTTTATTTTTTAATAAAAATTAATCAGAATTTGAATTTTCTTTTCTAAAAAATTCTAAGAAAAAAAAAATAAATCTCAAAGTTTTCGTATACAAAAATTTCCAAATTTTCTGGCTAGAAAATTTCTCAATTTTTGTCAAGAGAAATTCTCATATTTAAAAAAAAAAAAATTTTAATATTCTGAAACTCTTTTATATAGAAAAATCTTAACATTTCGAGACATTTGTTCTTTAGAAAAATTTTAAGATTCTTAGACATTTATCATAGAAGAATTTCTATAAAAAATTCTCCTACAGAAAAATTCTCAGATGATTTGCATAGAAAAATTCTAAGGTTTTTCCTATAGAAAAGTAAGCAAATTAATCATATGGATTTTTTTTTT
This sequence comes from Pegoplata infirma, assembly GCA_963921195.1. Taxonomy (NCBI): domain Eukaryota; kingdom Metazoa; phylum Arthropoda; class Insecta; order Diptera; family Anthomyiidae; genus Pegoplata; species Pegoplata infirma. The sequence goes on from OY992536.1 coordinate 68,096,500, forward strand.
AATTTTTCCTAGAAAAATTCATTGTAAAATTCAGAAAGGTTATTTTTAATTCATTTCACTTTTTACAGATCAAATCAAATCAAGTTTAAAAAGAAAAATCCGTTCAAAATTGTACAAGTTACATGCATTTGAGTAAAAATGCAGAAATTCTGTTTTCATAAATATACAGTTATATTTGTGTGTTTTTATATTCGGCACACCCGAAATAAATAAACAAAGCAAAAATTGTCGATGAAAAATATTTTACAGGGAATTGATAAAGTATTTAATTAGCTCTAATTTAAAAGTAAAAAAAATAAAATCCTCCGATTTTGTGGGGAGATATTTTTATTTATGTCAAACCAGTTTTTTAAATATGGAATTTTGCAATATCTTATAAACTGTTCTTAATTTTGAATTTTGTTTCGGATTCAGCGTGCGATTTTTTATGGAAAGTAAATGTTAAATATCACGAATCGAACAATTTCTCAAAAGTTGTAAACTGGTGTTAATCTAAACTAAATAAACTAAAATATATAAAAACTGAATTTATATATTTTTACTCAAATGCAAGTAATTTTACAAGTTTCAACAGATGTTCTTTAAAATCCTTTTTTTTTAAAGATAAGACTTGAATTGTAATAGAGAAACAAATTTTATTTTTTATTTCTTACTGAAATTAACAATAGAATTTCCATACGTTTACCCAAAATTTCGTTAAAATAAGGCAAATTGTCGATATAATCACTCAAAAAATTATGTTACACTCAAAAAAATAACTTAGTCAAAATATTAGTAAAAGGTGTTGTAATTTACTTCAACCAAACTTTAGCAAAAAAAATTGTAAAAATTTAACTTTTACAGTTTTTTTTGGCAATTTACTATTGGTAAAATACAACAATTTCTTGGTACTTTTACTATATTTTCTTGCTAGTTTTTTTTTTTTTATTTTACAATAATTTTAGCAAAAATATTAGTATTTTCCTTAAAGAAATGGTAATACTTTTTATTTTTTTTTTTTCTTAGTTTAAAAAAAAAATTGTTTAGAGTTCTAGTGTGAAAAAAAAAATCACTGCAGATTGATGATGCTGCCAACACGATAGCAAAGTAGCCATCCATCAACTGAATGTGCGCTCAAAAATAGGCTACACAATTTTTAGTATTTTTTACCATATTTTTTGCTAATTTTACCATATTTTTTGCTAATTTTATATGAAAATTTTTTAAAATTTGCCACCTAAATTGTTAATAAAAAGTTGATAATTTTGAAAAATTATTTTTTTAAAATTTTAACACATAGTTAGATAGCTAATCTTCAATATCCAAAAGTTTTTTTTTTATTTTATTTTTAAATACATGTGAAAAAAATTTAAAATTCGAAAAAAAATTGTTAATTTTTTACAAATTTTACCTGAAAATGTAAGAAATTTCTTGTGTAGACTACTACGCAATTCTCATTTGTTCTACTTAAGCTAAAAAAAATGACGAAAATAAAAATAAAAAAAGTGAAGTGTTGTTCTTTAAATTTTTTGTTTAAAGTGTTTAAGTGAAAAAAAATCATTTTGGATTTTGATTTTGTTGGAAGTCCAGTTACTGCAACTACAGCTGCTGAGAAGAAGGCAAAAGAAGATGCTGCCACCATCAAGCCGAAGAAACCATCCAACAACTGAAGTAATAGTTGATGCTGCTATTACTACATTTAAAGAACGTGGTGCTCAAAAACAGGCAAAATTTTTTTTTAGTATATTCACCAAATTTTAAATCAACTACTAATCAGAGAAAAAAAATTACTAAATAAAACAGTTTGTTTTACCAAATTACAATTTTTTTTATCTATTTCAATTTTACCATTTTTTTTGGTAATTTTACCATATTTTTTGTTAATTTTACAAGGTTGATTTTTTACAAAAATAAAATGGTATTCTTGTAATTTTACCATTTTTTTTTCTAATTTTTTGATTAGCAAAATGGTTTTGCTAATATTACCAAAATTTTTGCAACGTCCAAAACTACAGTTTTTTTTGCTAATTTTAACCATTTTTTTGCTAGTTTTACAATATTTTTTTTTGAGTGTAGTAAAACATAATGTAGTAACTTACATAATTTTCTGAGTGATGATTAATAGCTTCTAAGACGATAATCAAATTGAAAAATATTATATGTAGAATTGATAAAGCATTTAGTTTTCATTACCAGTGTGCGTACACACAAAAAACAAATTTGCTAATTTCCATCATGGTTGTAACAACTGAATATCGGTAGTTACAACTAAATTTTATTGATACAACTGTCTTTTAATTGAATCAACTACAAATTTCGTTTTCCAGATCGAATTGTAGTAGCAGCAACCAAATGTTGAATTGATTCAACTGAAAAATTCTGTTGAAAATTTATTTTTCTCTGTGCATTTTCTTGTAGAGCTGTGTAGCAAATGGATTATTTCCTCTGAGCTTACAGACTTCACAAAATATATTTTTTAGTCCACTCTTTTTTGTATTGAAAACAATTTCACTTAAATTTTATTGTTTTGTTTTTTTTAATTTTTTTTTTTTTTTTTGTAAGTAAGAATTGGCTTTTCCGTTTTGCTGATAACATTTAACATTTTGTGTACATTCATATCAACATCCGGTTTTTAATGGAATACATTTTTTTCACCCGATTTTCAAATATCAGACAAACTATAAGGCCAATTGTATTAACCGGAGGCGACTGACGATTAAAGTTTTTCATTTTTGAAAAAAAAAAAACACATACAAAATTAAAAAGAAAAACATTGCATTAAACATTTTCAATAAACAAAAAATTAAATTTGGTATTTTATGGTTCATTTTTTCTACATTCAGGAATATTTTTTTAAAAACAATTAAGGATTATTCATGCTATACGGTTGCATGAATACCACTGTTGTATGGTAAGGTTATACAATTTATGCCAAACTCCATTTATAAAAATTTATCTTGGTAAATTTACACAGTATACTAGGTGGATAGGTACTAGTTTACACGGAGGTTGCGGAGGAATTGCATATGTAAAACACTTTCGATTGTATTTGGTAGTGGTACTTCAAAATTGTTCTATTGGAAAAAGGCTTTAAAATCTGAGAATTTTTCTACAGGAAAAATATCTAAGAATCTTAGACATTTTGTATTAAAAAAAAATATTTTATTTCCAGGAAGAATTTTTCCGAATATTAAGATTCTTTCACACGAAATTTTTTTTTGGAAACAAAACAAGAATACATTTTGCAAAATATTTCCCAAATATTTTTGCTTATCTTAGGATGCCACTGATAATGACAAATTAAAATGGAGAATCTCCTCTAACTTTTCCATTTGTTTTTTGCCATATCAGGATAAAATGATATGATAAAGTGCTTTGAAAACTTTATCAAAATATTTTGTTGAAAATTTTGAATGATATTGACGGATAAAATTTTGAAAGGTGGTACCTTACCTCCCTTTTCCTTATATGTAAATAAAATAGGAAAATTAGGGGAGATTCTCCTCTTTCATTTGCTAACACTAGTGACAAGCTAGGACAAGTACAAATATAAAAAAAAAATATTTTATAAAATTTAATCCTCTAAAATTTTGAAGTCCTTTTAAAAGAAAACAGGTTCACGAAATGAAAAACTGTAAATGTAGTTTTACTACAGTTAGTCTCTAGTTTCAAACGATTGTTATCCACTTCGTGTTCAACGAATTTTTTCATTTTTGTCGGACGGTGTTATCGGTTAACATGTAGAAATGTTTTCGAAAGTCGCACAATTACATAGTGCTACAACCAAAATCGCATTAGTATGAAACCAAATCGTCGAACTATATTCAATAAATGCCACCTCGAAAAAGCTTACTGTTCAGGAGAGCTAAAAAACTAGTTATTTCGCATATTATTGCAAAAATAAACAATGTACCTTCCACAAGATGGTTTAAATATTCTTAACAATTTTTACCTATGCAAAAATTTTCAAATTTTGCACTTGTTTGCGTATTTTTCAGAGATGGCATTTATTACTATATCAAAAAAACAAATACACTGAAAAAAAAGACATAACTAAAATTAAGGAAAAAATGTCTTTGAAAATTTATCATGAATTTTCCTTAAATTTAGTAAAATTTAACTAAAAAATGAGAAATTTTCCTAACTATGAGGAAAAAAATTTAGTTCATTTACTTATAAGTAGTTCAAACTTTTCTTTAAATGGAATTTTTAAGTATTAGGAAAAATATTCTTACTGCCAAAGAAATTTTCCACAAATCTAAGAAACGTATATTTATTTTTAAGACATATTTCTTAAAAAACAATTTATTTCAAGTTTAGTTAAAATTAACTAAAAAAAACATCATCGTATTTCTCTTATTTGAATTGAGGAAGTGTATTTCTTAGAATTTAGTAAATAACTTCTTAAAATTTAGTTAAAAATTCAAAATGGCGATATCTCGAAAACTAAGCGAGATAGAGCGAAACGGACGAAATTTTCAAAAGAAAGACTACAAAGAAAAATATGGAATAGCCTAGCTCTGCATATCTGTCGGGGTCTCAAGACCCTAAATTTAGATCTAAAATTTGAAATTCCCGAGATTTTATATATGCACATATCTCGGTAAATACTGCCAACACGAGAAAAGGTCCAACGGCGTTTTTGTAGCTCTTGACTCGTAGAACACTTCCGCAAAATACCCGAAAGCCCTCCGATTAATAGTTTTTGAGATATCCAGTTTTTAAGATTCTCAAGACCCTTTCAGACCCCTTATTACCGTATCACAAAAACTAAGCAAGTTAGAGCGAAACGGACACAAGTTTTGGTTCAAAATCTATAGGGACCCTTAATGGACCCAACGGGGTCTCGAGTTAAATGGGGTCCAACCCATGGGTCCAGGGTCTAGATCCAATCTATTTCTAAAATGTGAAGTACAATTTTTCTCATTTTCTAGTTAAAATTGGCTTAAAATTAAGTAACTTTGTTTTCCTTATTTTTGGGAAAATTATGAACTTAAACCAAGAAAAAAAATCTTTGGAGCCAAATCATTCCCTCTTTTTCTCAAAATTGAGTTAATTTTCCCAGATTTTAGTTCACTTTTTTTTTGAGTGTAGTAGTATTTTTTTAGAGTTGGCATATTTTGTCGGAAAATAAAAATACATTTTTTTTGGAAAAATTTTAATTTTTTTTTTTTTTTTGGTTTTTGTTATCCTTAGTACGGTAATTGCAAAAACTGAACAAAAAATTAAAAATCTTTGCATATTTTTAAAAGTTACTAGCTCCAAAAGCCTTTTAATCTCAGGGTGGTCAACTTTGGCACTCTGTAACTAACGCTGTATTGCAATAGGGTCACTCCAAACCAGCTATTTTGAAAGCTTATATCATTGACTTTATTTGCCCCATTCATAATGTTTCAATCTGATAAATAGTTTGAAAGTTACATAAATATAAGCAATTTTTTTTTTTGCAAACACTATTTACCGATATTTTTAAAATGGCAATATCTCGAGAACCAGTCATTAGATATCAAAATCTTTGCAAGATTCGTGTTTAGCATGGCAAATGCAATAAGATATGTGGTGTAATTTTTTTTAAAAAATTTTTTTAAAAATTTTTGGAAATTTACAATGGGAGTTGGCATTTATTTCCACCAAAAAAATATGTACTTTGAGTTAGCAGAATAACAAAAATGGATGTAAAACGACAACAAATTATTTTTTGCTCTGAAATTTTTATGGCAGATAGGTATTACATAGGGAAGCTATTTGCCATCGGAAACCCATTTCCGTCAAATTTGAGTTGGCATTTTTTGAATATAGGTTCACGAAATGCAAATGAAAGTTGACATATTCTATAACAAAACCCTTAAGGCTTTTTTTAGTTCAGCGCTAGATTTTTTTACAGGCATTTGAATTTAGTGAACTTTTATTATAGAAGAATTCCAAAATTTTTGACTACAAAAAAACACTTTTTCGGCCTTACCTATTTTAATTGTCTTAAAAATTGGTATATATGTTCTTTTAATTTTTGTTGAATTTCGATTTTTGTTATTTAGTAAAAATTGTGAATGGTTCGCGTTTTATCGCTGTTCAAAGCTGATATTTTGCAACACTTGTATGATAAATACACAATGTTTAAATGATCATATCTTTGGAACGCATCATCCGATTGCCACGAAATAAAGCGCAAAGTAATGGTTATGTCCTGTACTTAAAACAGAATTTTGAAAAAGGATGGGATGCTTTGCAAAAAGGATATTGAATTTTAAAAAATGTCCTTAATTTGCAAATATCTCAAAATGCATATCTTTAATTTTCCTATATTTTTTTGCACATATAGCCCAAAATGTACTTAACAACATATGCAAATCCCAAATTGGGGTGGTAAGCGGTTTATTTATAAACGGGGTTACATGAAACGACTTATTGATTTTTGTTAATAAATCTTGTTTACAAATGAAAAACAATTTCTGCGCGCTAACCGCGAATAATTTTTCTGTATGTATTTTGGATCGCTAAACTCAAAAATTTCATTAAAACGACATTTCGCGAAAACGTTTTTGTTTAATTATTTTTTTAACCTTTTTTTGGAGGTATTTTTACTCTTTTGCTTATATCTTAAGTTCTGTTTATCTGATCTTCTCGCAATAAAAACCAAACTAAAGACAATTAAATTTCCAACAAATCCTACATGAATAATTTTTTCGTCAGTTCAAAGCTTTATTTTGACTATTTTTCTTATATCTAGGCAAACATATGACTAAAATAAGTTTTTTGATTAACAAATCATTTAAAAAATAGTTTAAGAAATAGAAATCTTTGCAATTAATTACGTATTTTTATTTATCTGCAAAGCCTGAACATTAAGAAATATAATAAAGTTGATTTGATGAAAATCTATAGGTTTACTCCGAAGTTATCACAAATTATATGAATATACATGATAAAATACAAAAAAAAATTGGTAATATTTTACGATTTCTGTTTTTAAAATTTTTAAAAAATGAGCTTTGTTAATAAAAAAATAGTTTTTCCTTGTTTGCCTATTGCGCGTAAAGTTATGAACTGATATAAAAATAATGAATGAAGGATTTGTTGGAAATTTGATTGTCTTTAATTTGGGTCTTATTGCGAAAAGATCAGATGAACGGAACTCAAGATATAAGAAAAATAGTCAAAATACCTCCAAATAACGCTAAAAAATTTATTTGCGCGTAAAGCTATGAACTGATGAAAAAATGATGAATGTAGGATTTGTTGAAAATTCTATTATCTTTAGTTTGGTTTTTATTGCGAGAAGATCCGATAAATATAACTTAAGATATAAGCAAAATAGTTAAAATGCCTCCAAAAAACGCTAAAAAATTCATTTAACAAAAACGTATTCGCGAAATGTTGTTTTAATGAAATTTTTGAGTTTCGCGATCAAAAATACATATAAAAAAATTATTCGCGGTTAGTGCGCACAAATTGTTTTTCATTTGTAAACGAGAGTTATTAACAAAAATCAATAAGGCGTTTCATGAAACCGCGTTTACAATTAAACCGCTTATCACCCAATTTGGGATTTGCATATGTTGTTAAGTACATTTTGGGCTATGTGTGCAAAAAAATTAAGGAAAATTAAAGATACGCATTTTGAGATATTTGCAAATTAAGGACATTTTTTTAATTTTAATATCCTTTTTGCTGAGCATCCTATCCTTTTTCAAAATTGTATTTTAAGTACAGGACATAGCCATTATTTTGCGCTTTATTTCGCGATAATCGGATGATGCGTTCCAAAGATACGATCATTTAAACATTATGTATTTCTCATAAAATTGTCGCAAAATACCAACTTTGAACAGCGATAAAGCGCGAACCATTCACAATTTCGACTAAATAACAAAAACCGAAATTCAATAAAAATCAGAAGAATGGATATGTTAATTTTTGGATAAATTGAACCACCATCGGCTGATTGCCTATGCTATTTTAAATGGAACCAGTCTATAATAACTTTTATTATATTGAAAATTGTATAAGTGGCGTATGATTGATATTTTAATTGCCATTTAATGACAATCATACGCAATGGTGTTCAGTGGTTTATTTAATACTTTTAAACCAAAATGATTCATTATTTCGAGCTTAAGTTTAGACGCTGGACCCTACATGTCCAATACGGGCACCACCAGGAACCTCTAAAAAAGGAAGTGTTCAGTACACAGAAACTTTAAATGTTTTAAAATCACAAGTTTAAATGCGTGTAAAAAAAATCAAGCGCTGAATAGAAAAAAAACCTTTAGGGTTTTGTTATGTAAAATGTCAACTTTCATTTGCTTTTGCTTTCATCCCATTCCGATTCGGAAAGTTCGATTTTGTATCTGGCAGTATTTTAGGTCTCAAAAAAAAAAACAAACACATATCTCTTTTCATCGTCGCAGCGCCTTTTGTGGTTTTTACCCTTTTTTATTTTGTTTTTTTTTTTTTTTTATGAATCTATTATTTTTTTTATTTATTTAACACCATAATCGACAACGTGTTAAATGTTCAATTTAAATTCAATTAATTTTTTATGTTTATTTTATTTAAATATATTTTTTTTTCAAGTACAAATATCTTGTATAAATTAGTGTGCCTTCAAACTGGCTTTGCTGTTTATTGTCACGATTTGTATTAAATCGTTGATTATAGAACATTATTTTTCACTATGAAATAATATGTTGTTGAACAAATGTTTGGTAAGACATCCTAAAATAATGCTACTAATAAGGGATATACATTACCTGGAAATGTGTTACATAATCAGCTCCCATTACCAAAGTTTCGCTGAGAAGCATATTTGAATGACCTTTTTTCCTGGGAAGAACACCATGGATTTCCAAAATCAAAATTTTGTATTAAATTTTAGAAGGTCCTTTAAACGCTATTAAAATTGCAGAGAGGTGCTTTTTCGTATTGTTGTGCAATAAATTTTCAAAGTTTGTTAGAGAGCCAAATACTTGATTTTTTTTTTTTAATTTTGTCAAAAAATCAAATAGTTTGCATTAGATAGTTCTTTTGTGTTTTTTATTCGAAAACCGTAAGTTGTAAAAAAAACTATCAGTGACAATATTGTTGATAAAATTATGAAGATTTAAAATTCAGAACCAGAAAAAAATTTTCAAAAAAAAATTTTAAAACAATATTGGAATGGGCTTTTCTCCTGTCAAGGACACCATGGATTTCCAAAACCAAAATTTTTTATTAAAGTTTAGAATGTCCTTTTATCACTGCTAAAATTTTAGAGAGGTGTTTTTTCGTGTTGTCGAGCAATAAATTTTCAAAGTTAGTAGTAAGATAAAATTTTGATTTTTTGTAAAAATTTTTAAAAAAATACAAAATTTTGTTTTTGGAAATTTGATAAATTTTAAGCTTTCATAATTTTATAAACAATATTGTTTTATACGTGTTTTCGTACTACTTACTGTTTCCGAGCACAAAAATGTTAAAGAATTATCTAAAAGTCAATATTGTCAAAAAAGCGCTTTATTAAACGCCAATATCATTCAAAGTACTGATAAAAAAATGGATTTTAATCACTTACGAAACTCGTTTAAATAACCAAAAACTAACAAAATTGGTATCCGTCAGTTAAATTTCCCATGGATTTGCTCTATAATCTCACATTTGGAGTTTCAAAGGGGAGAGGGAAAAGGGATTTTTTTAGTTTTTGAGGATTTTTTCCATTTCTTCAAAAGAAACTATATGAGTATTTAATACAGATCCAAAGGTTTTTTTATCTAATGGGATATCGGTCTTGTCCGAATTCGGCTTTTTTAAGTTCGTTATTGTCAAAAATATATAAAGGTTGGGGTAGTTTATATGGAGACGTATATGGGGCATTCCAGGCCAAATCACTCACTTTTAGACCCGACCCCTTTCGATTTATTTTATTTTTGGATATGTTTTAGTACTTATTAATTGCAACTCGGACACTAATTTTCAGCCTTTTACTCCAAGATGGTGTTGAGTAATCAATTTTTCAAATGGCGATTTTTCAAAAAAATTAAAAAATTAAAATTTTCAATTAAATTTGACCAGTTAAAAATATAGATATCTTAAAAAAAGTTGGACAACGTTTTGATGGTATTTAAATGTAGTTTTAGAAAAAAATATTAAAAAAATTATTCGAAGTAATTATCACTTATTTTTTTTTGTTTAAAAATTAAAATCGACTTTTCGAAAAAGTTCGAAACCTTCGATTTTTTTGTAAAAAACTATAAAAATTCTACTCTAAATTACGCAACTTTTAAAGCATAACTCGAGATGTGATCGCAATTTGTTCTATTTATTTTTCAAATTTTGAATATTGCACCTTTTATTTTTTGACTCTGATTTATTTTATATGGTGCTCCAAAAAAATAAAATTGGTAGATACTGACCCTAACTTATCCTAGATATATTCATTTCGAGGTAAAAATACGCCTCACAAAAATTAAGAACGATCGCACATGGATAAGGTGTTCCGCATGGGCCTTGAAGTTTAGAAAACGGATTACAAGGAAAAATATGAATTTTTTTCTGTTTTCTAAATTTTTTTCGTATTTTAAGTTAAGTTTAAATTCAAGTGGTTACAGAATTATAATACGGAGTAAAATGCCTCTCTAATAAGGTACCAAAAACTGAAATCGGTTGAAAATCAGCCAAGTTATTACAACTTCCCCAGGCATCTAACGTATGGCAGACCACTTGATTAAGCAATACAATCCGATTTTTGAAATTCATTTAAATTATCAACTGTAATAACATTTTTTTATTCTTCAAGTTCAAATGTAATTAGATGACAAGTATTTTTCATATTGTGTTTTGCTAACATTTTTTAAATAAATGCTAAAAATTCCTGCATTTTCAACACCCTTTTGAAATATCTATTTACAAAAAAAAAAATTGTTTTTGTTTTAAAATTTGGAAAAACCAAAATAATATTACACAGAAACATGAATAATGAAAAAATGTTATTACAGTAGAAAATTTCAATAAATTTAAAAAAAGGGACTCGTATTCTTTAATCAAGTGGTATGACACACGATAGATGCCTGGGGAAGTTGTAATAACTTCGCTGATTTTCAACCGATTTTCGTTTTTAGTACCTTATTAGAAAGGCATTTTACTCCACATCATAATTCTGTAATCACTTGAATTAAAACTTAAATTAAAATACCAAAAAAAATTGAGAAAACAGAAAAAAAATCATATTTTTCCTTGTAATCCGTTTTTTAAACTTCAAGGACCATGCTAAACGCCTTATCCATATCTAGGGTAAGTTAGGGTCAATATCTACCAATTCATTTTTTTTTTTGGATCACCATATAAAATAAATCAGAACCAAAAAATAAAAGGTGCAATTTTAAAAATTAAAAAAAAAAAATAGAAAGAATTGCGATCACATCTCGAATTATGGCTTAAAAGTTGCGTAATTTAGAGTGGAATTTTTATAGTTTTTTACAAAAAAATCGCAGGTTTCGAACTTTTTCAAAAAGTCGATTATAATTTTTAAACGTCAAAAAATAAGTGATAATTACTTCGAATAATTTTTTCATATTTTTTTTCTACAACTACATTTAAGTACCAACAAAGCGTTGTCCAACTTTTTTTAAATATCTATATTTTTTAATGGTCAAAATTAATTAAAAATTTCAATTTTTCAATTTTTTGGAGAAAATCGCCATTTTGAAAAATTGATTACTCAACACCATCTTAAAGTAAAAAGCTGAAAATTGGTGTCCAAGTTGCATTTAATAAATACTAGTAGTAAAACATATCCAAAAATAAAATAAATCGAAAGGGGTCGGGTCCGTTGCGAATGAGAAATATTCATGCAATTAATATGAGGCATTCCACACCAAATGTCCAGCAAAAAAAAAAAAAACACGTGTACCGTAAACTTCTGAATAGTTTGTATGGATAGCCCTATATGAAACTTAGAAAATTGCGTTTTTGGTTTTTCAATTTTTCAAAAACTGGGCTTAGGAGCCGTGGTCAAATATTGGAAAAATTGTCAAATTTGTGACGAGTTGCCTTGATTAAATATTTATCACATTAAAACGGAATGCACCACAATCTTAAAAATTTACATTCATTTATAGTTTTTTATTGGCTATCGAATAAAAAAAAATCTTTAGAAAATTTTCAGAACCCGTTCTGAAATTTTATATTTGTTAAAAAAGTCAATTTATCAAACATCCGGCCACTTTTTTTTTCTTTTTTTTAAATTTTTTTTTTAAAGTTTAGATGTTTGTCCATCCACACAAAAAAAACAGAAAAACATTTTTCGTTTTTTTTCGAGAAAATCGCATTTGAATTTTAAATTTCATAACAATTTTGTAATTTGCATGTATTTTCTTGTATTAACGTTGCGAATGAGTAATATTCATGCAATTAATAATACTCATTCGCAACGATAATACAAGAAAATACAAGCAAATTACAAAATTGTTATGAAATTTAAAATTTAAATGCGATTTTCTCGAAAAAAACGAAAAATGTTTTTCTGAATTTTTTTGTGTGGAAATTAAAAAAAAAAAGAAAAAAAAGTGGCCGGATTTTTGATAAATTGACTTTTTTAAAAAATGGAAAATTTCAGAACGGGTTCTGAAAATTTTCCAAAGAAAAAAATTTTATTCAATAGCCCATACAAAACTATTTAAGAATGTTAATTTTTAAGATTGTGGTGCATTCCGTTTTAATGTGATAAATATTTAATCAAGGCAACTCGCCACAAATTTGACAATTTTTCCAATATTTGACCACGCCCTCTAAGCCCAGTTTTTGAAAATTAGAAAAACCAAAAACGCAATTTCTTAGTTCCATATAGGGATATCCAAACAACCTATTCAGAAATTTACAGGACACATGCTTTTCTGTAGCGGGACATTTGGTGTGGAATGCCTCATATATATTATTGATCTATGATCGATTCTAAGTCATTTTGTGAATGCCCGTCCGTCCGTCTGTATAAAACACGATTCAGTCCAAAATAAAAGAACTAGACTCCTGAAAATTGGCACGAATATGTCTCATGATCATAGGCCGGTTAAGTTCGGATATGGGTTAAATCGGACCAGGAGCCAAAGTTCCCCCTTAAAGAACTAAAAAACCTCTAAAAAACGACAATTTTTACACCTTTTTTGCATTTTTGTTAAACAAATGAAACCTTTTTATATCAGAAGGAGTTCAAAGTGATGGGAAAAAAGTGATGGGAAAGCTATAAAATCATCAAATTTATTTCATTTTGCCAAAGGAGGTTTGTTTATTATTCTTTTTTTTTTAATTTTTCTAAATCTGACATTTTTTTCAAATGTCTCAGAATCTAAGACTTCTTCTTTTCGAAAAATGTCTCAGAATCTGGGACTTTTTTCGCATAGAAAAAATTTTAGATTCTAAGAACTTTTTTCCACAGAAAAAGTCTCAGATTCGATTTAAAGCTGTTTTGAGATATTTTTACAATAGAAATGTCTCATATTATCAGATTTGTACGTCCTGAAAAATTTAAATTCCGAGACCTTTTTTCTATAGAAAAGTCTCAAACCTTTTTCCTATAAAAAAAAATTGCAGAATCTGGGACCTTTTTCTTAAAGAAAAAGTCTCAGATTCTCAGACCTTTTCCTGTAGAAAAAGTCTCAGATTTTGCGACCTTCTTCCAGTTAAGTAATTTTTCTACAAAAATTCGAAAAGGAAAATGTTTGAGAATGTGGAAAATTTTAGAGTTTTTTGTACCTTTTTCTATGGAAAAAGTCTCAAATTCTGTGACCGATTCTAAGACATTCCGAAAAAAATTTTCAAAAATAGTTAAACATACGTAAGACAACATACCAAAATTTTTAAGATTTTAAGATATTTTTCTTATTCCTATGTAGTAGACAAACATTTTTTATATAAATCAAATTTTTTCTATACAAAAAAAAAGCATAATATGCTTAGTATCAAAATTCATAATAAGATTGACAAATATTTTTTCACAGAATCTTTTCAGATTGTCACATTTTTTCTTTAAAATTTTCCTATAAAAAATATTCAGATTTTTTCTATGAAAAAGTTTTATAGTTCGAGATTTTTGTCTTTCGGAAATTTTTTTATAAAATTTCCTCTTGCTCCTTTTTTCTTCTTTTTCTTTCTTTTTCTTTCTTTTCCTTATTTTTCCTTTTCCTTTTGCTTTTTTTTTTCTTTTTGAAATTTGGTCTGGGGGGGGGGGGGTTGGTGGATTAAAGTATTTTGGCCTCCTAAACACAAATTTTTCATCAGAAAAATTTTATCGAATCATCTTCTCGAGATATAGGAATTTTAATTTTTTGCGTATTAAGTCCTCAAAACTAACAAAGTTGCTTTCTTTTGCAAATATTTCTGGATTTACTCAACGGATCTTAGATTTGAACCCCACGTTCTCTTTATTGGAGTGTCTTCTTTTCATATCAGCATTAAATGGGAAATTTCTTGCGAAATTAGGAAAGTTATAAGGATACAACGAAAAAAGGACATTTTCAACTTTATTACATGGGCTGATGGTATCCCTGATCGTATGGAGTCCGTATTCCTTGCTAAAGTTAGGTAATTTTTTTGGGAGTTCGAATAAAAGAAAAACCTGAATAAGTTTAACATACACTTTTCCAATATGAACAAATTTGTCGGTTTTGAGGGCTTGGTCCAAAAAAATTGAAAATGCCTTTATCTCGAGAAGGCGACATGATACGATTTTTCGGATATCAGATTCGTATTTAGGAGGCAAAAATACTTAAGGGAATGTGGTTTAACTATTTTTTTTTTTTTTAATTTTAGCAAAAAATCATAAAAATTGGAACAAAAATAAAATGTATGAAATAAAATATGAAAATTTGGGTCAAAATTTTGATTTCTTTTGCAAATATTTCTGGATATACTCAATGGATTTTGGATTTTAATGGCAGGTTCTCTTTATTAGAGTGTTTTCTTTACATATCTGCTTTAAACAGGAACCCAGTCAGAAATTGCCAACCGTACCAAAAATTTTGTGTTGGTACAATATCGGGCTAACGAAAAATACAACATTGTATAATGTAAAACAGTTTTACTAAAAATATTGTGTTGGAACAACTTTGTGTTTACATATAACACTACACTATAGATTATAATTTAAAAGTTAAAAATTTTTATTATTTTAAAAAGTTATTGATTTACAAAGACCTCAACACTTTACTCTAATTGTAAGTGAACTCTAAAGTAGCTGCTTTTTCAAACAATTTGTTCAAAATGGTAACTAAAAAGCACTACATCGAGATTTTCAATACATCCCTAAGCAAAAGGTAAATCCAATGTCGTAAATTTGTAAAATCAATGTTAACCCAACGTCAAAACAAAAGTCGAGCGATCGTCTACAACGTCATTTCAACCTCGAAATGACGTTGTAGACTTAGCAACGGGTATGATTCGCCAACTTTGGTACCGTCGCCGCCAACTTCATTCCAACGTTGGCCCGTTTGTACTTTTCTGCCTGGGAAGTTTCTTGCAAAATTCAGTGACCTTTTAGGACATAACCAAAAAAATGATATTTTGAACTTCGTTATAATGTCCTGATGGTATCCTTGATCGTATCGAGTCCAGGTTTCTTGCCAAAGTAAGGAAATTTAATTGCGAATTTGTATAAAAAAAATATGAATAACTTTATCATACACTTTTCCAATATTAAAAAATTTGTCTGTTTTGAGAGCTTGGTCCACAAAAAATGAAAATGCCTATATCTCGAGAAGGCGATCTGATACAACTTTTCTGATGACAGATTCGTGTTTAGGCCAAAATTCTATAGAAAATGTATTTAAAATGTCTGTGTAAAACCCGTGTTGAGTAGTGTTATTTTTCGGTTTTAAATTCATTTATGTTGGTCATTTTTTGCAAGACTTAATCGACACGTGTTTTGGAATTTGTCAGATTCCATTGTCAAGACTATTTAGCAAAAATAAAAATTCTATAGTTCAAGTAGCAAAGGGTTTTTAATGACAAATCGTTTTTGATCAAACTAAAATATTAATACCTATTCGATTCTACTACCATTGGGAATTAGAAGACGAAAATTTTGACAATTTTCTTAAAAATTATTCTATGAGAATATTATAGTTTTAATTAGTAAAGGAAATAATGAAAAATCCTACTCGAAATAAAATATTTTACAGGTCGAATAAAACAATTTTTATTTTTTAATAAAAATTAATCAGCATTTGAACAAAATGGTTAACACGCCATGGTTAACCCTTTCACTACCGACTTTTTTTGGCTAGAAATTTACTGACCAAAATTTGTGAAAATGTAGATCTATGCAAATTAAAATCATTTTGTTGATTTCGTTGGTCTACCGCGCCCCCTAGCGGAGATATTTCCAACCAAACTTAAAGCTTTCACATGCAATAACTCCCGAACGAGTAAACATTTTTCCGAAATTCGAATTTTGTATTTTTTGTACCGAAAAGTTCTACAAAATCCGCTTTTAGGAAAGCTTGTACGATTATTATTCGATTTTTGAGAATTTTTTACCGTTTATTTTGTTTTGCAATTTTTTTACGATATTTGAAAAATTTCCATTTTGCCAACAAATATTGCGTGTAGAGCCCACCGGATTGCAAATTTATTTTTCCGAACACATCTATCGTAAAGATAACCATTCAATGATCAATCTTGTCCAAACAAAACACAAAAATGTTGGACGGTTTATTTTTAATGATTTTTTAAAGATGTGTACACTGTAGTGTACAAGGGGAGTGAAAGGGTTAATACCCATAATACCCTTTGCTACTTGTAGTATAGGGTTTTTATTTTTGCTAAATAACCTTGACAGTGGGCCTTGTAAAAAATGACCAACGTAAATAAATTTAAAACAGAAAACTAATTTTTTTGAAAATTATTCTATGAGAATATCAAAGTTTTAATTAGTGAAGTAAATAATGACCTCGAGATAGAAAAACCCTACTCAAAAAATATAAAAAAAAAAAAAATAAAAAAAAATTTTTGAATAAATTTTTGTTTTTGATTATAAAATTTTTTTTTAATGAAAATAATATAATAAGTAGATGTAAAACAAAAAATTAAAAAAAAAATTAAAGAAAAAAACGTTTGGTTTTTTCTGTAAGTACAGATCGAGCACGGGCTCTAATTATATTTGTTATAAGGGTTCAAGTCGAAAAAATGCAGAAGAAAAATTGAATTTCTAAAAATTATAGACATTTCTGGTATTTCCTATACCGGTTTCAAACACCCCAGTTAGTGTCATCATCAGTAGGATTTTAAATGTCGGTTTGTCTTGTTAATGAAAACTGTTTTTTATATATGTGAATATTTTTAGATTCTACAGAATAAATTTTGACAGATTCCAACACTACAATTCTATTTCTAGCAATCTCAACCTCACTTCATACTTTCTTTCAACTTTTTTGTCTCTTACATTATTTCGCAAGGGTTACCAACATGATCTGGAATTGCAGACACAAATGAAGGAATTTGCATTTTCTGTTTCGGAGACGTGCCTAATGGCGACATATTTTGTCAGTAATTTTGTAAGAAAAAAAAAAAGTTGAAAGAAAGTATGAAGTGAGGTTGAGATTGCTAGAAATAGAATTGTAGTGTTGGAAACTGTCAAAATTTATTCTGTAGAAACTATAAATATTCACATATATAAAAAACAGTTTTCATTAACAAGACAAACCGACATTTAAAATTCTACTGATGATGACACTAACTGGGGTGTTTGAAACCGGTATAGGAAATACCGGAAATGTCTATAATTTTTAGAAATTCAATTTTTCTTCTGCATTTTTTCAACTTGAACCCTTATAACAAATATAATTAGAGCCCGTGCTCGATCTGTACTTACAGAAAAAATCAAATAAAATTACTGACAAAATATGTCGCCATTAGGCACGTCTCCGAAACAGAAAATGCAAATTCCTTCATTTGTGTCTGCAATTCCAGATCATGTTGGTAACCCTTGCGAAATAATGTAAGAGACAAAAAAGTTGAAAGAAAGTATGAAGTGAGGTTGAGATTGCTAGAAATAGAATTGTAGTGTTGGAAACTTTTGTTTGTGAAATAAGTTTCGTAAATTTGTATTTGACCTAACAACAGTTTTGGTGAAAAAAAACGTTATATACACGTCGATTTAAATTAAAGTTTTATGTAATGACATTATTTTAATTTTTTTTTTTTATTTTTAGGTGAATACTCAGCATCGGCTATCACATCTGCTGGAACAAATTTAAATATTCAATTAACATTTTTAATATTTAATATTACCATATTAATTTTTATCAATGAAATGTTACCACAAAGCATATTTAAAACAAAGCATATCATTAAACGATATAGTGGAGGCTAAAAAAAAATAAAAATAACACTCGACTGTAGAAAAATATTAAAAATTATTTTTTTAACGGTTTTGTTTTTTAATAATTAAATTAATTATGTCATAAAAAAAAAAAACAAAAAGAGAGACTGCAATGATTTCAAAAATAAATAAATGAAGTTATATAAATATTTATTTATTAACTAATTGTAATAATTATAAATAAAAAAAAATGTAAATACTTTAAAAAAATAAAAATATTAAGCGCTAGTTTTTAATTAAATATAATCTGTATATTATTATTTCTTTTTTATTAAAATTTAATGTATCAGTAAATAGTTAATTATTCACTAAAAAAATCGTGTTAATATAGGTGAGGATATTATTAAATATATATTTTTATACCCTCCAACTACAGTATGGGGGTATACTCACTTTGTCATTCCGTGTGTAACGCATCGAAATATCGGTCTAGGACCCCATTAAGTACATATATTTATGATCAGTGATCGATTCTAAGACATTCTAGCGATGTCCGTCTGTCCGTCCGTCCGTCTGTGGAAGACACGATACAGTCCAAAATAAAAGTTTTGTTAAACAAATGAAACATTTTTAAGCTTGAAAAAGTTCAAAGTCTTGGACGTGGACCCAGGGGATTTGAAAATGATTTTTTGGTCCGCCCCCTTTTGTGGGCGTGGATATTAGCAAATAATTTAAATAATGATGAAATAGTATATCTTTTATACAACAATCATAGTAATTAAATTTGTAAACATTTTTGACCAAAAAGAAGGTGTCCCCAAGGACCCCCAACAAGACCCCCCTCAAAAAAACGCCCCTGCAATTTATATTTTTATTTTTTTACGTTGGAGGGTATACAAGATTCGGCACAGCCGAATTTAACACTCTCACTTGTTTTTTATTTATTTAAAACAATTTTAATGCTATTTTAAAACTGTATAAAATTTAATATGATTTATATTTTAATATATTAAAATATGTATATTTATTAAGTTAAATGTACATAGTTTTTAAATTTAAAATGTATTTAAAATTTTAATACTCTATAGTTAGTGATTCTGGCAACAAAAAATAAAAAAAAAAAACTAAAACATATTTCCTTCCACATAACAATAAAATATTAAATTCATATACATTAAAAATATTCTTCTCATCTCTAGCCACATCATTTAAAAAAAAACCAAAATCAAAATAATCTAACATACAGATATGCAAATAAATAATTCTATTAAATAAACAATGTAATAAGTCTACAACTAAAATAAATACATAATAAAAAATGATTTAATAAAATTTCAATAATTAAATTACAGTAAAATGTCTACATTGTTGTTAGAATATATCAAATCCATAAGAATAAAGAAATATCGGAAGTACTGTATAATGTTTTGTGGTTTTTTGGGGGCATCCGCTTATTCAAATGCAAAGGTAAGTAAAAAATGTGTTTTTTGCCATGACAAATCACACAATTTCGAACACGACCCCCTTCGGTTTTGCTTATGTTTTGATATATTTCAGTACGTATTAAATGCAACTTGCAACTGTCCAAAAAAATTTTTTTTTTTTCTTGGGCGATACTAGGAATAGAGGTATTCCTTTTTGTGCAAAAAAAAATCTGTTCCTTTTTTGGATTTTTAAAAAATACATACAGTGGGCGACAATACATTGGAAACTTTTTATAGTAGATGAAATTTGTTAAAGACAAAGTTAACAAAACTAAACGTTATAATTATCAAACAAGTATTATAAAAATATGTTATGTAGGTAATTTATCAAGCTTTAATTTAAGCTTAATAGCGTCCAGATTGGGAAAATAATGAATGTGTTACGAGGGTCGATGTGGAAAATGAAAAAATTTATAGACATTTTTCAGAACATTTTTAAAAAATATTTCCGAGTCGATCTTTTCCAAGTTAAAACATTAAAAATTTAAAAAAGGGTCTAGTAGTTTTTATTCAGTGATCAAATAATTTTTCCAACAACCCAAACAAACAGTGGAATTTTTTAAGTACAGTAGCAAAAATCCCCATTTTTTGACCTCCAATTCTTTTGACCACCAATTTTTTGTTAACAAAGAGAAATTAAAATTATCTTAATATATCCTTAGCATATACTTAAGTGTACTAAAATTAATAAACAATAACATCTTTTCTTTGTTTATAAAAAATTGGTGGTCAAAAGAATTGGAGGTCAAAAAATGTGGGAGGTCACTGTTTGTTTGGGTTGTTGGAAAAATTATTTGATCACTGAATAAAAACTATTGGACCCTTTTTTAAATTTCTAATGTTTTAACTTGGAAAAAGTCGACTCAGAAATATTTTTTAAAAATGTTCTGAAAAATGTCTATACATTTTTTCATTTTCCACATCGATTCTCGTAATACATTCATTATTTTCCCAATCTGGATGCTATTAAGCTTAAATTAAAGCTTGATAAATAACCTACATTACGTTTTTTTATAATACTTGTTTGATAATTATAACGTTTAGTATTGTTAACTTTGTCTTTAACAAATTTCATTTACTATAAAAAAGTTTCCAATGTATTGTCGCCCACTGTATGTATCTAGATGTAAAATTTTTTGGAGTTTTTTAATATTTTAAATTGTGAAATATGTTTAATATGATAAAATATTAATAATTTTATACAAAATTATCAACATCTAATCAAATGTTCTTTAATTTATTTGAAGTTTTATTAAAGAACATTTGATAAGATGCTGGGAGGCATCTCTAGGAATGATATATATCTATATTTTTAATTTATTTTTTTTATTTAAAGTTATCAATATTTTATCATATGAAACATATTTAACAATTTAAAATGTTAAAAAAACTCAAAAAATAAATCGTTATAAAATGAGAGTGCGCAACCTCTAGATATTTTTTTAAGAATCCAAAAAAAAACGAAATTTTTTTGTACAAAAAAAATCTTTATCAAATGCACTCAGAAAAAAAAACTAACAAAAAAATGGGAAAATTAACTAAATCCAAGGAAAATTGATAAGGATTTAGCTCCATTGCCATGTATTACTACTATTTACAATTTGAACTAGAAAATGGGAAAAAAATTTCCCATATTTTAGTTAAAAAACATTTCTGATAGGAAATTTTTCCTAAAAATAACTAATTTTAAATTTTTTAATGGTTTATTTATAGAATATCATGTGAATACACCCACAATTCTCATTGGGTACATATATTATTATAAATATAAAAAAACGGTTGTTTCTTATAGTCAAGTAATAAATTTCATTAGTTTTTAAAGTTAGGTTAGGTTAGGTTAGGTTAGGTTAGGTTAGGTTAGGTTGTAAGTGGCTGCTGACGTTTTACGTCAACACACGTAGACTCTGAGGTCCATTGTGATACCACGGGACCGTAATAGGTTTCCCTACTAGTCCCTGTCGTTAAACCATTTTGAGCTTCTTATAAAACTCCTTAGATGTTGAATTTTGACAACCAACAAATCAGAAAGATCGTACAGCTCCCTAGATCCCAGTGAAGCAAGTCTCTGACCAGAAAGTGCCGGGCAATGGCAAATAAAGTGTTCGATAGTTTCCAACTCCTCTTCATCCATGCAACTTCGGCAAAAGTCATTCGACGGTACATTTAACCGCTCTGCGTGCTTCCCTATAAGACAGTGTCCGGTAATTATAGAAACCACCGTCGAAATCTCTCCTCTTGGAAGCGATATCAGCTCACAGAGGCGAGCCAAATAGACTTCCCATGAAGCTCTAAGCTAGCCGCTGTAACATCCATATCACTAAAAGTTGATAAAAAGAACATATTTAAGCCATTTTTCGCCAAGATGCAGGCTCTTGGTGAGCCCTCACCTTTGGCAACCATCAACTTAAACCCAGGGGTCTTCAATCCGCAAACCCTGCCACCCCGCACCCAGGGCTCTTGGATAAAAATCAAGTCAACTGCTCCTGTCGTCAGGCGCAGCAATAGTGCAGCTGAGGCTGCCTTACAGTGATGGAGGTTTATTTGTAGGAACCGCAACATCTTGCTTTTTTCCACCATTCTTTCCACCACCGTGTTATTGGCTTCATCCTCCGTGTTATCATAGAGGTCGCATTCGTCCCCAGATTCGGTTTCGAATAAGCCAGATATGTGTCCCATCTGTTCTGAATCGGAGGCAACAGAACTCTCCAAATTCCTCACTGCATGGGCCTCGTCCTGAATGTCACCCATCGTGGCATCAGCTTTATCCTCCGTGCCATCACAGAGGTCGCATTCGTTACCAGATTCGGTTTCGAAAATGCCAGATGCATCTCCCATCAGCCTAGAATCGGTCAGCTGAATATCAACGTTTTCCAGATTCTCCTCCCCAGCCGACTCTGCCACTGGCTTGTCTGCGTCCAAAATAAGCTTCTGGTCGCCCTTGCAGACATTGACTCTTATATGAAAAAAGCCAAATCTAATAATGCCGTCAGTCCTGGCTAAAAGCGGAAGCGATTCCTCATTAACCAAGACCACTGCTTGACGACGAGCGCCCTCCATCTCACCCAATCTGGCAATTTGCCAATTCTGAGTTGGAAGGTCAGGATTGCAGACTTTTATCATCTTTAGAATCACCGCAGTGTCACTTGTAGCCATTGGGATCCATGCATGAGCTCTGGGTTGCGAGGGGATATCATGTTTTTCCACAACGTCCAGTCTGGCTCCAGGCTATAACTCTCCAACTTGGCTAATGGCAACCTTAAACACGGCTGCGGATCTTTCGTTCCCAAAAGCAACCAGTTTTACTCGCCCCTGATACCAACCTGCGTTGACAGTAGTAGGGAGAAAATCAGGCATACTCTCAAGAAGCCTATAGTAGATTTCATTTAGTTTAGTTTCAACTAAACTCCACTTGTCCCTTGGAATACTACAATCCCCATTTAGCCTGTTTATCACAGCCCTAACGAAGTTACCTTTCACCACTTCACTAAAAGACTGAGTCCAGACGTTGCCGGTCACCTTAGATCTCTTAGGTAAAGGTTTCTCGTCGGGCGAGCGCTACCTTTTACCAGACTTCGATGACGAGGCCGAAACAGCGCTCTGTTTGTCTGATGCGCGCATTGCCGAAAGTTTGTCCTGTTCTTCAATGACTCCTTTCGCCCATGATAGCGACGCCCTCTCACGTTCGGAGAGCTTCGTTCCATCGAGTTGGCTTAGTTTGTTAATTATTTTCAAACAAAGCCTTCTCTGGTTGTGCCTGACCTTTGATGGCTTAAGTTTCTTTTTCTTTTTACCACCAATATTAGGCTGAGCACCCCTACCAGAATCAAGGCCGGACTTCAAGGTCGCAACCCTAAGACCAGTGCTAGGACCAGCACCAGTCGGTGAGGCAGAGCCTCGAATTAAATCGGTATCATTTGTGTCCATATTTTCATTTTCCTTGATGTGGTAATGAAAATATCACAAAAATACCTATTCCGAACAAATCTATTACGAACAATTTTAGTAATTCAATTTATAGCACGGAGTTAAAATAAAACACGTCCACACTCTTCAACAGTTGAACGAATTGGGATCCATGCATGAGCTCTGGGTTGCGAGGGGATATCATGTTTTTCCACAACGTCCAGTCTGGCTCCAGGCTATAACTCTCCAACTTGGCTAATGGCAACCTTAAACACGGCTGCGGATCTTTCGTTCCCAAAAGCAACCAGTTTTACTCGCCCCTGATACCAACCTGCGTTGACAGTAGTAGGGAGAAAATCAGGCATACTCTCAAGAAGCCTATAGTAGATTTCATTTAGTTTAGTTTCAACTAAACTCCACTTGTCCCTTGGAATACTACAATCCCCATTTAGCCTGTTTATCACAGCCCTAACGAAGTTACCTTTCACCACTTCACTAAAAGACTGAGTCCAGACGTTGCCGGTCACCTTAGATCTCTTAGGTAAAGGTTTCTCGTCGGGCGAGCGCTACCTTTTACCAGACTTCGATGACGAGGCCGAAACAGCGCTCTGTTTGTCTGATGCGCGCATTGCCGAAAGTTTGTCCTGTTCTTCAATGACTCCTTTCGCCCATGATAGCGACGCCCTCTCACGTTCGGAGAGCTTCGTTCCATCGAGTTGGCTTAGTTTGTTAATTATTTTCAAACAAAGCCTTCTCTGGTTGTGCCTGACCTTTGATGGCTTAAGTTTCTTTTTCTTTTTACCACCAATATTAGGCTGAGCACCCCTACCAGAATCAAGGCCGGACTTCAAGGTCGCAACCCTAAGACCAGTGCTAGGACCAGCACCAGTCGGTGAGGCAGAGCCTCGAATTAAATCGGTATCATTTGTGTCCATATTTTCATTTTCCTTGATGTGGTAATGAAAATATCACAAAAATACCTATTCCGAACAAATCTATTACGAACAATTTTAGTAATTCAATTTATAGCACGGAGTTAAAATAAAACACGTCCACACTCTTCAACAGTTGAACGAATTTGTCTTTTAAAGTTAAGTTACAACAAAGATTTTCGGTCAAATTCATTAGGCAATTGTAATATGGCTTTAAAGCACACAATAGTTAAAGTACAATAAGCTTGTAATAAACCTTTATTTCAAAATTGTATTCATAAATGTACTTTAACAGTTTAATAATTTTGCGTTTTAATGTTGGCAACGCCCTTGCTATATTTCTCATTTATTTGTTTGTGATGTATAAAATCATGAATCGATTGACTCGGTAGTCATAAGTAAATATTTTTTTTTTTGCAGATTTAAGAGTTTGAAAAGATTTCGTGTGAAATAAAAATTTGTTTAAAACGTTTTTCTTAACGTTATATAGAAGTCAAATAGAAGTAAGAGCGAAATAATTGTAATTTTATTCATTCACGACCTAAATCGAATTTAAGACAAATTCGTAAAATCTGTGCAATTGAAGTTTATGATAGGTTTTTTATAAACTCTCAATAGCATCGGATCTTCCACATGGTTACGGTAGTGTAATTTTTTTTTTTTAGAGCTAAGTCGCGTATTTTTTTTTTCATCTTTGAACAACATTGCAAATAAAACGTTTACATTTACATTTCCCAATGTAAAATGAGAGACTGGAGCCTTTTGCTTTGCATTTATCTTCAGTGTAGTATTTGCCAAGCAAGGTATTAAATTTTCGGCCAAGAAAAAATAGCATCTTAAGCCGCCCAGAGACACAATACATGTTGGATGACTTGTTAGTTAACCAAAAAATATTTTCAAAATACACTTATCCGACAAATTTATACACATGTTGGATGACCGCTCATTTTTTTTAAATTATTGAAGGAGTAACAGAATATTTTTTTTATTTTTCAATTTTTTTTAATGTTTTTTTAATATATTTAGGTTAAAATTCACTTTTTATTGTCATTGCTTTAAACAAAAACATCATTTTGTGAAAAACAAAAACAAATAATAAATTAAAACATCTCTGTTCGCACAACGGTCTGATGACAGGTCAATACACCATCCGACATGTCATCCAACTTTTCATCCGACCATCGAAAAATCCAAACTTTTTGATTTTTCATCCGACCAGCCATCCGACAGCCCCATACACGAGAAAAATTACATTGGTCATTCAATAAGTCATCCAATTTGTTTGAAATGTATGGGAGCCTTTAAAATACCCTGTTTAGTTGGCAGATTGAGACTAAAGTACTGCACAATTCAACATTTTCTGTAAAAATGTCTTTTTCAAAAAATCCATGTCATGCCATGTCATGTTAATTCAAACAAGGTGTTGTGCCATGTTATGCTTACTCAAACACACTGTCTAAGCATGTCATTAAAACATATTGAAGCTGTTGTACCCTGTTGAGTTCAGTATTATGTCTTCTAATGTTCTTTTGCATCATGTTTTTAATACTGTTTGGCCTACCTTACATAAAAATATAAATTCTTCATTGTTTTTTTAATAAAAATCCTAAATCAAATAAATAATTGATTAAAAATAAATTAAATTGAAAGCATTTGCTATAGGTGGATTTTTTTGCTAACATGTATAAATTATCCCATACAAATTTGACATAAATTTGCCGTATATATATAGTTAAAAAACGTCAAATTTGTATGGGATAATTTATACACGTTAGCAAAAAAATCCAGCTTATGTTAATTGAAATAACGGCAATAAAACAATTCCCCTAGTTTTTTTTTTTTACAAAAACAAAGCATTAAAATACAATAAGATTATTTATTAATAGACAAAATATAAATTCTCCGTTATTTGATTACCGTTATCCTTCGCATAATTTCACTAAAATGTTAAAAAAAAATGTAATGAAAAGAAGTGTGCAATAAAACTAAACGCTAGTTTATAATAATTATATTATATTTTATATGAAATAATTAAGATTTATATATGTTCTAAAGTAAAAAAAAACAATTTTTATTGTTTTATAACAAATTAATACAAAAAAAAAATATATTAAATGTATAAATAATTTCTCTTTTCCACTTTAGATCTTATATTTAAATATTTTGTTCATTAAAGCTTCAAAAGAAGATCCTTGAAAGTAGTAAATATCATAATTAAATATTTTTTGCAGTTTAATTGCATATAATGAGCCATACAAATGGTAAAAAAGCATCAATTGTGTCATATGCTGCACATGTCGCATGTGTCGCATGTGTTGACATGGTCAATTTCTATGTTCATGCATGCAATTACACTTTTAAGACTATGCATAGATTTGTTTTGAATTTATTCGACATGCCTTCACATGTTATTGTTAAACATGTATTAGCGACATGGCATGAATTGACACTTGCATCATGTGACACTATGTTGTATGTTATATAGTTCAACATTTGCAGGCCTTTAATTGAGACCAGTCAAATTAGATAACATACACACAAAAAATTGTTGGCTAAAAATGTTCAATTAAATTTATTGATCAACATAATGTAAAAGAGTCAATCAATATTTTGATTAAAATTTTTGTTATTTTCTTTAACTGTCGAATTACAAATTTTCAACATACCAGATTTTTTTCGCTTTAGTTTATTTGAATAGATTAATTCAAAAATATACAAAATAATCGGGGTTTACTATTTTATTGTTAGCAACATCTTGGAAAGCAAAAAAGATACAGTTTTTGATAATTTTGTCATAAGCTTACAATTAATTTGTTGAATCAATCATTATTTTGATTGACTATAAATAAAAAATTGATCAAATATTTGATCAAAATCGAAAAAATGTTTGATTGAAAAATTTTATAATCAATTACCTACAATTTGATGATTGGTTTAACAATTTTTTTGATTGGAAGAATTTCAATCAAAAATTGATTGAATCCGCGTTTTTGTTGACTGAAATTCTTTTCAAATTTTGTATATGTACCAAAAGCAGGAACATCGTGAGAAGGCATATGTTTCAAACTACTTTCGGTACTTATTGATGTTGGTGCGGCTTGTGATGTTGACGGCAATGGATCCATGTTTAAAATTAAATATTAATTAATTTATAAATATTAATATAAGATTTTCCAGCTAGATTTTTAGGTTTTATTCCTTCAAAAGCTGTGATTTAGGTCTTAGCTGGAAATCTATCGATTTTATTTTTAGAAATGCTGGAAAAAGGAAAAAAATGTATGGAATATGATTTAACAATTTATAATTCGAGTATGTGTTTTGAATGTATTCAATACAAAGTCAAAAATTCGTCTATTTCCACAACAATATCGTATATTTTCCCAAAAAAATTTACGAAAGCGCCCTCTAGCGGCACTGAAAAATAAAAATGAATGTCAAAAATGAATTCCGCGACCCAAAAAACCCCCACATACATATTTGATTAAAAGGAAATACAATTTTTTGCCTCTATTCTTGAATATGTGTAGAAAAAATATCTATTATATCTATTTTGAAAAATCCGGGGGCTCGAAATTCACTTTAGAGCTATGGTTTCTTTGGCAAATTCGCTCAGAATGACCCATAGAATAAGAATCACGATGAGCCTTTGGGTCGAAAAAATTTGACCCACCCTAACATACATGTGTAGAAAAAAATGAAAATACAAGCCAGCATGAAAAAAATAAAAATAAATCAACAAAACAATTTCAAGTTATGAAAAATTTACTAAACTTGTGCAGAAAACTTCCTTAAATAAAAGAAGATAAATATGATGAACTAAATGATAGGAAATTACGTCCTAAAACTGAATTTTTTGAACTAAATTTTGTTTTTAGAAATATGTCTTTAAAATCAAGATTATTTTGCTATTATTTAGGGAAAATTTATATGGCGGTAAGAATTTCTTCCATGTATTAGGGAATTACATTTAAGGAAGATTGTGGCCTATTTAACTGTCCATGAACTAAGATTTTTTCCTAAATGTTGGGAAAATTTCCCAAATTATAGTTTAATTTAACTAAATTGTGGGAAAATTTATAAACTATTTTGAAGAAAATTTTTTCAAAGTTAAAGTTAATTCTTTTTTTTTGAGTGTGACAAGAAAAGCTTATAAATTTTATTGTTTTAGCTACCTCCTATTTTACAAAATCCCTAGCAAAAATTACGAGCTTTTTGGTAATTTTACAAATTTTTTACCAATCAAATTGTAATTTTATAACTTTTTTGACGCGATAAAACTAATAAAGAATTCTCTAGACTATACTGGATTTTTTGCGAATTTTACGAAAATTCCTTGTGTAAAATTACGAATTTTGCGCCACTTTAAAAGTTTTTTTTATTAGTGAATCTCTTAAAAACTGGAATTGCTTGTAAAAACAACTTGTTCTTATAAATTTAAAATTTTTTCACATTTTACCAATAAAATTGTAAATTTACAAGTTTTTGGGTTCACGACTTATTAAGTTTTAAAATTTTTTTTCGAAATTTAATATATTTTAAAAAAAAAAATATAAAAGATTTTTATTAAAGTTTTTTTACTGTAAAACGCCAAAAAAATTACAAAAAATGTATGTATATGAGGCATTCCACACCAAATGTCCAGCGAAAAAAAACATGTGTACCGTAAACTTCTGAATAGGTGATATGGATAGCCCTATATGGAACTTAGAAAATTGCGTTTTTGGTTTTTCAATTTTTCAAAAACTGGGCTTAGGAGGCGTGGTCAAATATTGGAAAAATGGTCAAATTTGTGGCGAGTTGCCTTGATTAAATATTTATCACATTAAAACGGAATGCACCACAATCTCAAAAATTTACAGTCTTATATAGTTTTGTATGGGCTATCGATATAATATTTTTTTTTTTTTTTGGAAAATTTTCAGAACCCGTTCTGAAATTTTCCATTTTTTAAAAAGATCAATTTATCAAAAATCCGGCCACTTTTTTTTTCTTTTTTCTTTATTTTTTTAAAAGTTTAGATGTTTGTCCATCCACACAAAAAAAATCAGAAACACGTTCAT
Source organism: Pegoplata infirma (assembly GCA_963921195.1). Classification (NCBI taxonomy): domain Eukaryota; kingdom Metazoa; phylum Arthropoda; class Insecta; order Diptera; family Anthomyiidae; genus Pegoplata; species Pegoplata infirma. The sequence goes on from OY992536.1 coordinate 68,126,144, forward strand.
CGTTTTTTTCGAGAAAATCGCATTTGAATTTTAAATATCATAACAATTTAGTAATTTGCTTGTATTTTCTTGTGTCAACAGAGCGTATGACGAATATTTATGCAATTAATATTACTCATTCGCAACTTTAAATCAAAGAAATACAAGCAAATAACAAAATTGTTATGAAATTTAAAGTTCAAATGCGATTTTCTCGAAAAAAAAGATGAACGTGTTTCTGATTTTTTTTGTGTGGATGGACAAACATCTAAACTTTTAAAAAAATAAATAAAAAAGAAAAAAAAAGTGGCCGGATTTTTGATAAATTGACTTTTTTAAAAAATGGAAAATTTCAGAACGGGTTCTGAAAATTTTCCAAAAAAAAAAATTTAATCGATAGCCCATACAAAACTATATAAGAACGTAAATTTTTGACATTGTGGTGCATTCCGTTTTAATGTGATAAATATTTAATTAAGGTAACTCGCCACAAATTTTACCATTTTTCCAATATTTGACCACGCCTCCTAAGCCCAGTTTTCGAAAATTTGAAAAACCAAAAACGCAATTTTCTTAGTTACATATAGGGCTATCCAAACAACCTATTCAGAAATTTACGGGACACATGTTTTTCTGTAGCGGGACATTTGGTGTGGAATGCCTCATATGTCTAGGAATTTGAAAAAAAAATCTTGTAAATTTTTTTTTTTTTTTTTTTGACATTTATGAAAATAAATTAAAAAAAAATTACAAACAAAAAAATGTAAATTTTGATAGACCAAAACTATTTTTTTGTTTTGCAAACAAGGAAAGCAGCAAATTTTTGGTAACCCGAGTAAAAAAGTTTATATATAGTTATATATAATTTTATATCGTTTATTTCTATTCGGGTGTATTGAAAATACATTGAAGTTTTTCTCTGTACTACTTTTCTTATATCAAGGTAGTCTTAACTATAAATCGAATCCACCTTAAAATGTTTAGTCATTTTCTTATTCCCTAGTAAAAAAAGAAAAAAAATTCATGACTACCCAGGCAGAAAAATACAAACGGTGCTGGGAAAGTATCACACTTTAGTACTCTCCCAGCGTCCAAAATGATAACCACGGTAAACGGTATGCCGTTGCTATTTTAAGGCGCTTTAAAAGCGCATTAAAAACAATAAATATGGTACTATTATAGCACTTTTAGAACAAAAAAATGGGACGTATCTACATAAGTCCATAAGAAATAACTTGTTTTGGTGTTTATTTGAATAAAGAAATTTATTAAATTAGGATATAAAATTTAATGATTCATTTATTAGGATAAAAAAATTTTGAACAATTTTCTAAGTCCCGGAAAAAAATTGTTTGCAGTTTTCTTTGCGTTTTGGAATAAAAACTTTATTAAAATGCTTCCCGAAAAAAAGTGGTGTATTGAACCGAAACGGGTATGTATCCGGAGTTTAAGGGTGATGTATCTGGAGTTTAAGACAGGTGTTTTTATATGAAATGTGTCAAGTTTGTAATATGTAGGTCATTGTGTATAAGTGACATATCACAAGAACTATCAAGGACCGGCCACTTATCCTGCAGGTAAATAAAAAATATTCCAATTATTATGAAAATTAATAAATTTTAATAAAAAGTTTATACTTTGAACGGATTTAAATAGAAAAACATTGGCAAAGCGCTTGGAAAGCACTTTTTCGAATTCATACTACATTCTACACAAAAAATAAAGTGCTTTGCCGAGACTTTTTCTTTGAAACGGTTGGCAGTTTCTGCCTGGGTAATTATATCCCAAATATGGCGGATACAATTACTTTAATAATTATCTACGGGTATATTTTATGATCTAGCGGGATGACCTTATATATAATGTGATATGTGAATTGGGTCTATATAATTATATCAGTTGGAGAAAACTGATATGATTAAATATAATTTAAAACCATTATAACTGATCATATATTGCTCCTTATAACGTCATATAAGTTAGATAACATTATATATAATCATATGCACTTTATGTAATGTTATATACAAAAATATGTTCTTTATGTAGAGCAATATCTAACCATATATATTAATGTCTTATAGTATCAATTTATTATACCCTCCACTCTAGTGATAGAGGGTATATATAAGTTTGTCATTCCGTTTGTAACACCTCGAAATATTGGTCTAGGACCCCATAAAGTATATATATTTATGATCTTCGATCGATTTTAAGTCGATCTAGCGATGTCCGTCCGTCCGTCCGTCTGTCTGTCTGTCCGTAGAAAACACACTACTTTTGAAAGACTTCACAGAGGCTACTGAAGTTCGGCATATATGTTTGTCATTTACCTGGTCAGGTTGGTATTGCAATCCAGCCAAATCGGTCCAGTGGTTCAAAAGTTATGAGCAAAGGAGTAAATTTCGGCAAGGGTGTTTCGCGAATTTACGAGATAAAAAACACGATAACTTTCGCAAGACAATAATTAGACTACTGAAGCTTGGCATGTATCTTTGCCGTTCCCCGGGTCTGTTTGGTTTTAAATTTCAGCTCAATCGGTCCAGTGGTTCAAAAGTTATAAGCAAAACCCTGAATTTCAGATTAGTTTCATTTAAAATGCCACGTGTTTTAACAAGTTTTAAAAGCATTGGTGGTAACTAAACAATGCTTTTCAAACTTGTTTAATTTTAAAGCAATGCTTTTTAAACTTGTTTAGTTTTAAAAGCATTGGTAACTTAAAAACAACACTCGAAAAAAATTTTGCACTCAAAAAAAATTTTACACTCAAAAAAAATTTTACACTCAAAAAAAAATGTACACAAAAAAAAATTATTTTTTTTTTTACAAAAATGACAATATTTTGTGTACATACGTACGTGAGTTCACTCAGAAATATTTTTACAGTTAAAAAAACATTACACTCGAAAAAAATTTTACACTCAAAAAAAAAATTAGTAATTTTTTTTTTTTTAAATGACAAAAAAAGAGTTTTTTACTCAAAATAAAATATTTCTAATCAAAATTGTTAATTTTTTCACGTTAAAAAATGTACTACCCTTTAAAAAAATGCATTGTGGAGGGTATTCATAGATTCGGCAAAGTCGAATTTAACTTTTCTACTTGTTTTATATTGTATTAGTCCGGATCAAACTGATAAAACCAAATAAACCCATTTTACGTATCACATTATAGATAAGACTATCTGTTCAGATCTTGTAGGATAACCGAAGATAATATTTGAAACAATTGTGTCCACCATATTTGGGATCTAATTTGTCACGGCTATATATAACTCTTTTTTACTCGGGTTGTCTTATTTCTTTTGTAAAATATTAAAAATCGTTTAAAATTGAACGCTATAAAATTTTATTTGTTTGTTTTAAAATTTTAAATCTCAAATCAATAACAAATAAATATTTTTTTATCAATTTATGTAAATGAAATTAAAACAAAATCATTATTAATAACTAGGGATGAGATTTTCATGCACTAAAAAATCGGAAATATGCGCTTAAAATATGCGCTAAAAAATTCAAAATATGCACTAAAAAACTTAAAAATATGCACTAAAAAATAAAATGTGTGCATTTAAAATCTCGTTTTCACAGGAAAAACTTCTTAAAAAACAAAAAATAACGCCGTGTTTAAATAGTAACATTTAAAACTTTATATAAGCAAGAGTTTTTTTTTTAAATTAAAAATATCTATTGAAAAAATTTAAAAGAAAAAAATATTTTTCTTATTTTCAAAATAAATTTTTAAAATTTAAAATAGTTTTTAAAACAAATAAATTTCAAAACACAAGTTTTTGCTAATTTATGCTAAAATATGCAAAAATATGCACTAAAAAGTTGGAAATATGCACAAAATATGCATTTAAAACCAAAATATGCAAAAATATGCATTTTCACCAAAATATGCAAAAATATGCAAAAACAAATCGATGCCATATTAACGCAAATTTCATGATTCGGAAAGATAATTGGTCGATGTCGTTTTTAGACTATCGACAAAAAACATGCATTTGCATGGAAATCTCATCCCTATTAATAACAATTGTTAAACTAATTCCAATGGTTTTATTTTTTAAAAAATATATTTTATATAGTAGTATTTATATTATAACCATATGAATTGCCCATATTCTTATTTTCCCTTGTGGTCGCAGATTTTTGTTATTTCAAACAGAAAGGCAATGACCAAGTGTAAACTGAGAAAATTACATATTTGTACAATAATAAATTTTACAAAAAATCAAACTATCAGTAAAAATGGAACATTTCTTCCAACATGACGTTTTATATCAGCACATATAGACTCTGAGGTCCATTGTGATACCAAGGATAAAAGAAGAGATATTATTACTCTTATATTTGTGAAATATAAAAACTTAATCATTTAATTTATGAAATATTCCTTAGAAAAGTACGAAAAGTTTCTAAAGGTTTTGTTTTGACGAAATAAAATTAATTTGTAGTTTTTTCTGGTAATTCAGATCGAGAACAGGCTCTCATTTTAAATACATACTTGACACCGGTTAAAAAATGCAGAAAATTTTTCTGGCTGGGTTAAACCAGCTGAAACCTAAAAGTGCGACCACCATAATTTTTGTTTTTAATATGTATTTGGGATGTCTAATAAAATTTAAGCAACAAAAATCAAATTCTTTGATCGAACAACTTTTACAAAAATTGCGTTTGAATTACAAAAAATTACAATTTTCAAATTTTCTAAAAAAATGTGAGAGATATCAAAAAAACACTTACTTATGACCAAAATTGTTCCCAGAAAAAAAAATCCAATTGTATGAGGTGCTTAAAAATTTACACTTCAGTTTTAAAACGGTCTAAAAAATTATCAAGTATGTTGTCGGATCAGATCACATTGTCATCACTGGTTCACTGTACCATCACTATATTTGTTTACCGTTTTTTGTAATTGTCTCATTCCCTATTCCACTGTAGTTATTTTGTCTCTTGCATTGTATGTATGTATAAATGTGCGTAATGTTTATTATATTGAATTATAATACAACAAATACGTACATATGAAGGTTTCTATTTCAAACGTACCACGAAAAAAAAATGTTGTTGGATCAAAGTCAAACTTTGAGAGCTTATTGCCCTATATGAAAGTTACAAATTGTGGAACAAAAGTTTTCGTTTTTCGGAAAAATGGGCGAGATAGGCGTGGTCAAACATGGTAAAATTGAGCAATTTTTGCATGATGTCGATTTATATTTAATTTTTTCTACAGTAACTCAGCGATTCTGAAATTTTCGAAACACATCTACTTTATAGTGTTTGGTATGTGCTATCGATTGGCATTATTAGTTTTTGGAAAAAATTCAGAACTATGTCTGAATTTTTCAAATGAAAAATAAAAATCGATGTAGCAAAAAACACGCCATTTTTATTTTTTTTTTAAAAAATTTTAAATTAAAGTTCATTTCATTCTCTATATCATATCAAATTTTCAGAGAGCAGTTATTTTTGGTTTTCGAGAAAATTGGCTTTAAAGTTTGAATGTCTTATTTTATTTTCCATATCACTCATACGCCACGATACATTTATTTTTGCACTTACCAAAAACTTGTTTAATTCTTTTTAGATAACAAATTTAGAGCTGATTTGTCTTATTTATAGGAATTCGACTGTTTTTTGTTGACCAGAGACATACAGTGCCATCGCTTACTCGTTTTGTGTGTAATAAGAATGACAATTTTTTTTAACTTTAAAATCTTTGAAATGATGAAGAAGGTTTGTTAAATTTTTGAAGTGCAGACTTTAAAATATTTTTTGGAACTTGTCTACCTCTGATATATTTTAAATTTTTAGTTGTAAGGCAATGTGTTTAATATCAGAGTATTCTTAAAAATTAACAACGACTGTGAATATTGTTGCCTGGATTTATTCCTGTAAATGGCTAAGCGGCTTCCCAGAATTTCAACAATCACAAGGCAAAGATCACTTCTGAAATATTGTCATTTTATTGATATTGAATGCAACCTTGATACGAAGAATCTTAAAAAACAGTCGAATTCTTATTATAAATATGACAAATCAATAGAGTCCGGCCGAAACCAGTTTTTCGAGGCCAAACAGAAACCGAACCAAAACCGAAACTGAAAAAAAATTAATACCTGGCTGAATAAATTTCTTATATATTTTTTTTAATAAATATACAGCACTTAATGTTTTTAAGCCATCGAAATTGTTGTATTTATTAAAAAATATATATTTTTTTTAAAAAACTTACAAAAAAATCATATTTAAATCTATATAAATAAAAATCAATTGTCGTTCGTTGGTAACAGCATCAGTTGAGAACGGCTGGACCGATTTGGACAATTTTTTTTTTGAAATGTTCGTCATAGCCCAACTTAGGTTTTTACGTAAAGAAAAATTGACCACGCCCACTTTTAAGCCCACTTTTTTCGATTTATCTAAAATCGGAAAATGACTGCACCGATTTGGGTAATTTTTTATTTAAATGTTCGTAATAATCCAATTTAAGTTTGTACTGAAAGGAAAATCGACCATGCCCACTTTTACGCCCACTTTTTCAATTTATCTAAAATCTGAGAATGGCTGGACCGATTTGACTAAATTGTTTTTAAATGAATTTTCATCATATTCCAACTTTGGTTTTTAGGAAAAAAGAAATAGACCACGCCCACTTTGCCTAATTTTTGTTAAAAATGTTCGTCGTAATTCAACTTAGGTTTTTACACTTTTTTCTATGAATCGAAATTACTACAACGGCTAGACCGATTTGATTATAGTCCGCAAACAAAAAAAAGATTTGGTTATAGTCCGATATACATATTTTAAATCATGGAATGGCTGGATCAATTTTTCTAATTTTTTTTTTAATGTTCGTCATAGTCCAAATAAGGTTTTTCGGAAAGAACAAATTTCCATTTCTACGCCCACTTTTGAATGGATGGACCGAGTTGGTTAAATTCAAATAAGGTTTTTATTGTAAGAAAAGTTGTCCACCAACTCTTTTTTTCGATATATATAAAATTTGCTCTATAGAAAAATAAAATATAGAATAATATAATATAAATAAAAATCAAATGTAGTTCGTTGGTAATCGCATCACTTGAGAACTGACCGATTTTGATTTTTTTTTTTTAAAGGTTCGTCTTATTTTTTTTTTAATATTCGTCTTAGATTTTTTCGACAACAAATTAGCCGAGCCCACTTTTACGCCTACTTTTTCGACTATTTTTTTTTTTTAATGTTCGTCATAGTCCAACTTCAGTTTAAACGGAAATAAAAATTTTTCACTTCCACTTTTATTTCGATATATCTAACATAGAAGAATGGAAGGGCCGATTTGGCTATTATTAGTATTTGTTGACGTTCGTAATAGTACAACTAAGGTTTTTACGAAAAGAAACATTGTCGACTCCCAATTTTTTCCATACATCTCAAATCGGAGAACGACTGGCCTGATTTGGTAAATTTTTCAATAATGATCATTATAGTCTAAGCAAGGATTTTACGGATATGATTATTGTCCTCCCCCACTTCAAAGCCACATTTCCCAATATTCTTAAAATTTGCAACACTTGAGAACGTCTGGAGCAATTTTGCTATTTTTTTTGTTTTAAATGTTCGTAATAGTCCATATAATTATTCGGAAAGAAAAATTGTCCTCGCCCACTTTTTTTCGATATATCTAAAATTCTTTATTACTCTAAATCGATCTATTAAAAAAAAATTTTAATAGATTCCGCATAAACTTGGTAAAAAAAGATTTAAATCCTTGGGTATTGTAAACATATGTACAAGTTTAACTTACCACACAAATTTTAACGCCCACTTTTGCGAAAATATGTTGACTACTAATGACCTGACCGTGTTTTGATGTTAATTATAGTTTTAATTAGGTTTTTAAGGAAATATAAATGAGAAAAGTGTCCTGGAAAAATTAAAAATTCGGGAAAACTATAAAGGTCTGTTTGAACTTAAGGCAATAGCTCACGATAATAACGAAGGATACGCGTAATTTATTTTTGTGTTGTTCCTAATGATACTAAAGAAGTTTTAAATTTGTACAGTTCGAAGACATGGTCACATTTTTTAAGTTCCTAAAATATAATTTGAAGATGATTATCTGCCTAATCGGGTCTTTAAAACCACGCTCACAAGAAATTCATTACATTTTTTGTAGGGCTATATATTTGAAGCGAAACGAAATATAACACCGATCTTATATTTGGGCCAGCAACGCGGACCGGGCCAGCTAGTAAACTTAATAAAAATTGTTCATTAAATCTGTAGATTAAGAAAAAAAAATTATTTGAACTGTAACACGTTAATTGGAAAACAGTAACACGTTAATTTGAAAACCTTGTTACATTTTTTTAAAATGAACTGAATCAAGTGTAATGATACTCGAAATTGAAAAATTCAGCAATAGAGGCCGAAACCCCATTATTCGGCCGAAGTAGAAACCGAAACCGAATATTCGGTTGGACTCTACAAATCAGCTCTAAATCAATAATCTAAATAGAATTAAACAAGTTTTTGGTAAGTGCAAAAATAAATGTATCGTGGCGTATGAGTGATATGGAAAATAAAATAAGACGTTTAAACTTTAAAGCCAATTTTCTCAAAAACCAAAAATAACTGCTCTCTGAAAATTTGATATGATGTAGAGAATGAAATGAACTTTAATTTAAAATTTTTAAAAAAAAAAATTAAAAATGGCGTGTTTTTTGCTACATCGATTTATATTTTTCATTTGAAAAATTCAGACATAGTTCTGAATTTTTTCCAAAAACTAATAATGCCAATCGATAGCCCATACAAAACACTATAAAGAAGACGTGTTTCGAAAATTTCAGAATCGCTGAGTTACTGTAGAAAAAATTAAATATAAATCGACATCATGCAAAAATTGCACAATTTTACCATGTTTGACCACGCCTATCTCGCCCATTTTTCCGAAAAACGAAAACTTTTGTTCCACGATTTGTTACTTTCATATAGGGCAATAAGCTCTCAAAGTTTGACTTTGATCCAACAACATTTTTTTTTTTCGTGGTACGTTTGAAATAGAAACCTTCATATATATATTTAGTAATTTTTTTTTTTTTAAGTTTTTTATACTCATTTCCAATGAGCATAAACTAACTGGCCTTTTTTTTTTATAATGCATTTTGTATTGTTTAGTGGTCCAATTGTTTCTTATAGGGAATTATTAAAACATTGTCATTTATATCGTTAAAAATAAAACTACATTACTTAAAATTAAAAGTCGTTTGGTCTTTTTTATTTATTAAAATAAATTTAAAACATCCCAGCGAACATTTTGGCGACCGTGACAGGACGGCCTGTGCGTTATTGCAAATTAAATTAATTAAATAATTTAAATCGGTTTTTTAAGAATTTATGGCCCGTAGAGCCACTACAAAATAAAAAATATAGTTTGTTGAATTTGTGCTGCTGCAGAGTTTCATCGTTTTTCAACACGACATAACCCCTGCTACTACAGTTGCTGCACAAAACATCATTTTTGGAATTCTTAAGGCCGACATTAACCACTGCTGTGATTTTTTTGGAATAAAATTAAATTTTTGGAAATTTAATTTCACATTTACAACATTTGTTCGTGGTTCATCATAGAAATAATTTAGCTGAAAAATAATATTTTTGTGGTTCATAAGTGCATTAAAAATACAAATTAAACTTAATCATTTTGCAACCGTGCTGAAAATAAATTTTGGTTTTTTATTTTTTTGCAACTACATTTCTTTGAAAATCATAAAAATACAGTGTGCTCAGTGTATATAAAAGTTGGCTCTTTGCATTTATATACAAGTGTTTCATATCAAGTGGTCCTATAAATTTTTGGTTGTAAAAAATTTTATTTTTTGAAAAGAAAAATGGCGAACAATAATGATGATGTTTCTGAAATTGGCGCCGCTGACATGGCGTCATTAAAACAACAGAGGACCACAATGAAACGAAACATGTCTAGCCTACAAGCGAAGACAGAAAAAGATGGCGATAAAGTTGATTCAACAATTTTGCAATGTCGTTTGGAAATTTTAGAGTCATACTTTAAGCAAATTTGTAGTATTCAAACACAAATTGAAAAATACAATTCAAACGATTCTGGCAGAGGTGCTATAGAGGAAATTTTTATAACAGCTAAGGCGAAGGTGCTATCACTTATTAATAAAAGTCGGTCCTCATCTGCACTGAATCAAAGTTTTTTGAACACTTCGGTTACTGGTGTCTCTAATCAAGGTCGGTTGCCATCTTTAAAGTTGCCTCGATTCGATGGAAAATATGCTGATTATAAACGGTTTATTACTACGTTTAACAACATGGTCCATGATAATTTGTCGATTACGTCAGTGGATAAATTCACTTATTTGTTGAATTGCCTCTCTGGTCCAGCGCTAGCAGTTGTGGAACCTTTTCAAGTAACGGAGGAAAATTACACCAAGGCCCTAGAGCGTCTTCAGGAACGATACGATAATAAGGTACTTATCTTTTTAGAACACATTACTGCTCTTTTTAATGTTTCTCAAATGTCTAAAAGTGATTGTGTCTCGTTGCGTAATATTATCGATACCGTTTCTGCAATTCGTGGTTCGCTTTTGTCACTTGGCTCTGAGAAAGATGTCATGAACGCAATTATTATCCATATTGTGCTTTCAAAATTGGATGAAGGATCCAGAGAAAATTATGATGAAAAACAAGACTTCAAATCGTTGCCCTCTTGGGACAATTGCTACAGCATATTGAGCCATCGTTGTCAATTTTTAGAAAGCCATGGTAAGAAAAGTGAGCCAGCAAACAAATCAAGTGGTACAAAGCCAAAATCGACAGTCAACCGATCAGCAAACACGTTTGTAAATTCAAAAGCAAATGCAACCTGCGCTTATTGCAACAGCACTGACCACTATATTGCTACGTGTACTTCATTTTTGGCGCTTTTAGTTGCAGATCGTTATCATCATGTAAAAAGCAATGGTCAATGCATTAACTGTCTACGAAAGGGTCATTTTGTCTCAAAATGTCCTTCCAAGTATCGTTGTCGAGTTTGCCAGTCAGCTCATCATACCATTTTACACATTTTTGAGGTTCCTAATCAACCAGGACCATCTACATCAAATGCTAGGCCTAATCAAGGGCCCTCAACTAGTTCAGCAAATCCTGTTTCGTTTAAAAGGGCTATTATTCCTACTGCTGTGGTGCTGATCAAAGATAGTTGTGGTTCCTTTCATCCGGTAAGAGTATTACTTGATTCTTGTTCTGAAATTAATTTTATTACAGAAGAAGTTGCAAAGCGACTAAAGCTACAATTTCGACCTAATTGCCAAGACGTTTCTGGAATAGGTGAAGTTCGAACAAAAATAAAATTTGCCGTGTCAGCTACAATAAAATCTCGAGTGACGTCATTCCAGTGGTCCTCAACGTTTTCAGTCACAAAATCGATTGCCGCCCAGCAGCCTGGCGAGTACATCGAAACATCTGATTGGAGTATTCCTGAAACTATACAATTAGCTGACCCGTTGTTCTACAAGCCTCAAAGAGTCGATTTGCTCATTAGTACCGAGGTATTTTTCGATTTGTTGCTCGATGGACGCACTTCCTTCGGAAATGGCCTACCTTGTCTTGTTAATACTGTGTTTGGCTGGATTGTTGGTGGTAAATTCAACGCTGAATCAACGGCGCCGGCTCTTACCTGCAACTTAGCAATTGAATCTTCAACAGAAGCCTTAGACAACACTTTAAGAAAGTTTTGGGAAGTCGAAGAATATGTCAGTGGTTCCAAAACTTTTACTGAAGAAGAACAAACTTGCGAAAACCATTTTGTTGAAAATGTTAGTACTACAGATGAAGGTCGTATTTGTGTCAGATTGCCTTTTAAGCTGAATCCTGATTGTTTGGGTGAGTCTTTTGAAATTTCTCGTAGAAGATTTTTGTCACTTGAACGTAGACTTGAACGTGACCTTACTCTAAAGTCTATGTATGTCGACTTTATGGATGAGTATATGGCTCTTGGTCATATGTCACCCTACAATCGGCCTGTCGCGCACCCATACTACATTATACCGCACCACTGTGTTCTGAAGCCTCAAAGCTCAACAACAAAACTTCGTGTGGTTTTCGATGCGTCGGCTCGTACTTCGACGAATCATTCCTTGAATGAAATACTAATGGTTGGCCCTACTATACAACAAGACTTGATTACAACTTTATTTTCGTTTCGTTTGAATAGATTTGCTCTCACAGCAGACATATCTAAAATGTACCGCCAGTTTTTAGTCGATCAACGCGATCGTAAATTCCAATTGGTTCTATGGAGAGCTAATAAAGAAGACAAACTAAGCGTGTTTCAATTAAACACCGTTACATATGGGCTTTCAGCAGCTCCTTTCTTAGCAATTCGAAGTTTGTTCTATATCGCTGACAAAAACGTTTTGTCATATCCAATCGGCTCACAAGTTCTACGTGAGGATTTATACGTGGATGATGTCCTCACTGGCGCTGATGATATCGACTTGTTACTTTCAAAGAAAACTGAAATTGTAAAAATTTTAGAAAATCATGGTCTTCAGCTGGCCAAATGGAACAGCAATTGTCCAGATGTCATTTTAAATCCAGATGAAGAAGTCGCAATAAAAAATGGTGAAGACGATGTCACTAAAACACTTGGTATGTCCTGGAATCCTAGACAGGATACATTTTTGTTTTGGTTTGATTTGCCCGATGTAAGTAATCCCACTAAACGTTCAATATTGTCGATTGTAGCAAAGATTTTTGATTTGCTTGGCCTTTTGAGTCCAATTGTGATTTTTCCGCCATTTTTGTACCTATGTTTTGAACCCCTAAATCCATGATTTGGCCGATAAGCTGAGTCACCCCAACCTTAGAAATGTCTCTTTTATATATATTTCAAGTTTTATGCAAATCGGTTCATAACGGTTGAGATATTTCCCTTGTTCAGCGGCCTGTACAGCTTTTGGGTTTGGGGGAGGAAATTTTTTTTTCTTCAAAAAAAAAAAAATCATAAATTCACCTTTGTTGACGAGCAAAAAAGGGATACGTTTTTTTGCAAAAAAAAAGTGATGGGAAAGCAATCAAATCATCAAATTTATTAGTTTTTGCCGAAGAAGGTTTGTTTTTCATGATCATATTTCGTTTAGATCAATTTTTTTAATTTTTTTTTTAAAGAAAATTGTATATTTTTCGTATACATAAGAAGAGAATTTTTAATAGAAGAAATTCTTCCTACATAGAAAATATCAGATGTTGAGATATTTTTCGTAAAAAAAAAATATTTTTTGTAGGGAAAATATCTCAGAATATAAGACATTTCTTTACGAAAAATTTCTCAGAATCTGAGACTTTTTTCAAATAGAAAAATTTTTAGTTTTTCAAAAGAAATTTAAAAGAAAATTGTGTATTTTTCGTATACATAAGAAGCGTCTAAATCTGAGAATTTTTTAATAGAATTTTTTAATTTTCCTACATAGAAAATATCGGATTTTGAGAAATTTTTCGTGAAAAACTAAATTTTTATAGGGGAAATGTCTCAGAATATAAGACTTCTTCTTTACGAAAAATGTCTCAGAATCTGAGACATTTTTCGTATAGAAAAATTTTCAGGTTCTAAGAATTTTTGTCCACAGAATTTTACTATAGAAAAACTCTCATATTTTAAAGAATTGTTGAAACATTTTTTCTATAGAGAGGTCTCTGATAATTAGATAAAATTTTAGATTCTTAGACCTTTTTTCTATCGAAAAAGTCTTAGATTCTTCGACCTTTTTCCAACAGAAAAAGTCCAAATTCTAAGAAATTTTTCATAAAGAAAAGATTCTGAGACCTTATTCCTATAAAAAAGTCTTAGATTCTAAGACATTTGCCCGTTGAAAAAGTCTCAGATTCTGCGACCTTCTACCAATTCAGTAAGTTACAGCTTTGAGACTATTTTTCAACAATAAAAAGTCTCAGACTTTGAGACCTTTTTCTTTTTAAAAAATACTCAGATTCTGAGACCTTTTTCCTTAAAATAAGTCTCAAATTCATAAATTCTGAGACTTTTTTCCCATAGAAAAATTCCATTGCGACCTTTTTCCTATAAATAAGTTTTAAGACCTATTTCATATAAAAAAGCCTCAGATTCTTTAGAAAAAGTTTATTCTTTAGAAAAAAAAAATTAAAATAGTTTTACATATGTACGTTCAACTAACACCATTTTTAAGATTTTAAGATATTTTCCTATTGCTATGCAGAAGACAAAAATTTTTTATAAAACCAAATTAAGATCCTGTAACATTTTTCTAAACAAAAAAGCATATTCTAAGTAATTTGTTTATGCCAAAATTCATAATAAGGTTAACAGATATTTTCACAGAAAATTTTAAGATTAATTCACTTTTTTCTAAAAAAATTCAAAAATTTTCCATATTAAAATTTTCAGATTTTTTTCTATGAAAAATTTTTGGACTTTGGGATTTTTTTCCTTCGGAAATTTTTTTTTCTTCTTTTTATACCCTCCACTTAGTGATAGAGGGTATATATAAGTTTGTCATTCTTCTGGGCAAAAAATTTGTAGAATTGATAGAAGTTTTACACAAAAAAAATTTCAAAAAAATCGAAGAGTACAAACATTTTCAAAAATGAGATTTAAATTTTAAAACTTAAAAATCGCATACTAAAGCGCTTTTAAGAATTTTTTAGGAAAGTACTACTTAAAAAAACAAAAATTAAAAAAAAAAAAAAATTTGAAATTTGAACCATTATTGAAGAAGTTATGATTATAAGAAGTTTGAGTAAAGGAACAAACTACCAATTTTTAAAAATTCGATATCTTTTGAACGGGTCATCAAAAAAATCTGAAAATTTACCACGACGGAGTTTTCGAAGGGTACTAAAAACAGTAAACAAATTGGGAAAATCTAAATAAAAAGTTTTTCAAAGTGTCCGATTTCACATGGAATGCCCCATATATTCATGATGCCCGATCGATTTAAAGACATTTTAGCGATGTCCGTCTGTCTGTCTGTGGAAAATGATATCACGGACAAAATATTGCACAGAGATGACTGAAACTTAATATGTTTATTGGAAGTTCTCCCGAGAAGTTTGGTATTGCATTTGAGCGATATTGGTTCAGCGGTTCAAAAGTTATGAACGAAAATGTAAGCACACCTCAAACATTTCAGTACATTAAGCATAACCTAAAAATACAAAATGCTTTAGTTCGGCTTCTGGTTGACATATGTGAACATAATTGAACACCAAATGGTATCTAAACATGTACGAACATATTTTTTAACAAAAAAAGATAAAAATCGCGGATTTTTTTTTACCAAAATTTTTTTTCCCAGAATTTTTTTTCAAAATTTTTTTTTTTTTCAAAAGTAATTTCCTTTTAAATAAAGTTTTTTTGCAATAATGTATTTGAAATTGTGGAGGGTATAACTATATTCGGCAAGGCCGAATTTTACTTTTTTACTTGTTTTTTCTTCTTTTTCATTCCTTTTCTTTCTTTTTTCTTCTTTTCTTTCTTTTTTTCTTTTTTTTGCTTTTCAAAATTTGGTCTGCTGGGTGGGGGGGATTTTCGCTTTACTTCCCCCCATGTACCCGCGCATGTACTTGTTAGTTCGGCTTGCTATAATTTTTCATAAGGTGGCAAAACTTCTTTAAATCACTGGGATAGCCGATCAAAAAAAGCATATTAAACTTAGTTTTCCGTACTTTTTATATATTTAGTCCTTTAAAATTCCTAGTTGGAACATAGGGCCATGAATTATTAATATATATAAATTGCAGAGCAATCGGAGTGTAAGCTATGGGATACTTCCTTGTGAGTGTAAGTAGAAGTATTCCGGCCTTTTTTTCTTTTTTCTCAAATTAAGGACTTTCCTTGTAAGATAAAAAGTTAAAATACTTAAAATTCTACTGTCTGAATAGAGAATCGCAAAAAATAAAGATAAGTACTTGGCGTATCGGTCTAGAGTGATTGTACGTTACAAGCAGTTAATAGCAAAGTATTACAGATGATGATGAGTTCAATCCTTGTCGGCTGCGATCTGTAAATAATTTTCACATATAGAGTTTTATTGACTATTAACTAAATAAATTGACATTAAAAGTTTTTCTGAAGATTATTATAACTGGATAATATGAAACTAGTAAGAAACAAACCAGGATGTCTAAATTTTTAGAAAAATTAAAATTTTTCTTTCACACTTTTCTCAATTCAAAGCCATATATAAGTACGTCTAGTTGCTATATATTTTTTAGGACTGAGTTTATGATTTATCATAATTAATTAGTCAGTTTGTCATAACCCCACTCTTTTATAAACAAAAGATATCGATCATTATTTTACTAAACACATAATGTAATTGGAGTAAACGCCCATATATTTATTGGTACACTTTTTATGTTGTAGCTTTTCAACGGAAATTAGTTTTAAAGGACATTGGACTATGATTATTAGGGATGAGATTTTTATGCACTAAAAAATCGAAAATATGCTCTTAAAATATGCGCTAAAAAATTCCAAATATGCACTAAAAAACCTAAAAATATGCACTAAAAAATAAAAAAGTGTGCAATAAAAATCTTATTTTCATAGGAAAACTTCTTTAAAAGCAAAAAGTTACACCGGGTTTAAATAGTACCGTTTAAAACTTTATATAAACAAGATTTTTTTAGATATTAAGACACTATATAAAAAAAAATTTAAAAGAAAAAAATTTTTTTTTTTTTTTCAAAATTAATTTTTAAAATTTAAAATAGTTTTTGAAACATATAAATTTCAATTTGTGTTTTTGCTATTTTTTGTCAAAATATGCAAAAATATGCACTAAAAAGTTGAAAATATGCACAAAATATGCATTTAAAACCAAAATATGCAAAAATATGCATTCTCACCAAAATATGCAAAAATATGCAAAAACAAATCGATGCCATTTTAACGGAAATTTCTTGATTCGGAAAGATAATTGGTCGATACCGTTTTCAGACTATCGACAAAAAACATGCATTTGCATGGAAATCTCATCCCAAATGATTATGATAAATCAGTTATATAATATTAATAGAGACATTAAACTATGTTGTAAAAGGCACAGTTACATAGATGTTAACACCCCAGGAACTAATTTATCCAGTTTATTGTTTATAGATTGTATTTTTTAATATTGGTGTCACTATTAAACTGAATATATTTTTGGAGGACAGTAGTAACGAAATGGCGGCAAATGTAACATTAAATTTAATTTTCAACGGATTTTTAGGAATTTTATTGTCGGAAAATGAAAATAGTTTAAAATTAATGAATTTAACAAAATGGTTAAAAGAAGAACGATATTATCATACAATGATCTATATGAGACATAAAGATAGTGATGATTCATACAATAATAATATTATACTGAAATATTTATTAGAGCAAAATAATATAGCCGTAATAAACTTGAAGGGAAATACTTCTTATGATTTATGGAATGTTTATAATCGCAAATATATAGCCATAGCCCAGATGAAAGGAATTGAAAATGACGATCAACAATTACTCCAAACTATGTGGAAAACTCTTCGCCGAAATACTTTATCAAGATTGATGTTATTAGCAAAGGCATCCGCCAAAGAAGAGTATATAAATAATATATTAAAATTTTGTACAGAAAATTATGCTCTTAATGTTTTGGTTTTAAAGGAGCCACTAAGCGATTCAATTGAGTTTTATAGACCGGAAATATATCCTGAATTTGTTATGAAAAAAATTAAAATATTACGATGGGAAAAGGCAAATTTTTATCCCAACCATGTTAAGAATATGCATGGTAATCATATTAGAATTGCAATGAAAAAATCTAGTACGAAAGCTTATCTGATGAAAACCAAAAATAATAAAATTAGTTTAGGTGGTCATTCGGGACATTTTTTAGAGGAATTCGCCAAAAAACATAATGCTACATGGAATCTACCCGATTTGGGTAATCTTAATAATGAAGTATCAGTTGTTGATATGGATAATTTAGTAAAAAATGCTACTTATGATTTGTCAACTGAGCCATCTTCTTCTTTGATATCACCTAATGTGATTTTTAGTCATAGCTGTATAGACTATATGGATTTGTGTGTTATGGTACCTATGGAAAAGCCCATACCTACATATTTATTTTATATTTTAATATATGACTACATAATTTTATCTCTTCTGCTTACAATATTTATAATGTTTTCAATAGTTTTGGCTGCAACGTTTTTAGCCAGAGATCAATACATTCGGTGGCCGGCAATTCTCTTCAATATTTATCTACTAAATGGTCTTTTGGGACAAGGATTTAAGATGGAACCTACATATGTTGGAGTTCGTAGTTTTATTTACATGTTAATTTGTTTAGCAGGCATTATATTCAATACTACCTTTGTCGCCTATTTGCAGGCCTTAAAATCTAGCCCACCTTTGGAAAATTATATACGTACAATGGATGATATTGCAGCTTCTGGTTGGAAAATTGCTGTAAGTCCTCTAGAATTTAATGTATATGGACTTCAAAGATATGAGCTTTTTGAAATTGTTGAGTCCTATGAAAAATATTATGCCTTACGCGATAGTTTTAATTCACATTATGGTTATCCGGTATCATCATTTACTTGGTCATATTATGAAGAACAACAAAAATTTTTCAAAAAACCAATTTTTCGTGTATCCGATGCTTGCTTTGTGAAAATGTATCCTCTGGGATTTCCGCTTCAGGACAACTGCCCATATGAAGAAGCTCTAAATACTATGATTGGGCAAGCCATTCAGTCGGGACTAGTTGCTCATTGGATTACAGCAACATTTTTGGAATTAGTTCAAATGAAACGTATTAATTTAGTGGATATTAGTGAGACAACATCATTCAAAGCCATGAAATTTAAAGATATGAAATTATTTATGTATTTGTATCTTATTCTGATTTCTCTTTCATGTTTATGCTTTTGTTTAGAAGTATATTTTCAAAAATTTTGGCATAAGTTTAAGCAAATTCATTTCGTTTTTAAACGAACATAATTGTTAATTTCTTTTTGAATTGTATAAGGGCCCAGCAAAAATATATCAGCTTATTTTTATAGCATACACTCAAAAAAACCTTGATAAATTACCAAAAATAAAGCCCGTAATCCAATGTTGTTTGAATACATTTTTAATACTATTGAATAAAAATTACTGAGTTTTGCACCAGTAACGATTTAATAGTATTGAGTAAATTTTTAATAAAAATTTATTAAATGTATTAATTTTGTTTTATTTATTGTTGGACTTTATATTTTACTAGCGTTGCCCGTAACTACAGAAAAATTTCATAATGATAATAAATAACCCATTTTTGGAACTTTTTGTTATGTAATCTTTATATATCGTCACCTGAGAATTGGTTTGCTCCATAGGATGGGGTTTTTTACCATCCTATAGAGACAACCAATTTTAAGGTGACGATATGTCTTAATCCTTTACAAAAACTATGCTTATGATGATAACAACACTTACAATAAAAAAAACAAATACATCAGTTGATATAATAAATATTACGTCAACTTTAAGATTTATTAATTTGAGAAAAACAAAAGAAATTGAGTAAACAAAACTTTGAGTCAAAAATTTAATGAAAAAAATTTGTAAAAAAATGAACAAATATGTTTGAATGTATCAAAAAAATTACTGAAAAATTAATTGATAAGTACAAAAAAAATTTAGTAAAAAAAAATTTAAAACTTTTTCATTTGAATTCGTTCTCAGTTTCATTCCATTTCGTTCCCTGTTCTATTCCATTTGGTTCGCTGCACAATTCAATTTCGTTCAATTCCTTTTCGAATAGTAACCGTTAAATAACAAAAGAGTTTCTAGGAATAAGATCATTAAATCATTTTGCCCCTTATTTTGTTTCAGAAAATATAAAAAGTACCCCTTTAACTCCTCAGGCATCAGAATTTAAAAAAAAATCTTTTGGGAATGATTTTTTTCGCTAGACGATACTACATTCCAAATTTCAAGTTTCCAGTACACTGAAAAAAATAACCTTCCTGATATTAATGAAACGGATTCATTATTTTGTTTTCATTACTTAAATGAAGGAATTCATAAGCTGATTGAAATTTCATGCATGTTATGAACAAATTTTATGAAACTTGTTTCATTAGATTTCATAATTTCATTAAAAAATATCATAAGATTTTTAGAACTAAATACAACTCTGCGTTGCGAATAAGAGAAAGAAAACAAAACAAAAACATACGACTTTTTATTACACCACGCGTGTTTAGTCTAATTGTAATTTTTACATGTGTGTTAACTTTTTTCTAATAAAATAAAATAATTATATATTTTTTTGCTTTGTTATTGAAACCTGTGAGTGTGTTATGCTGGTTATATCTAATTGAAATTACAAGTGAAAAGTTCCGTATAAGTGTTTCTTTTGACTGTTTCTTATAAAATATAATATAATTTGCAACAGAAAAATAGTTTTTTAAGTCATTAAAATTTTGTGATGAAATGTAGAGTAATTTGTGTTGTTCCATTGCTACGTTGTTGCTACGTTTTGGCAGCACGTGTTTTTAAAGTCATCGCGTTTTTGTCTTTTATAGTTTACCTTATATGGCAATTCAGACCAATTTAAGCTTGGAGTAAAATTTTGTTGTGTGTAAAAACTAGGTGAAAACCATAAAAAGTGTGCAATTAGTGTCATGTCAAAGACTCAATTCCGTTCGGAAGTGGAATAAGTGGTTCACTCGTAAAACGCAAAGCAAATACTTTTTTTCGGAATGAAACCACTTTTAGCAATTCAATTCCCCTTCGATTTTTGAAAGTGATTTCATTCCGAAAAAAAAAATTGTTTTGCGTTTTACGAGTAACAACTTTTTTTCAAATCCGATCGGAATTGAGTCTGTGACATGCCCCTAAATAAAATTTCAGTGACGGTTACAGTGATGGTTACATGTGACTAACCAAAATTGTTATTAATGCAAATTTTCACTTATGGGTGTATGATACGTGCTGTTTTTAGGTAACTTGTTCCTAACTTGATTAGGGGCTTTCTATGGAAATTTTGATAACTTTAACCAACATGAATTTATCGTAATTCCCATATCAAAACCTTAATAAAGTAAGCAACTAGTTACTTGTAAAAAGCAATTATAATACGCTCATTACCAACTATTATTCCACATTTAATCAATGGATATTTTCATACATTTTATGAAAATCTTCATAAAACGTTTCAAACAAGTTCTATGAATATTTTCATTATTTATATGCAAGTTTTCATTGAAAGGAACTTTAATGACACCAGTTTCATTAATCAAATGAAACCTGTCTTCGGTTGAAAACGTGAGTCATTTTTCATTAAGGTTAAGTCAATTTTCATTAATTTCACGAAGCTTTTTTTTTTCAGTGTACCATTATTTCAGATAATATGAAAAGTACCAAAGTGCTCGTTTTTACTTCCTTAAGCTAAGTACTCTGTTTCTTACGGTGAAAATTTCACTTAAACTTTAAACGCCTCAAATTGCAATAAAACATTTAAAAATCAAGAACTTTTAACAATGATAAGAAAGAAACGATCATTACAAAACTGAAATGTCACTTTTTCACGGCAATTTAAATTGTCTTGTATAATAAAAATGAGTGAAAACTTTTTTAACAATTTCCCCTTAATTCCTCGCGTTGCCAATTTTTTTTTTTTTTATATGGAGTTTGACAGATTTTTTCCCGCGAAACCGAACAGAGTACTTAGCTTTAGAATCAAAATTTCGAAAAAAGTACTTTTCACAGATTTTTTTTTTTTTGTTGTTGGGTCCTATATTCCTAATTTAAGTTCTTATTACCTCTATTTAAGAAAATATTAACAGTACCAAAAATAAATTTTTTGGGGGATTTTTCCGTTAGATGATGCTACATTCCAAATTTTAAGTTAATAGGATCATTATTTAAGAATATGTAATTCCCTTTTTTAATTAATTTCCCTAGGAATCAGAATTTCCAATATTTTATTTTTTTCAAGGACCCAAAATAACTATTATCAAAATTTAAAAATCCGAAAAAATTGGCCATTTTTAATAGTTATTAAAAAAAATTGATTCATAATTATTATGAACAAGTTAAAAAATAATAATTGGAGCATAACTATTATTATCCAATTAATATTTTTTTTTATTGATTTATAATAGTTATGAATAACTAAATGGGAAAAATCTTACGCATAACTATTATATTTTAATGATATTTTTAAAAATTGGATTTTAATAGTTATATCCAATTTTTATTTCAAAAATAACTATTATTTTTTTTTTTAATAAACCCGTCATTTGGCAATCAATTTTTTGATAATAATCACCATAGGATGTTGTTGTTATTTTATTTTTGGTTTTTGTTCATACATATAAAAATTAAAAAGTTTTGAATTACTATAAGAGATGGAATCATGAGTGGGTCAAATTTTAGATGACCAGAGATGTAATTTATCAGACGACAAATTGGCAACAATAATGTTTGTAAAATTAAATCAAAAATCATTTAATTTGTAATATTACTTTTTCTTTGAATTAAGGTTTATTTTTTTTTAAAACCTAAAATTTTTTGGAGTGTACATTTTTTATTTCTGTTAACTTTTTTTTGGAAAAAAAATAATAATATTAAAGTTTTTTAATACAAAGTCAAAACTCGTTAAGAGCTCCAAAAATAAAATCGCAATTTTTTTACAATTTTTTTAAATAACTATTACAGCATAATTATTATGAACAACTTTTTGCTAAATTTCTTATGCGTAACCAAAGACTATCAATACTTAAAGATATGTGAAGTCTCCCTTCTTCTGTTAAACCCTCTCTTAAATTCCCTTTGCTAAGTCCGCCATCGAACTGGACGTTTGATCAAACCAAAAAAAAATCCCTTAAGTTCGATATAAAAAAAGAAAAAGTGTTACAATTTGGCGATTTTCAGACTAAAGCTAGCGTTTTTTTCATTTAGCTGTTTTTTTTTGTTGTGGATTATCGGGAAATCCAATGACTTTTTATTTGCTGAGAATTTGTTTTAAACACTTTTAAAGGTATTTCTTAAATAATATTACCATAATATTTATAAATTGATACATTTTTTTAAAATTTATTAAGCGCTTTTTCGATATAAAAAGTGAGCATTATTTGTCAAACCAACAATGTTAATTTAACATTATCGTATTTTCCTCGTCTAACAGTTTTCGTACCTTCTGTTATCAAGTTCCAAAATTTTAAGAGTGGGAGACAAAGAGCTTGGCGTAACTATTAAAAAATAACTTTTAAATATTTATCAAAAAATAATTGTTTTGGGTAAGAAATATATTTTTTTCTTATCCATAATTATTATCATTTCAGAAAAAAATTATTACTTAAAAAATAATAGTTATGAATAAGAAAAAAAATTAAAATTGACTTGTAATAGTTATGACTTAAGGAATTCGCCATAAAACTTATAATAGTTAAGTCCTTGATTTTTTTTTATCCATCATAATTATTTCAGAAAATATAAAAGGTACCATAGTACTCGTTTGACATCATCCAGTTATCACATGCTCTGTTATAAGCAGTTTTAAGTGGCCCAAAGACAGTTTTGTCCAGTGGTTGAAGCTTATGTGACGTGTGAGGAGGGAGTGTAAGAAGAGTTATAAAATTTTTTTTTGCAAACATAATTGTATCAAATCCGATATGGCTTTCATGGTTGTCCATTATTAATAGAGTCGGATTTTTCTCAGAACTATTGCTGTGTTTTTGGAAGTGCTCCATATATTTAAAAAATATTTCTGTGGTCATCCATCCACTCGGGTTTGGATATCCGACGGATTGTGGTGGAGCATGGGAAAGCATTCTATCATTCCATTTTTTTCGTGGAAAAATAAAGAACGGTGGCAAAGAGTTACCCACAGCATTTATAGTACAACAAATGGTGGTAGTGGTACCTCTTTCCCCAGAAGAAACTTGTCCTACTTGCTTTTCCCCCTTAGGCGCTATAATTTTGAGTGGTTTGTGAACAGTGCTGATGCCCGTTTCGTCAACATTATAAATTTGGCTTGGAGCAAAATCATGTTTTGTGTAAACTTCTTTAAGGTTATTAAAAAAAGTTTCAACATTTTCTTTATTAAAACTATTTATTCTCGACAGACTTGTTGCTTCGGGCTTACGTAGCGATAATTCTGGGTGTCTTTTTACAAAATAATGGGCCCAAAAGTAGCTTTCATGTTGTTGTTCTTTCCAGCTTTGTGGAATTTTTTTATTTAAAGCTGTAGCATACTCAAATGCAAATTTTTGTGTTTGCATGGTTGTTAAGCCATGATACAATTTTGCAGCATTAAATAAATAGTCTCTTAATTTTATTTCCTCCTCCAAACTAAATATTAACGATTTTTGGTAATTTGATTTGAAGTTTATTACATTTTTCGACTCCTTTTGTTTTCTTACATATCTCTTCAAAGTCATTACATTAATTTTAAATTTTTTCGCCGTGCCTTTAATGCTCTTTGCGTCATTGATCACTTCAAATACTGCATTTTTTAAATTTTCAGAATTTATTGGAAATCGTTTTTGACACCTGCTTTTCTTTTATAAGAAGTTTCCTTCTTTATTTAAAATTTTTCACTAAAAGCACATAATAATTTTTATATTTATTTTTATTTTATTAAGTACACATAGGAAATAAATTTAATAATTTTTTTAAACTTCTAAATACTTACACCGGACTATTAATTGAACTGATCAATTCGACATCAAATTGAAAAGAAAGACTTTTCTGAAGTCGTTGACTTTTCACAACTTATTAACACTGCAGCCAACTGATAGATAAACATAAATAATAAATACCAACATCAAGATCAATAATACGAACTTATACCGTTAAAATATATAATTGTCAAACAATATACACTTGATCCTCGGGATCAACTGTATAATTAAAAAAGGGATCAAGTGTGTTAAAAAGGACTTTTTTACATTTTTGTGTAATACAAAAAAAGTAAAAAGCCAATCCAAAAATTATAAATGCAAATTAATACGTGACATTGTACTCTATAACCACAGAACAAGAGCCATTTTGGATATTGAACACCAACTTCAAAAACCCTTTTCAAGTAACCTCAGAAAAAAACACAAACATAGTCAAATTTTCAGTGGTGTTCGGTGCATGCTCCCCATTTAAGAGAAGTACAAAAACAAAATATTAAAATAATATGGCTACTAATAGGACTAATAAACGCTACACAAAAAATTTTAACTTATTTAGTTTTTGAGATTTGGGGGGGGACCAAGTCTTCTAAGGGATCAAGTGTGTCGAGCTTCCCTACCAAAGTATTCGCTTTTTTACCCTCCTTAGAATCGGAACTTCGATAAAGTACGTTTTCTGAATTTTTCCGTTGTTGGAACCACCATCGAAAATTTTAATATTTCTGTAGGACCTTAATTTCGAAAAATATAAAAAGTACCAAAGTACCATTTTTTACGCCTTTTTACCCTTTGGAATCCAAATTTCCAGAAAGTAATTTTTTGGGGATTTTGTTTTCCGTTAGAGGAGCCTACTACATTTCAAATTAATTGAATTTTTTTTTTTCAGAAAAAATAAAACGTACCCAAGTACTCGCTTTTTCCCGTTTTTCAACCCTTCGTTTTTACCCCTTAAAATCAACATTTCCAAAAACCCAGCCTTAGCGGATATTTATTCCAGGAGGTGAAACTACAATCCAAATTTCAAGACTTTAGCTTCAGTGGTTTGGGCTGTGGGATGATGCGTGATTAGTATGTCAGTCAGTCATCAGTCATCAGTCAGTCACGCAACTACTTTATATATATAGATAACTGAAGTTTTATTTATTTCGGTTTGAGTCCATATTAATTATTTCTGAGAAATAATTATATTTGTTGTACAATGAGAAAATCTGAAAAAATTAATTGACAACACAGGCTAAGTGGAGATGACGACAGCATTCGGAAGAAGCCACCCTTCCTTCGCCAGCACTCTTCGATGGTCACTGTAGGTGTGTAAGATTAAAATCAGCTATTTAAACGTACATTAAGGTGAAAATGAGGACTAGAATTATATCACATTTCATTACCCATATGTTACGTTTAGCACGAACTTAATCAATCTATTTTTAACTTTTTTCTAACATGGTTGTAATTTCTTACACTGTAGTAGATTTTTTCAGAGTTGCAACCCTTAGTAGGACTTTTCAAGTCTTGAAAAATGTCCGTTAGGTTTGAATTTATATTTCATATTTCTGATTCTTAGAAATTTTACTAAATTGCATGGTACCTTATGAGTTGAGTATTAATTCTGTTTTATTTATTGTTGGATCTTACACATCTACAGTGACAATCGAAGAGTGCTGTCGAAGGAAGTGTGGCTTCTTCCGAAAGCTGTCGACATCTCCACTTAGCCTGTGTTGTCAATTAATTTTTTCAGATTTTCTCATTGCACAACAAAAATAACACTGTGCTACACCAAAAATATGCAGGGGTTCTCATATGAAAATTCGGGTTGGTTGGAGTCCGTAGAGTACTGATACACTAATAGTTTTTCTGGATCACTTCGTTAAGTACGCTTTTTATTGGCAAATGTGTTGAAAAACGGCAATTCTTAAATTACAATTTTAAAAAATTATTACTTTGTTAGTTTGCAACCGATTTTCGATTTTATGGATTTTTTTGAAAGTTAGAAGTCTTACCTTTTAAACAAAATAAAAATATTAAAAATCGATTAAGAATTGGCTGAGCTACGATCGCTTAAGTAAAAAAAAAAAACGAATTTTTTGAAAAATTTGTCATATTCTTTACACTCTAAGTTGAAAGTACATCATTAAACATTTTTTTTAATTTTTTTGTACAAAAGTATAGTAAAGTAGCTTTCCAAAACACCAAAAAACATAACAATCGGGTAAAAAATGAATGAGTTACGCTAAGTTTTGTAATGGGACATTTTTTGATTTTTTTCAGAAACACTTGTAATTCAAGCATTATTCATAAATCTTATTACTAGTAGTAATTTCATGTGCATATGCATATAAACTACACTCAAAATATTTTGTAAGTAAATTCAACTGAAAAAACATTTAAAACAATCGTTTTTCCTTTTAAAAAACGGACTACTTATATTTCACTTGAAACAACATACTTTTTCAGTTATTTTTAAACGTTAATAAATGACTAGACATTCCGTAAAATCAAACGATATTTCAGTTATTTTAAATGTTTACAGTTTTTTATATTGTGAAGTAAAAATAAATTTTTTTTGAATAACAAACTACAAAAACCGTACTTCTGTAAAATTATACGGTATAATCAGTTACAAATAATTTAACTGATAAATTTGTTTTCCGTAAATTTTTGTAGTTTATTGTTTTAACAAGTGTATAAATCTTTCAATAATTTAGTTTTTTTGAAAAACAAACGATAAAACGTTTAAAACAACTTTACCTAAAAACTGTTTTGAATAACCGTAAATAGTTACTGTAAAACTTTTCTAGGTGTAGAGATGGGAACGTAATTAGATTTGTGCGTGATTTGTCTTTTAAAAGACCCAAATCGTGATTTCCAAGGTGATTTTACAATAACAAAAAAAAATCTAGTTAAGTCACGAGAATTCCTTGTAAGCATTATCATATTAAAAAAGTTGTAAATTTACACTTTTATTTGTAAAAAATTTATAAAATTTCAAAATTTTTCATAGAAATTCTCATAAAATAGGGGATAGCACAAAATCTAGTAAAGTCACGAGAAGTCCTTGTTATTTTCATCTCGACAAAAAAGTTGTAAATTTACAATTTTATTGGTAAAAATCTTGAAAGTAGTTTGTAATTTTACAAGCTTTTAACCAATAAAATTGCAATTTTTACTAGGAACTCTCGTAAAATAAAAAGTTGCACACAACTATTTTACAAGGCTTTTTTTTTGGTAATTGTAAAAGATTTTTTTTGAGTGTACCATAGCGCATTCAAAAAGATCTCTGCCAGATGTAGTAAAAGTTAGAGAGACAAATTTTAATTTTTTGTTAACATTTTTTTATTTTTTTAGTCAAATAATTTTAAGTCACGTGTAATGATTAATATCAATTTATGATAGATTGCATTAATAAATAAATTAAAAAAAAAAAAAATTTATAAAATTAATAATAAAATTTTTTTTGTTGATTCAATTTTACATATGAGGCATTCCACACCAAATGTCCCGCTACAGAAAAACATGTGTTCCGTAAATTTCTAAATAGGTTGTTTGGAAAGCCCTATATGAAACTAAGAAAATTGCGTTTTTTGTTTTTCAAATTTTCAAAAACGGGCTTAGGAGGCGTGGTCAAGTATTGGAAAAATGGTCAAATTTGTGGCGAGTTGCCTTGATTAAATATTTATCACATTAAAACGTAATGCACCACTATCTCAAAAATTTACATTCTTATATAGTTTTGTATGGGCTAACGATTAATTTTTTTTTTTTGGAAAATTTTCAGAACCCGTAATTTTTTTTAAGTTTAGATGTCCATCCACACAAAAAAATTTAGACACGCGTTTGTCGTTTTTTTCGAGAAAATCGCATTTGAATTTTAAATTTCATAACAATTTTGTAATTTGCTTGTATTTTCTTGTTTTAACGTTGCGAATGAGTAATATTAATTGCATAAATATTGAATAATATTAACTGCATAAATATTACTCATACTCTCTGATGAAACAAGAAAATACCAGCAAATTACTAAATTGTTATGAATTTAAAATTCAAATGCGATTTTCTCAAAAAAAAAAACGAAAAACGCGTGTCAGAATTTTTTTGTGTGGATGGACAAACATCTAAACTTAAAAAAAGTGAGAGTGTTTAATTCGGCTGTGCCGAATCTATTATACCCACCAACTCTTAAAAAAAACAGGGGGGTCTTTTTTTTTGAGGGGGGGTTCGGTGGTGGGAGACAACCTTCCTGAATCCAATTACGTCCTGTAGTTGAACTTCTTCTGACATAAAAAATCAAGGACATAACTATTATAAGTTTTATGGTGAATTACTTATGTCATAACTATTATAGGTCAATTTTTATTTTATTTCTTACGAATAACTATTAAGTCTTAATTAATATTTTTTTTATTGTAAAATAATAGTTATGGGCTTAAGTAATTTTTATAAATTACACCTTGGTCACTTTAATTTTTGCAAAAAATAAGATTTTTAACGAATTATTTAGTTTCAGAAAGTATCCTTCCAAAAAAGGATATCATTTCATTTGCACCAACAAAGGATAAAAAATAACTATTATAAAATAATAGTTATTTAATAGTTATTTCGTTGATAATAATTATTTTCAATTTTTATAAATAACTATTAAAAATGGGCAATTTTTTGGAAATCCAAAATGTCCATAATAGTTATTTTGGGTCCTTGTAAAAAATGTTTCGTTTGCTAAGCAAAAGTACAAAAAATCTATAAAAAATACCGTTTTTTCAGAGGTTGGTTTAGTTCTTAAAGGGGAAACTTTTTCCCCCGTGGGCGGATTTTTCCCATCTCCGAACTTAACCAGCCTATGGCCATTACACATATTCGTGCCAAATTTCAGGAGTATAGCTCTTTCATTTTTGACTGTATCGTGTCCTCCACAGAGAGACGGACAGACGGACGGACGGACGGTCAGACAGACGGACATCACTAGAATGTCTTAGAATCGATCACTGATCAAAAATATATATACATTATGGTATATATATATGCGTTACACACGGAATGACAAAGTGAGTATACCCCCCATACTGTGGTTCGAGGGTATAAAAAAAATAAAAAAAAAAAATTGGCCGGCTTTTTGATAAATTGACTTTTTTAAAAAATGGAAAATATCAGAACGGGTTCTGAAAATTTTCCAAAAAAAAAAAAAATAATAGCTAGCCCATACATTTACAAAACTATATAAGAATGTAAATTTTTAAGATTGTGGTGCATTCCGTTTTAATGTGATAAATATTTTATCAAGGCAACTCGCCACAAATTTTACCATTTTTCCAATATTTGACCAACTCCTAAGCCCAGTTTTTGAAAAATTTAAAAACCAAAAACGCAATTTTCTAAGGTCCATATAGGTATATTCATACAACCTATTCAGAAGTTTACACGTGTTTTTTTTCGCTGGACATTTGGTGTGTTATGCCTCTTATGCTCCATATATGAACATAAATGACGCTATATGAACGAATATATGATCATATATGTATCACTTTTCACCGGTAAATTTCGGGATGTTAAGTAAGTACTTATTTTTATAGTAAATGTATCAGTAATGCAAAGGGTCGTAAAATTTCACGCCCCTTTGCATTGAAGAAAATTAGCTCTGCCTGTTCCGTAATCTCGCAAAGACGGATGAGCCAATTTTAATTAAATTTTAAGCACTGACTGTGGTAACTGAATGCAGAACGATAGGCTTTATGTTCGTTGTCTGCCTGTTTTACATAACTACTTATGTAAATGTAAAAATGTAAATTATGTTAAGACATCAAAGAAATTATAACGCATAAGAACATAATTTTGTTGATGTGGAACAAACTTTCAACCCTCGCATTTAGTACGTTTTATTAGACTTCTGTGTTTAGTTTTTGAAAGAGGACTAAATTGACCCTTCAAAATGGCAGTAATAGGGTTAATATGTTCTAAGAAAAGAATGACATAAAATTTTACCGAAGACATCAAACCAATTTTTGAAGCTCAGATTTGTTTTTATTTCAGTTTTTCAAACGCCTTTAATAAACACTTAAAAATTTCAGTTTGCCATAAAAAGGAAATCCGAATAAACTTTGAAAACCCCCTTGGTAATTTTTGCTGTGTTTTTCAAAAAGTGGATTTATTTTCGGATTAATCTTATTTTGTTTAAAAAAATATTTTAACATACCAAAACAAATTTGGAATATTTTTTTCCGTATTCTACGATAAATTAGCTATTATAATCCGAAAAAATAAGAAAAAAATTTGGAAAATGAAAAAAAGTTATACATAAATCAAAATTAATCCAAAGTGGACTTATTAAATCCTAAAATTTAATTGGATTAATTTTAATATATTTGTAACTTTTTAAATTTTCCAAATTTTTTTATTATTTTTTCGGATTATAATTGCTAATTTATCGTAGATTACGGAAAAAAATATTCCGAATTTGTTTTGGCATGTTAAAATATTTATTTTAAACTAACAATAAGTCAGATTAATCCGAAAATAAATCCACTTATTGAAAAACACAGCATTTGTCTATTTTATGATTTAGCAATATCTTGAAAAAATTATAAGGATGACCCTACTCGATTTTGCCACTATCTTTTTTTTTTTTTTGAAAGGGGGGGTGTAAATAATACAGGCGTGGATCCAGGAATTTCATTTGGGGGGGGGGGAGATTTTTTTTTTTTTATAAAACAAAATTTAATGTTTGTTTGGAAGGGGGGGGGGGGGGGGGGGTTGGTGTGTGAATGTTTTTAATATTGAGTTACAAATTGAAAACTAAAAAATAAAGTTTTTTTCTAAAAGAATTTTTCACTTAAAAAAATGCTCTAGTATTTAAATCAGGTTTGGATCCAGCTTTTGGATTTTGGTGAAACTTTTTTGCTCAACATTAGTCATTTCATTTGGGGGGGGGGAGATTTTTTTTTTTTTTATAAAACAAAATTTAATGTTTGTTTGGAAGGGGGGGGGGGGGGGGTTGGTGTGGTGTGTGAATTTTTTTAATATTGAGTTACAAATTGAAAACTAAAAAATAAAGTTTTTTTCTAAAAGAATTTTTCACTTAAAAAAATGCTCTAGTATTTAAATCAGGTGTGGATCCAGCTTTTGGATTTGGGTGAAACTTTTTTGCTCAACATTAGTCATGTAAACGGGCCTATTCATAGTTATGACTGACTATGTCTTTCATAAACCAATTTTTATGATCGAACAGTCATAACATCAATATTTTTTTATACAAGCCTCCAAAAAACATTCAAAAACTTTATACTTTATTTGGAAATCTTAAGACCTTCTCTCGAGACGATAAAAAATTGACAAATAAAATCTAAAATTTTTGAAATTTGTTGTAGGTTTGTATAGAAAACTATTGATATAATGACTTTTTAGTCACAAAAACTGACTAATGACAGTCATATCCACTCACAATTGTAAATAGACAAATAAAATTGTACATAAAATGTCTTATTTTTAAAAAAAAATATTTTCATACTAAAAGTTTAATACTACGAAAAAACTCTTGATTAAGAATTATATTTTTATTACTTGTTTCCTTCACAAAGTTTCTTACACTCAAAGAATTTTGTAGTTAAATTCCAGTGAATATTCACTTAAAACAAATGAAATTTTATTTGAAAACCATTCCACTGTTTTTTCATTAAAATTAAAATTACATTACATTACAAAACATAAAAAAACTAATGAATACTTAACTTGTATTGAAAAAAGTAAAACTAAAGAAAAAATTTTTTACTGCCGAAATTGAATATAACAGAAAATTCATGTTTAAGGCAGTAAATTATTATTTTTAAACTACAAAAAAGCAGAAAACAAGAAATTCTTAATAAAATTAGTGATTTTTCTTTTAAAATAAATTTAATGATTACTTTTTAAAATAACCTACAAACAGTTAATGACATAATTTTCTTAGTGCAGACGTTCAAAAATTTTTCGTACAGAAAAATTCTTAGATTCTAAAATATTTTTCATTTAGAAAAATAACCCATTTTTAAGATATAAAAATGTTCAGATTTTAAAACTCTTTGAAATAAAAAAGTTATTTAATTCTCAGATCAAAGTTTTCTTATAGAATATGTCCAATTCTCCTCCCATGGATCCGCGCCTGAAATAATATAATTATCATTTTGACATTAGGTACAATTAAATGTTTCAAAATAATTTGTAAAAAATTTAATGTATTTTTAACTCCAATAAAATATAAAAAAAATAAAGCTCCATAATATTTTAGTTTTATTAGAAGTGACGTTACAATTTGATACCAATAAAAAGATTCATCAAAATATTTTTTTGTAATATTTTCCTTCAAGAACGCAGAACTTGTTTTAATTTTGTTCAGGACCATTTTTTAGTATTTAAATCAATTTATCTGAAAAAGCTCGAGGCGTGAGTAAAACAGTTTTAAACATATTGACGGTCTTAAATACATATTTGCGCTATATGTAATTTTAAAATACTTATAAGAAAAAGTTTAATTTAATGATTACAAAAGTAACAACGAAAATATGTGTGTTCCATTAACCTGTATTTTTTACACTTAAAATTTTCTTTTAAATTAGCATTTAAGATAAGGTATATGACAAGGTGACCAAATTTGAACTTAAACAGTAAAAATTTACTGATTTTACCTAGCATCATCACATAATTCTAAATCCGTTTTCAGTGGGTCAAAAAGGATTGACAAAGTTTTATTTTTGTTAAATTTTAGTCAAAGTTTTAAGGGAATAGATCGAATACTCAATCAGAGTCATTCGACTTTAACACATCGAATTCATCCAATTTCTTATTCATTCTACTTTTAAACGTCAAAAACATTCGGTTTTATATAAACTTTGATGACCCATTCAAAAGATATCGAATTTTCAAAAATTTGAAGCTTGGTCTTTTACTCAAACTTCATTTACTAATAAGTTTTTCAAATATGGTCCAAAATCCAAAATTTAGTTTTTTAAACTTTTTGTTATCTTAAAAGTGTTTAAGTATGAGATTTTTAAATTTAAAAATTTAAATCTCATTTGATATGTTGATACTCTTTGATTTTTTTTTTTTTTTTATTTTTTTGTGAAAAACTTCTGAAGATTCTATAAATTTTTTGCCAAGTATGATCGTAATATTTCGATTATTAGTATTTTTTGGATTTTTTTAAAAAAATATATATAAGTTTTAAAATCTGATCAAAACAAACTAATACTCTATTCCCAATTCCTAAGGGGTCTGCCATACAAAATAGCATTTTTTTAAATTTGCTCCTACCGCTCTAACTGCCCTAAAAGTGCCTCTTTAACAGTCAAATGTATAACCGACCTTTATGAAATCTAAATTTCTTAAAAATCGCATAATTAACCAGCGATTAAAAAACTAATGGGATATAAACTAAAATAGTAAAATAACACCATTTTATTAGTTTTAGTTATTACAAAATTGTGTCAGCAATCAATTGCTAAAACTAATAAAATAATAACTATTGCTAACGAGAGTTTAAGCAAAAGCAATTCAATTGAATTGAAAAACTAAAACACACAAGCAAAAGCAAAAATTATTCAAATTAGTCTTTCAAATAAACCCAGCGAAAGACTAAAAGCAAAACATTTAGTTATTGAATGTTGGTGTTTTTGTGTGACTTGTGTGCGTGCAATAACAAAAAAACAACATAGAAAGGAATTGTCCAAGAAATTAACAACAACAACGTTTTGAAGAAATATTTTACAGTTTTACAAAAACAAACTTACTTGCGCTTGTTGTTGAAAATAAAAATAATTCAAGAAATGTAAGAAATCTTATTAATAATTTTGAGTTTTTCTAAATGAATTTTCGAAATTTTTCCGAAATTATGTAATTTTTGTATATTTTAGTTTTTCTGAATAAAGCAAAAAAAAATAATTATTATTAAAAATATTTAAATGTTGCTTATTATTGCTTATTTTTTTATTTTTTAAATTTATAATTATAAATTTGTTTTTAATCCATAAATTTGTATATAAATTGATAATAAAACATTGCGTCTGAATATGTACGCCTAATTTTATTTTCAATCATATTAAGCATTCCTACCCTAACATTTATTAATTTCTTGTTGTTATCTCTTCTGTTTTTTTAACTCAGTTTTACAATGAGCAATAAAAGAGACACACAACAAATAACTAAAACGAAAGACTATTAGCTTTTCGTTAGCCATTGAATGACTAGTTCTTGTGTTAGTTTAGCTTTTAATTTTTTAGTTTAAGCAAAAGCAAATAACACTGCCTTACAAAACTAACCACTATTTTAGAAAACAAGAGGTACGACCATCATTTCAATATATTTCGGACATGCTGAATCGAATGGCGTACTCCGTTTTTCGATGTATGGTACAGTTTTCTTGTAAAACGTCATTAAAGATTGGCTGATTTTCAGCAGCTTTTTTAACAAAATAAACTCCAAAGCTAATGATTTTTAAATTTTATCGCATGGAAAACAAAGATATAACTTGTAACAATATTTCTAATATAAATTTGGTTTAAAGCTTTTCATCTTAAGCCCTTAAATTCGCGGATTTCTTCATTTTTTTTAATTTTCGCGAAATTAACCGCTAAATTGGTCTCTGATAAAAAAACTTGTATTTTGTGGATCATAAAGGCGTCCATGACACTACGAATAGTGGACAAAAACATCTATGTTATATGGACCATCATGATGAAAATCGCGAAAAACCGTTTTTTTTTTTGTATATGGCAGCATCACTTTAGGAGATGATTTGAGGCTTCATCTTTTAGTATATAATGTAAGAACCTTAAACAATGAACTGACCCAAAATTTGTCCAAAAAAGTTTTCATTTGCAAAAGTTATCTTACCAAAAACTATAATTATTGTATCGCAAACACTGAAATAATAGTTTTTGTTAAGATTACTTTTTCAAATGAAAACTTTTTTGGCCGAATTTTTGGTCAGTTAGTTGTTTAAGGTTCCCACATTATATACTAATAGATGGAACCTTAAATCATCTCGTAAAGTGATGCTGGCATATACAAAAAAACGGTTTTTCGCGATTTTCATCATGATGGTCATATAACATAGGTGTTTTTTGTCCACTATTCGTATTGTTAGGGATGCATTTTTGATTCATTAAAAGCAAGTTTTTTATCAAAGACCAATTTGGCTGTTAATTTCGCGAAAACCTTAAAAAATGAAGAAATTCGCGAATTTAAGGGCATAAATTGAAAAGCTTTAAACCAAATTTGCATAAGAAATGTTGCTACAAGTCATATCTTTGTTTTCCATGTCATAAAATTTATAAACTATTTACTTTACAAATTTTTTTGTTAAAAAACTGACTCGAAATCAGCAACTCTTTAACGACATTTTGCAAGAAAACTGTACCATACATCGAAAAACGGAGTACGCCATTCGAATCAGCATGTCCGAAATATATAGAAATGATGGTCGTAACTCTTGTTTATTTTTTAGTGTTCCGCAGTGTAATCAATTGCTTTTGCTATGATTTTCAAAGACTTTTGCTAATGTGAGTTATAGTGAATGGAAAATAAATAAACTAAATCGTGTTTTTTAATCGCTGTAATTAACAACAAATTGGTAAGCAATCTTTTGTATGCAAAATTTGTGCATCCAAACTTAAGCTCGAAATTTCACTGTAATCGGTCCAGTATGTACTGATTGGCCGCATTATTAAAAAAAAAAACACGATTATGTATCAATGTGCGATGAAATTTAATAAATTCAATTTAATGTATAGTGATATCTAAAATCGTATGTATTTTGTGACTTTTAACATCGGATTACATTTTTTGAGAGTTCATTTGAAAAGAATGAATTTGAAACAAAAAATTTTTTGATCCTGCAATTTTAAAAAAGTTGCAGGACGCCATGGCGCGCCACCTCAGTTTGACTAAATAAGCAAACGATTAACAAAATATAAAATAAGAATTACTGTTTTAATTTTCTTAAAGCCAAAAATTTTAGTAACTTGGGTTTGTAACTTGGATAATAATTTACCTCGTGGTGAATAAGAAAAATATTCACCACCTGGTGAATAAAACGTAACACAATTATTTTTTATCAATATTTTTTTCCATTAATACTTTTATAACCTCCAACTACAGTACGGGGGTATACTCACTTTGTCATTCCGTGTGTAACGGATCGAAATATCGGTCGGGGACCCCATAAAGTAAATATATTATTGATCAGTGATCGATTCTAAGACATTCTAGCGATGTCCGTCCGTCCGTCTGTAGATAACACGATGCAGTCCAAAATAAAAGAGCTACCAACCTCAAGTTTGGGATAAATATGTCTTATGGTCCTAGGAACGTTAAGTTCGGAAATGCACTCTTAAAAGTGCAAATTTTTTTGACGTGTTTTTGTATTTGTGTGAACCAAATGCGCTTGGACCCAGGGGATTTAAAAATTTCGCTTTTTTTTGCCCCGCCCCTCTTTTAAGGGCGTGGATAAAAAATTAATTTAAATAATTATAAAACTGTAATACTTTAGTGTACAAAGCAGACAAAAATAAACTTGTAAACATATACCGTGCGGGCCAAGGAGTCACCCCCAGCTCACAGACCCCTCCCCCTGTCAAAATTTTTTTTTAATTTTTTTACATGTTGATGGGTATAATAGATTCGGCACAGCCGAATTTAACACTCTCACTTGTTTTTATTAATATCTTTTCATCAATATTTTAGTTTCCTCAATATTTTTTTTATAAAAATTTTTTTTTATCCATTTTTTTCCAGCAATATTTTTTTCATCAAAAATTTTATTTTTTTAATCAATATCACGGAGGAACACAAAAAATGCTCAGACTTGCGAACTTTTCTAATAGTTTTTGGGACGTAGATTACGAATCTGCATACCAAATTTTAAAGTTAGCTTTAGTTTTTGAGATATTTGCAAATTAATTTTTATGGAAAAATCCACTTTTTTCAACATTATTTTTTGATAACTTGCGAACTCTTTTAAAATGTTACTCTCACTTTATATTATTTTTATTGAAAATTTCTCTTTTTTTTGCATTTTTGTTAATATCTTAGTTAATATCTCATTGGTTTTTTGCAGGCACGTACGCAGGAATTTATTTTGGGGGGGGGCCAAAATTTTTTTTAAAAATTTTGTTTTTTCGCCTGAATATTTTTTCACTTAATTTTTTTTACATTTTTAGAAAATAAAACATTTATTTTAAATTTTAGATAAAAAGGAGTTTAATTATTTTTTTAAAAAAAGAATTAGAAAATTTATGCAACTTTTCTTTAAAAATTCTCAAATTTACCTTACGAGTAATACCTCAAAACTATGGGACACCATTTTAAATTGTTCAAAAATTGTTTCATTGTTTTTTGATTATAAACCATATTTATGCAGAAAACTTCTAAGAGCATTTTTGGTACACAAAATTCTCCAATTCTAAGAAAGACGAAAGACTCCTTAAATTGCAGGAAATATTTTTAGTTTTGCAGTTTTTCAACAAAAAAAATATAATTCCAAGAAATCTTAACCATAGAAAAATTTTTACTATACTTACGATTTAAAATATTTTTCGCATAGAAAATTTTCAAATTTTGAGACATTTTTTTGTTTAAGAAAACTCTAACACTCTGAGAAATTTTTCGTGTGGAAAAATTTTTAGATTATAAGACATTTTTCGTAAAGAAAAATTCTTAGATTGTGGGACATTTTTTATGTAGAAAAACTCTCAGGTTTTAAGAAAATGTTGCTTAATTTTGAAACATTTTACTTATAGAAAAGTTCTTAATTTCTGAAACATTTTTCGTGAAGAAAAATTCTTAGATTCTGAGTCATTTTTAGTACAGAAAATCTCTCAGATTCTAATCAGTTATCGTATAGAAAAAGTTCTCAGCTTTTGAGATAATTTTCGGTAAAAAAAAAATTTTAGGCACTGAGACATTTTTCGTATTGAAAAATTTTGAGATTATCTGAGACATTTTTTGTATTGAAAAATTTTCAGATTGTGAAACATTTTTCGTTTTGAAAAATTCTTAAAGTCTGAGATATTTTTGGTAGAGTGAATTTTTCTATGCGAAAAATCTCAGATTTGTATAGAAAAGTTCTGAGATCCTGAAACATTTTGCATAGATAAATTCTCAGATACTAACACATTTTTCGTACAGAAAAATTTCTTTTAAGAAAAATATTTAAAATTGGAATAGAAAAATTCCCAGATTCTGATACATTTTTCGTATAGATTTTTCCGATTCTGAATGATTTTCCGTAAAGAAAATACACAGATTATAAGACGTTTTTTTTTATAGAGAAATTCTTTGATTCTAAAATATTTTTCGTAGAGAAATAGTCTGAAAACAAATATTATGATCTTAAAAAATCTCTTACCATTTATTGAATGAGAAAATTAATAGATTTTGAGACATTTTTGTAAAGAAAAGTTCTTAACTCCACAATATATTTATCAATAAAAATTTTTCAGCACTGGTGGCAAAAGAGCACTTTTCAAAATACATGTATTTTTTGAAAAAGGTACCCTTTTGATACATTAGCAGCGGCTTTAACTAAAGTCGAGAGAAAAGCAATGGAACAATATTCATGATGCATAACTTACTTGGCCAGTCGCAATTACCGTTTAAAGGTGTCTTATTCACTACCGTAAAAGTTTACGAATTTAAACCCACACAAAAATTTTTTTGAATGAAAATTTTTTCAATATTTTGAAATTTTCAGAAAAAAACCTTCGTTAGATCAGAGTTAAAAAGAAAAAAACTTATACTGAGCCTTTTTTTTGTTAACAAACGTATATTTTACATTAAAATTTTTACATTAAAATTTTTATATTTTGGCAACGCGGGGAATTATAGAGGAATTGTTAAAAAATGAGGCGTTTAAAGTTTCAGTGAAATTTTTACCGTATAAAACAGAGTGCTTAGCTTAAAGGGGAAACTTAACCTAGACTTGAGACATATACGTGCCAATTTTCATGAATCTTTTATTTTAGACAGAATCGTGTTTTGTACAGACGGACGGACAGTCATAGAATGACTCACAGTCGATCATAATCAATAATATGTACACTTTATTGGGCCCCCGCACAGTGGGGAAAAACTGACTTTTTTTGTCCGATTTTGCCTACAGGTCGCAATTCTTAACCGATTTTAGTTTTTCTTTTTTTAAATTTTAGCTAATAAAATTCCTCATCGGTCTGTCATGGTGGATTTCTAAAAATCGTTTTTGTTTTATTTGAATATTTTTTTAAAGTTCAGAAAATATTAATATTTTTAGAATTTTTGCTCTAAAAAATGTAATGGGCAGGGGACGAATAAGCTGTATGGACAAAATTAAAGGTATTTGAACTCCTTATAAATGAAATTAATAGCATTTGTTAATTTATTATTATTTTGGTTTTTATAAACATATGAAAACTTAAAAATGTTCAGTTTTAAGTACCTATATCATTTTAAATAATGTACCCATTTCAATGAAATTTTTTTTATATTAAAGCTTATCATTTTCTTAACCATTATTGGTAAATAAGGTATTTTTGCAAAATTGTTTAACTCCTTTTTTCGAATTTACAATATAACAACTTTTTTTTTCTTAAAAATTATTTTAAAATTTCAAAAATCATAAGGTAAAATTTAAGCAAAAAATAAGATATTTTTTTGTAAAAATTTTGTGTACCAAATATGACTAAGCAAAACAAAAGCTTTAATCTAAAAAACATTTCATTGAAATTGGTACTCTATTTTTAATGATATAGGCTTTTAAAAGTGAAAATTCTTGAATTTTTGTCTGGTTATAAAAACCAAAATAATAATATATTTTTAAATACTAATCACGTCGTTGATAAGGGATTCCAATACCTTTAATTTAGTCCATAAAGCATATTCGTCCCATGCCTAATACATTTTTTATTGCAAAAATACTGAAAAAATGAAAATTTTCTGAACTTTAGGAAAATATAAAAAGTAATCCATTTTTTTTTTTTTTTCAAAAATTCACCATGACAGATCGATGCGGATATTTATTAGCTAAAATACAAAAAAAGAAAAACCAAAATCGGTTAAGAATTGCGACCTGTAGGCAAAATTGGACAAAAAAAGTCAATTTTTCCCCACTGTGCCCCGACCGATATTTTTTATGCGCTGCAAACGGAATGACATACTATGGTTGGAGTGTATAAAAACGTTTGATTTCCAAATATTTTCTTTAGTGTTGATTGCCATGTTTTTGTGTTTTTTTTTTTGGAAAACTAATGTGAAATGACGGCAAATAATTAAATTGGCAAGTTATTATAAATTTTTTTGGATTTTGCTTTAAATAAACTACCATTTGGACTAAGTTTAAGCGAAAAATCAAAAACTCGCTCTAAATCATAAAAAAAATATTGCCAACCATATTGAACTTTATCTTATCTGGGCACCCTTAAAAAATTGTGTG